>CP139508.1:473430824-474049121 GCA_021014915.2 Artemisia tridentata subsp. tridentata
TGGAGGTGAACAAGTTTGGCAAATACATATGGACCCATATATGGCACTACAACAAAAAGGAGAACGGGCGACCAGCTTTTTTGCGGGGACGCTTCTGTCCCCGCGGAAAGTCGCTAAACGACAAAAAATTGCTGAGCTGGCGCAAAGTCTCGCTGACCAGTTATAAAATTTTCAACGCCACTTTTCCACGGGGACATGTCCCCGCAGAAAGTCTTTTACATATTGGCCAAAGTTTGACCAAAATTAGAGCGCTTAATTCTTCCCGCTTTTTTTTTCCCGCTCTGCTTTCGGCGGGGACATGTCCCCGCAGAAAACAATGATGTATATTTTTAATTTTTCGCGGGGACATATCCCCGCTGAAAACGTTAAACATTTTGGCTCCAAAAAGATAAGTTCATTACCGCGAAAATTTAATGTCTTTTGGCGGGGACATGTCCCCGCCGAAAGTATTCCCGCCAAAATTTTCTTTTACCCCGCCAATTTTTTACTTATATATATCGTATAATGAATTTATCACAAAACACGTAAATTATCACAAAAAAACACACATAACAATGGATGGTTTAACGCCGGAACAGGAATGGTCAAAGGCTTTATCACACGAGCTCCTGTATAATGAAATTATACTTCATTGGGGCTGGGAAATTTTTGATGAATATGGTTCTTATGAGAACTGTGCACCGTGGCAGAGAGACAAGATTCTGGAATGGTTGAGGAGAAAGCCGTACTATAGAGAGTATTTGGAAGAGCTAGATGCTGCTGAAGCTCAACGTGCTGCTGAAGCTCAACGTATCAAGGAAATGAGAGCAAGGAAGGGAAAAGATGGTGCGAGTTCCAGCAAAGCGGGAAGTAGCCGCAAAAAAAAATAAACGGGTTGTTTCGTTTGGTTGTCGAGTTGTTTAGTTTGAGTTGTTTCGTTTGGTTGTCGAGTTTTTCGTTTGAGAACTCTTGCGTATTTTAAATAAAATGTTTGCCTTCGTGTTTGTTAATTGTGATATTGTTTCTTCAAATAAGGTCATAAACCCAAACACCCTTTTGGTGTAGGAAATAAGCAATCCCAAACACCCCTCTTTAGACAGCATAAACCAAACGGCCCTTGTGGGCTGCTGTTAACAAAACAACATAAACCAAACGGCCCTGTTTGGACAACATAAACCAAACGGCCCCTTATGGTTGAATCTTGATGGATACTTAAGTTTTCACAGCAACAACAACATCATTGGAACATTTTAAAGCGTACGAATTAAAAATATAAAGCACGTTCGACATCAGTTTTCACAACAACAACATTTTATTAAACAACAACAATAACACAACAAACAACAACAACGACAATAACAGCAACAACAACAACAATAACAGCAACAACAACAACCTACATACGAAGATTTCCCATATCACCTAGCATGTCATTATAAAGGTCATGAAATAAGGCAGCTGAATCAGTTGTGTGTTTGTCTGGATGCATATACACTTCTAGCATTTTATTGAGTACCATTATCTGGTGATTCAGTTTGATGCAGTTTGAGCACTCTGTATTTCCAGGACTCGATGTTGAAGGTCCTGCAGTGTAACGAGTTGGAGTTATGGATGATCTTGCGGAATGAGTTGGAGGCGTTAAAGCTCCAAGAAAACCGGTCATTTTGGCTAGTCGTTCCTCCTTCCATAAAAAAAATCGCATCCATACTCCTTTGTCCCACCCTGTTAAAGAGTAAAAACTATTATTTTTAACAACTAACCAAATTATTTATATAACACACAAAAAAGTATGTAATTGTTCACCTTTGATAAAGGACACGCATAGTATTGTTTACCAAGGGAGTAAGGTTTATGCGATTCTCGCAGAATTACGTCTCCTCGTTTACAAGGACAAGCAAAAGCTTCAAATTCCGCCATCTTTACCATGATAACAGTGTGTGTTTGTGGTTGTGAGGTTAAGTGGTTTTAAGTATAAGAGGTTGCGAAGTTGTGTGGATAAAATGTTAGTATATAAGAGCAGGTCTTGGTGGGAAATTTTTGGCGCCAGCATTTTGGTGGGAAAGTTTTGGTGGGAAAGTTAAACATCTCGGCTCGTTCGTTAAACATCTCGTGTATAACCATAACATATCGGCCCGTTCGTTAAACATCTCGTGTGTAACCATAACATCTCGGCTCGTTCGTTAAACATCTCGTGTGTAACCATAACATCTCGGCTCGTTCGTTAAACATCTCGTGTGTAACCATAACATCTCGGCTCGTTCGTTAAACATCTCGTGTGTAACCATAACATCTCGGCCCGTTCGTTAAACATCTCGTGTGTAACCATAACATCTCGGCTCGTTCGTTAAACATCTCGTGTGTAACCATAACATCTCGGCTCGTTCGTTAAACATCTCGTGCATAACCATAACATCTCGGCTCGTTCGTTAAACATCTCGTGTGTAACCATAACATCTCAGCTCGTTCGTTAAACATCTCGTGGGTAACCATAACATCTCGGCTCGTTCGTTAAACATCTCGTGTGTAACCATAACATCTCGGCCCGTTCGTTAAACATCTCGTGTGTAACCATAACATCTCGGCTCGTTCGTTAAACATCTCGTGTGTAACCATAACATCTCGGCTCGTTCGTTAAACATCTCGTGCATAACCATAACATCTCGGCTCGTTCGTTAAACATCTCGTGTGTAACCATAACATCTCGGCTCGTTCGTTAAACATCTCGTGTGTAACCATAACATCTCGGCTCGTTCGTTAAACATCTCGTGGGTAACCATAACATCTCGGCTCGTTCGTTAAACATCTCGTGTGTAACCATAACATCTCGGCCCGTTCGTTAAACATCTCGTGTGTAACCATAACATCTCGGCTCGTTCGTTAAACATCTCGTGTGTAACCATAACATCTCGGCTCGTTCGTTAAACATCTCGTGTGTAACCATAACATCTCGGCTCGTTCGTTAAACATCTCGTGCCGAACCATAACATCTCGGCTCGTTCGTTAAACATCTCGTGCATAACCATAACATCTTGGCTCGTTCGTTAAACATCTCGTGTGTAACCATAACATCTCGGCTCGTTCGTTAAACATCTCGTGCATAACCATAACATCTCGGCTCGTTCGTTAAACATCTCGTGTGTAACCATAACATATCGGCTCGTTCGTTAAACATCTCGTGTGTAACCATAACATCTCGGCTCGTTCGTTAAACATCTCGTGTATAACCATAACATCTCGGCTCGTTCGTTAAACATCTCGTGTGTAACCATAACATATCGGCTCGTTCGTTAAACATCTCGTGTGTAACCATAACATCTCAGCTCGTTCGTTAAACATCTCGTGTGTAACCATAACATCTCGGCTCGTTCGTTAAACATCTCGTGCATAACCATAACATCTCGGCTCGTTCGTTAAACATCTCGGTGTAACCATAACATCTCAGCTCGTTCGTTAAACATCTCGTGGTAACCATAACATCTCGGTCGTTCGTTAAACATCTCGTGTGTAACCATAACATCTCGGCCGTTCGTTAAACATCTCGTGTGTAACCATAACATCTCGGCTCGTTCGTTAAACATCTCGTGCGAACCATAACATCTCGGATCGTTCGTTAAACATCTCGTGCATAACCATAACATCTTGGCTCGTTCGTTAAACATCTCGTGTGTAACCATAACATCTCGGCTCGTTCGTTAAACACTCGTGTAACCATAACATCTCGGCCGTTCGTTAAACATCTCGTGTGTAACCATAACATATCGCTCGTTCGTTAAACATCTCGTGTGTAACCATAACATCTCGGCTCGTTCGTTAAACATCTCGTGATAACCATAACATCTCGGCTCGTTCGTTAAACATCTCGTGTGTAACCATAACATATCGGCTCGTTCGTTAAACATCTCGTGTGTAACCATAACATCTCAGCTCGTTCGTTAAACATCTCGTGTGTAACCATAACATCTCGGTCGTTCGTTAAACATCTCGTGCTAACCATAACATCTGGCTCGTTCGTTAAACATCTCGTGTGTAACCATAACATCTCGGCTCGTTCGTTAAACATCTCGTGATAACCATAACATCTCGGCTCGTTCGTTAAACATCTCGTGTGTAACCATAACATATCGGCTCGTTCGTTAAACATCTCGTGTGTAACCATAACATCTCGGCTCGTTCGTTAAACATCTCGTGTTAACCATAACATCTCGGCTCGTTCGTTAAACATCTCGTGTGTAACCATAACATTCGGCTCGTTCGTTAAACATCTCGTGTAACCATAACATCTCGGCTCGTTCGTTAAACATCTCGTGTGTAACCATAACATTCGGCTCGTTCGTTAAACATCTCGTGTATAACCATAACATCTCGGCTCGTTCGTTAAACATCTCGTGTGTAACCATAACATCTCGGCTCGTTCGTTAAACATCTCGTGGTAACCATAACATCTCGGTCGTTCGTTAAACATCTCGTGTGTAACCATAACATCTCGGCTCGTTCGTTAAACATCTCGTGTGTAACCATAACATCTCGGCTCGTTCGTTAAACATCTCGTGAACCATAACATCTCGGTCGTTCGTTAAACATCTCGTGAAACCATAACATCTTGGCTCGTTCGTTAAACATCTCGTGGTAACCATAAATCTCGGCTCGTTCGTTAAACACTCGTGTGTAACCATAACATCTCGGCTCGTTCGTTAAACATCTCGTGTGTAACCATAACATCTCGGCTCGTTCGTTAAACATCTCGTGTGTAACCATAACATCTCGCTCGTTCGTTAAACATCTCGTGATAACCATAACATCTCGGCTCGTTCGTTAAACATCTCGTGTGTAACCATAACATTCGCTCGTTCGTTAAACATCTCGTGTGTAACCATAACATCTCGCTCGTTCGTTAAACATCTCGTGTGTAACCATAACATCTCGGCTCGTTCGTTAAACATCTCGTGATAACCATAACATCTCGGCTCGTTCGTTAAACATCTCGTGTGTAACCATAACATCTCGGCTCGTTCGTTAAACATCTCGTGTAACCATAACATCTCGGCTCGTTCGTTAAACATCTCGTGTGTAACCATAACATTCGGCTCGTTCGTTAAACATCTCGTGTGTAACCATAACATCTCGGCTCGTTCGTAAAACATCTCGTGTTAACCATAACATCTCGCTCGTTCGTTAAACATCTCGTGTGTAACCATAACATCTCGGCTCGTTCGTTAAACATCTCGTGTTAACCATAACATCTCGGCTCGTTCGTTAAACATCTCGTGTGTAACCATAACATTCGGCTCGTTCGTTAAACATCTCGTGTAACCATAACATCTCGGCTCGTTCGTTAAACATCTCGTGTTAACCATAACATCTCGGCTCGTTCGTTAAACATCTCGTGTGTAACCATAACATTCGGCTCGTTCGTTAAACATCTCGTGTGTAACCATAACATCTCGCTCGTTCGTTAAACATCTCGTGTAACCATAACATCTCGGCTCGTTCGTTAAACATCTCGTGTAACCATAACATTCGGCTCGTTCGTTAAACATCTCGTGTGTAACCATAACATCTCGGCTCGTTCGTTAAACATCTCGTGTGTAACCATAACATCTCGGCTCGTTCGTTAAACATCTCGTGGTAACCATAACATCTCGGCCGTTCGTTAAACATCTCGTGTGTAACCATAACATCTCGGCTCGTTCGTTAAACATCTCGTGTTAACCATAACATTCGGCTCGTTCGTTAAACATCTCGTGTAACCATAACATCTCGCTCGTTCGTTAAACATCTCGTGTGTAACCATAACATCTCGCTCGTTCGTAAACATCTCGTGTGTAACCATAACATCTCGCTCGTTCGTTAAACTTCGTGGTAACCATAACATCTCGGCTCGTTCGTTAAACACTGTGTAACCATAACATCTCGCCGTTCGTTAAACATCTCGTTGTAACCATAACATCTCGCTCGTTCGTTAAACATCTCGTGTAACCATAACATCTCGCTCGTTCGTTAAACATCTCGTGTTAACCATAACATCTCGGCTCGTTCGTTAAACATCTCGTGGAACCATAACATCTCGGCTCGTTCGTAAACATCTCGTGCATAACCATAACATCTGCTGTTCGTTAAACATCTCGTGTGTAACCATAACATCTCGGTCGTTCGTTAAACATCTCGTGTTAACCATAACATCTCGGCTCGTTCGTTAAACATCTCGTGTGTAACCATAAAAATACTCGGCTCGTTCGTTAAACATCTCGTGTGTAACCATAACATCTCGGCTCGTTCGTTAAACATCTCGTGTATAACCATAACATCTCGGCTCGTTCGTTAAACATCTCGTGTGTAACCATAACATCTCGGCTCGTTCGTTAAACATCTCGTGTATAACCATAACATCTCGGCTCGTTCGTTAAACATCTCGTGTGTAACCATAACATCTCGGCTCGTTCGTTAAACATCTCGTGCATAACCATAACATCTCGGCTCGTTCGTTAAACATCTCGTGTGTAACCATAACATCTCGGCTCGTTCGTTAATCATCTCGTGTATAACCATCACATATCGGCTCGTTCGTTAAACATCTCATGTATAACCATAACATCTCGGCTCGTTCGTTAAACATCTCGTGTATAACCATAACATCTCGGCTCGTTCGTTAAACATCTCGTGTGTAACCATAACATATCGGCTCGTTCGTTAAACATCTCGTGTATAACCATAACATCTCGGATCGTTCGTTAAACAACTCGTGTATTAGGTAAAAGTGATGTAAATAATTTTAAAAAGTTTTAAATTAGTAAAATATCATTTTGAAAATTTTTAGTTAAATTTAAAAGAATTAATATTCATTTTAAAAGTTTTAAATTAATTAAAAATAATTTACAAAATACTTTCAGTGGGGACATGTCCCCGCAGAAAGATTTCCCAAAAAAAATAAATTTTCCCTCGTAGCATTTACTTTATCCCGCCAAAGGTTTTGGCGAATTTTTTTTACTTTCCGCGGGGACTTGTCCCCGTAAAAAAGTAAGATTAAAATAAGCATTTACATTCTACGGGGACATGTCCCCGCAGAAAGTAATTCCTTAAACTTACCCCATATATTATTTTTCAGATCTAACACTTAGAAAAAAAAAAAAAAAAAAAAAAACTCATCTCTCCTTCATCTTCTGCTGCTTGCGCGTTCGATCTGCTTCTCCACCAGCAACACCACCATCTCCACCACCAACACCACCATCTCCACCACCAACACCACCATCTCCACCACCACAACACCACCATCTCCACCACCACCCACACTCGCACCACTGTGCACATCTTTCCTCCCCTCCTCTCCCGTTTAATTCTTTCCTCCCCTCCTCTCCCGTTTAATTCTTTTTTCCTCCTCTCATTTCCGTTTAATTTCTTCCCGTTTAATTCTTTTGGTGAGTAATTTTAGCTTTTTTTATTTTTTTAATTTTCGTTATCTTTTTAATTTGTTATTTGTTTTTAATTTTTTGTCATTTGTTAATTTTTGTTAATTTCTTGATTTTTTTTTTATTTTTTTTTATATGTTAATTTTTTTTAGGTATACTTGCTGCTGAGAACATCTAGCCGCCAAAAAGCCGAGACCACAGCCGAGGTTTTCTTTATATTTTTTTATTTTTTTTTGTGTTTATGTGTTACCGGGGACATGTCCCCGCCAAAAGTTTATATTGATTAATTTGTGTTTATGTATAATTTTAGCTAAGCTATAGGGGATGTTTGGCTTAGTTTATCAGTTAGTATAAACTGATGCACTGCAACCCACAAGGGTGCTGTTTGTTTGCCCTCAGTTGGACAGAAAACCACCACAGGTGGTGTTTGTCGTTGTGGTTATTCGTTTGTGGGTGTCGTACCACAGCAACTAGCTAGGGCTGTTTGGTTTTGGTCTGCTGTGACACATTGCTTATTACCTTATCAACTAGCTAGGGCTGTTTGGTTATTCGTTGTGGTTTTGGTCTGCTGTACCACAGCAACTAGCTAGGGCTGTTTGGTTATTCGTTTGGTTTTGGGTGTCAAAAATGGAAATTTGGACAACTGCTGTGACACATTGCTTATTACCTTATCAGTTGTCATAATACATTACGAGTAGCAGTTAAGAATAAACTTGAAAAGGTGCCCTTTTCTTAAAAAAGCATAACAAGTAATTGAGAATGAGGATTAGCCATAATATTGTGGCCTTAGATAAGCTTTTTAAGCTTAACTTGATAAGTTCATTAGCCGAAAAATTTGACACTTAGCTTTCTTGTTATATCCCGTTGATTTTTAAAGTGAAGTATTAATGATGTTAGGGCTTGATCAATTCTAGGGCGCTTTTACTTTTCTTTATTTTCTGAAAAGGTATTCCTTGATTTAGAGAGATACAAGTGAATGCTCGTAGTGGCCACTTTTTGATGTAGCTACTGTTGGTTTGCCCTCAGTTGGCATCGTTGTGGTTGTGTAGGCTTAGAGATGAGTGAAAGTGGCTGTTTATCAGTGTTGTACTCTGTTAATTTTTTGTTAATTTTTGCAATGTGTTAATACCAGCTAGCCGAGAGTCGAGAGCCGAGACCAGCCTTCTGTCAAGACCAACTAGCCGAGAGCCAAGACCACTATCAGTACGTTTGTTTATATGTTCTTATAATTTTTTTATCTAATTGTGTTAGACTATTATACATGATTTTAGGAATTTAGTGATTAATTTTGGAAAGTCCCCGTCCGAAGTTAATCATCCCATAGAAAACCCGTCCGAAATTAATTTATTAGAAATTAATTTCGGAAAGTCCCCTGTTTGGGACTGCTTTTTGAATGTTTTGTCTCATTTAGGATATGAATGCGTATAATTGATTTACTATTTGTGAAAATTTCGACAGTGTTTCCCCTTTACTCCTACGAATATGTCTTTAATGCACATATTTGGGGAGTTGAGGGGAAATGCTGCCGAAATTTTCTCAAATAGTAAATTCAGTTATACGCATTCATGTATGAGACGAAACATTCAAATAGTGGGTTAGGATTGCCTTCCATAGTTGGATTAGGTGAACAAAACGCACAACTCGTGATTCCACCTTTATGTATTTATGTGTAGATTTTTTTGAACATGCTTAATTCTAAATAATTATTTATTGCATCATTAAAACGCAGTTATGCCAATTGATAAGAGTTGGGTCTCTAAACCTCGTTCTAGCCGCGAATTTCTAAAAGGTCTTAGAGATTTTTGCGAGTATTGCAAGTCTTTTGTGAATATTGATGGGAATGTTAAATGTCCATGTAAATATTGTCATAACATTGGTTGGGTAAAATACGAAGAGTTGTTTAATCACATAATGTCATACGGTTGGGACCAAAGTTATACGAAATGGTTTAATCACGGTGAACCGGATGAGCAGACAGTAGTACCCACCACGAATCAACATGGGAGTGATATGGCCGAGTTCCTTCATGATATTTGTCCGAATAACGATCAAAATGAGACAACTGAAGGGAATATTGGCGAGACAAACGAGCCAACTCCTCAACGTAACGAGTTTGAAGAGTTACTCGCCACTGCCAACGAGCCACTATACCCGGGCTGTAATTGGATGTCTTCATTGGACTTTATGGCAAAGTTTACGAACATCAAGGTCAAAGGTAAAATGAGTGACACCACATTTAACGAAACCCTAAAATTTCTCAAAGAATGTTTCCCACCCGCTCTAGGATACAAAATCCCATTGTCATACTATGACATAAAGAAAACATATAAAACGATCGGGTTAGGATACGAATCCATACATGCTTGTGTAAATGACTGCTTTTTATATCGGGGGGCGGGTAACGAAGATTTGCAGAATTGTCCCATCTGCGATGCTAGTAGATGGAAAGACAAGAACACACTGGGGAAGAAAGTTCCTAACAAGGTGTTGTGTTATTTTCCTATCATTCCTAGACTACAGCGTTTGTACAAGTCGACCCACACTGCAAAACATATGACTTGGCATGCTTCTGGGCAGTCTACGGAGGATGGTAAGATGCAACACCCGGTTGATGGTCAATTATGGAAGAAATTTGACGTGAAGTATTCTAAAGAATTTTCCTATGAAAAAAGAAACGTCCGATTAGGGTTGGCTGCTGATGGTTTCAATCCGTACGGCAACCTTAGTCAGTCTTACAGCATGTGGCCGGTCATATTAACAACGTACAATACGCCTCCCTGGATATGTATGAGAGAGACTTCTCTTATGTTGACGTTGTTAATTCCGGGCCCTAAATCACCTGGGAAGGACATAGATATTTACTTGAGGCCTTTGATTGAAGACCTAAAGATTCTATGGAAAGATGGAGTCATGACTAGGGATGCTGCCACTGGCACTGAATTCTGTATGAGAGCAGCGCTTTTATGGACTATCAATGACTTTCCCGCTCGAAGTAGTTTGTCTGGGTGGAGTGGGCAAGGTTACTTGGCTTGTCCGACATGTAATATGGACACTCCATCTGCTCACGTGTTAGGCAAAACCACTTATGTTGGTCACAGAAGATTCTTAAAAACGACCAATAAATGGCGGAAAAATAAACGGGCATTCTATACTCGGGACGATGATCCTAGACAACCTCCTAGAAAATTTACCAGTGGTGACATCTTGAATCAACTTAGGAGATTGCCTAAACGTACCCCGGGGAAACATCCAAGTTTTGGGGGTGCGAAGAAAAAACGTGATCCTGTTCGCGAATTGAATTGGACCAAAGAATCAATTTTCTACGAGCTAAAGTATTGGTCTTTTCTTACACTAAAACACAATTTAGATGTCATGCATATCGAAAAAAATGTGTGTGAGAGTGTGTTGGGTACTTTGTTAATGAATGACAAATCGAAAGACACCAACAAGGCAAGACAAGACTTAGAAAATTTGCAAATTCGTGAAGAGTTGTGGCTCGTCAACAAAGGAAACGGGAAGTGCTCTAAGCCTCATCCCACGTACTCTTTCACAGCTGAAGAAAGAAAACAATTCTGTCAATTCATCAAAGGTACGCGTTTTATTTCAAAATTTATTTGTTCCAATTCTATTCGCGTATCCATTTCGACGACTTACTCTTTTTTTTGTCAATTCATCAAAGGTGTGAAACTACCTGATGGGTTCGGATCTAACTTCAAGCATAAAGTGACCGACAATGATAGCAACATAACAGGCTTGAAGGCTCATGACTGTCACATAATGATGCAACGGTTGCTTCCTGCTGGACTTCAAAATTACTTGAAGGACCAAACCACCGCAACACCAATAATCGAGCTTTGTTCATTCTTCAAACAAATATGCGCTCGAACTTTGATGGTGGATGACATGCTGAAAGCTAAAGAACAACTCATCAATATTTTGTGCAGTTTCGAGCAAATTTATCCTCCTGCTTTTTTTGACATAATGATTCACTTGGTTATTCATCTACCCGAAGAGGCTATTGAAGGCGGGCCTGTTTACATGAGGTGGATGTATCCATTTGAAAGATACATGAAAAAGCTCAAGAATTATGTCAGAAATAAAGCTAAGCCCGAAGGTTCAATAGCGGAGGGTTATATTGCTGATGAAGCATTAACTTTCTATTCGCATTATTTCCGGGGTGTTGAGACGAGATTTAATCGTCCTGACCGGAATGAGGACGGTCCAAGCCCAACAAGTCAATTTCAGGTGTTTCGATCAATAGGTAAACTGAATGGCAAGCAATCATTGATCCGGGTTCAACCAGACACAATGAAGAAAGTAGTATGGTATGTACTACACAACAGTGATGAAATCGACCCGTACGTGAACGAGTACGAGAGGTACGCGTTTTATTTCAAAATGTGTTTTACGTGAGTTATTATTCGACGACTTATTCTAATATCATGAACGTTTACAGGGCATTTCCTGGAAATGATATACAAGAAGGATTTCCTGGCTGGTTTGGGAGCAAGGTAGACTTATTGTATGTATTACCCTGTAAAAATAACGACTATTACTCATCTATATCTATTCTTAACTTTTTCATAGATTCGTGAATTAAAAGTAAAGAATGACCCAAGTTGTACTTCCGAGTTATTCGCTTTGGCTTGTGGACCAGCATGGACTGCAGTCTCAGTCGACTCTTGCGTAGTCAACGGTGTGAAGTTTATCGTACACGACCGTGATTTATGTCGTTCAACTCAAAACAGCGGAATTTCAACTCCTAATCCTAGCGGAGGAATGTATTATGGCCAGCTTGAAGAAATTCTCGAGTTTTTGTATGTTCCGTTCAAGGTTGTGCTGTTCAAAGTCAAATGGTTCGACACTAATAACGAGGGTCGCATAAAACGTTGTACATATAGAAATAACATTACACAAATTATGACAGACCGTGTATCGTTTCAAAATGAACCATACATTCTTGCAACACAAGCAACACAAGTCTTTTACCTTGATTTCCCGGGTAAACGTGGTAGTTTGAAGGCCGTCCAAGATTCTTATCATCGAAAGATTTGGAACCCGGATATAATCGTGGTAGAAGACAATCAAGATGTTGTACATGACAACAACTCATCACATGTCACACTCTCTGCTGAGTTGGAAAACTTGAATTATAGCACCATAGATATAGATGTCCAGCCAGCGGAAGTTGAGGCACCACCAGCACCAATTATCACTGATGTCGACGACGACGATGATATTGATTATGATGACCACATTCCTCATGATTTAGCATCTGATCATGAAGACCACGTCGATGGTGAAGATGAAGCTGGCACTAATAATGATGATTTTTATCTTAGTGATGTAGGAGATTGATCTCAAATTGTAATTTGTTAAACGACACTTATTTTAATGAAATTGTTATCGAGTTGTTAAATGTGTTTATTTATTTATTTATTTGATTATTTGTTATTATCTTTTTTGGTTTATATTGTTATTTATTTGAATGTGTGTATATATATGCGTATATGTGTTTCTTCACTAATTTCTATGTTCTAGTACAGATGGCGGATGTTATAGCGACAAGCCATGGTGGTGATGGGGGTCACGAGCCACCCCGGGGTCCGGCGAGGAGGATAGGCACAAATTGCGAGCGTAAGAATTTCTCCTTTATTTTAATTAAACTTGATCATTATTTGAAATTGATAACTTGTTATTTTATGTCACCATCACTTTAATTTGATTACTTGCAGGCTCTAGCTCGAGAGCTCCCAGGCCTAAGCCGACGAAGCCTGGGTCAAAAATCGGGAAAGAAGGGAAGGTGGTTCGTGGTCCCTCCAAGAACACAGCATTAATCGCCATGCGGAATGACACTGGCCGCCCAGTCTCTATCAGATATAGAAAGAATGCTAAAGGCTTCTGGGAGCATGTGGGCAATCACGCTGCGTGGTACTCGAGCTTTGTCGGGACCTTGATACGGGACACCGTTCCACTGTATCACGATACGTGGGATGATGTTTCAGAGGCCTCGAAGGCACACGTGGATTCTCAGCTCAATGTAAGTTTTTTTTTTTTATCTTTTATTTTTTTAATTATTGTGTTTATTTATTTTAATTGTGTTTATTTATTTAAATTTGTCTCTTTATTTAAATTTGTATATTTATTTTAATTATATTTTATTGCAGCATTACTTTGATCTCGCCCCCCACCTTGCTGGTCCAGATGGAGAGAATATTGTTAAAAGTATCGAAGCTTACTTGAGAAAGGTATACAATGACCAAAAATTCAAGCACAAGAAGAAACATTTTACAGACCAAGGTGGGCTCGATAAACTTGACGATATCAGGGCAAACCGTCCCGAGAACATGGCGGCAGATCAATGGGAGAAGCAGGTAAATTTCTGGATCGACACATACTTTGTTGTTGTTGTTATTATTATTATTATTATTATTATTATTATTATTATTATTATTATTATTATTATTATTATTATTATTATTATTATTATTATATTATTATTATTTATAATAAGCAGATTCAGCATTGGATCGACCCGGATAAGTTAAAGATCGGGAAGATCAACAGCGAAAATAGGAAGAAAATGAAGACTACGACACTTCATGGATCTCATTCTTTGGCAGTCATAGCAGATAACTTTGTAAGACACTTTTTAATAATTTTATTTATATATATAGTGTTGGGTGAGTATTGATTGATTTTATTTATAAACAGTTGAGCTCCCCTGACCCCGACTCTGAGAATACTCCAGACTATATAGACATGTATAGACACACTCATACCAGAGATGGCACCTGGGAGTCTGAGGCCGCCGAATCCAGCTACGTAAGTATAATTTATTTCCAAAAACTCACCAACATTAATGCAATATAATAAATCACGACTTATATATTACTTTTCTTGTTTTTTTGTAACTAAACAGAATCAGATGGTCCAGCTTCGGTCAGAGAGCACCTCCTCCGGGACGCGCATGACAGATACAGAGATCTTGAGCCAGGTTCTCGGTGGCAAACAGAGGGGACATATTCCTTGCGTAGGTCCAGTTTTATCAGGAGGTGGTCACAGGCCGACTCTGAGTGCCTCACGAGCTCGTCAGGAAGCCTCCTCGTCCACACTGCGCGAGACCGTGGCGCGGCAAGGAGACACGCTGGAGATGATTCTGAGTTGGGCGAGGAGTCAGCCGGGCTTTCCTCAGGAGCTAGCAGGATTGGCGGGGACATCAGGATCCCAGACTCCGACGCCGGGTGAGTCTAGACCTGCAGGGGAGGGTAGTGGGGGAGCTGGGGGTAGTGGGGGTAATGGGGATGGGGGGAGAATGGGGATTAGGCATGTATGGGTCGGATGGGTCACTTTATGCTTGTTTTGGGCTGTTGGACATATTGTGTAGATTTAGATTGATTATTATGTCTTAGGATTCCCACTAAACTGTTCCTCGCTAGCTTATTTTTTGGGTTGTTGGACATTTTGTGTGGATCACGGTTTTTGAACCGTTTTTGGCGAATTAGGATTCATATGTTGTTGGACATTTTGTGTGGATCACGGTTTTTGAACCGTTTTTGGCGAATTAGGATTCATATGATTATGTTTAGCGAATTTGGATTGTTTAGGGCAGTTGGATTAATATTATTTTTAGTGAATTTTGTTTGAAATTGTTGTTGTATATATGTTTAGCGAATTTGGTTTTAATATCGTGTTGTTGGCGAAATTTGTGAAATGGGAACAGCAGGTTTTAGCATACAAACCTGCATTTGGTAGGTTTTTGCTGCACATATTTGCGGCAAAAACCTGGAATAACCCATTTTGCAGCAATTTGCTGCAAAATGGGTCAGGCACTTTTTGCGGGGACATGTCCCCGCAAAAAGTAATAAAAGATTTATATAAAAACCTTTTACGCGGGGACTTGTCCCCGCAGAAAAGTATTTCGAAAATATTTAAATTCTTTTCCTCGGTGACTAGTCGCCGCAGAAAACCATTTATAATTACGGAATTAATTAATTTTTACTTAATTTTTTAGTTTTCTGCGGGGACATGTCCCCGCAGAAAGGTATTGCCACGTCGGACAATCTTTGACCGGCTAAAAAAGAGCTGGGACCCACACGTCCCCGCAGAAAGTGATATAACGTCACCGCGTAATGTATTAGCGACGAGCTTGCCGCGGTGACGTTTGGGCGGTGACTTGTCCCCGCGGAAAGCGTTTCTGCGAGGACATGTCCCCGCAGAAAGGTTAAAAGTGTCCCCACAAAAAGTGGTCAATGTTGTAGTGTGGATGACGCTTGTTGAATGTCAAACAATTAATCTTTCATGCATGGACGTGATACCTATCACAAAATTTTGACTTTGTTTAATTTGCTTTTAAAATTTATCAATGATGATGACGCCTAATACGGTTACGCGTTTTGCTACTTTCATGGGCATAAGAGAGAATGAGCAATATCAAAACCTTGACACTAAGGTTAAAGATAACCCAATATATAGCAGTGACCATACTTTTCTAATTGTATCGACGTATCGTAAGGAGTTTTTATAATTCCGCACATTGCAGCAAGTTTAAAACAAGCACTAGATATTGAAGTTGACATCTGATAGTATATAGGACTTTTTAGTCCAAGTGGCTAAAGCCATAGGACTATAGCCGGCCCACAAAAATAAAGGCCCGACACATTTTGCCTGGGGAGCCAACTCGATCCTCAAGCAAAAAGCAGCCAAAAGCATAAGACCAGCATGGATAATCAACTCCTGGATCTTTCTATTTATATATATGACTTAAAAAAAAGGATTTTTAGGGTAGCATCTGGCTTGATAATTTGCCCCTGAAATCGTTATATGCTAACGCCACGTCCAGCTACCTCATTCGTGTAGAGGTAGTGCCGTGTGTATTTCGTTAGTATGTGCAAATCATGTCGAACATTCACATATCTTAAAGAGCCAAAGATGTCACGCCACGTGTCATTCTTGTCTCCTTCGTATGATGACCTCCACGTGAGTCATCCATAGCCATTAGAACAGATCACACACACCCAAGTGCATCTATATAAATATACATGCATTCCATGTGAAGAATCAAATTATCTTCACAATTCACACACATTAAGCCCTAGTCGTGTGTGATGTTACCTTGGCTCAAAATAAAAAGGGTTTTGTCCATACAATAACTGTCTACTTTCTCAAATGTCCCGATATGATACGTGCACTATTTTTCGTGCCAATATGGTACGTGTACTTTCGGTTTCGTGTTAATATGACCACTTTTTGACCTGATACCGGTTGCACCGGCTAGTAATTTCCCAACTTGTGACGTGGCTTTATTTTAATGATTTTTTGTACAAAAATGGTCCCTTGTGATTTGTTTCTTTTGCAAAATAGGTCCTTTGCGATTTTTTTTTTAAAAATGGTCCATTGTGATTTGTTTCTTTTGCAAAATAGGTCCTTTCTGATTTTTTTTTCAAAAATGGTCCCTTCCGTTAACTGTCCGTTAACTAGCATTGCAAGGTTAGTCCTTTTCCATTAAATATTTTTTTTTTCTAAATTATTTTTTCAGAAAAATATTTTTTTTCGAAAAATTATTTTTTTCTGAAATAATTTTTTCAAAAAATTATTTTTTGCGAAAAATTATTTTTTTCGAAAAAAAATTTTCGAAATTTTTTTTATTCTAAATTATTTTTTTTAGAAAAATATTTTTTTCGAAAATATATTTTTTTTGGAAAAATTATTTTTTTTTCGAAGAATTAATTTTTTTCGAAATAATTTTTTCAAAATTTTTTTTTTCTAAATTATTTTTTTTCGAAAAAATTAATTTTTTGAAAAAATTATTTCGAAAAAAATTAATTTTTCGAAAAAAAATAATTTTTCGAAAAAAATAATGGATAAAAGTGTAAATACGGACGAAAACGTGTAAATACAGACGAAAACGAGTAAATACGGATGAAAAAGTGTAAAAATGGATGAAAACGAATAAAAATGGATGAAAAGTGTAAAAATGGATGAAAACGAATAAAAATGGATGAAAACGTATTAAAACGGATGAAAACGTACAAAAACGGGTAAAAATGAATGAAAATGGACTAAAACGTATAAAAACAGATTAAAACAAACAAAGGAAAAATATCTTCATTTTTTAAAAAGGAAAAAAATTTCACCAACTAAACGCACACTAAAAACACACAAAGACTTATTTTGAAAAACGTACAAAAATGGATAAAAACGAATAAAACCGAATGAAAACGGATGAAAATAGATGAAAACGAATAAAAACGGATGAAAACGTATAAAAATAGATGAAAACGAATGAAAACGGACACAAACGTATAAAAACGGATGAAAACAAACAAAGGAAAAATATCTTCATTTTTTAAAAAGGAAAAAAAATTCACCAACTAAACGCACCCTAAAAACGCACAGACTTATTTTGAAAAAAATGCAAGGGACCTATTTTGCAAAAGAAACAAATCACAAGGGACCATTTTTGTTAAAAAAATCACTTTTTAACATGTTTTGCAGGTCAAAAAAAGTACACGTACCATATTGGCACGAAAACAAAAGTACACGTACCATATTGGCATGAAAAATAGTACACCTACCATATCGGGACATTTGAAAAAGTAGACAGCTATTGTATGGACAAAACCCAAATAAATACTCTTATCTCACTACAAGAAAAGTGACACATGTTTTAATGACACTCATAAAAAGTGTAAGTATAAATATACATTTACTTACACTTTTTTAAAAAGTGTGATTATATTCTAGTATTTTATAACACTTTTAAAAGTCTAAGAAAAAGTCTAACTTTCACTCACAATAACTGACATATGTAAGTAAACACACACTTAAATAGTTGTGTTAGCAAAGGTCTAGTATTACCTACATTTTATTAAAAATATCGGTAATAGTTAAACTTTTACCCTCACATTTTTTTAAGTGTGACAAAAAGTCTTATTTATACTTGCACTCAAAAAGAATGTGCAAGCAAAAGTTTCTTTTTCACAAACACTAAAAAAAATTGTGTTAATTATTGCTTGGAATTTTGATCATTAATCGTTGGTTGGTGCTGTATTTGTTTATCATTGTGCGTCCTGCATGGTAATTTATATTCATGATATTTAATGATCTTTACCTCAGTATGTGTTAATTAAGCATTGTATTTGATTAAAACCCTAACGTTAAGTTAGGGTTTTCTTTCTTCTTGGTCGCTGGTTGTTTCATGCTGCTACTGTCAGATCTTTTTTTGTTCCTGGTTCTTTTGATTGTGGTTGTGGGTTTAGAGAGATGGAAAAAGGATTAATTAATGTCAATTCGAGTGATGGTAAAACTAGTGTCAACAGTTCGAATGTTAAGGCCACATCTGAATCAATTAATGTCAATTCGAGTGATGGTAAGGCTGGTCCTAGTACCAGTAATACGAATGTGTTAAAAATGGGGACTCAATCAGGTTCTACTCCCGTATCTTTTGCGGATATGTTTAAGGATAAAATTCCCAAGAAGACCGTTAAGATTTCGGAGATGAGAAACGATAATTATGTGGCTGGTGCTAATGTCACCATCCCTTTGGAAGCTGCCAATGAGGTACGCTCTAGATTCGATAATACGTTGTATGGTTATTTCATTGGTAAAAGACTCGCTTTCCCGGTAGTTGAAAATTACGTTAGAAATACTTGGGCAAAGTTTGGTTTACAAAGGGTTATGCTTAATAATGGGTTTTTCCTGTTCCAATTTGAAACCAAAGAGGGTATGGAAAGGATGTTGGAAGAAGGCCCATGGTTGATACGCTTGGTTCCTATCTTTTTGAATATTTGGACTCCGAACACTAAATTTATAAAAGATGATATAACTTTAGCTCCTGTTTGGGTTAAACTTCATAATATTCCGGTTGTTGCGTACTCTGAGATTGGTCTTAGTTTGATTACAACGCAAATTGGTCGTCCTATCATGCTTGATTCCTACACGAGTACGATGTGCCTTAAGTCGTGGGGTCGTAATTCCTATGCTAGGGCCCTTGTGGAAGTGTCGTCAAATGAAACCTTACTTGACTCTCTTGTGGTTGCTATCCCCTACCCTAATGGGTCAGGTCATTCATTGGAAACAATTAATATAGAATATGAGTGGAAGCCGCCAAGATGTGAGACATGTAAAGTTTTTGATCATAATGATGATGGGTGTCCTAAGCGAGTGAAACCGGTTGAGAAAGATAAATCGTTGGTTGATGAAGAGGGTTTCGTTGAAGCTTATAAGAAGAAAGGTAAAGGTAAGTTTCATGGTACTAATCGCCAGGTTGATGGAATTCGTTTTCATAAGCCTAAAGTTTCGTATTACTATAGGCCGGTTAATAAGCCAAAGAATGGAGGAGCCTCGACGTCCAAGACTTCTGGCCAATCTCCAACGGTCAATGTAGTTGCTACTAACGAACCAACTATTGATCCTATCAGTAGTACGGCTCCTCCCGGGGATGACCTATGTAAGAATAAGAATTGGGTGGGGATATCAACCTGGTTGATTTGAAGAACAATTTTGATGCTCTTAAGGATAAAGATTCGGTTTTGGAACCTGTGATTGGTACTACGGGTATTCCTGAAAGTATTTCTAGTTCTTCCAATATTACCTCTCCATCGCCTATGAAGAACACTCCTATTGTTGAGAAAATAGGGAAGATTGAAAAGCTTATTATTGATGGGAAAGCCACCCTTGTGGATGATAATGGTAAACCTATTCCGGTGGTTGATGGTAAAAGGAAGGGCAATCCTTTCTCTAAGGTGGGTGAAGTGGTTGATTCTGATAGTGAAGATGAGGTGTTTGAGCCAAATGATCCTATGGACAGTTACTTTTCATCAGCAGGAGGACATAACGAGCTTGAAGGCTATCTTTTTGATGATTATGCGGCCCAGGTCTATGACTTACCTGGGCATTTTGAGGAATTTAACAATCAGTATGATTTCAAGCTGCAAGGCCGTTCGATGAAGTAATCTTTTATTTGGTTTGGTTTATTTATTTTGCATGTCTTTTTATGTTTTTAGTGTTTGTTCTAGTTGTCGGTAGCTAGGTGTTCATTTATGGCATGTCATAAATGTTGTAGTGGTTGTTCAAGAGTTTGCTTGAGGTTAATGTGGCGTTTCAGCCACATTCCATTGTTCTTTAAACGGTTTTTTTGGTTAATATATTTTGCCAGGGTGGAATCCCTTTTACCCAAAAAAAAAAAAAAATTGTGTTGGTAAAAGTCTAGCTTTACCTACACTTTTTTTTAAGAGTAAATTACACCAGTCGTCCTTGTGGTTTGCGTTGACTGAAACCTTTCGTCCTTTGACCGAAAAAAATGCGCCGTTTGTCCTTAAGTGGCAAACGTTATCCGCCGTTAGTCCCTCCCACTAACGACACTCACTAACACTCGTTAATGGACCACACATGATATTCACATGAGGGCATTTTCATACTTTTGTACTTGTTTTTCTATTAAGACCTGGAACACTTTAACACACATTCATCATTATCTCTCTCTCTTAATTCCACTTCTCTATCAACACTTATCTTCATTACTTACAAATACCAATCTTTATACCATCAATCAAACCTCATGAACTCCAAAAGCCAATCTATGTAAATATAAATTCAAGAACATATAATCAACACTCACAACACACCAACACCCCAATTCACACAACTTGATTTGCACGAAAACAAAATCCATAACCCTAATTCACACAACTTCACGATTTCATTTTTGAAAGGGTTTGCGGATTGAACAATGTGTCTAATCAGTGATTCAAATTATAAATTTCTTTCCAGAAAACCACGATTTCTTTTTGATGGAGTGCTTCAAAGATATCGTGAAGAGGATTCAACTTCACGATTTCATTTAACCGAACCATTTGTCTGATCAATGATTCAAATTACGAATCTCTTTTTGAACCGAAATATCCATCTATTAGCCATCTTGAAGTTATTTCGGTTCAAAAAGAGATTCGTAATTTGAATCATTCATCAGACAAATGGTTCGGTTAAACGAAATCGTGAAGTTGAATCCTCTTCTTTCCAGATGGTCCACACAACTTCACGATTCCTTTCCAGAAAACCACCACCACCACGTTGTGGCTGGAAGATAGTTGTGCCGGCGATGGTTGGCGGCCGTTTGACGGTGTGAGTTTGGGAGCTTTACAACTAGGCATCGTGTGGTGTTTTTCCATAAGTTAATTTTTGGGATCTGCAGATATTTATTTGAAAAGAATTGGGGTAGGTAAAAATGTAATCTTTTTTGGAGCTCAAGAAAGTTAGCATCTTGATATGAAGAAATAACAGATGAAATGGGTTTTCTTAGAAATGCATTTATAGATGAAATGGGTTTGTGTATTAGATTTATTCTCATTAGTTTGTAGATTGGGAAAAAATAATATTTTGTTGGAGGTTATATAGATTCAATGTTGTATTATATTCAAGATTTAGTTCCTCTTTGAATGAAATGGGTTTGTATTTTTGGTAAACTAATTAATATTAACATGTAAATTCTATTTTTGTGATCATAGGTCCTGGAAATGCCAATGATCAGAAACAAAAACACCTTTAATGATTGTAATGGGGAAGATGATAAATAATGAGGCTTTGATTATTGTTAATGGGGAAGATGATAAATAATGAGGATGAGGGTGGTGGTGGTGGCGGCGCCGACGACGGACTTACATGGTGGGTGGCAGCCGATATGGCACTGTTTCATACACTTTTGGTCCCCATGTTAACCGGCGTTAAGTGAGTTCCGTTAGCACTTACACGTTAGCCCTTTTGGCTAACGATCGTTGCAGCGCCCATCCTTTAAACTAACAGCCAAACCACAAGGACGATTTTTGCAATTTACTATTTTTTTTTTATTTTTTTTTCTTCGTCCATTTTTTATACAATTTTTTTTTAAGTTTTTTTTCGTCATGTGACTTTTTTTCAAAATTATTTGTTTTTGGAAAAAAAAAAACACTTTTTTGGCACAAAAAGTTTTTTTTGGAACATATAAAAAACATATACGTTTTTATATGTTCTAAAAAAACGTTTTTATAGGTATAAAAAACGTAAAATTTTTATAAAAAAAAACGTAAACAAAAGCATACAAATGAACGTTTTTCGTATATAAAAACGTATAAAGAGCGTAAAAATTTTATAAAAAAAACGTATATAAAAGCATATAAAAAACTTTTTTCGTATATAAAAACATATAAAGAGCGTAAAATTCTTATAAAAAAATGTAAAAACATATAAAAAACGTTTTTCGTATATAAAAACATATAAAAAAATTTTGGGTATATAAAAGGTTTTTCGTATATAAAAACATATAAAAAGTATATAAAAATGTTTTTCGTATATAAAAAATGTTTTTCGTATATAAAACTTTTTTTTATATAAAAATGTTTTTTATATAAAAAAGTTTTTATATAAAAACGTTTTATATAAAAAACTTTTTCTGTAAATAAAAACTTTTTTATATAAAAACTTTTTTCGTTTATAAAAACTTTTTTATAAAAAGTTTTATATAAAAACTTTTTATATAAATACGTTTTATACAAAAAAAATTATTATATATAAATGTTTTATACAAAAAACGTTTATATAAACAAAATTCACATGACGAAAAAAAAAATTGAAAAAAAAAATATGAAAATAAACGGACGAAAAAAAAGAATAAATTGCAAAAATCGTCCTTGTGGTTTGGTCGCTAGTTTAAAGGATGAGCGCTGCAACGATCGTTAGCCAAAATGGCTAACGTGTAACTGCTAACGGAACTCACTTAACGCCGGTTAACATAGGTGACCAAAAGTGCATGAAACAGTGCCAAATCAGGACCATCTTTGCACTTAATGAATCACAGGGACGAAACGTGCAATTTGGCCAAACCACAAGGACGATTTTTGCAATTTACTCTAAAATTAATTTTAATTGTTGTATAAACTTTTGATAAAATAGTGGTGATAAGATTATTGTGATGAAGATGATGATGACCCATCTCTGATAGTGTGGATGAAAGTTTGGGAAGCAAGGAGTTGTGGGGAAAAGAATGAGAAAGAAAAATATGGGTTTGTGGGTGGATGTGGAAAAAAAGCTTAAATTACTATTTTGCCCTCATGTGAATATCATGTGTGGTCCGTTAACGAGTGTTAGTGAGTGTCGTTAGTGGGAGGGACTAACGGCGGATAACATTTGCCACTTAAGGACAAACGGTGCATTTTTTTCGGTCAAAGGACGAAATGATGCGGTTAACGCAAACCACAAGGACGAACGGTGTAATTTACTCTTTTTTTAAAGTGAGCAAAATGTAATAGTAATATTTTGGAGTCAAACTGGTTTAACTTTGACCCTAAATATTTTCTTTGTGTTATATAATACTTGATGAAAAATTATACCATTGAAAAATACATTTAAAACTCAATCCATTCATATATTTTACATCAAATATTATATAACATCCACAAAAATAGTTAATGTCAAAGTTGAACCAGTTTAACTCTGAAAATTTTTCAAACTGCGCATCTATTTAGGGACGGGGGGGTGCAATTTCCTTATCGTCATTCCACTTTCAAAATCAAAATCACTTAATATTCCCTCCCCTTTCAAATTAATCTAAACTTGAGAAATTAATCATCTCTTTCAAAACCAATTAATAAAAAAATCAAATCGTTAGTGCTAGTCACAATCCGGACTTAGTTAATCGGTAGTTAGGGTTTCGAATCGGTTAGGGTTTCGAGTTTGTTAATATGTAGTTCAGGTAATGATCAAACACTTTATAGATTGATTATCATACATATATCTCATTTTATTGTGATTTTGATAGTGGTCTAATAAAATGCTTCTATGAAAATATCAGACAGGACATAATAGTAAGTGCAATATGTATATGGAGAAAATGGCTTTTTTTTGCTCAATTTTGACATGTTAATTCTCATATTTTTAAAATCTAGGTGGTCGGGGAGTCTGGCACCGGCCATTGTAGACAACACCAAGGTATGCTTTTACATGACACAGATTAGTAAAAGTTGTAACTGGTGTAGATCAACAAATTCTTTTTTGTCCATTTTTTTGATACTAGTAAGTGCTGTCATATTTGATCACCAAACGCTGTATTTATGGAATATTAATGTAATCAGGGGCGGAGCCACTGTATAACTTAGGGGGGGCGGTGCCCTCAACAAATTGGCCCAAAAAAATTTTATATAGTGCAAAATTTTGGGTTTTACTCGACTTTTAGGCTGTTTGCCCTCAGCCAAAATCCTAAATTGCCCTCAACAAAATTGAGAAATGTAAAATATTGGAGTTTCCCGGTTGGTTTGTTTGATCGGAAATTATGGAGGAAGATAAGATAGGGTTGTGAAAGTACAGGGGTGAGAGGATGGGTTAGTAGGGCCTGTAAGGGTATATATAATATTTAAATATTGTTTCTTTTCTCTTTCTAAACGTAATATATATATTATATATAAACTTTGCTACTTCAGGTGTCCAGCTCATGCATATAATCAAACCAAGTTAATGGTATATAAATATTATATCGTATGAATAATTGAATATAGTAACTTTAGAAAAAGTTGTTTTTGTGATTACTACTTGTAACTTTAAAAATTTTAGTAGTGCATACAACATATGAATATTACTCAGTGTATATTTTTTAGCATAATTTGGTCAAAAGTGTAGATTGGCAGGGACACCTCAACCCTTATTTTGTTAACAAGAAGGTAATTTAGGATTAATTTGTTAGAATCATATCATTGTCGTTAAATTATTCATAAAAATAACGACCAACTTTTGCTACACTTGGTTTCTTAAATATTTGCTTCTTATTTTCATATATGATCCGTTAATATATATGTTATAAAACCTAAAAAAGTACTTGAAATCACCAACGAGATTTTATTTTATCAACACCTAAATTTATAACTAGTGTTAATTGCATTATAGTTGACCCGACCCGATTTCTTTCATATTATGCTAAAAACTGGCATTTTTCGACATGTATTTAACCTTTCGCTTGCCCCCATTGATCACGTTTCCTGGCTCCGCCACTGAATGTAATCTCTAATGAACCATTGCAAGCATTTTTATGCGTTAAATATACGCTTTGGGAATATCTGACCCGCACCAAATGCCGATAATCGGTTAACCAGGAATACTTTGAGTATTCATCTTAACAAATACATATAATCCTAGAGTCAATGCATCTTAACAAATACATATAATCCTAGAGTCAATGCATTGTACGTAACATATAATCCTATAGCACTTGCTATTTAATACAGTGAATGATTGTAATCCAGTTTGTATTTATAGAAATTTAGAAGAAAACCTTGATTGATATAAGCTTGATACGAGCCCTGTGCCAAAACTCTAATTATAAGAAATGAATCCCTGTAAAAAAAATACAAATTTTCCAAACGAACCTTGAGTTATTAACAATTTGACTTACCGACTAGTTGTTGTTTTGACCTTCAAATTTGGACATCGATCATCAACCAGTTTTGAAATATATTCCCGTCTGCCTTAGCTGGTTAGCTAATAGAACCATTTTCTTTTAACTTATTCTGTCGTTTGTTATTGTTTACCCTCATATATGTGCAGAATTCAGTTCAAAACAAGGTGGTAGACAAGGGTTTGATCAGTTTAGCTGTTTAAGCGTCAAAGCAATGCCGTAGGAAAAGACTTTAACCATCACAAATGGCTCAGCTGTTGGAAGTGTTTTAGATCATATGTTTTAGTACTTTACTTATTTATCATATTAGAACAAATTATCTCATAGTTTATGTATTAGTTTATGTCTATTCGATGTACAGGTCTGGGCCAAAGGCCAACAGACCAAATAAGGAACGTTTGGATAGGCAGTTACTTTAGTTATAGGGCAGTTATTTCTGTTAAGAGTTATAGGTCGAATAGATGTGTTGGTTCACATGAACCATCATGTCTTTTCCCTCCAAAAGACATACCCTTTCGGTATGTATATATATGTATTCCTACTGCACAAGATTAATACAATTCCAGTTTCATTATATCACATATATACTTTGTACAACAATATATTTCGGTGTTAAATCTTCGCTGCATATCTTGTGTAGTTCTTCTGTCTAAAACATCAAAACTTTCTGCCATTATTCGAACTAAACATGGTTAACACAAATACTTCTTTGGAGGATCATTGGACAAACCACAAACATGTGGGTGTCCCATTCAATAAATGGCATCAGAGCAAACCTGGGAGACCTCTAAAGAAAAAGATGCAGCAAACTTTCATACATCGACAATTGAAAAGGGAGAACGAAAGGAAATTAGGCAAGTGCATACGACAAATCACTCATGATTGCAAGGATATGTTGAAACAAAAATTAAAGGAGATCGAAGCATACAACACAAATCTTACTCAAAACAAATATCGTAAACATAAATGTTTTATATGCAAGAAGAAGGGCCACATCTCAACATCTTGTCCATCGAAACATGAAAAAGAAGAGAAGGCAGAAACTTCGACTCCTGTTCCACATCAAGTCGAGATCATGGGCACTCAAAAATACAAAAACCGACCATTGATTTGAAGTACCGTGAAGTCATCCATTTCCCAACAAATTCCATATTGAAAGGGACGGACCAAGGACATTGGGACAACATATGGTACATTAGCAACAAAATAGATAAGCACTTATGCCCTAATCTTAATTTCTTTCGTAATATTAAAGAAGATTTCGTTGTTTCAAAGTTAAAAGATCAAATGAAGTTTTTATTTACATATGGAATTGGTGAAGTTATTATCAAAGATGATGGTCGAGGTTTATTAATACCGGGTGTCTTATATGCTCTCGAAGTTTCTCTTAACATACTTTCCATCGATCTACTTGAAAAACAAGGTTTTGAAATAGTCTATGAAGAAAATCGTTGTAGGCTAGTTTATATGTTTAATAACTTTGAAGAACATGTTTTCAATGAAGATAGTTTAAGAAAAAGGCATAATGATTTCTTAGAAACCTATTTTGAGTCATTAGCAAATTCAGAAGATGATGTGATTAAGATAAAGGCAATATATATTCGACTAGAGTCACAACTTTTAATGAATTTGTAGCCTTCTTAAACTTGATCAAATGTGATGATATTATTTGTCAAGAATGGGATTATTTTAGATACAAATTTGATAAAGTTGTCAAGTGGTTTTATAATCATTACTTAAACAAATCCCTTCCCGGTCCTATTCCTCCCACAATCAATGGAAACCAAGTGCATCTACTTGATCTCTACAAACTAATAGAAGGACTTGGAGGATACTTAAGCGTTCATTTTGGTCAAGAATTCGGTACAATTGGTGAACTTATTGGCTTATCAAAGCAAGATGGTGATGAATTGAAGAAGTGCTACATCAAATATCTAGACATTTTCACATCCTATTTCAAGACTGCTAGGGGCCCAAATTTTCCTATCAAAAGAGTAGAAGTGGACACCTTTAGTCCGTTGTCTCATCAAGAGGCGTTGGCACCCAAACATATTTCGGCATAATTCAAAGGAAAAGAAAAGCTAGAGCACTTTGGTATTATTTTAGAAGATGAAGAAGAGAAGAATCTCTACACCAAACCGACTCAACCAAGAACTTGGAAAAAACACAAAGGCTGGAACTTCGGTCAAGACAGAAACATGCAGCAACACAAGTGACGAATTCACAATCATCACCTAATTCGAAGAAGACTCTAACATACTTCCAAACCGATGATCTTAGGAGGGAGAATGTTGGAAGTGTTTAAGATCATATGTTTTAGTACTTTACTTATTTATCATATTAGAACAAATTATCTCATAGTTTATGTATTAGTTTATGTCTATTCGATGTACAGGTCTGGGCCAAAGGCCAACAGACCAAATAAGGAACGTTTGGATAGGCAGTTACTTTAGTTATAGGGCAGTTATTTCTGTTAACAGTTATAGGTCGAATAGATGTGTTGGTTCACATGAACCATCATGTCTTTTCCCTCCAAAAGACATACCCTTTCGGTATGTATATATATGTATTCCTACTGCACAAGATTAATACAATTCCAGTTTCATTATATCACATATATACTTTGTACAACAATATATTTCGGTGTTAAATCTTCGCTGCATATCTTGTGTAGTTCTTCTGTCTAAAACATCAAAACTTTCTGCCATTATTCGAACTAAACATGGTTAACACAAATACTTCTTTGGAGGATCATTGGACGAACCACAAACATGTGGGTGTCCCATTCAATACGGCTCAGCTGTTAAAAAAATCCCACATGCTCTCACCGTTGCTGGGTCTGATTCAGGAGCTGGTGCAGGAATTCAAGCTGATCTTAAAGCTTGTGCTGAACGTGGAGTCTACTGTTCCACTGTGATAACTGCTGTTACTGCACAAAATACCCTTGGGGTTCAGGTTTAATAACATATTTCTTATTATATAGTTTTGTAGTAACATTAAGGGGTTGTCTGGATAAGCTTTAGCTCAATAGTTTATTAATTTATGCATTCTCAAAAGGCCCTGTAGGAAGGGCTTTAGCCTTCGCTTATTTTACCTACAAAAAAGCTATAAGCTCTTTGAAATGAGTTACCCGAACACCTTCAAGTAGCTTAAAAGCGTTTTTTAAAACACAGTATAAGTGAAGGTGAAGCAAAAATGTATTCAGTGACACTTTTTCTGACATTTTCTGACACTTTTTGTGTGTCACTAAAAGACATTTTTCTTGTAGTGTCTCATGGTTCTTACCACTCAAGGGAAACCAAACATACGATTAGCCTCATCTCACACCACTAATTTACCCTAATCCTTGCGTTATGCATCATACATAAACATGGTGTCATTCGTGGGACCCATGACATAAACAAAGCCACCGATTTCGTTTTTTCGACACCAAAACCCCAAAGATTTCACTTTTTCGTTACAAACATGAAAAAAAAAAAAAAACTTTAAAAAAAAAAAAAAAAAAAAAAAAAACTTTCATCGCAACCTGTTATCATTACTAAAATCTCTGTTTTACATACATGTCATACCAACCACAACCACCTTCGTCCTACATTTTTGGTCCCATAAGCACGGCTGATATCACTTACACCGAAGATGGTCGGGAAACTTTATCCCAAAACAATCATCACATCATCTCACAACCAACAACAATGGGAGTTGGTGGACCTAGCATGCTTTCATTTCAGGAAAGCCCTCAATTAGTCAACATAGACGATTCAAGACAATCACCACAAATTGATAATTTCACAACTCCATCCAACTATGATTATTGATCAATTTCAAATCATGAAGGTTATGCGTTTAAGATTTTTGTACTATTCTGGTTATGTATGTTCTAGAGTTCATGCATCCTGTATGTAACGGTGGAAGTTGGCGTTTCTATGAAAATATTTGGGGATCTTTTGTCTAATATCGGATGGAATGTTTTGCACCTGATTGACAGAATTGACTATATAATTTTTGTTGTTCAAAACTTCTTTGGTTCTTGACGCTCATCTTACATTGGGAGATATTTTTACAGTACAACATGTAGAATGATAGTTGGGATTGGAAATTTGTTCATATAGTAGCTTGTTTCTATGCTTTTTCTTTGTTTGTTATTGATGTGCACTGCCATTTGTTTCAGAATGGTATGCTATATTCAAGTATATAATTTAAGTTAAGATTTCAAAACTTCAAGAATGAGAATTCATTCTTTATAAGTAGTATAGATTTCTTAATATGTTATTTCATAATTATTTGAAAAGAAATAAAGAATTGCCGAAATTCATTATCACTTCACTATCCCCTTACTTCTCATTATTTTGCCATGTCGATGTAAATTATATTAATATAATGTATGTTACACCTGAAACCCGTTTTCAAACGGGTATGACTCTAGATGAAATTGACTAAGACTTTTATGAGTTGGGAGACTCTATATGATTGGTTAGTCAATGGATGTTAAGCTGAAGGCGTTATATGATTGGCTAGTCAAACTCGATAGTCAATCTAATAGTCAAAGAAGATGTAATATGGTTATAGAAATATTGATGTGTCTCAAATATAAGAGATATAGACTAAAGGGACCAAAGTTGTTAAGTGCTAAACAAGTTATAAAGTTTAGTGTGGCCAAATTATAAGCAAAGTGACTTAAGGGACCAAATGTGCCATATTGTGAAATAAGTTTAGTATGAAGGAAGCTTCGTACTTTAAAATCCCGGACATTTCTAAAATGTTCCAGGAAGATGTGTGTATGTCGGTATAGAAGAAAAAGAAGAGGGAAACATGGAAGCTTTATGATTTCTAATGGTGTTTAAGTGTTCTAACCCAAGAAGCTTGTACCTAGCAATGAATTCACATCAAGTAAGTAATCCTAATCTTGTGTTATTAGTGATGAAAGAAGCTAGGATTCATAAGCTCTAATTTGGGAAATGGGTAAATGATGTTTTAAGCCTATTAAATAGTTATAGTAATTATGAGATGATTTTTATTGGGTTAAAGTTAGTGGTTTATGGGGATGATCATCATGTAATCTAGATATGATTATATGAAGATTTGAGGTGTTTAGAGATGAGATATTGTTATATAAACCATTGTTATAGTTATTTGACTTTAAATATTAAATGTTTATGTTACGATGATTTTAACCTAGGATGTAAAGAGGAGATTCTTGATGATGTTATGATTATGGTGGGTAATCTTAGCTTGGATTGCTAAGGTAAATAATTTTGTTATTATATGCTTAATATGGATATTTTCATATTGTGTGAATATGAATGAAAGTGTTAGAGGTTGAATTCCTTTGGATTAGAAAGTGTATTATAGTAAGAGATTTGCTATGTTTGGATGACTCGAGTGTAGTATATGTTAATTGATATATTAATCATGTACTAACCCGTTACTTACAAAGCGAAAGCTTACCGTTATAGTTGATAATGTTTTGTAGGTTATTATGGAAGTGTTATGCTTGGATTAAAGCTTAGATTTGGAAGTGTGGGTTGAAAGTGTATTGGAACGTGCTTAGGAGCTTAATATTAGTACCGAGCTCAAATCAAGGTTGAACCTCCAATGTGTCGTAAAATGTTTTGTAAAAGATGTTGTTAAGTGTCAAAGTCCAGGTCTTTATTGTTATAGTAAAGGTCATGTGTGTAAAAGATGTTGTTAGACTTGAGATCGGGTTATCACCAACTTCGAGTCCGGGAAGAGGATATTCCGAAGACCGCATTCCGAACCCGATATGGCCATTACGAATTCCAAGTTATGCCATCGGCTTGACAAATGCACCAGCTGTATTCATGGATCTCATGAGTCGGGTGTGTAAGCCGTATTTGGATAAATTCGTGATAGTATTCGTTGATGATATCCTAATATATTCCAAGAATGAGAAAGAGCATGAGGAACACCTCAAGCTAATTCTGGAATTATTGAAAAATGAGGAGTTATACGCTAAGTTTTTGAAGTGTGAATTCTGGATATCGACTGTGCAGTTTCTTGGTCACGTAATAGATAGACAGAGGATTCACGTGGACCCTGCCAAGATTGAGGCAATCAAGGATTGGGCAACGCCCACAACGCCGACCGAAATACGACAATTTTTAGGACTTGCCGGCTATTACCGAAGGTTTATAGAAGGCTTTTCTAAGATAGCTAAGCCGTTGACGAAACTGACACAAAAGAATGTGAAATACGACTAGGGAGATAAGGACGAAGAAGCTTTTCAACTCCTTAAGGAAAGATTGTGCAGTGCACCTATCTTGGCTCTACCCGAGGGTAGTGAAGATTTTGTTGTGTATTGTGACGCATCACACAAGGGTTTGGGAGCTGTGCTGATGCAGAGAGAGAAGGTGATAGCATACGCTTCTCGACAGCTGAAAACCCATGAGAAAAACTGCACAACCCATGACCTAGAGTTAGGATCAGTCGTGTTTGCACTAAGAATTTGGAGACACTATCTTTATGGTACTAAGTGCGTAGTGTGTACCGACCACAAGAGTCTACAGCATATCTTGAACTAGAAGGAGCTGAACATGAGACAGCGCCGATGGTTGGAATTGCTTAGCGACTATGATTGTGAGATCCGTTACCTCCCAGGCAAGGAAAATGTGGTTGCCGACGCCCTCAGCAGAAAAGAGCGGATCAAACCCCTCAGATTCAGATCGTTAGGGATGACGATCAGCTCGCCGCTTCTAGCGAGAATTCTTGAGGCTCAGGGTGAGGCACTCAAGGATGAAAACCGATCACGTGAGAAAATTTATGGAATGCCAGAGAGTGAGAATGGCTTCGTAAGAAGATCTGATGGAGTTTTGTGTTATGGGGACAGGTGTTGAATCCCGTTATAGGGAGGAATTCGTGATATGATCATGCACGAATCCCACAAATCCAAGTACTCCATTCACCCAGGATCCGACAAGATGTATTTAGATCTGAAGAAGTTGTATTGGTGGCCAAACATGAAGGCCGATATAGCTGAGTACGTCAGTAAGTGTTTAACGTGCTCGAAGGTCAAGGCTGAACACCAGAGACCGTCCGGTCTGCTTGTTCAACCTGAGATCCCAGAATGGAAATGGGAGCGTATCACTATGGATTTTATCACAAAGCTACCTAAGACGTCGAGCGGTTATGAAACGATTTGGGTAATCGTTGACCGTCTCACAAAATCATCGCATTTCCTTCCTATAAGGGAGAATGACAACATGGATAAACTCGCACGACTGTATGTGAAGGAAATTGTCGCAAGGCATGCTGTGCCTGTTTCTATTATCTCTGATCGAGACAGTCGATTCACATCTAATTTTTGGAGGTCGCTTCAGGACGCGTTAGGAACCGACCTTGACATGAGTACAACTTATCATCCTCAGACTGATGGTCAGAGTGAAAGGACCATTCAGACATTAGAGGATATGCTGAGAGCCTGTTTGATTGACTTTGGGAACGGCTGGGATAGGCATTTTCCTTTAGCCGAGTTTTCCTATAACAACAGCTATCACACCAGCATTAAAGTTGCACCGTATGAGGCACTTTATGGTCGTAAGTGCAGATCGCCAATTTGTTGGGCTGAAGTCGGAGAAAGCCAACTTACTGGACCAGACTTAGTCCACGAGACTACAGAGAAGATCGTGCAGATCAAGAGCCGAATGCAAGCGGCTCGTGACCGTCAGAAGAGCTATGCCGACAAGAGGCGTGTTGACATAAATAAATGCCTAAAAACATTATCAATATTTATTCATATCTCTATGTTTTGATGATCACAAAATGTAAACTCATTAAAACATAAACTTATAAATTAAACAAGTGCTTAGTTGTAAATATTCACTTCTACAACTAAAATCACTTAAGGTATGAATGAACTAATGCTTAATGCATCATATGATCAAAGGAACATTTTTTTTATTTCTAAACTTTTTATAAAATGTCAAAAACATTTTATATATTTTTGAAAAACAATTTTGGTATTAAATAAAAATGTTTAATCTTTTATAAAAACATGAATTCAAATTTTTAACCAAAATCAGTAAAAATGTTCCAGAAAAACCTTCCCCACAAAAGGACAAATCTGGGCAACGTTCAGAAAATTTTACTAGGCGGCCCCCTTAATTATTAAGGGGACCGGCTAGTAAAATTAAGGGGACCGCCCCCCTATTTAAGGGGGCCGGCCACGCTCCAGTAGGGTCCAGCTGTCCAGATTTTTCTCCTATAAATACCAGCCTTCCCCTGGATTTTTACTCAACCCTTTTGCACTAAAACTTTCTGTTGTAGATCTCATTTCATATCTTAGAAAAACCTTTGATCATGTAATCTTAAGCATTGGTTTCCAAGTGATCCAAGCTTCCACCATCCAAGTGCAAAAGAAGAATACTTCTATCAATCAAGATTAGAAGTATTACAACTTAGTATCATTTTGTTACTTAAGTTGTGTGTTCAACAAAGTTTGTAAATCATTCATTCATTTGTATGTAAGGTGTGTGTTGTAGATTAGTGTTGTGTGTAAGTAGTGAAGATGTTGTATAAGTAGTTGTGGTATAGAAGATGTGAGGTCAAAGTGTAGAAGTTGTGAAGCCGTTATGTAGAAGTCGTGAACCCGTGGTGTAGAAGTCGTGAAGCCGTAACATAGAAGCTGTGTAGCGGTTGTGTTGAAGCCATGAAGTCCTAGTCGTGAAGTCCTAGTGTTGAAGTCGTGAAGCCGTAGCATAGAGGTTGTGTAGCGGTCGTATTGAAGCCATGAAGTCCTAGTTGTGAAGTTCTAGTGTTGAAGTCGTGAAGCCGTAGCATAGAGGTTGTGTAGCGGTCGTGTTGAAGCCATGAAGTCCTAGTCGTGAAGTCCTAGTGTTGGAGTCGTGAAGCCGCAGCATAGAGGTCGTGTAGCAGTTGTGTTGAAGTCGTGAAGAAGTCGTGAAGAAGTTGTGAAGAAGTCGTGAAGAAGTCGTGAAGAAGTCGTGAAGTAGTCGTGAAGAAGAAGGTGTGATTAAGTCGTGTTTAAGTTGTGAGATTGGTTCTAGCTACGATTAGAACTCGACATCTAGCTTTGTGTCGTTAAACCCGTGTAAGCCAAAGTTGTGTACGGTTTTCTCCGCCATAAGGGAGCTTATTGAAGTTGTGAAAAAAACTCTCGAGCAAGGTGTGCTCGGGGAGTGGAGTAGGGCAAGGAAGGTGTCCTTGTAGCCGAACCACTATAAATCTCTCGTGTCTCGGTTAGATCTTTCCATACCTTATTTATTTCTTTACTTGCATCGTCATTACTTTCATACACATAGGCTTATATAATTGCTAGTATTAATTAGAGGTCGACTTCACATAAAGATCAATTTGAAAATCCATTCAAGAAACCAAAACTTTTACAATCAATTTAAAAGAATACATATATAACTAATAATAAGGTTCAAGTTTTATTTTTCATACAAACTTGAATCTAAGTGTTTTAAAAATAAACAAAGGTTTTCATAATAAAATTAAAAAAGACATAAAACTATTCAACCCCCCCTTCTAGTTTTCCACAATTGGTATCAAGAGCCAGGTCAATCAAGATTTTTAAAATATACTGTATTTTAAAACTTGAATCGATCTATGGAATTCGAAAAATATCTAGAAGGGGAATCTTTGCTAAAACCACCACTATTTGAAAACTATACTTTTCTTGAATGGAAAAATAAATTTGAAACTTATGTGAAATCAATTGATCTAGATCTTTGGCATGTCATTTCGATTGGTGATTTTCAACCAACAAAAAAAGAATTTTGAAAGTCAAACAAAAACGGATTTTGAAAGTCAAATTGATTATTTGAAAACAAAGAATGAAATAAATAATAAAGCTAAAATAATTATTTATAAAACCTTGCCGAAAGTTGAATATGAATGAATATTCTTCTGTAAAACGGCAAATGATATTTGGAAAAATTTCTTAAACTTTCATCAAGAAAAATGTCAAGCCAAAGATGAGGATTTTGATCTTGTACATGAATTCGTTATCTTAGAAAATTTAATAGATAAACATTTAGATAAAATAGATACATGTGCTACTAGTTCAAATGTTGTTAATGAAGGTGTTAGCGACGAAGACTACATGAATCAACTCATAAGTGAACTCAATCCAAGATCATGGAGTGACACAGACGAAGGAGAAGATCATCATCCGACTCACTTATCATTCACACGTCGATCATCATATGAGACATTACGAAGAAAAGCTAGGACGTGAGGTAAGTTCTCTTTTTAAATTTCATAAGTAATTACTTCATGCATATAATCTTATTAATGCCTTAGGATACGCTTAGTCTGATAGGTTGCTTTGCCTTTACACTTTAGTTATATTCGTTCTGTGGCTTAATGAACTAGAAACTTTTTAGTTAGCCCCCCTAAGTATTAATAAACCAAGCAATCTTCATATTTGGTACTCTTCGATAGGTAAATTTAGGAACTTAATTTCTTCTAAAAAGAGAATGACTACTGGAGAATCTATTGACTAGAAACTCAATTTGACCTAACGGTTGAATTGCTTCTATGTGAGAAGTTGGGTGTGTGTAACCCGTAAAAATGGTCGTGTTTAGCCTGAATTGAGCACCACTAGTAATAGTCTCATACTCATTCTCCAACTTGAATACATTATTCTTCCTAAATATACCTAACGATAGTTTACTGTTATGAACTTTGCTTTTCACTAAAGCTTTTCATTCCTAGATATATGTCATCCTGCATATATAAAATTTCTAGATGTTTACTTGCTCCTATGTGATTTGACTGCATGCCTTCGTAATTATTTGTTTAGTTGAATGCATTGTCATTATAATAGCTTTTGTTTTTCTCTAACTACTCTGACATGATGTATTTTTGTATTTTGTCATAATACATGCGTAAATGTCATAGGATATGTAGAAAGAGGTAGCATGTGACAATAGACTTGAGCATGAGATCTTTTATAAACCATTATTTTTTAAACCTATAATTAATGGGACTTATTTTTAAATTTGCAAAAACTTCACATTTTGGAAAAATAATTTTTCAGAAGATTATGACACATTTCTATTTTATATGTTTCACCATCCTACCTTTCTTCCAAACTTGTGTCCATAATTACGTGTTTATCAAAACCAAAGATTGGAATAATATGTTTTCTTCTCTCATAAAAACATTTTGAAATAAAACCAAATCTATTTCTTCAAAAATAAACTTTCACATCCACATAAGAACATACTTTCAAACATTGTTGAATAATGCTAAAAACATTTATTTAAATCATGATTGGTGATCTCATATATGTCATATATACTTGTGTATATGACACTTATAAGTGAACTAAATCAAAAATGAAAAACATGGTTTACTTATTAAAGATCTCACTTGGTACAAGTCTAGAAGTCCATGCTATCACAACTCCCCATCCCCTTGTACATAGAAATTCATTAGGATTATTTAACTAGCCTTTTAATCTTCCTAAGTATGATACTATGAATTACTTGGTGCTATGCATTATCTTCTTGTCTAATATATGTATATACATGTTATATGCTTAATGAGTAGTTTGCATGTTAGATAAAGCTGCTTAAATAAATATGCTTAGCATATATGAGTTATTAAATCCTAAATTGCCTTGAAAGAAGTTGGACTTGCTTGAAACTAAACCCAAAAACACAACCTTTTCTACAAATTTATGCCAAAAACCCATTTCCAGTAATCTGGAAGTCAGCAGATGGGCGGCCCCCTTAAATACCCAGGCGGCCCCCTTAAAATTAAGGGGACCGGCACCTATTTAAGGGGACCGGCCATCTGGAGTGACGGATTACTATTTTCCTTTTCAATTTCCAACCCATTTTATCCTATACTTCCCAAAATTCACAAACACATATTGTCACAAACCACTCTCCAAAATTTACCTTTCACAATCACATCATCACTACACCATAAATACCCATTTGGAGGAGGAAGCTTGACATTTGCCATAACCCAACAAATGATGTTGTTCAAACTCAACCAACACCTAAACCTCATCCTAATGAACCCTTTCACACACATAACCAATCATCCATATGTCCACCTTCATTCACTCATAATTACCCAAGTTCACAAATGTCTCCACCACCAAGAGTGTCACCACCACTTCCACCAAATAACAACCACTCTCCATCATCATCACCTTCCACTCAACACTTGAAGTTCATTGAAGAACTCAAGGAAGCCCATGAGCTTAATGCTCTCCTTGCTTTGCACCTTGCTCAAAGCAACTTAAACCCATCACCATCCATATCACCATCATTACCATCATCACCACATCACTTGAGTCAAATTGAGAAACATGTCAACAATTGTCCTTGTTGCATCTTTCTCCAAAATCAAACCATCGCCTTAAATGAGCGTCTCACTTGGATTGAGTATCTTCTCACTAGATCTAATCCAACACCACCACTTGAACAACATCAAAACCCTCATTCAACATGGTCAAGTCCAAGCTCTCCACCTCCAATTCCTCTATCAACACTCTCTCCAACATCCATACACCCAAACTTACAACCCCATTAATCCAACATTTTTTACCCCCTCTTTACCATCATCCATCCAAAATAATCCAAGTTTTCATGTCTCAAGCAAGTCCAATGGATCTCTTAGGCAATTTAAAATTTTCTACTTATTGCATGCTATAAGCAAAATATGTGTTGTATCAATAATTATGTTTTTAACATAATTATTTTCAACTAATGAATGCTTTATTTCTTGTCTTTAATATATGATTGTTATGCTTATTGCTTGTATACTTGATATCATGATATATATACATGCTTGATGATTAATAACATACTTATTCCATAATATGTTTTAAATGTATGCATGCGTAATTAACATGTTTATGTCACTATTTAATCATTCTTGATGTACATGATTCAAATGGAGCTTGCTGCAAAAACACCCTAAAAATGACCCTTTTCTGGAAATTTTTCAAATTTGGTCGTATGAGAAAACACCAGATGGGCGGCCCCCTTAATTACCTAGGCGGTCCCCTTAATTTTAAGGGGGCCGGCCTACAATTAAGGGGACCGGCCATCTGGGCAGTAAAATTTACTGTTTTCTTTTGCATCTTGCGACCCCTTTTATCTAGCCCAAACCTTACCTAAATCAACCATCACCTCCATCAAACACCCATTTTCATTCACCATGCTATCACCAAAATCATCTCTAAGACACCAAAACTCCATCACCACCACCTCAATGTTAATCCCCAAGTGCACCAAATGCACCATCAAAAACACCCTTCACTCATGGCACAACATCTTCATCCATACCTTCCACTTCATCCATCAATAACTACATGTTTTCATCCCTTGAACACATGCTTAACAACCAACCTCCACCACAACCTCCATCATTTTCACCCACTACACTACCACCACCTTCATTCTCACCAAATTAAGCATATGCAATGCTTAATCAAAAATAATTTTTCAAACCATTTTGTGTGCAAGCCCCATGGAAGATCATGTACTCCTAGAATGATTATGTAGATTGCATTACTTACTAGCTAATGTAGGATTGAATATAATCTTGGATGGTTGTGTATTGATACACAACATTTTTAATAAATGTCTTTATATGCATGCTTATTTTTGCTATATATATGCTTGTGCTTCTAATATTTTTCTTGCAAGTATTCCATATATCGATTCCTTGGTGCCCCCAAACGAGAGGGAGTACACATCAAGGGGAGTTTTCGTCCCGATAAATTTCACGTTTGAATTTTGTCGGCTTAACCTTTTTGATTCTACAAAAAGGGGGAGAAGTGAATGTAAACTCACTTAATACTTGTCCAAAAATAAACTTTTTGGTTTAATGAGTTTAGGTTTTGTAATCATCAAAAAGGGGAGATTGTTGACATAAATAAATGCCTAAAAACATTATCAATATTTATTCATATCTCTATGTTTTGATGATCACAAAATGTAAACTCATTAAAACATAAACTTATAAATTAAACAAGTACTTAGTTGTAAATATTCACTTCTACAACTAAAATCACTTAAGGTATGAATGAACTAATGCTTAATGCATCATATGATCAAAGGAACATTTTCTTTATTTCTAAACTTTTTATAAAATGTCAAAAACATTTTATATATTTTTGAAAAACAATTTTGGTATTAAATAAAAATGTTTAATCTTTTATAAAAACATGAATTCAAATTTTTAACCAAAATCAGTAAAAATGTTCCAGAAAAACCTTCCCCACAAAAGGACAAATCTGGGCAACGTTCAGAAAATTTTACTAGGCGGCCCCCTTAATTATTAAGGGGACCGGCTAGTAAAATTAAGGGGACCGCCCCCCTATTTAAGGGGGCCGGCCACGCTCCAGTAGGGTCCAGCTGTCCAGATTTTTCTCCTATAAATACCAGCCTTCCCCTGGATTTTTACTCAACCCTTTTGCACTAAAACTTTCTGTTGTAGATCTCATTTCATATCTTAGAAAAACCTTTGATCATGTAATCTTAAGCATTGGTTTCCAAGTGATCCAAGCTTCCACCATCCAAGTGCAAAAGAAGAATACTTCTATCAATCAAGATTAGAAGTATTACAACTTAGTATCATTTTGTTACTTAAGTTGTGTGTTCAACAAAGTTTGTAAATCATTCATTCATTTGTATGTAAGGTGTGTGTTGTAGATTAGTGTTGTGTGTAAGTAGTAAAGATGTTGTATAAGTAGTTGTGGTATAGAAGATGTGAGGTCAAAGTGTAGAAGTCGTGAAGCCGTTATGTAGAAGTCGTGAACCCGTGGTGTAGAAGTCGTGAAGCCGTAGCATAGAAGTTGTGTAGCGGTCGTGTTGAAGCCATGAAGTCCTAGTCGTGAAGTCCTAGTGTTGAAGTCGTGAAGCCGTAGCATAGAGGTTGTGTAGCGGTCGTGTTGAAGCCATGAAGTCCTAGTTGTGAAGTTCTAGTGTTGAAGTCGTGAAGCCGTAGCATAGAGGTTGTGTAGCGGTCGTGTTGAAGCCATGAAGTCCTAGTCGTGAAGTCCTAGTGTTGGAGTCGTGAAGCCGCAGCATAGAGGTCGTGTAGCAGTTGTGTTGAAGTCGTGAAGAAGTCGTGAAGAAGTTGTGAAGAAGTCGTGAAGAAGTCGTGAAGTAGTCGTGAAGAAGAAGGTGTGATTAAGTCGTGTTTAAGTTGTGAGATTGGTTCTAGCTACGATTAGAACTCGACATCTAGCTTTGTGTCGTTAAACCCGTGTAAGCCAAAGTTGTGTACAGTTTTCTCCGCCATAAGGGAGCTTATTGAAGTTGTGAAGAAAACTCTCGAGCAAGGTGTGCTCGGGGAGTGGAGTAGGGCAAGGAAGGTGTCCTTGTAGCCGAACCACTATAAATCTCTCGTGTCTCGGTTAGATCTTTCCATACCTTATTTATTTCTTTACTTGCATCGTCATTACTTTCATACACATAGGCTTATATAATTGCTAGTATTAATTAGAGGTCGACTTCACATAAAGATCAATTTGTAAATCCATTCAAGAAACCAAAACTTTTACAATCAATTTAAAAGAATACATATATAACTAATAATAAGGTTCAAGTTTTATTTTTCATACAAACTTGAATCTAAGTGTTTTAAAAATAAACAAAGGTTTTCATAATAAAATTAAAAAAGACATAAAACTATTCAACTCCCCCTTCTAGTTTTCCACAAGGCGAAAACCCCTTGAGTTCCAAGTGGGTGACAAAGTGATGTTAAAGGTCTCGCCATGGAAAGGCGTGATAAGATTTGGAAAGCGTGGTAAGCTGAACCCTCGCTATATTGGACCTTTCGAAATCCTCGCCAGGATCGGGCCGGTAGCCTACCGACTCGAAAAACTAAATTTCAGCTTGACGAGAAACTAAATTTCATCGAAGAGCTGATTGAAATCATGGACCGGGAAGTTAAACGGCTAAATAAGAGTCGTATCCCAATTGTGAAGGTCCGTTGGAACTCTCGCAGAGGCCCCGAGTACACATGGGAGCGAGAGGATGAAATCAAGCGAAAATATCCTCATCTCTTTTCGAACCCAACGAGTAACGTAAATTGAAATCCGGGACGGATTTCCCGATTAGCTAGGGAGACTGTGACAAATGGTAATTTTCACGTTGTTAATTAATATTAAATGAGTATTTATTATTTTTAAGCTGAGCATTTCTATGCGCATTTGCATATTTCTGAGTATTTTTGAGCATTTTTGGGAGCTGTCCCGCATACTGTAGCTTACAGTCACTGCAGAAAAAGTATATTTTTGTCAGTAAGCATAAATTATCCTATTTCTGATAGTTACTGACAAGTTTCGTAATTAACTGAGAGCTTTCTCATATTTTACTGAAAAACAACCGCACGCGCGTACCGACAGCACAGTACACATGGTAGCAGTCAAATAAATATATTTTTGAGTTAGTAATAATATTTTATTACATTCCGGACAAAAACATGGATAAAAACTTTATTTTACGTATACGTGTTCAAAAACGTCAAACCGGGACTTTACGGTCACGTTTAAGCTCAAACCAATATACGATACACCAACGAGAGGTAAAAATATTTTCCCTCCCCTAAACCCTTGTCCATATCCGACATTAGATGGTTACTACACCACTAGGTGCCAAAACTTCACCACTAACTCTTAAAATCCTTATAAATATTACCCAATTACCTAAAATGCTATCAAAACAAAACACACTTATTCATTTACCCTCAAGATAACTTCCTTGATCATTTTCTTCATCACTATACATGGCTCAACTAAAGTCTCCAAGATCCACACATATTATTTGAAGTTCAAATAAATTAGAGTGTATATTCAAGAGTTTTGGGTCATTTGGAACGTGGTTTGGGTAAATTTTGTGAAGTTTGGGTTGTTTTTGGTCTCCTCTACCTCACGTTAACATCAAAACTATGTAAGGAATTATCACAACTTTTCAAATCTTGTTAAATTCATGTACATTTGATGTCTAATGATGTTATAAATTGTTAAATGTATATATTTTGTTAAAATGGAAAAATCTATGGCTTGTATACATTGAATAGTGCTCGACATATATATAGTTTTTGAAAAAATTATAGTATTTCTTGCTTGTGTGGTAAATCTTATTGCATATGGTGTTAGTTTGATGATACAAACATGATTAATGTTAATTACGCGAGATTAAGCAATATATACACTTTGGTGGCTATATATGTAAATCGGCTAAATGAAAATTACAATACTATTGGGGTTTTGAAAAACATAAAATTTTGGTTCAAGTGGTGAAATGGTGGAATTAATGCTTAAAAGCTTTGTGGAAAACTAGAAGGGGGGTTAAATAGTTTTACCGTTTTAAAATATGAACCGTTTTGTTATTTATGTGAATTCAATGAAACTATGCACAAATAAATAATCAAATAATATATAAGAAAAGTAAAGAGAAGAATGATCAAACCACACAACACGGATATTTATAGTGGTTCGGCTACAAGGACTCTCTTCCTTGCCCTACTCCACTCCTCGAGCCTCTAACTCGAGAGTTATCTTTTACTGAGAAACAAACTCCCTTCTAGGTGGAGAAAACCTTTACACGTCGCTTACTTCCTTTTCCAGTACTAAGCTAAACACCGAGTTCTTTTACAAGGGTACAACCACTCCCGTTTGGTTCTTTCACAAGGGTACAACCACTCTCGACACTCTTTGTGTTTTGAGGACTAAAACACTAACCACACTCACTGATATGAGTAATACAAATAATGCAGTGTAAACTAATGCAAGATCACACAGTAACTATACTAAGGTTTTACACGTCTGTGTTGAACCTTGATGCTTGATCTCTTTTCTACAAAAAGAAAGATCAATATGAAATGCCAGAATGATAGATGTTAGTGATATGTAAATGAGTGAATATGTATGTTAAGCTATATGAGTGATAATATGGCCAAATGATCAGCTTGCAATTTATAGGCAAGGCTGATCAACAGGCGGCAGATCCGGCAGATCCCAAAACTTGGATCCATCCTTGTTGTCGTTTGGTTTCGCCGTGTCAGGCCAGCTAAGAGATTTTCAAATCTTTACAAATCTTGCACAATCTTTCCATATCTTTGTCAAGTCATTTCATTTTCAAGATCTTCCAATGTCAACTCTTTGGCTTGAGGATCTAAACAAAATATCACGAAATCTTTCCAAGATTGTGTTTGTGGTGTATGCCATGATGTCATTCTAATAAACTTACCATTTTAGGAAATAAACATGTAAATGTGCAAAATGTAATTTCTTGTGATCTTGTAAAATGTAAATGTGTTTTAAAAAGACTTTGGCTAGTATTTATGATTTGCTAAAAGATATACTTTGTAATTGTCATTAACAAAATTAAGTAAAGGTCGTAAAATATAAATAACGTTTTTAGGACGATATTTTTATTAACAATCTCCCCCTTTTTGTTGATGACAAAACATAAAGTATATTTTTAAGCAAAAGAATAAATATAGCATGAGTCCTTTAAAAATATAGATTAAGTTTGTTTGATGAAAATTTCAAAAACTATTTTATACAAAAATGTATACACTGTGATGTTTCACAGTGATGCAAACTTAATCCTTTCTCCCCCTTTTTGTCGAAACAAAAAGAAGAGTTGCGTAGCGGAATGCGATTTTGAGAACTTAAAGAACTCCCCCTTGTTTTATACTCCCCCCCTAAATTGAGTAACAAGGTAATGATTTATGAACCTACAAAACAAATGGTTAGAATATGATATGCTCCCCCTTGATGTATACTCCCAATTGCTAGAGTACCAACGTATACATTTTAAGGGTAGGAGATGCTGTAAATGAAAAGTTAGTTACTTCAAAGAGGTAAAATGCATATGAAAAGGTCACCCAAATGATAAAGGTCAACCCTTTTGACTTTGAAAAGTCAAAATGATGAGTCTGATTAAAATTTTGTACCTAAGTACTCATGATCAAATGATAATGTAAGGTTAAAATCAACCATATAAGGATGTTAGTAATCTAAAATGACATAATATGCTTAATGTTGATCACTCATAAGCATAAAAACATAACAATCATTCATTGGAAAATATGTGATAAAAGTCACAAAAATGATGTTTCATAGAAATAAGAAAAATAAATCCTAAATAAAAAAGAAAACAACATCCTAAAGTTCCTTTAAGAGGAAACTAACAAGTCTCCTATTGAGAAGGAAGATGAGACGCTCGAGAATATGTTTCAATATGAACCTCATTTCATTTTGGAGCTCGTGCACCAAAATGTTTGATCTCTCGGCCAAGTGAGCAGTTCTCTCACACATCGATACATCATATAACAAAGACAAGCGTTGATATGATCTCGATTTCCTACCGTGCACATGACATTAGCTCTCAAAACGTCTTCCAACTTCCTAAACTCGGGCTTAAGTTCATTGAGTTCCATTGCAAATGGATCTCTAGGTACATGACGACCACGATACAATCTAGTTGGGTTGTTCCTAGGTATGAAAAGATGTTCCCGAATGGTTTCTTTTGCGGTCAAAGGAGTGGCATATGGTGACGTTCGTTCAAGATTTGATTCAAGAATGGTCAATGACCATTTATCGGAGTAGACGCATGCTCCATAACTTGGAACTCCTAAGACTTCTCCAAATTGATCTAAGGGAATATTGAACAAGGTTCCATTGACACTAAAGTGAATGCTCATAAGACCATTGTCGCTTGAACTAAGATCTACGGTTGCATAGAACTCGAGAATGAACCTAGGAATGATGGGTTCATCAATGTTTAAGAGACAATCGAATTGAATTGTAGCTAATTGTTCTCTAAGATTAGTTCCTTCATAGAATGAGGAATCTACAATCCTACCCTCATGGACATAGTGCTTTTCTAGGGCCTTAAAGATGTTAACTTGAGCTTCGGTGAGACCTTTGGTTTTGTGGTGTTTGGGTAGGTATTTGAGAGTGTTTTTGTGATCGTAGTTAGTTGCGGGAGGCATGATTTTCCTAGACACGAAAAACATATAGATTAGTTGAAATTATCGAAAATATGTATATAAGTCTAGTGTGTGCCTACATGGGGACAATGTGGAGGTGTGGTTATCTCGACTCCTTTTGATGCATGAAAATTTTGTTTATGCAAGTTTTATGATAAAACGAGAGATAACCCAAACGCTCCTATTTTAATGTAGCTACATTTGAATGTACCCGAAAATACATATTAATTATGTATTCCCTTTAGCATTCAAGAGACATTATGCAAGTGATGCTTTAAAACATAACGTTTTTGTATTTGTATGAACGATATTCAAAAACCGTTTTTCCTAGTCGTGAGAAGATTTTAGCAAAAATTTCTCATGGGGTTTTTGATGAATTATGATAATGTACTATAAGATGCAATTCCTAACTAAGAAAAACATGATTTGAAGTTCAATTCAGTAAGTATGTTTCATGATTTTACTAGAAATATGCCTACAACCCCAAGTTTTGATTTTGTGCATGAAATAGAAATCCTAGACGCAGATCAGGAGTATAAACATGATAAGGAAACTTACAGTGATGTTTGAAGCACAAATTTGTGGAAGAAAATAAGCTAAATTGTGAGTTTGGTTGTTATGGAGTCCAATTCAGTAGGTGATAAGTTTTAGGTGAGTGTGATGAATAGTACATGGTATTGTTTAATATATAAAATAAAACTGCCTAAGCAGATGACGGATCCGGCGGATCCAAAACAAGGGATCCGCCCTTGTTGTCGATTGGATCCGCAGGATCAGAACACAAGTTTTAGTTTATTGCCGAGTTTGGTTAAACTAGAATTCGAGCTAGTATTTTATCTAATCACTAGGTTCCATTAATCCTAAGCCAAGCCTAAGATAGTTGAAAGGTTCTCTTTTGAGGGGTTTAGTGAGAATATCGGCAATGTTGTCCTCTGAGGAAACTTTCTCAATTGAGATATTTCCCTTCTGAACATTGTCACATAGAAAGTGGTGACGTATTTCTATGTGTTTGGTTCTAGCGTGTTGGACTGGATTTTTACTGAGATCGATAGCTCCTTTGTTGTCGCAAAGAATGGGGATATCTTTGAGTTCAATTCCATAGTCTACGAGAGCTTGTTTCATCCATAGTGCTTGTTGACATGCTCTTCCTGCTGATACGTATTCGGCTTCAGTTGTTGATATTGCAAGGGCCGTTTGTTTCTTAGCGAACCATGAGGTGAGACAATGTCCTACAAAAGTACAAATACCGCTAGTACTTTTCCTATCAACATAGTCACCAGCATGGTCTGAGTCGGCATACACAATGGTTTCTACACCCGTTCCTTTGGGATACCATAATCCTAAATGTGTAGTGCCTTTAATGTATCTAAATATCTGTTTAACGGCTTCAAGATGAGATATTTTGGGATCTTCTTGAAAACGTGCACATAGACAAACACTAAACATAATGTCCGGCCTACTAGCCGTAAGATAGAGTAAACTACCAATCATTCCTCTATATTTAGTGCTATCTACAGATTCATTTTCTTCATCATTTGTGAGTTTGGTTTCTGAGGACATGGGTGTTTTCATAGGTTTTGAATCTTCAAGACCAAACTTCTTAAGCATATCTTTGATATACTTTGATTGGTTGAAGAATATCCCATCTTCTAATTGTTTTATTTGGAGACCTAAGAAAAAGTTTAGTTCCCCCATCATACTCATTTCGAACTCATCATGCATGATTTTGGAAAAATCGTTGTATAGCTCTTGACAAGTTGAACCAAATATAACGTCATCCACATATATCTGGACGATGATAATATGTGATCCCTTTTTCTTGGTGAATAGACTATTGTCTACTAGGCCCATGGTATATTTATGGTCAACTAGGAAGGTCTTAAGTCGATCATACCAGGCTTTTGGTGCTTGCTTAAGTCCGTATAAAGCTTTCTTAAGTTTGTAAACATGATTTGGTTTTTCAAAATCAGCAAAGCCGGGAGGTTGTGCAACATATACTTCTTCATTTATAAATCTATTTAAAAATGCACTTTTGACATCCATTTGAAATAATTTAAAATTATGTGCACATGCATATGCAAGTAGTATCCTAATGGACTCAAGTCTAGCTACGGGTGCAAATGTCTCATCGTAATCTATTCCTTCTTGTTGATTGTAGCCTTGAGCTACTAGCCTAGCTTTGTTTCTAGATACTATGCCATTTTCATCCATTTTATTTCTAAATACCCATTTTGTACCGATTATGGTTTGATTTTTAGGTTGTAGAACTAATGTCCAAACATCATTTCTAATAAATTGATTTAGTTCCTCTTGCATAGCAATTACCCAAGATTCATCTTTTATAGCCTCATTTATATTTTTAGGCTCAATTGTTGAAACAAAACAAAAGAAATTACTTTCGTTTTGAGCTTTAGATCTTAATGTTCTTTCATTAAGTTTTCCTATGACATTTTCTAATGGATGACTTTTTGTTTCTTTGATATTGACTATATCTCTTTTTACGGATTCATCTTTATTATCATTTTTAACATTTTCTATGTTTTCAACCATTTGGCTTTCAACCAAGTCATCATCTACCAAAGGTGATGTCTTAGAGGGAGGTGGACTTTCGTCGAATGTTACGTTCAACGATTCCTCGACTCTTGAGGTTTCTTTATTCAAGACTATGTATGCTTTACTATTTTGAGAGTACCCGAGAAATACACCTTCATACGACTTTGGGTCGAACTTGGTGAGATAATCTTTTGTGTTTAAAATAAAACATTTGCTTCCAAAAACTTTAAAATATCCTAAGGTAGGCTTTTTGCCTCTATATAACTCATATGGAGTCTTATTTAAAAAAGGTCTTATTAAAACTCGATTTAGGATATATGTGGAAGTATCTACGGCATGACACTAAAACTTTTAAGGTATGTTTTGTTCATTTAACATAGTTCTATGCATCTCTTGAATTGTTCTATTTTTACGTTCTACTACACCGTTTCATTGAGGAGTTCGAGGAGCCGAGAAATTATGTGAAATGCCATTAGCATCACAAAAAGCTCCGAATTGGATTTCATTGTCAAATTCACGACCATGGTCGGTTCTTATTGACACTATACTATTACCTGTTTGGTTTTGAATTAATTTACTTAAAATTTCAAACTTATCGAATGCTTCGTTTTTAGTTTTCAAAAATTTAGTCCATGTAAACCTAGAGTAATCATCTACTATAACCAAAATATAAAAGTTTCCTCCATAACTTTGTATAGCAAATGGACCAAACAAATCCATATGTAACAATTCTAGACACCTAGATGTAGACACCATGTTTTTAGCCTTATGGCTATTATGAACTTGTTTCCCAATTTTGCAAGCATCACAAAAGTGTTGGTCATATTTCAACTTGGGTAGGTTCCTAACGAGTTCCTTAGATGATAAGGATTGAATTAACCTCATATTAGCATGACCTAGGCGTCGATGCCATAGAGTTGAGTTTTCGTCCAAAGAAGTAAGACAAAGTTTGTCTTTATGTGTTTTATCTAATTTCATAACATATACGTTATTCTTTAAAACACCTTTTCCTACTGTTATGCCGTCTTTAAGTATTTTACTTCCATTTTCACTGAAAAGGACGTTATACTTTTTGCGGCACAATTGACTTATACTAAGCAAGTTAAAACCTAAATTATCTACATGAGCAACATCATCAATAGAGAGGGAATCATGAGAGATCGTACCTTTTCCGATGATTTTAGTTTTAAGTTTGCTGCCTAATGTGACATTACCTCCGTCGTACACTTGGTAGGTTGAGAAAAAGCTTTTATTTCCCGTCATGTGCCTTGAGCACCCACTATCTTTGATCCACTCATCAGGTTCTAACTCAACTTTCAAGCACACTTAAGTTCAAGAAAAACTCAAGCGTTTGGTCCCCAATATTTCATGGGTCCGTTTGGGTTAAACATGACATTATCATGGTTCATGTAAGGAAATGGTGGACAATTGTTCCACGGCATGTAGTTAGGACCATAAAGGTTTCTAGACATGTTTTAGTTCCAATTACTTTGATAAAAATGTTGTGGGTTAACATTACTTCTTGGAAAGGGGTGTTTGGGAAAACTAGTTTGAGGTCTCTGTTGAACCGTTTTGAATACTCATTTCTAGCTTGACCTCTTCCTATAGAAACTGCTGGTTTTTGTTTGTTATTAGTTATACTAGTACTAGGTTTTCTAGTGACTCTAACGAATTCAGTACGATCAGTTTTGAGAACCTTCTGTTCAACACCTTTACCCGCGGATCCCTTGGGTACAACAGGAGGATCCAAAACTTTGGATCCGTCGGATCCGTGGATTTTAGACTTAGTTGGAACAGTTTCTTTTTCATTCACAGTTTGTTTCTTAAAGTCATCTAAGGTTCCTAGTTTCATAAAACCTAGTCCGGTTTTATCATGGGGTAGTTTTTGTATCTTCATTATCTCATCTGCACAACTTATGTTTTTATCAAACTTTTTAAACTTGAAATTTTGCTTAAGGAGATCTTCCTGTGTGGTGTTTAGTGCTTCTAATTCTAATTTTAGTTCTTGACAAGAGACACATGTTTCTTTACTATTTTTACCTTTTTCCATTCATATCTCTTTTTCTTTAAGCCAATATACTTCGTTTTCTAAAAGTGTTGTTTTAATTTTCAAGAATTTGTTTTTGTTGATGATTTTTAATGTGATATCACATAGTTTGTTATATTCTATTTCTAAGGTTTCATCATCTATAGAAGAGTATGAGTCAGAATGTACCTCTTCTGTGTCATGAGCCATAAGGGCAATTTCGTTGTTCTTAGACTCATCATCATCTACTTCACTATCACTCCAAGCTCCACTAACCAATGCTCTTTGAGACTTGTTCTTTGGAGGCTTTGGACATTCTCCTATTAGGTGACTAGAATCCCCGCACCTATAACACTTCCTATTTACCTTTCCTTTCCTATTATCACGGTCTTTCCGAAGAGATTTCTTTTCTTCACGAGGTGGTCTCACAAACTTTCCTCGTCTCCTAAAGAATTTCTTGAAATCTCTTACTGCCATGGCATATTCTTCATCTTCGCTATTCGAACTAGATTCATCCTCATCACTTGATTCTACTTTTGCTTTTAAGGCAATTGAATTCATCTTCTCCTTTTTGCCTTTAACAATTTCAGAGTCTTTTTCCATGACCATCTCGTGAACTTTGAGGTTTCCATTGAGCTCGTCCAGTGTCATGCTTGAAAGATCCTTAGATTCCTCAATAGCTGTCACCTTTGCTCTCCACTTAGGATGGAGTGCTCTTTGAAATTTCCTCACAAAATTCTTATTAGAAAAGGATTCATCAAGTGCTTTAAGAGATGTAATAATAGTATTAAACCTAGCAAAAGCACTATCAATGGTCTCATCTTCAGAGATAACAAATTGTTCATATTGTTGAACAAGAAAATCAATTTTGTTATCTTTGACTTGTGAGTTCCCTTGATGAGTGATAATTGATGATTGCCAAATATCTTTAGCCGTTTTGCACATAAAAACTCTTTCATATTCCTTTTTAGGTAGAGCATTGTAAAGCATCATTTTGGCTTCATTATTTTTGGCAATCAACCTCTTTTGCTCATCACTGTGACGAGTAAGAGAGGTACCTACATCCCGAACACCTGAAATATCATTACTAATGGGCTTGTAATCACCCTCTACAATTATATACCACATATCTATGTCCTTTGATTTCACATATGTCTCAAAGCGATTTTTCCAGTATATAAAACAATTTGGTTCAAATAGTGGTGGTCTTTGCATAGATTGCCCTTCTTTAAAGTTTTCAAAATCCATGATCGTTTCAAGTTTTAAAAATACAATATATTTTGAAAATCTTGAGTAACACTGCTCTGGTACCAATTGTGGAAAACTAGAAGGGGGGGTTGAATAGTTTTACCATTTTAAAATATAAACCGTTTTCTTACTTATGTGAATTCAATGAAACTATGCCCAAATAAATAATCAAACAATATATAAGAAAAATAAAGAGAGGAATGATCAAACCACACAACACGGATATTTATAGGGGTTCGGCTACAAGGATCTCTTCTCTTTCCCAACTCCACTCCTCGAGCCTCTAACTCGAGAGTTATCTTTTACTGAGAAACAAACTCCCTTCTAGGTGGAGAAAACCTTTACACGTCGCTTACTTCCTTTTTCGGTACTAAGCTAAACACCGAGTTCTTTTACAAGGGTACAACCACTCCCGTTTGGTTCTTTCACAAGGGTACAACCACTCTCGACACTCTTTGTGTTTTGAGGACTAAAACACTAACCACACTCACTGATATGAATAATACAAATAATGCAGTGTAAACTAATGCAAGATCACACAGTAACTATACTAAGGTTTTACACGTCTGTGTTAAACCTTGATGCTTGATCTCTTTTCTACAAAAAGAAAGATCAATATGAAATGCAAGAATGATAGATGTTAGTGATATGTAAATGAGTGAATATGTATGTTAAGCTATATGAGTGATAATATGGCCAAATGACCAGCTTGCTATTTATAGGCAAGACTGATCAACAGGCGGCGGATCCGGCGGATCCCAAAACTTGGATCCGACCTTGTTTTCGTTTGGTTCCGCCGTGTCAGGCCAGCTAAGAGATTTTCAAATCTTTCCAAATCTTGCACAATCTTTCCATATCTTTGTCAAATCATTTCAAGATCTTCCAATGTCAACTTTTTGGCTTGAGGATCTAAACAAAATATCACAAAATCTTTCCAAGATTGTGTTTGTGATGTATGCCATGATGTCATTCTAATAAAGTTACTATTTTAGGAAATAAACATGTAAATGTGTAAAATGTAATTTCTAGTGATCTTGTAAGTGTGTTTTAAAAAGACTTTGGCTAGTATTTATGATTTGCTAAAAGATATACTTTGTAATTGTCATTAACAAAATTAAGTAAAGATCGTAAAATATAAATAACGTTTTTAGGACGATATTTGTATTAACAAGCTTATTTTGAATAGCTTATTGAATAAGCCATAACTAATTGAGATTAGCTAATAAAAATGTGAAAATTGGTCGAATTATATAACATGGATTGAACATAATATAATTTAGTCATGTTTGACTTTTGACTTAATAGCTTATTTATAAGAGCTTAATGAATATAAATAAAGTACATTACGTAACTAATATTCACTAAAATGGAAAAATGGGCTAAATATAACTTTGGGCTAAAAATGCCATATGTGGGCTGTTGGGCCGAACCCAACATGATAGTGACCACCTTTGACTTTTTGACCAAACGGATTAACGAACATGTTAAATGATTTTTAGAAACGTGTCGATATATATAATTTAACTAAAAAGGGCTTTGGGCTAAAATCAATAAATATGAACTATTGGGCTTACTTAACAAATTTCGGCCCAATAGATATGTCGGATGACAAAAATGACTTTTGAAATATTTTTCGACTCACTATGAATATTATTACTAAACGATGCGATATATATAACTAAAACTAGTTGGACTTGTTTTGACCAAATTCTTATAAATATTGACTTTTGTTGACTTTCCGACTAAATATTGACTTTGTGTCGAAATCTATTATTAATAATTAAACGTAACGATAACGATAATTATAACGATAAAAATACTTACGACGACCAATATATTTATTACGAACCAATTTTGCATATAAAGTAAACAACGCGGATTATTTGAGGAATTGCAACACATGAGAAAAATGAAAACGTTGTATAAACGAATGGGTCATGCCCAAATTTTCTAAAATTCTAACACTTAGAGTATTTTGATAAAAATACTTAACTTATTTAATTTTTTCTAAAAATGTTTAACTATGTTTCTAAATTTCTTATGATTAAAATTATATTATAAATAATAAACAATATTTATAATATAATATTCCCCCCCCCCCCCCACTAACGCTAATATTTTATTTATTCCTCAAAACCTATTTAATTAATTATAACCTTAATTAAGTAAATATATAACTAATCAACTTAACCTAACATACATATATATGTATGATTATATGTATATATATAGTACTTGCGCAATTTAACGGCGAATACTAGCACGGATGTTCCGTCACGTGTTTCCACCGTACACTTTCACCATGAGCCACCACCAAGAGTAACAACGATAAATCATTTTGAAATATACTTTACCACACAGCAAGCAAGAAATACACGAGCACTGTTCACGCGTAAACTTTTCAAATAAAGTAAAGACATATGAGACACGAATATTTTGCTAAGACTTACCGTACTGATTTAGGTTGCGTGTCGGCGCGGTTGTACTATTTTGTTGATTAGCAGATTGCTGTTGTTTGTAAGGTGAGTTTATAGCCCCATATTTTTATACGATTTGTTTTACAAGCTTTGGGGTGAGAAACATGCAAAACTGTTTTCATGGACCAAAAATGGATTTTGTTTTTATACACACTAGTATGCAGAAACCTAAGTTTAGCTGAATCCCATTGCGCCCACTATCATCAACCGTTAATTCCTATCTAGGAAGCCGTTTGATATAAATAGATCTATTGGGGATGACACCCCCGTTCGGTTGGCTCGGCATAGCCAAGGCGAACGTATACCATATGAAAATAGGCCGAGTGTCTGGGGATTAACACTCGCGGGCACCCCATTCTAGCTAATGCCAGCTTGGCATGCTGCGATGTCATAGTTCGGTTAGATAAGGCTTAGTGTTTGCATAGCAGGATAGTGTGTTATTGCTGGATTGTTTGCTGAATATTGTTATGGTCCATATGTGTTATTTACTTTAAACCTATGAACTCACCAACGTTAGCTGACTTTTAGCATGTTTTTCTCAAGAAACTGAGGTGTATTAGCTGAAGGCAGGGCATGGCAATGGTCATAATAAATGTTGGAAATGTTTTTATTATTGCGTTAACTCTGAAATTTGGACCGGTTTGTTTAATGGGCTACATTTTTATTTGAAATGAATTTTATGTAAGACAACATGACTTTTAACAAGTAATGTATTTTAAAACAGATTTTCAATCCGTTCTCTATATCTTGTGTTGTGATTAACGATTTAGTAACACCCAAAGTGTATGCTTCCGCAATATTATGATTTTGGGGGTGTTACATTAACGGTTCTACGTCTCATTGGTTGTCATTTTGACCATCAGCCACTATTCAATGGATGTGGCAGTCTTAAAAGCAGCTTATTTCTGAAAGACTCGTTAATCTGTAAACCAACACTGTTACATCTCCTATCCAGTTGTTCATTGCTCAAGACTCTGGTAAGTTTTTTTTTACTAACACAAATTGTTATTGTTATTGTTACTGTTATTATTATTTATCTAAATACAAATTAACGTCGATGATGGACACAGAGATACTTGTCTAGTCATCTTCAACTTGTAAGGCAACTTGAGGTGGGAGACTTGAAAGTTGTACTAGCTGGTCTAATTTTATTTTGTCAATCACTGTGGGCAAGCATATATAATTGCCAAGTGCCAACCGATGTTTATGTAATTTTTTGTCTGTATTTAAAAGTCGCTGATATGCTGTTTGATTTACAGCAGCATTTTAGCTGGAATAAGTTTACTAATGTTGAAAAACATACCACTATAATACATAAGAAAATCCACTGTAACAAGTTTGAACATTTCTTTTGCTGACTTTGTTTACTTTTGTCACCTCCTCCAACATATATGTTTGACTTCTCTACACTATAAATACCTTGTTTATGTACACTCTAGCTCACATCAAAATCAATATCCAATACTACTCCACTGCAAACCACAAAACAAATAAGAATATCTAGCTAGGGATGGATAGCAAAAAGTCCATTTTGTTTGTTGTCTTTTTAGCCACCTTGATCACACTGGCACTAGGCCAAACCCGAGTTGGGTTTTACCGAACCTCATGCCCACGAGTGGAAACCATCGTACAGACTGCAGTCCGGTCTGCCATCAACTCCAACCCAACAATTGCACCTGGTTTACTAAGAATGTTCTTTCATGATTGCTTTGTTAATGGATGTGACGCATCTATTCTAATTGATGGTGCCTCTTCTGAGAAAACCGCTGTCCCGAATTCCCTCTTGAGAGGCTTTGAAGTTATTGATGCTGCAAAGACGCAGCTGGAAACTGCCTGTCCTGGGGTGGTCTCTTGTGCTGACATTCTTGCCCTTGCTGCCCGTGATTCTGTAGTACAGGTAATTAAATAGTTACCATTTCGTTGAATCATTTCATGATGCCATAAGAAGTTGCATTACATGCATGGCTAGTTGGCTTACAATAAAATTTTATCACATTGCAGACCGGAGGAGCAAGCTGGCAAGTTCCATTAGGTCGCAGAGACGGACTAGTTTCAAGGGCGTCTGACACTGCGAGTCTACCTGGTTTCAATGAACCAATCAATGCTCTAATCACCAAGTTTGCTGACAAGAATCTTAACACACAAGATCTTGTTACTCTTAGTGGTAAGTTAAACGTATGGTAACAACAACAATAACTACACTAAACGTATGCCATTAGCAAAATCAACTTAACACACCTAGCTAATGATGATAATACAAACACGTTTTCATTTGACACATTCTAGTCAATGCGCTTTAATTTTGAATTGTACATGCTAATTAACTTATGTATTTCATGGTTTGGTGGATATTTAGGAGCACACACCATTGGGACAGCAGCATGTGCATTATTCAGCTACAGGCTATACAACTACAACAACACCAATGGGCCTGACCCGACTATTGACGCAGCTTTCCTTCCAACGCTTAGAAACTTATGCCCCAGTGGTGGTGATGGAACAAGGCGTGTGACACTTGATACGGGCAGTGTTGGAAACTTTGACAATTCATACTATCGAAACTTGAGAAATAGGCGAGGTGTACTTGAATCTGATGCTACTTTATGGAACAATCCAGCAACGCAAACGTTGGTCAACAGGTTTCTTGGAATTAGGGGATTGGCTGGATTGACATTCAACGTTGAATTTGGGAGATCAATGGTGAAGATGGGCAATATTGAACTGAAAACAGGAAGTCAAGGTGAAATCCGTAGGGTTTGTACCGCTACTAATTGATAGACCAAGATACAAATGTGTTTTTCTAATTGTTGGTAGACCTAAGTTGTTAATACCATCAAATTGTTTTCCTTGGAACAAGGATTTATAAAATAAATCTGTAATAAAGAGGGTTTTATCTATCCATTGTTTTCTGTATGTTTAATTTGGATACTCCAATCCTTTTCAAAATTATTGTCCTCAGACAAAAATAACACATAGTTTAAAAAAAATGAGACCACTACACTCCTTCAACCAATTAAATATCGTACATTCACCCACTAAACTCTCTTTCGATTAGTTCACACAAGAACAAGACTATTATTTTTAGACTTCTCAAAATGAAAATAAGGATTATAATTTTGAGACAGAGTGACTATGTAACACTCGACTTCCCTTGATGACCACCGAGTGCTTCCACTATGTCACACAAACACAAGCTTCTTTGATGACTCTCACTAACACATTTATAGCACAAGAGTAGTATGGATCATAGGTTAATTTTCAAGTCAAATGTATATTAATCTTCAAAGAGAAAAGTAAGATACAAAGACTTGGGTGTTACACTCTCTCACACACACACTCTTTTTCTTATCTAATAATGAGGCATTCTTTAAACTAAGGATGTGTGTGTGTATATATACGAATTCACAGCCAACACATGGCTTGAATGGGCTTTGACTTGGACAATGTAGTGGACTTGTAAAAGTATTACACATATACTTTTGGACTACATACTAAACTAATACTACAAGCCCACTTCTTAGACTACATATTACATGACACACTTAAGTCTAATTGTCAAAATGACCATCACTTCAAAGTAGCATTAATTTAAATGCTAACAATCTCCCCCTAAGGGATGGTCATTTCAAATGATGCTCCCTTGATTGGTCTTTAGCTTTTGACATCTTGAACTTCGTGTGTCAATGTGTAATCTTCTTCATTCAATGTTCCTTCATGCGTTGTGATCTTCATAGAGTCGTCTTGTGGTCTTCCTCGCCTTGATCTACATCTTCAGTTCAGCTGCTTCGCCGTTGTAGATGATGATGGTGAATGGACTTTCGTCGGTACCTGCATAAAACAGTTAGCAATAAATCGTCCTTCGGCCATCATGTCGTGAGGCAAGATCTTTGGATCTCATTAAGACTCATACAACTTGTATCCTTTTGAGTGAACACAAGAGTATTTCATAGGAAGTGTTCCTAAGAGATCTTTTGATGAATCTCATGTCTCTAGACTCAATAATGTGCGTTTTGGTTTTAGTCGTCGGAGGCATGGAGCAGAGTGCCACCTTTTCAATATCAACACATCTCGGAGTGAGAGGTCAATAGATTATGCAGTGTTCTCCGTGAGAAATGAAACAAATATCTTTTAAGAGATATCTGAGTGGATAGGAGGGGTGGTGCAAATGCGTCACTGGGTCCATGACGTCTTGTCTTCAATACCAGTATCACCTTAGTGACTACCGATAGCAGATGTATTGACCCGGTTTCTGTCCTAAGTTTTCATGGAGGGCTATTTCTTTTCACCCTTACAAAAACTTTTCTTTTTCATTCTTCAACCCCTTCTTTCTCCTTTCTCATTATACTCCTTTTTTTCAATCTTTCCTAAGGACTTCTAATGGTAAGCTATTGGAGTAGTCCTTGGGTAGATCCCTCCGGTTCTGGCGGATCATTGGACATAACCTAACCATAATCACCTTATTACTCCATGATTATCCTAGATTATTTGTCACATGCCATTAAACCTTGTGAAAATCTCTCAACGTGTTTATGAGAAAACACATTTTGTTAACACATCGAGAGTTTTACATTTTTGAAACACTCCCCCTTCACATGTGCTCATGCATTTTTGAAATAAATTGCACATGTTGGGTAGAGTTCGCACATTTGAAATGATTGATTTTCAATGAACACGACCTTCGCGAGACACGCTTACATCACTAGTTAGACTAGTTTGAAATTATTACCTGTCCCGGTCATATTCAAAGATCATCTCTCGAATTGGTACATTCTACTCAGACAAGTCCTTTGCGAGACACGTTTACATTACTGGTAAACCAGCTTGAAATTATTACCCGTCCAGGACTAGTCTTTTCGATAACGGACAGTTAGTTTCGTCAATTCGAGGGTTCAACTGAGTCTTTTTGAAGGACTCGTTTTGAGATTCAAACCACAAAACTTCACTACAAGAAAAGTGGCTTTTTAGGACCCCCATAAGCGTCATAAAATGGTACTTTTTAGGACCTTTCATTTGATAGGACCAAGGATGAAAGCGTTTCATGTAAGGCGGTTGTAATAGGTCCAAAGCGTCCTAATATCTCAAATACCCTTATGAAACCAATTTTATGGTCGTATTATATGTCTATGAACAACCTAAATAGCGTCCTAATAAAACCATATTAGGACACTTTTACAATGTTCTAACATGTGGTAACCTACTTTTAATCTTTTGATACACATAAAAACGTCCTTAAAATTATTGTTAGGACCCTTATGATGTAACATCATAGCTATTTTAGCAACCATGAAAAGGGTCCTAATATCCCAAATACGATTATGAAACCAATTGTTTGGTCGCATAATATGTCCATGAACAACCAAATAAGGTCCTAATAACACCATATTAGGACACTTTTACAATGTTCTAACATGTGGTAACCTACTTTTAATCTTTTGATACACATACAAGCGTCCTTAAATGTTGATTCTTAGGACGGTTATCACATAACATTATAGTTACTTTAACACCAAGAAAAGGGTCCTAATATCCCAAATACGATTATGAAACCAAATTTATGGTCGCATAATATGTCCATGAACAACCAAATAACGTCCTAATAACAACATATTAGGACACTTTTACAATGTTCTAACATGTGGTTACCTAATTTTAATCTTTTGATACCTATACAAGCGTACTTAAAAGATAATTGTTAGGACGCTTATCATGTAACATTATAGCTACTTTAGCACTAAAAAAAGGGTTCTAATATCTCAAAGAAAATTATGAAACCAATTTTTTGGTCGTATAAAATGTCTATTAACAACCTAAATAACGTCCTAATAACAACATATTAGGACACTTTTACAATGTTAAGCGTCCTTAAAAGTTTATTGTTAGGACGATTAATAAGTTTAATAGGACAATTTCAAAGTCCTGACAAATCATATGATGGATAGGACGCTATTTTCAGCATGCACACTCTATTTTACGATATGAATAAAAAATCAACAAATTAGTAAATGAATAAAACGAAATTGTATTTCAAATAAACAATTTTCATAACAAAAGCACTAAACATAAATAAGGTAGACATTATCCAACATAAAGTCTTGTAACATTAAACAAGAAATTAAAGCAACAAGAAGCTTAGTCCGGTCCAGGGTCATCATGCATCCTTTCTCAATCCTCACGGACCACCTACAAATAAACATCCATGTATAAGCATTAAGTTTCATTTTATATTATTGGTATCACAAGTTTAACAAAGACATGCCGAGATAAAGGGACAAGACCAAACTAGCAATTCAACATCAATAATATTTTGTCCAAAAATAATTTACTACAACTTAAAATAACCAAAAAGGGTTTGGGAAATAAATTAACACGAGACCGTGACTCCCATGAGCCCTCATACCCAACGAGACTAACAATTTACCACAACTCAAATAATCGAAACCAAGCCATGGCCGTGACTCTCATGAGTCACGACTCAACCACAAACGATACCAAGACATGGGTTACGAAACATCAGCAAGAACCAAACATAAACGAGTGCACCCTTACTGATTTAAAGTACTAACGCAACCTAAAGATTCAATACCACTAGATCCATAACAAAATGAGCAAAAGAAATAAATCTGTGACCCGAGGATAAACCGGTATAACACTAAAGAATGGCTGCAAAACATAGTGCCACAATCATGTGTGCATCAGTGCATGAATTGTTCGCATTGCTACATCGCAGCTATGAAGATGAAAAAATAGGAGAGGAAATGGTAGAAGAAAAGGAAGAACAAGTGAAATATAGAGCCACTCTTATACACCTTCAACGCACTATGTAATCAGACAAAGAAGAAGTGCTGGCAACTAAAAGTTGAATCATAAGAAGAGGGATTTACCACTCAATAGAGCAGCAAGTCGGTCCAGGTCAGGTAAATGTGTATGCTGAATCAGGGGAAGCTCCAAACAACTGACCCCGTGTGCTGCCTACACAAACAGATTCAAGTATATAACACCCAACATGTAAAGAGCCATACGAAGTGTTGCAATATATACTTAATCTCTCTCTTTTTATGTATATGCACTCTCATTATTTACGCCAAGTATAATAGATTACTTTTTACTCTTAAGGAAATTATATTAAACTAACAGGTTACTGCATGGCAAACCTATAGTAACTACAAGTATGACCCGACCCGTGAGTTAACGGCCAAGAGCAGCATGTATTGCAAATAACCTTCAGAAGTAGAGACAGTATTCTGTGATTCGAAATCCAACGTTACCGAACCACGTTTCGCACCTGCAACATTACACGCGAAATGCTACTATATTTACTAACAACCATTTGTCAACCGGTTAAGAAAATGCTAATATAGAACCATCGACTACCTTGAAGGTCAATTTCATCTCCAAAGGTCCAACTACCAGGAACGACAGGGACCACAGATTGAACCTCAGGAGTAGAAAATTGAACCGGTTGTACAGTCCCCGACTGGAAATCAAGAACTGCACCAACACTCGATGTTGCTGCAATAAAGTAAAAAAATCTTACCATATATGAGGTTATAATATTCGTTGCCCGAGGCAGAGAAGCAACAATGCAAGAAACAACTACCTTGAGCACAGACTTTTGAAAAAGCACATCCAACACCGGCTTCCAAAGGCGCTGTCTCATTCGATTCCAAATAAGGATCACTACTGGAACCATGTACCAAATGACCTGATGTAGGTGAAACATGAATCTATTAATGAATAAAGTGCAATCAGCAGATGACGACATAATACACAATTGTACATTAATACACTGACACCTTAGAGCATATATACATATCACTTAATTCAATTTATATTATACTTTCTTGTACAACTTATATGTTAAAAAATATCTATTAAGAATAGCATAAATATTTATACAACAAACAGATGAATAAAGTATTATAAATCACACCATGATACATTATAATAAAAAACACACAATTGATAATACACACAATCAAACAAAACCCTTTAAATCAACTTTACCAACCACATGAGTTTTAAAACGTATTTGGTTAAGCTTTTGTTATTAAAACTTGTTTTATAAACATTGTATCCGATTGGTATAAAATGAATAAGATAAAATAAAGTAAACAAAACGAAGAGGGTGTTTGTTTTACCAAAAAGAGAGAGGGAGAAAGAAGGACGCGGCGGGCGGTGGTGGCTCGCGGTGGTACGACGTCTGTGTGGCGGTGGCGGCTATGGCGACTGCTTCAACGAACCACGGACAAATCCACAACGATCAAAACTAACATAGATCTAACAAAACCTCGTCATCAAACCCTTGGTCTTCAATCTCCTTGCTCTTTGACTCCATGTGGTGGATGGTGGATGGTGGACGAGAATTGCGGTGTGGCGTTGATGATAATGGTGTACGGTGGCGGCTGAGATGGCCATGGAGATGGCAGCGACAGTTGGTGTTGCGGCGGCAAGAGGGGAGAGGAGATGATGTATGTGGTGATGTTATGGTGGTGGTGGTTATGCTGTTGGCGCCGGATCTTGGGGAGAGAGGAGGAGGGATATGGGGGCTAGGGTTTGTGTTTATGGAAGGTAAACCCTAAAAATGAATAATATGTGTATTACTTCCGCTTTTATATCCAACATAAAACTAGTACAATACCCGTGTGTTTCCTGGGTATATCGATTCAATAATTTAGAGAAAAAATTATAAACTTGTTGTTTGTATATTTTATTAAAAAAAAAAAAAAAAAAAGAAAAAAAAAAAAAAAAAAAAAACCTTAAAAAGCACACACATCTAAAAGTGCACAATCATTCTTATTTGATGATAAGTATTATCAGTTAATGGTTGAACATTTGGTGTTGACGAAGTATAACAATTCGATAAATGGTTACTATGTCCATTCACGTTTGCATTTGGATCAAAGTTTTCATTTATTTGCCTCCTCATTTCTATCAAATACAACATATATAATTAATGACTAAGTTTTTAGCCGAAGTTATACTTCTGGTTTTACCTGTACTCTAGTTCTAATACGTTGTAAGGCAGTATGCTCTTAACTACTGATTTATGAAGGGTGATTTTTTACTAAATCTTTAAACTCTAGCTGATTCAACATGTAGAGTAATATAATGTAATCTTAAACTCTATAAATGCAACAATCTAATGTAATTTTAACAGTATCAATCTAATGTAATCTTAAAGCTATAACTGAACCACATGTTTATAGTTCAAAAATGGGTTAGTCGAAATAAATTGGTGTTTGGGTGTATAGTTATCAGATGTATTGTGTGAAATGTTAACAACAATAACATGTAAGAATGGGTTAGTCGAAGAGAAAAACACATTGAACATATATAATATCTGTTAATAAATTGAATTTTAACCCACTCAACCCATTTGAAACTCAAACTGACCCATTGAACATGATAATATTCAAGTTGGGCTCATTGAACATGATAATATTCAAGTTGGTACGTGTAATAAACTTCAAAAAGCATATATACTTGACTATTATGGATCAAAAAGCATATATACTTTTGATAATCAAAAGTTGAATATACGAAGATAAGACATAAAACTATAGATAAGTATGTGCGATACACAAACCCATGCGATTAATAAGGATGTGCTAAGGTGGTGAATGGTTTTATTCAAAAAGTATACACTTATCCTACTATATTGTATTTGCACGTGTCATTTTATATTGTATTTGCACGTGTCATTTAATAAACCGATATTGGCTCTAGTTTGTTGCTAATGATAATTAAGGATTTTGAATGGTCAAGATTGAAAGACTATTGATCTAACGGATGACATGATTTTGTTCAAAATATGCTTCAGCAGCAATAGAATAGTAATAAATAAAAATGTCAAATACAACTTGTAAGGTTGGCAAAAGAAAAGGGGCAGCCGCGAAAATACTTCCACAGGGAATAAAAATTAAACGGGTCGACCCGCCAACCCGTTTAAGATTTTTTTTTTCTTAAATTAAAAATTATTTATATTTAACTATACGGGTTAAATGGTTAAACTGGTCGACCCGCTAACCCGTTTAACTGGTGTAATGTGCTAACATTTGTATATAAAACAGGTTAAATGGGTCAACCCAAAACCCGTTTAACATATTCAACCCGTGTAACTCTAGTAACCCGTCAACACAAGTATATATACGGGTTAAATAGGTCAGGTTCGGGTTACGTGTAAACAGGTTAGGGTTGACGTAGCTGACCCGATAATTTAAATGGGTCAGGTTTGGGTTACATGTAAACATTTTGGATCGACATTGTCGACCCAAATATTGACCATGCCCCACCCTTTTTTCAACCAAAAAGGCAGTCAAGAGGGAGTTGAAAATTGTCGACCCAAACTGCATTTAAAAATAATATTAAAACTTTTTTAAAAGCAGAATGGGACGACAATGTCGACCCATTCTGCGTGTATTTTTTTATTTTATTTTTTTTTGCTTTAAAATTGTTGGTTAGTGTAAAAATTAATTTTAAAAATTACATAAATTATAATTTTTACAAAATCAATACATTACTATTTATCAAAAATAATTTTGATGTTAAAACGTAATCAATATGATCGTATTTACGGCTTCGATATAGAAAAAATAATACGACAAAGGTGCTCAACAATATCATGCCTTGTTTTCCTATAAATACTTGCATTGTATAGAGCTCTATAGTCATTAGCATTGTATAGAGCTCCATAGTCATCTCGGCTCATTCGTTAAACATCTCGTGTATAACCATATCATCTCGGCTCATTCGTTAAACATCTCGGCTCATTTATACAGACTCAAACGAAACAACTTGACAAGCAACCGAAACATATCAAACGAAACAACTCGACAAGCAAACGAAACAACTCGGCTCATTCGTTAAACGAAACAGGCGAGTTAATAAACTGCTTTACGCCTGGTGAGACATTGTGGTTAACACTTGGCCCATAGTTAGGAATTGCATCTTTCAAACTAGAACAAGATAAGCTGGAACTTTGTTGTTGAGCACGAGTTCCATAATTGCTCGGCTCATTCGTTTAACATCTTGTGTACAACAATATGATCTCGGCTAATTCGTTTAACATCTCGTGTACAACCATATCATCTTGGCTCATTCGTTAAACATCTCGTGTATAACCAATCATCCCTGCTCATTCGTTAAACATCTCGGATCATTTCATATAGACTTAAACGAAACAACTTGACAAGCAAACAAAACAGATCAAACGAAACAACTCGACAAGCAAACGAAACAACTCGGCCCATTCGTTAAACGAGACAGGCGAGTTAATAAACTACTTTATTTACGCCTGGTGAGGCATCGTGGTTAACACTTGGCCCAGAGTTAGGAATTGCATTTTTCAAACTAGAACAAGATAAGCTGGAACTTTGTTGTTGAGCACGAGTTTCATAATTTATCGGCTCACTCATTTAACATCTTGTGTATAGCCATATCATCTTGGCTCATTCGTTTAACATCTCGTGTACAACCATATAATCTTGGCTCATTCGTTTAACATCTCATGTACAACCATATCATCTCAGCTCATTCGTTATGCATGCTAATATAACCAATCGGGAGCGGGTTCTCGGGATCAGAATTATTTTAAAAAATTTAAAACTAATTTAAATAATTTTTAATTTATTTTAATAATTTATAACTAATTTAAATCATTTTTAATTTATTTAATATTAATTAAATAATTTAAATCATTTTTAATATGCATAAGATGAAGATAGAGAATAAAGAAAAAAAAAAGGGACGAGATTGTCGTCCATTTTTTTTTCCCAAAATTTTTCACCAAAAGTTAAACAGCCCGCCAATAATTTCCACCAGAAAGGGACAAACATTCTGGTCCTTTTTTTCCCCAAAAATTTTCACCAAAAAATAAATTGACCGCCGATATTTTCACCAACTTCATTATACTCCGTAACTACTTTCCCTCCTCCTCTCATTACAATAAATAAGAACACACACCACTTCTCTTTTCTCTCACTCTAAACCGCCATCAACCGGTGCCGCTGCCGCCTACTGTCGCCACAATAAGCACTGCCGTCGCTACCATCTGCCCAAATAGTCGCCATATCGCGAAGGTGTTGGTTGTTTTGGTAGGTTGGGTGGTTTCGGTTGGTTGGTTTGATTGTTGGTTTCAGTTGGTTGTTAGTGGTTTACTGGTTTAAATGGTTTCATATTTTATGGTGGTTTAATAGAAATGGTTTCGGTGGTTTTTGCTTGATCAATCATTATTTTAGATCTTGCGATAGATCTAAAGGTTTTGTTCCAGATACATAACTTTTCAAGTTCAACCAAATATTGATCAATAATCTTCGTGGAGGTATGGTGTTTTGATACTTTTTTTTTTGGCCGAAAATCCTTTAGAGTATAGTAGGAGCATGAAATTCATAGTTTACAAAGTAACTAAAGTTGCTGCATTTTGTTGCGCATACCAATATACTTTTGATTTTTTCTTTTTATTCTATCAATGATAGTTTTAACGCCTTTTTTCTATGGTTGGTAGCGAAATGCAAGTGTGTTAATCTATTACTGTATGAGCAATTAATCAAATTTTACCAAGTCTAATTGTTGATTTTGGTGTTAGATATGTAAGGTTTGGTTGCTTAGAGTATGAAGATGCTCTACATGTTCTACCAATTAAAGTAACATAGTATGAAACACTAAGTTATCAGTAATAGTAAAATACTTGGGTTTTGTTACCAGCCGTAATTTTTTGACTGATCAAAATAATGCACTATTATTTTTTCCAGTAAAAGCACATTTTTTTAGCTCATTAGTGGTTTGTTATTCTACGCAATTGACCCAATATGTATCTGTTTACTCTATTGGATGAAATGAGTAAATATGTCATGAATGATGTGTTAATTTGAAAATTGGTGGCATTCTTCAACACTGGAGCAATTGCAAAGGGGGTTTTGACTTTCCTGATAAGCTTTCCATAGCAGCTTTTGGATTTGAATTTGGTTAAGTATTAAGCTCTCTAGGAGCTTTTGAAAAAGGTTTATTGTCTGGTCAGCATATGCTTAAGCTGATAAGTACTTTGATTTAATTTGTGAATTTTCCTGTGGCTTTATTATTCAATTTCTGGTTTAGTTCTTTTAAGGCTTTGTATGATTGTTGCTAATCTTGTTACTTGTATTTTTATTTATTTTTTATAGCTTAATTTAACTGCTTATTTTATTGCTTAATTTCATCTTGATATATTTATGTTGGCATTAAGGTTTCTTTGTATTGGTCTATTAACAGGAGTCACCGTGGGCTTCGTCACTATTGGGGTCTCCGAGTTCGTGGACAACATACAAAGACCACTGGTCACAGGGGAAAGACTGTTGGTGTGTCGAAGAGGCGATAAGCTCGTCTCTCTTTTACTTGTTTTGATTCAGTATGCAGTTTTGAACTTGTATTCTCAGGAGTCTGAAAAGTATGGTGTAGTTTGATAGTAGTTCGTATGTTTCTTTTTACTTTAGCAAGTTTAAGTGTTTTTTCTATCAAGAGATTTCTGCTCAAATTGTTGGTTGAAAGCTTATGTTCTCACTTATCAAATCCTTGAATGTACCAGCTTGGCCGATTTAAAAGCTGAATGATATTATTATTCTGAGATTTTACTTATACCAGTAGGGCTTGTGTGTGTCATTAGCCTGAGTCGGATCTATTTTTTATTTTTAATCTTGAACTTGAGCATCATGTTATGAAAAGCATTAGTCACCTGATATGCATTTTTAAGTGTATGAGTTTATAGTACACACCTAAGTAAGTCATATGTATTGCACATCATACGTTCTTGCACCAGATGCAATGTCGTATTACACTATCACATAATAAGGAGTGTTCTATTATGGCGTATGATAATAAAACCACAACAAATAAGCGTACTATAAAGGTTAATGTTAAAAGACACAGGTGTATCAATCTATGGTACCCAAGTATCAATCTATGGTACCCAAGTATCAACTGTCATATTAACTTATGTTTTAATAATACATTTGCGAATAAGCGTTCTAAATAATTAATGTTTTATGACTTATGTATCAAGTGTCCTATTATGGTGTATTGTAATAAAACCATAATGAATATGCATCCTTTAAGGGTCCTATTAAGTTTTGTTATAATAAAACTTTTGCAAATAATCGTTTTAAAAAAATGATGTTATATGACTCAAAAATGAAATTTCCTATTATGGTGTATAATAATAAAACCATTGTACATAAGCGTCCTATAAAGGTTAACGTTATAATACCCACGTGTCAAAGGTCCTATTAAATTTTGCTATAATAAAACTTTTTGTGAATAAGCGTTTTAACTAACTGATGTCTTATGACTCAAAACTCAAGTGTCCTATTATGTCTTATTAGGTTATGTCATAATAGGACATCTAGTGATCAAGTGTCGTATTACACTATCACATAATGGGACACCAACAACTAAATGTCTTATAAAGTAATTTATTAGGATCCATATTTTAAGCGTCCTATTAAGGTTATGTCATAATAGGACATCTAGTGATCAAGTGTCGTATTACACTATCACATAATGGGACACCAACAACTAAATGTCTTATAAAGTAATTTATTAGGATCCATATTTTAAGCGTCCTATTAAGGTTATGTCATAATAGGACATCTAGTGATCAAGTGTCGTATTACACTATCACATAATGGGACACCAACAACTAAATGTCTTATAAAGTAATTTATTAGGATCCATATTTTAAGCGTCCTATTAAGGTATATGATAATAGGACATCTAGTGATCAAGTGTCGTATTACACTATCACATAATGGGACACCAACAACTAAATGTCTTATAAAGTAATTTATTAGGATCCATATTTTAAGCGTCCTATTAAGGTATATGATAATAGGACCCCAAATCATCGACCATCCTATTATATAACTTTTTTGGACATTGCCTAAGTAGCAAATATTTAAAAAGGACCCTAAATGCTCATATGTCCTATTAAACAGTTTTTTAGGACTCCATTATCATAGCGTCCCACACAAAGGGTCCTAAAAAGCCACTTTTGTTGTAGTGCTTCTTTTTGATCACATTTTAATCACGTCCTCTCCCCTATATTATAATAAACACCTAATCTCCCCCTCAAAAATAGCATGAAGTGGTATTTTTGAAAACAGTTGATTAAAATGAAACTTTTCGTGGAGAGACGGACTGATTTGAGCATGAAAAATGAAACATTTTTTGTTTTTATACTCCCCCTTAACCAAAGCATTTTATTTAAACAATTGAGTTTAAAAGCAGTTAAGGGTGTTAGAGGGAGTCATCTTGAGCACAAAATGCATTTTAAAGACTTTGAAAAAATCTCTTAGAAATCATTTTGATTAAGTGCTCAAGGTATTTGCTTTTCGCCATTAACATTGCGAGTCCTGATCGGAAATAATCAGAAGTCATTCAATGTAGCGCGGGTTTCGTACTAAAATGCACGAAAGCCGTAATGAAGAAATTTGAGAAACGACATGTTTTAGAAAAACATAAAAAATAACTCTCGCTCAAGCATCTGTAAATACCCGTATCATTGTTGAATGACATTTCTAAGTACGTACAGAATATTGATTAGACGAGAGACATGTCGTGAGAAGAATATTTTTGGTTTTTGATGTTTTATATTTTTTATGGCTTTTTCAAATTTTCTATTTTTATATTTTGATTTTTTAAAAGGTATGTATATATTTACCAAAAATATATACATAAATATTTACAAAAAATGATTCCCAAAATATTTACAGAAATATTTACATGCGAAGCTTTATGAAGTAAATCAATGAGATTCGAGAAGACTTTCTAACTCTACGGGAGTTAGGCTTCGCATTCCAATTCGACGAACTAAGTTTTCAAACCGCTCTTTTGGGAGGGCCTTAGTAAATAGATCGGCGAGCTGGTATTCAGTCTTCACGAAAAACAATTCAACAGTACCCTCTTCAACGTGCTCTTTTATGAAGTGATAGCGGACTCTAATATGCTTGGTCTTCGAGTGTTGCACTGGGTTGCACGAGATGGCTATGGCACTTTTTGAATCGCAATACAAAGGTATGCGGTTGAAAGAGAAACCATAATCTGTGAGTTGAGTTCTCATCCAAAGGACTTGAGCACAACACGCAGATAAAGACATATACTCGGCCTCTGCTGTTGATAAAGCAGTGCAATCTTGTTTTCTTGACGACCAGCCTACTAGCTTTTCTCCCAGAAATTGCGCTCCGCCTGATGTACTTTTCGCTGTTACTTGGCATCCAGCATGATCGACATCTAAAAAGGCATTAAGTGTAAACTCCGAATCCTTCGGATACCAAAGTCCCATGTTAATGGTTCTTCGAAGGTATCGAAAGATCCGTTTAACCTCTTGGAGGTGAAGTTCGGTAGGCCTTGCCTGAAACCGTGCTAATAAACAAACAGCAAAATGAATATCTGGTCGGCTTGCAGTTAAGTACATGAGAGAACCAATCATGCTCCGATATTTCTTCGGATCCATGGGTTTCCCATTTAGGTCAGCGCCAATTTTTGGTGAAGTGACCATTGGAGTACCAACAGAGTCACAATTGTCCATACCATGTTTTTTCAAAATCTCAATTGTGTATTTAGCCTGATTAAGAAAAATACCACGCGGGGATTGATGAATTTGTAAACCCAAAAAGAATTTTAATTCACCCATCATGGACATTTCGAATTTGCTTTTCATGAGATTTTCAAAATGTTTTGAATGTGTCGGATTAGTGGACCCAAATATTATGTCGTCCACATAAATCTGAACAATCAAAATATCATTTTTGTATTTTCTTGTAAACAAGGTTGGATCAATTGTTCCTTTGGTGAAATTATTTGACAACAAGAAAGATGATAACTCGTCATACCACGCCCGTGGGGCTTGTTTCAAACCATAGATTGCCTTCTTTAGCCTGTAGACGTATTCCGGATGATCTTTGTCAACGAAACCGTCTGGTTGACTCACATACACTTCTTCTTTCAGAGTTCCATTCAAGAACGCTGTCTTGATGTCCATCTGATAAACCGTGATGTTCTTGTGAGCGGCATAAGCTAAGAAAATCCTGACTGCTTCAAGCCTTGCAACCGGTGCGAATGACTCTTCAAAATCTATTCCTTCTTCTTGTCTGAATCCCTTTGCCACCAGACGAGCCTTGTTGCGAATCACAGTCATTTCTTCATCCTTTTTGTTTTTCCATAACCACTTAAGATCAATGACTAGTTTGTCAATTGGTCTTGGAACTAAATCCCAGGTGTCATGGATTTGAAATTGAAGAAGTTCTTCCTGCATCGCTTCAATCCAGGCATTATCTGCCATTGCTTCCCGAATGTTCTTAGGTTCTATGAGACTGACTGAGCAGACATAGATGCACATTTCGCAATCGGGGTGAAGTTGTTTTCTCGTCTGATTTGGTCTTGAGGGTTCACCAATAACCTGTTCAATCGGATGGTCTTTTGTCCACTGTAATGTTGAAGGGTACCTTGGACTGAATAACTGTGTGTTAGTCGGTTCATGTAATCTGGAAGATGATTCACCAGATTCCGTTCCAAACGGGTTTTCAAAGACTTCTTCGTCTAACACAGCATTATTTTGTTCTTGCTCATCAATTCTTGGTAGAACAATTTCAATGATTGGAGTTTTAGGAGTAAATGATGTTGATGACGTGGAGGGAGATGGTGCGTCAGCTTCAAATGTTGTTGATGCATCTTGATTTTGTGGAGGTGGTGGTTGTTGTTGATGTTGAGTGGTTGCAGCGGAATGTTGGTTAGATGCATTTTTCGAAGCGTCACCATAGTATTCATCGTACATGAACTCGAAGAAATTATCCATTTCTTGAGTTGTGGGTTGTTCATCATGAATTGATTGAGCTCCTTGAGGTGCGAGTCCCGAACTGATATGTCCGGAAGTCATCGGGTTAAGCGCGGGTTCTAGAGCGAGTCTCTCAGAAGCCATTTGTGAAATTTCATCAAACTTCACGTTCATCGTCTCCATGATCTGTTTCGTTCTCCTGTTATACACCCTGAATGCCCTCGAGTTTTCAGAATAACCAATGAAGATTCCAATATCACCCTTAGCCTTCAACTTTCCCAGATCTTCCCTGTCATTTGTAGGATAGCATAAAGCACCAAATACATGAAGATAAGAAATATCCGGTTTTCGGTTGTTGACAAGTTCGTATGGGGTTTTATTGAATCTTGGATGGATTAGGGATCGGTTTTGAGTAAAACAAGCAGTTGAAACAGCATCAGCCCATAAGAATAATGGAGCACTGGAATAAATCAGCATGGTGCGAGCTGCTTCTACAAGGGTTCTATTCCTTCTTTCAACTACCCCATTCTGCTGTGGAGTTCTAACAGCTGATGTCTGGTGAGTAATACCATTTTCTTCAAAGAATGTTCTTAACTCCTGATTGACAAATTCCGTGCCATTATCCGTTCGAACTATCCTAACTGGAGCTTGAAGTAGAACTTGAATCCGCTTCAGAAAGGTGATGATGGTGCTTGGTGCTTCATCTTTAGATCTCAAAAACTTTACCCATGTATATCTTGAATAGTCGTCAACAATTACAAGAATATACTTCTTCCCATTTATGCTTTGAACTCTCATCGGGCCACATAAGTCCATATGCAACAAATGCAACCTATCAACTGAACTAGGTACGGGTTTAGGTTTATATGTTGCTCTTTTGCTCTTTTCCTGCTCACATGATGGACATGGTGTTCTTTGGTGTATTTAAATTTAGGAAGACCGGAGACGATGTTGTCTTTGGCAAGCTTGTTGATCGTGTCAAAGTTCAGATGGGACAAACGTCTGTGCCATAACCAGGATTTTGTTTCACCTGCCCTGGTCATGAGACAAATCGGAGATGAAGAGGCCATTTGGTTTATGTCAATTGCGTAGAGATTGGTGCCACGATTCCCAATTAAAAGATCATTCCCCACCAAATTCCTAACAAAGCAAGTGTTTCTCCTAAATGCAACCTCCAAATCAGCATCACAAAACTGTCCAACAGAGAACAGATTGTGTCCCAACCCTTCGACATAGTAAACCCGAGTGATCAAATAATTCCCAAACTGAAGATCACCATAACCCAGAATAGCTACAACATGATCATTCCCAAACCGTACAGTCCCCATGAACTGCCATACAAAGTTGATCAGCAGCTTCAGATTCCCGGTCATGTGCTTGGAGCAACCCGAGTCTACAATCCAAAGACATATTTCGATAACCTGCCATGAATAGAAAACAATTGCATTTGGAAACCGTATTTCATTTGGTTCCATGGGTTAGGGGTAACACATGAACCACATACACAAAGATGGTTTAATTTTGTTCTAGGGGAACAACTTTTTGTTTGCCATTCTTACGTGTAAACTTTCTACCAGTTGGTTTCCATGCACACAGCTTAAGATAGTCCCTAGGCAATAGAGTACTAGATATGGTCCTAGATACAGCAATGAGACTGTTAAGGTATCTAGTCTTAGCACTAGTTCATGTAGGAACATCTTTCTGTTTAGGTTTATCATTCACATTATCAGAAACATTATCATCACAAGCATTTTCAGACAAAGATTTCTTTTGCATTAAACAATCAGAATCATTACATGCATTAGAAACAGGAGTCTTATCATTACAACTAGATGATACATGTTTCTTCTTGGAAAGTGGTAAATTCCTAGGGTGTTCTTCTACTTTCTTGCTTGCACTCTCAGAAACAGGCGAGACACTAGGTTGCTTGTTATTGCTCCTGGACTGTCTTTTGCTCCTAGAGTTGCTTTCTATTCCTGTAGAAGGTAAGGCACACTCATTAGAATTTATGGGGTTGTCCTTAGATGTTTTTGTAGCATTCCTAGACTCATTTGGATTATCTTTCTTACTTTTGTCTATCGCCCTATATGTTTTAGATGTAGAGGCAGACGCAGTAGTGGGACTAATCCTATAAAGGCGAGGTGCTATTACATTAGTGTTCTTGACAACAGCTTTCTCTTTTTGTTTTTCATTAGGCAAAGGGGTTAATGGTGCAATACCCGGAGTTTCCTCACCCTGCCCTTTTTGACTTGCAAGCTGAGACTTCAAAAGATCAATTTGTTCTTTCAACTGTTTGTAAGAACGCTCATACGACAGTTTGTCATACTTGCATTCTTCCTTTTTTGTATCAAGTTGTTTAAAATATGTAACATTTTGCTTTTCAAGTTTAAAAAGCGCCTTTTCATATTTTGAAACAATTTCAGAAGTCTCAGCTCGAAGTCGTTCATCATCCTCAACAGAATATGTTTGAAAAATAATAGACATGATATCGGTCGACTTCACTTGATGACCACCGAGTGCTTCCACTATGTCACACAAACACAAGCTTCTTTGATGACTCTCACTAACACATTTATAGCACAAGAGTAGTATGGATCATAGGTTAATTTTCAAGTCAAATGTATATTAATCTTCAAAGAGAAAAGTAAGATACAAAGACTTGGGTGTTACACTCTCTCATACACACACTCTTTTTCTTATCTAATAATGAGGCATTCTTTAAACTAAGGATGTGTGTGTGTGTATATACGAATTCAGAGCCAACACATGGCTTGAATGGGCTTTGACTTGGACAATGTAGTGGACTTGTAAAAGTATTACACATATATTTTTGGACTACATACTAAACTAATACTACAAGCCCACTTCTTAGACTACATATTACATGACACATTTAAGTCTAATTGTCAAAATGACCATCACTTCAAAGTAGCATTAATTTAAATGCTAACAGACTAATTAGTTATGTGCGTACATGCTATGTGTGTCAAGGTAATAAACAATCTAATTCATTATCCTAAGAGTTGGCGATGGCCGCTTTTAGAAACTCGATTCAAAGACTTTTAAATAGGATACATAATATATACACAAGAACGTAACCTGAAAATTGAGAAACATAGGTTTATATATATCGACTATATCTGCAAAACTGAAATTATGATGCGAATATGAGATTTAGACGTGATAAGTACACCGACGCTTTTGGCCGATATGCCTAAACTTGTCATACATACTCGTAACTTTTTCGTGGTTATAGAGTGTCACATGTATAACTTACAATCTTTGTTTTGTAGAAAGTTGATCATTTCTGCCTCGTCGATATTGGCTGATCACGCAAAATCGATATAACTTACAATCTTTGTTTTGTAGAAAATTGATCAAGGCTAATTTACAAAATATAATTCCACTAGCAATAATGATTTCTAAGACGTACGTTAATGACCTTACTACTGGCCGGATAAAGGTTTAGCAAAAGGTCACATGCATGGAGGTGAACAAGTTTGACAAATACATAATATACACAAGAACGTAACCTGAAAATTGAGAAACATAGGTTTATATATCGACTATATCTGGAAAACTGAAATTATGATGCGAATATGAGATTTAGACGTGATAAGTACACCGACGCTTTTGGCCGATATGCCTAAACTTGTCATACATACTCGTAACTTTTTCGTGGTTGTTATAGAGTATCACATGTATAACTTACAATCTTTGTTTTGTAGAAAATTGATCATTTCTGCCTGGTTGATATAGGCCGATCACGCAAAATCGATATAACTATATTACATATTTGTGTTTTTGATTTTTTTTTTTTCCTCGCATATTAGTTGCTATTTACCTTACAATAATGACAGTATGCATGGTAATTGCTATCAGTTGGATACCTAGCTATTTATGATCACACAATCAATATTACGTGATTCCAGTGTGTCGTTCGATCAAGGCTAATTTACAAAATATAATTCCACCAGCAATAATGATTTCTAAGACGTACGTTAATGACCTTACTATTGGATAAAGGTTTAGCAAAAGGTCACGTGCATGGAGGTGAAGAAGTTTGACAAATACATATGGACCCATATATGGATGACGCTTGTTGAATGTCAAACAATTAATCTTTCATGCATGGACGTGATACCTATCACAAAATTTTGACTTTGTTTAATTTGCTTTTAAAATTTATCAATGATGATGACGCCTAATACGGTTACGCGTTTTGCTACTTTCATGGGCATAAGAGAGAATGAGCAATATCAAAAGCAATGTACACTAAGGGTGTGTTTGTTTTAAAAAAAGAAAAGTCTTACTAGCCTCTTACTCTTACCAGTAAGAAGTGGTCAAACGTTTTGCTTGTTTATTTTTTTTTTTTGAGTCAGACCCAGTTAGACATATAACATCTTACTCAGTAAGAGGTGGGGGACTTGTCTTACTGTCTTTTACTCGATAAGAGATTGAAGATTCGTGTTAATATAATATATTTGATGGTTTATTAACTATGTTATATTTATGATAAAAAGTCTTGTTTCATATTTACATATGTTGATACAAAAGTTGGGCGTTCCTTTTTTCCGTATCAATTAGATCTTAATGCTTGAGACCTGCGCACTAAGAGAACAAAAAGACACCGTTAGGCTTATCGTGGGATTGTCTCCCACGATTATCCTCCGGCGTGAGAGTAAGTAATCGGTTTTAGGGTTTAGTTGAAGAGTTAGGGTTATTAGATCGTACCTCCTTGAGAGCCGAGACGCCCTCTATATATATACACGAAATCCTTGTTGGTTTCGTGTTCCTCACTCTTTGGCGTATCCCGCCTAAGTCGGTCGTTTGATACATATCCCATAAATAAGAGATATCCTATATCAAGACCATAAATAACTTCGGGTTTGGGCCTTCGTAAGCCCAAAAACCGTTATCGTGATAGCCCATTCGTGATGGGCTTGAGCCCATTCGTGATGGACTTGAGTGTTAGTAGCGTCCATTGGTCGGGTTCGTGACCCGAATGCGGACTATACGTCATCATGTCCCCCCAGTCTAGTATGCGCAGGGTGGAACCTGCGGATGCTAGACTAACAACTGAAGAAAAAATATTCCTCGAGGCGTAGCGGGGAAGTTTTAAATGTTTCCCGCCTAAAAAGCAATACAATGAATCTAGTCCAAGTACACCTTTTGGCCTCCCAGCCACACGATTAGAGCAAGTGGGGTACACGTGTCATCCATCCACGAATATGTGTAACCCTATATAAAGTTGAGCCGTCTTTTCACTGTGGCTATCACAGTAAAAACCGTCATTTTCCACCATTGTTAAACCTTCGAACAACAATAAAAAAATCAACGAAATCTAAGGTAATAGCGCGTGCGCTGCAAGACTCATTGAAGTTTAACCATGGTTCTTCAATTATCCGATTTTACATCCGATATATCCGAGGACGAACTTCGTCAGTTCACCTCGGATTATTACATTCCGGTCGCGTTGCACCCGGTGGTTCCGGTGGCGACTGCGTCCATAGCGAACTTCCCTGAAGGGAAAGTAGGGGTATACACACGTTTCTTTGAATTTGCTAACCAACGTGTGCCCATTTCCCTATTTTTGTGCGATATTTTAAACCACTATCGTCTTCATATTTCCCAACTGCACTGTATAGGTGCAGCAAAAATAACCAATTTTGAAGTGAATTATCGCTTGTTGGCGATTAACCCTACAATCCATCTATTCTGCGCGTTTTACCACACGTCGTGGTCAAACGGGTGGGTGTCCTTTTCCATGCGCGCAGGGCGGCTGCAGTGCTATACGAAAAAGTTAGACACACTGAGGAATTGGAGAGAGAAGTTCTTTTGGGTTGATGATTCGTTTTTTCCATGGATTTTTGAGTTCTATACCCAAGAGTCATTGCCGAAGGATGAGCGCCCCATCCCTGGAACATATAGCGTAGATGATGCGGAGACGATTAATGCCAATCGCATACCGATCAAAGCGTATCCAGAGGAATTTTTAGTGCATATGGGGATTAGTCGCAACTACTTCGGAACTCCTGACGAGGTGCCTACTTTTTTGGATGAGAATAACCGGGGTGGGTACTTGTCCTTCCTTCCTCTTCGATTATTAGTTGTAAGCGCTCTTCCCTTTGTAGCTTATCTAACTCGTTTTGTGTTTGTTTGTTGTTTGTTGCGCAGAGATGGATCTATTCGGTGTTGTTCGCTTGGCTAGGCCCACGCAGGTGACCGTAGGGGTGCGCCCTTTGAGAGATGGCGAGGAGCCAGTTCTACAGGCTATCGCAGGGCGCACGATGGAGATCGTGCAGGAGGAGCAAGAAGAGACTCCCCCGGTTGTTTTAGAGGCGGTTCCTCTTCGTAGTTTTCCCACTCCTGAGGTACAAATCCCTGTGGAAGAGTTATCGCGCACATACTCGTCAGAGAGTGGGGAGGTTGCCATGCCTGAAAGTGGGCCCGATGAGGCTAGCCAAGGGGTGAAGCGCAAGAAAGCTGCTGGGGATGATGGCGCTGGTACGTCGAAAAGAAGGCGCCATCTTATATCTGGCGGGCAATCATCCTCAGAGGAGGATGCGTCGTCAACTAAATCTCCTCCCCCCAAGTAAGTAATGAGACTTGTATCTTTAGATCTGCATTTCTTTATTCCGCAATGATGCTATAAAGTAGCTTTGTTATTTGCGTGCAGTGTTGAGCCTGTTGGTGATGATACTGCGCGTGCTGGGAATTCGCCACCCAAGGTCGGTCCCTCGCCTACTGGTCATATTGCGTAGGGGAGCCAAGGATCTGGGACAAAGACTTCTGAAGATGTGCCTACGGACCAGTTGATTGAGGAGTTATGCTTGGCTGCTGCGCATCAAGCCTCATTGGTTGCACAGCTCAAAGCTAGGCATGCGGGTGAAAGTAGCAGCAGTGCGCAGAGGGATGGGGAAATTGCGCTACTGAAGGCGCAGTTAGCTGATGCTCAGGCTGAAGCAGAGTCAACCACTGTGTATGCTCAGAAGCTTGCTGATGAGAGGCTATCATTGTTTGCCCAATTGAGCCAAGAGCGTGCTAACTTCAAAGAATACAAGGCTTCTTGTCTTTGGGTTTTGAAATATTTGGATAATGGGAAGGATGAGCACTTCTCTAGGTTGGAGGAGTTCCGCAAGTCCATAGGGGGTTTGCTGGAGAAACAGGAGAGCAAGCTGCGTAAGCTCAGCATCGAATACGATGAAGAGTTGTACCCTCACCTGGTGTCAACCATTGCTGAGCGCAGGTGGCTTATCAGCCATGGCTTGCGCCTTGCTGCCTTGAAAACTCTGGAGTCTCAAGAGGTGAGGGACGCCTTTGGGTATGTTGTTCAGTGTGCGCTGACACGTGGTAAGGCAGAGGCTGTAGAGGAGCTGTGTGCGAACAAGATATTGACTGTGCCTGTCGCCCAAGTACCGGGTTACGACGAGAACACTTATGATGATCTTGTTGCTGCTATGGAGAAGTTGAAACTTTTGGAGCTTCCTCATATTGCTCAACTGGAGCGCGACCAGGATTATCCCATAGGTGTGATTATGGAGGGGTTAACTTTGGCGAGGCACACAGCAGATGACGCTGAGGCACAGCCTGATTATTTTTTGAAGCCCGATGTGTCGCAGCTGCAGGTACCCCCTTTTTGCTTGTCCGCGTGATATCCTGAATCCTTTCGCTCTTGAGAAGGAAATTCCTCTGAAGGAGTCGCTAGAGGCCCATGAGATGAGACATGCGAAGAAGAAGGGTGTGAAGGAGAAAGCCATCCTTTGTGGTCTTGGTGTGGCCCATATTCTGAGGTCTGATGGAGTGCCCGTTAGCGTGCCAACGGTGTCACCCAAGGATGTTGACCTGTTGAAGAAGCTTGAAGAGGCTGGTAGTGCGGCGCGCCAAGTGGGCAGTTCAGGGCTTAAACGCACACATAGTATATAGGCTGCTTAGATGTAGTGATGTTTTGTAATAGGTTCACTTTTTGTTGCACATGTGCATGTTGAATCTGTACTTTATATGAACTCGTAGTTCACAATAAAATGTTGATTTTGATTGTACGCATATTGTATCAAATGTGATTGTGGTTATAATGTTTGTACTTAGTTATTTTGTCTTTGCGTAAAAGACGTCTATGTTGTGTCTAAGAAGCAAATTGTTGTGTACATACTTAAGAAAATTTATAAGAATCCATAATCGTGTATGAAGTTCATAAAATTTGCAAGTTTATAGATTGATACGCAGCGTACTGCAAATATCATTATCAAGGAGTTAAGTATCTTAATTCCTAATTTGTTAAACGCGCACAGTGTGCATTGTTGTGTATCCGTCGTGGGATACACATTGAACTTACTCCAACGTCTTGAGAGTAAGGTGTTTAACAAGGATGCGTGATCCGATGTTGATGGGTTTGCAACCCTCTTACTCAACGAGTTTTTTAGTAGGTTTACTCATCCTTTTACCATCGTGGGTTTTAATAAGTGCATGCACGCCATGTAGGCAGAAAGTAAAGTAACAACAATATTGAGACATAAATAACATGTAAACAATAAAGTGAAATGTGTCGCGGAATTAGCTAGAAACCGCGACATTGAATTAATACTTGCAAGTTTTTGTAAAAAGAAAAACATTTGCCTAAATGAAACAAAATGTAAATACACGGATATTTATTGAGCACTTACTAAAGTGTGGAGGTGTCCGTGTGTGAGGCCGTAGCCTTTCTTAAAGATAGCATCTCTTGAGATTGCAAACATTCCATGTGCGTTGTAGCTCGCGGCCATCCATGTCACGCAGCTTGTACGCGCCTTTTCCTAGTGCTTCAACGACCTCATAGGGTCCTTCCCACTTTGGTCCAAGTTTACCTGTATCTTCTGCGTGGCTTGCATCATTAGCGCAATATACAAACTCGCCTGGTCTGAATGAGGTGCTTCGAACTTTAGCATCGTAGTATCCCTTCATTTTTGACTTGGCTTTTGCCTCACGTATAGCTGCGCGTTCACGCCTTTCTTCCAATAGGTCCAGGTCTATACGTCGTTCGTCGTCATTGGTTGCGACATTAACTTCCGCGGTACGAATAGTTGGCATCCCAATTTCAGCTGGTATGACAGCTTCTGTCCCATAGACAAGAGAAAAGGGAGTGTCTCCATTGCTAACTTTGATTGTCGTGCGGTGCGCCCATAAGACATGCGACAATTCATCCACCTATCTTCCTTTGTGTTTGTCCAGGCGCGCTTTAATTCCTTCGCCTAGACTGCGATTTGCGCGCTCAACCAAACCATTAGTTTGTGGGTGTTTAACTGACGCGAAGTGTTGTGTGATATTTAGTTTTGCGCACCAGTCTTTGAACGGATTATCGCGGAATTGTTTTCCGTTGTCCGAAACGATTTCCCTAGGTAATCCAAAGCGGCATACAATATTTTCCCAAACGAATTGTTTTACTTGATTACCTGTGATTGTCGCCACTGCTTTTGCCTCAATCCACTTAGTGAAGTAATCTATTGAATGTGTACATTTATTAAAATTTGTTTATTTATTTATAACTTTATATTAATTTTAACTATATTTGATTGCAGCTTATGTTCGATTTGGAGCGCCAAGGAGCAGACCAGACTGGGATACCATTCGCTCGGCGCTCACATCGTATTTCGCTGGTCGATACCGTGACAATAAATATGATATGAAACGCGATTATTTTACAAAAAAGGGTGGGGCTGCTAGAGTGGAAGAGATAAGAAGAAATCCTCCTCCGAGCTTGGAGATGTCTGAGTGGAACAAGTATGTCGATTTGTACATGTCGGAGGCGGCCCAGAAAAGATCGGCTGTGAACAAAGAGAATCGAAAGAAGAACAAGATTCTCAGCCGCCACGGTTCGAAGTCATTTGCGGCATCTCGACACGAATATGTAAGACACATTTTATTTTTATAAGATTATTTAATTTTAATAATATATTGATTAAAATTATTTATACTAAGTAAAATATATATGGTGTTTGATTTGTCATTTTAATTTGTTTCATCCTATATGCATGTGTATATATTTATACAGTTTGAGAGGAGCCAGGACCACCAGTATCCGTCCATGTTCGATACATATCCTGACACCCACTTCAAGAATGGTGCATGGTTGCAGGATGAGGCTAGAGCTCGGTTTGTAAGTATCGTTTTTCATTTATTTATTTATTTATTTTTTTCCAAACACGCACTTAGTGATTTATTGAAACATAATCTAGTGATTAACCCGACTAATATATTAATTTTCTCATTTTTTTTTCAACTACACAGGAAGAGATGGTCCGGCTGAGGACGCCTAGATCTGATATGCCGGCAGACGAGCCGTGCCTCACGGAGGAGGAGATATTTTCTCGGGTGATCGGGGGAAAGCAGCGTGGTCATATACCCGGCATCGGCAAGATGGTGCCCTACTTGAAGAGGCCACGGGTAGACATGTCGCCTCCAGCTCCAGAAGGTATGTACAGTTGGATAATATTAAATGACGCATCTTATATATGTATTGAAATGACCGTTTTTAAATTTTGATTATTTCGTTTATAGGTACGTCCGAGCTTAAAGGGAAGCTTGCTGAAGCTACGGGGCAGATTGATGAATTTAAAAAGAGTCTGGCTGAAGCTGAGAAAAAGAGGAAAAAAGAGAAGAAGAAAGCCAATAAAAATGAGAAGAAGCTCGAGCTTTTGACACGTTATATCTCGAGGAACCCAGACTGGGACTCGTTTCTTACCCAGGTTGGTTCTCGAGGTGATGCTGGAGGCTGCAGTGGGAGCGGCGCGGGAGGGAGCGGCTCAGGCGCTCTCCCGAGTGGCTCAGGCGGCGAGAGTAGCTCTAGCAGCGGGAGTGGCTCTAGGAGCGGGAGTGATGATGATGACAAGGATGACGACGATGGGCTGTACATGTAGAGGTATTATTTTGTGTTGTTTTGTCTTTGGAACTATATTTTTGACAACCCCAATCTTATTATCTTTGAACACTTAGGATATTGCAACATTTGTACATATAGTAGCTAGGTTTAGTGATTATAACACCCATTTTGTAAACTTTATGATGTATTTTGAGGGTGTTATAATGTTTATGGCCGTTTTGTAAAGTTTATGGCCGTTTTGTAAAGTTTATTAAGTGTTTAGTGGTTATATATAGCCGTTTTAGCCGTTATAAACTTTATAGCCATTTTAGCCGTTGTTTGTATTGGAATGTGGTTTATAAGAGCAGGTGTTGGAAACTGGAATTGGTAGATTTTTGCTGCACATTTTTGCGGCAAAAATCTGGGTAGTGCAGCTGCGCAGCTGCAATATAACTTCCATACCGACGCCATGTCGTCGCTATAATATATAGATGCATATAATACCGACAAAATGTCGTCGACAGAATAATGAAAATGTTTATATTTTAAACCGTACCGACCATATGACGTCGGCAACATTTTTCAATTTTTTGACTTTTTTTTACTATTGCAAACCTCACCGACGAAAGGGCGTCGGCATCATTTTTCAATTTCTTGACTTTTTTGACTATTATAAACTGTACCGGCGAAAGGGCGTCGGCATCATTTTATAATTTCTTTACTTTTTTTGACTATTATAAACCGTACCGACGAATCGTCGTCGGCGTGGTTTACGTTAATATTTGACTTTCGTTGACTTTAATTATTTAATCTAATTAAGGCATTAAATATTTATTATGTTACCGACGACTTGGCGTCGGTAACAAATTGTCGAGCAAAAATAAACGTTTGACCGAAAATCATGTGGGTCCCACTCTGTCGTCGGCGTTATTCGTCGGTACGGACATTGCCGACGTGGCTCTGTCGACTATTCGTGCCGACGACGTGACGTCGATAAGGTATGGTGCCGACGTCATGACGTCGGCACAGTTGAAAAATAGTCATCGCCGGAGGTGTCGATTGTACTAGTGGTCTCAAATATAAGAGATATAGACTTAAGAGACTAAAGTTGTCAAGTGCTAAACAAGTTATAAATTTTAACGTGGCCAAATTATATGCAAAGTGACTTAAGGGACCAAATGTGTCATATTGTGAAATAACTTTAGTATGAAGGAAGCTTCATACTTTAAAATCCCATACATTTCTAAAATGTTCCAGGAAGATGTGTGTATGTCGGTTTAGAAGAAAAAGAAGAGGGAAACATGGAAGCTTTATGATTTCTTAGACCACTTCTTACGGTAACGCAATCTTGCGTTAAGAAGCAAAAAAAATGCTACAGTACATGCGTTAAACCAAGTTATGGGTTGGAAGGGTTTGAGTTAACGCGGCGTTAAGGGGATGCGTTAACCCCTTAACGCTTTGTTAAGGGAAGGGTAGTTTGTGTAAAAAAATATTTGATTTAAAGGTGAGTTAGGGTGTGTTAAAGCTGAGTTATTGTTGGCTGTGTTATAGCTGAGTTAAGTTAAGGAGTGTTAAAGCTGACGTGGCATGCCTTAAATTTTAAAGCTGAGTTAACTGTTGGGAGTGGTCCTAATTTTGTAAGTAATCCTAATCTTGTGTTATTAGTGATGCAAGAAGCTAGGATTCATAAGCTCTAATTTGGGAAATGGGTAAAAGATGTAAAGATGATTTTAACCCAGGATGTTATAGTTATTTGACTTTAAATATTAAATGTTTATGTTATGATGATTTTAACCTAGGATGTAAAGAGGAGATTCTTGATGATGTTATGATGATGTTATGATTATGGTGGGTAATCTTAGCTTGGATTGCTAAGGTAAATAATTTTGTTATTATATGCTTAATATGGATATTTTCATATTGTGTGAATATGAATGAAAGTGTTAGAGGTTGAAAGCCTTTGGATTAGAAAGTGTATTATAGTAAGAGATTTGCTATGTTTGGATGACTCGAGTGTAGCCTATGTTTATGGAGTTGCTAAGGTATGTGTTGATGTTGTCATGTGTTTAAGATTGTGCAAGTCTATGGTTATAGAATGTGTTATGGTTATAATATTAGAATGCGATGACTAGATTGGTGTAATGTGATAGATTAGTATGAAGTGTTCATATTGCACATATGTTAATTGATATATTAATCATGTACTAACCCGTTACTTACAAAACGAAAGCTTACCATTATAGTTGATAATGTTTTGTAGGTTATTATGGAAGTGTTATGCTTGGATTAAAGCTTAGATTTGGAAGTGTGGGTTGAAAGTGTATTGGAACGTGCTTAGGAGCTTAATATTAGTACCGAGCTCAAATCAAGGTTGAACCTCCAAAGTGTCATAAAATGCTTTGTAAAAGATGTTGTTAAGTGTCAAAGTCCAGGTCTTTATTGTTATAGTAAAAGTCATGTGTGTTGTATAAGAGTTGTATGTAAAATGGGTCAAAAAGGGGTGTTTGGCAAAACACCCGTCGAATGGTAAAATATGTGTTCTCGGGTCGTTTAGACCAAGTATTGCTATGGAAATGATATATTATGATGAAATAATGTATTCTGTAAGTTTTGGTTAAGTGTTGGGTTTTGGAAGTCGAAGTTTGGGTCAAATATGCAAGTCGGGAAGTGTTGTGCAAGCCTGAGGCCTTTAGCCGCCGGCCATGGGCTCTCAGAGGCCTCCAGCCGCCAGCTAAGTGCCTCAGGAAGGTTGTTGGTTTTTGTTGTTCTTGTAAAGGGTGTGGAAAATGAACCATAAGTCGTCGCGGGTCGTGCCACCCGTCGATTTCAAGGTCTTTGAGTCTAGTTTTCTATTAAAATACTTTCAATGTCTTAATCTTATCAGAAATGTAAAAGTATGTTTGGAAAGTAAAGGAAGGTCCGTTATAGTCAAGTCGTTTCCGCGGAAAAGTTTTAATTTTTGGTCAAATCGGGCACGGGGCGTAACCACGTAAGCTTCTCATAAAACGTTAACTCGTGATATTCATACTTTTTACTATACTTTTAGTGAAAATTTTATTATCTATGATTGAAAATAAATAAAAGACCCTTGGACTTGAGAGTAGAAAATTGGATATTGAATGGGCTTGGGGTTTATGCCTTGGGTTTGTTGAGCAGAGAAAAGTAAGTAGGGTTTTGTTTTGTGTTGTGGTTATAATTTAGAAGGGTTATCTTATAGGGACCCTCCCTATAGGTCAAACATACAAACCGCGATGCACATAGTACAACACCGCGATACAAACAGTACAACCGCCTGATGCGTGCAATGATTGGAAACCTTCCCTATAGGGAGTCTGGATAAACTGCCCCAATTTATAAATACACAAGATCCCCTTTACATTATACAAATTCCAGCCAGCCAAAGAAAATTGAACACTTCAATTCCATTTCCTTTTTTATTTTTCTTATAAACTTAGTAATAATTTTAGGTTGATGAATGCCTATGAGGAGTGATGTCTTGTCCGTACCATCTGATTTTTATGATTAGTATTTGCATCCAAATTTCTGAGGCATTCTTCCTTTTGAATTCTTAATCCTTTTTTCCTGATTAGTTTAGGCTAGACACAATCGTTAACCCGAACGACCTGGGTCACCGGCTGCCACGTCAGCTTTCTCTCTCCGACGACCTTAAGCGACCAAAGTGCCATAGTCGATGACCGATTAATCGCCGCCTAGGCGCTAAAGGGCCACCAACCTTTCCGATTTATGCAACTGGTTCAAACAAATAGGTCAACCGTGGTCAACGGCGACCAACAGCGGTCAATGGTGGTCAAACTTGCCGGATCCCTACAAATCTTGCCGGAAGTACCCAAAACTCACCGTAAACTTATATTGATCACTTATAGTAACTGTTTAAATCTATTATAAGTTGTTTTTTTAAAATAAATCTTGCTGAAAATACATAAAACTCGCCAGAAATACACAGAACTTGGCGAAAATACCCAAAATTTTCAAAACAGCCAATCCGATTAATCCCGCCTAAACCAATTACAAGCTACAAGGTGGTCCACCGCCTGACTACCGATTTGCGATTTTTGCAACCTTGATAAAAACATTACAAAACTAAATTAAAAATAGTTTGATTTTCCAACTGTTCTGCATCAAATACAAACTACGATACGGTAATGAAACTACAAATTAATGGAAGGAATCATCTGAGACCCAACCGTCTTCACTCAAAGAGGAATCATTTGAGAACCAACTGTCTTCCCAGTTCTTCCTCCGTTCTTCTTCATCCCTGGCTTGCTGCTTCAAACGAGCAGCTTCCTCTTCTAGTTTACGTTGTTCCATTTCTCGCCGGACTTCCTCATCTTGATCCAGTTGTCTGAGTTCATCTTCAGTTAGACCAAATGGATTTGGTTCTTGTTCGACAACCGGTGGAGTGTTCACCGGTTCATTTTCCGGTTGAAAAACCGGAAAGATATCTTCTGGTGGAGTGTGATAAACTTCATTTGGAGGAATGGGTTGGGAGAAATCTCGACGAGGAGGACTGGGGAATTGTTGGGAGAAATCTCGACGAGGAGGACTGGGGAATTGTTGGGAGAAATATTTGCGAGACATTTGCATTTTTGAATTGTTTGTGTGTGTGTTTGAATGTGTTTGTGTGTGTGTTTGAATTGAGGTTGGTATTTATAGCTGAAAATGTTTTTTTATTTTTATTATTTTTTTTTTATTATTTTTTAAATATGTTTGTGTGTTTGTGTTTGAAACTCGGTCGGTTAAATGACCGATATTCCCATTTGGAACCAAGCGACCGATTTATTCTTCGGTCGCATAACATGACCGACCGACTTTTTCTGTCGAGTGTGCATAGCCTTAGTTAGTAAAAGCGAAGGCAACAATTTAGAGTCGCTCATTCACTTTATCAATAGCGGATAAAGTGCTGTACGTTGCCAATATTTATTTGGTACCGATATTCTGGCATTTCAAGAATTTCTTATTTCTTCCAATGCATTCTGGTGTACCTATTATCTACTCCCTCCGTCCCAAAATTATAGTCCCCGTTTGACTTTTTCGGTCTTTTTTTCTCAACTTTGACTTTAAATATTTTTATTTGTGTTATACGATATTTGATAAAAATTATACCAATGAAAAATATATTTAAAACTCAACTCATTCATATATTTTGTATCAAGTATTATGTAATATAAACAAAAATACTTAAGGTCAAAGTTGAAAAATAAAGACCGAAAAAGTCAAACGTGTTGATATAAATAATGCCTAAACACGTTATTAATATTTTTCGATATCTCTACGTTTTGATAATCACAAAATGTAAAATCATTAATCGGAAAATTATGACGTAAACAAGTATTTAGTTGTAAATATCTATTTCTATAACTCAAATCACTTAAGGTATGAATGAACTAATGCTTAATGCATTATATGATCAAAGGAACATTTTCTTAATAACTAGATTTTTTATAAAACATCAAAAACATTTTATATATTTTTGAAAAACATTTTTGGCATTAAATAAAAATGTTTAATCTTTTATAAAAATATGAATTCAAATTTTTAACCAAAATCAGTTAAAATGTTCCAGAAAAACCTTCCCCACAAAAGGACAAAATTGGCCAACGGACAGAAGGGGCGGCCCCCTTAATTTTACTAGGCGGCCCCCTTAATTATTAAGGGGACCGCCCCCTATTTAAGGGGACCGCCCCCGCTCCAGTAGACTTCCAGCTGTCCAATTTTTCTCCTATAAATACCAGTCTTCTCCTGGACTTTTACTTACCTTTTGCACACTAAAACTTTTTGTTCTAAATTCATTCTAAACATTATAAATCCTTTGATCATATTTTCTTAAGCATTGGTTTCTAAGTGATCCAAGCTTCCGCCACCAAAAGTGCAAAAGAAGAACTCTACTTCAACTAGTGAAGAAGTGTTATTACTTACCTCATTCAATTGTATTGTTGTGTAAAGTGTTGTGTAGTTGTGATAAGTAGATCTAAGTGTAACTACGTAGTTGTGTTGTAAATTTGTTGTGAAGTAGTTGTGAATAAGTAGTCGTGAAGAAGAAGTCGTGAAGTAGTCGTGAAGAAGAAGTCGTGAAGAAGTCGTGAAGCCGTTGTGAAGAAGTCGTGATTAAGTCATGTAGAAGTTGTGTATAAGTTGTGAGATTGGTTCTAGCTACGATTAGGACTCGACATCTAGCTTTGTGTCGTTAAGCCGGTGTAAGCTAAAGTTGTGTAAGGTTTCTCCGCCATAAGGGAGTTTGTTGACATAGTGAAGAAAACTCTTGAGTAGGTGACTCGAGGAGTGGAGTAGGGCAAGGAAGGTGTCCTTGTAGCCGAACCACTATAAATCTCCGTGTTGTGGTTTGATCTTTCCAACTCTATCTCTTATTTCATTACATTTACATTACTTGCATTACTTATCTATATTTGTTTATATATGTTCATATTGATCAAGAGTTGAATTCACATAAGATAGAGTCGAAGCCTTAAAAAATATAAACAAAAGTTTTCATAAATTAAAAAGACGTAAAACTATTCAACCCCCCTTCTAGTTTTCCACAATTGGTATCAAGAGCCACGTCAAACAAGATTTTTAAAATTAACTGTATTTTAAAACTTGAAACGATCTATGGAATCTGAAAAATATTTAGAAGGGCAATCTATGCAAAGACCACCACTATTTGAAAGTGATGGATTTTTATATTGGAAAAATCGATTCGAAACTTATGTGAAGTCAAAAGATCTAGATCTTTGGCATGTTATTACTAATGGTGATTTTTTACCTATTCAACATAATCTTGAAACTAAAAAGGATGAAATTGTACCTTTTGAAAAACAAAGTGATGATTTAAAAAGAAAACTTTCTAAAAATAATGAGGCTAAAATGGTTATTTATAATGCGCTACCACGTAAAGAATACGAAAGAATCTTTATGTGCGAAACCGCAAAAGAAATTTGGAACTCTTTACTCACCAAGGTAATAGTCAAGTCAAAGATAATAAAATAGATCTTCTTGTTCAACAATATGAACAATTCACGATTCCGGAAGAGGAATCAATTGATAATGCATTTGCTAGGTTTAACACAATCATCACAAGTTTAAAGGCACTTGATGAGAGTTTTTCTAGTAAGAATTTTGTCAGGAAATTTCTTAGGGCTCTTCATCCAAAATGGCGGGCTAAAGTTACGGCGATTGAAGAATCAAAGAACTTGTCAACTCTTCAACTTGACGAGTTGATTGGCAACTTGAAAGTCTACGAAGCAATAATCAAGAAAGACTTCGAGATGGTCAAAGGAAAGAAAGAGCAAAGCAAGTCAATCGCGTTGAAGGCTAGGAAAGCATCAAGTGACGAGGATAGCTCAACCTCCGAAAGTGATGATGAAGAATATGCCATGGCCGTAAGAGACTTCAAGAAGTTTTTCAAAAGACGAGGAAGATTCGTTAGACAACCATATGACGAAAGGAAAACACTCCAAAGAAACAAAGACGACAAAGGTAGCAACAGCGAGAGGAAGTGCTTCAAATGCGGTGATCCAAATCATCTCATTGGAAGATGCCCTATGATGTCAAAGGAGCAAAACCAAAAGGCGTTCATTGGAGGAGCATGGAGTGACAGTGAAGAAGACGAGAAAGAAACCACAAAAGAAGAGAAGTGTCTTATAGCTAAGACATCAAGTGAGGTACGTTCCGAAACCGATTACTTTAGTGATGAAAATCTATCATTAGATGAAAAAGACCTAGATAACGAATATAATAGGTTATGTATATTAGGCCAAAAAGTAATGACTAAAAATAAATCACTAAAACACATTAATAATCAATTAGAAAAAAAAAATACTGGAATTAAAAATTAAACTACATAACTTAGAAAAGGGAAAAGAAATTCTTGAATGTAAAACATGTCAAGAAACAAAAATTGAAAATGAAATACTTAAGGAGGAAATTTGTAGGCTTAACAAATTCGAAAATAGTAGTAATTCTCTTAGGGAAATAATAAGTATTCAAAGAGTATCAAGTGATAAAACCGGATTAGGATTTAATTCAACTAAGGATTCAAATAGTCAAACTAAAAATGTAAAGTTTGAATGTGAAACTAGTGAGCAAAAACCTTTAGAGTCAAAACCTAAGTATATACTTATAAAAGATAGAAAAATACCCATAGCTAGTGATGAGGAAGTAAAAACCTTTTATAAACCATCCTTAAAAAATGAAGTAAAATACTCTAAACCAAGGTTAAGGTCAAAAACACCTCCACCTAGAAGACCACCTAGTCCTCACCCTCGGCCTAAAACTCCTCAACCTAAAAGAAACCAAAATATACCAAACCGTCATAATAATAGTTACCCAATGTGGAATTACCCAAATCCACCAACTACAATCCTTGGGGAATACTTCCACCATATATGCATCCGAGTCAATTGCAAACCATGTTTGGGCCAAACAACTATGGACAAATGAGATCATGGGGACCAAGTGGCTAGATTGCATACTCATCGGAAAAGACGTTTTCTCTTTCGTAATTGACTTTTATAAGTTAATACGCTTTGAAGAACTTGAAGACCACTTGTTGAAGACCAAAAGGTACGCCACTCTTTCATGCTCACCATTATATGCGTAGATAAATGAACTAGCCTATTGCATGCCCCATTAATCTTTTATGCTTAGTATGTTAGCTAGTAGATTTTTCCTTATACATATATATACCTATACTACTATTTATACATACTATATATATATATATATATATATATATATATATATATATATATATATATATATATATATATATATATATATATATATATATATATATATACATATACATATAAATATATACGCACATAACCTAGATACGTCATTTGTTGACTATCTAGAACTAAAAGAAATTGTTCGTCCTCGAACCTTTTCTTCCCCCTTTGCCTCTTTTGAACTTTAACGTTCAACACGAAAATCTTCCGTGTCCACTGTCACATAACTCATGGTGATGAAGAGAAGTGAGTTAAGTGGATTAACGTAGAAGTAGCACTTTGACCGTCGAGTCAAGAAAACTATGGATGAAACAAACTCCCGTCACCGCCAGCACCTATTACCTCATCATTCCTCATAATCTACTTAACATCCCACACTTACACATAATACTAATATATATATATATATATATATATATATATATATATATATATATATATATATATATATATATATATATATACACACATATTTCTTCCCAATCCTTAAACCTCCTGTCGACTTGACGTCTTGAGCATTTTGTCCAAAATTATCAAGATTAAGTTTATTAACAAAATGTTAATAAAATGTGTCAAGTATTCCTTCTTCGTGCCTATAAACGTATTTTTGATATATTATAAATATATACATATAAATATTTTGCCGTCAGAAACAAAAATCAAGAAATTCAGAAATTTGGCAGGCGGCCCCCTTAATGTTTAATGGGACCGGCTAGTAAACGGGGGCGGTCCCCTTAATGTTTAAGGGGGCCGGCCTACTGTTGCTGCCAAAACGATTTTTCTCCTTGAAATCTTTGCCAAACACCCCTTTTTTCAAACTCACTTCACTCCCACTCTGCTGTATACGAACTACCATCACAAATCCATCATCAAATCACCTCTTCGAGTCAATTTCACAAAGGGCAAACATCTATACATCGATTAGCAACACGTTTAGTAAGTTTTTCTTTATACATTTCATCTAATTTCATTCAATTTTGAGTCTAATCTTAATTAGGTCTTTTGCTAAACTTTTCCAAACTTTAATTTTTATTGAAATTGAGTCTAAGAATGTTGTAATCAAATGCTCCCCATAGGATTAGAATGCTTAAACAACCTAGAAACTAAGTAATTAAAAAACCATTATGTCAAACTAATCACTCCTTTTCAAAACTAATCATATTGTTGAATTATGCCATAAACACATGTTAAAACTAATCACATTGATTTTTTACAACTCACAAATCCTAAAAATATATTTTTCGAATCATAAAAAAAATGTTTTTGTTAAATATAAGAGAGTGTTTGGATTAGGAGCTAGAATCATCAAAACTTAATCTAAATTAAGTTTATAACTACTCGTCAAAGTTTGTAAACATGAAATTAGTTGTTTTAAGTCGTCAAGATACATAATTCATATGTATATTGAAATTTTACTTGTTGTCTTCTTATTTAAAGGAGCGTTTGGCACAACATTTTGAAAGAAATTTTTTGAGTCAAAATCTAAGTTACTTAACATAAACACTCGTAAGAAATATCTAGATATACAATCCAATGTTTGTCTAGCCACATTTCAAGGTAGCTTATGACGTATAAAAGAACGTTCGGATATTGTTGATTTCTTGTCATAATATCCCTATAACTATTCTTTAACATCATAAAACACACTTTAAGCGAGTTAAAAATTAAAACTAAGGAACATTGTAAACTACTTCTTAGGATTTATGTTTTAGAGTCGAAGTATGTTTATGTTCCACACAAGTAGCATATATAATATATGCATGTCATTTTGTTAGGAATATGAATATTCAGCTGAAGACTCGGTCACCCCGAGTACTTACTAGCACATCATAGCTCGTAGGATTATCAGTAATATTATTAGTAGCTTAGTTATTATTATTAGTATTGTGGAGTGGGTCGGGTCTTTACCCTCTGTCAGCTCACTCTACAGCCCGCTAGGGGCATAATATGTTGTAAGTATAAATACCCCTTCCCACACATGGGAAGGGTTGGAACTCTCATTACATTCAAGCTAATACACATAGTTTTCTCTCACTAGAAGTTCCCATCTCTCTCTCTCTAGCTTCTTGTTCATTCGATCCAAACTAAAGCCTCAAACAAGTGTTTCTTGCATTGTGAATACCCTACAATTGGTATCAAGAGCCATGGTTAGGTCCATGAGAGTTGGTATTCACGGATTTGTGTAGTTTTTGAGGTTTTTTGGTTCGATTTGATAAGTAGCATAAATTTCATTTTGTGCTTTGTTTAGTGATTAGAAGTTGTTATACCTTGTACTTTCTAGCTTAAGAATAGTATTGGAGTGGTATTTGGTGTTTGGATTCACAGATCTAAGAACTGTGTGGTGATTTTGGGGTAATTCGTGGGTGTTTGTTGTTGTGTTCTTCGCAGCGGTTTGTGTCCTTGGGACATGTTATTGGACTCGGTTTGTGTCACTTCGAAGATACGGTTTGTCTTATTACTTGTTTAGGCAAAAAGACAAAAGGCAGTGAAAGCGACGTGCTTGGGAGTTTGTGTCTACTCGATTTGTCCCTCCAGCGTGTACTCGGTTTGTGTAGACTCGGTTTGTCTCTGAGGAGTTTACTCGGTTTGTGCCTACTCGATTTGTCCCTCCAGCGTGTACTCGGTTTGTGTAGACGCGGTTTGTCTCTGAGGAGTCTACTCGGTTTGTGTCTACTCGATTTGTCTCTCCAGCGTGTACTCGGTTTGTGTCGACGCGGTTTGACTCTGAGGAGTGTACTCGGTTTGTGTCTACGCGGTTTGTCTCTGCAGCGTGTACTCGGTTTGTATCAACGCGGTTTGTCTCTCCAGCGTGAACTCGGTTTGTGTCTACGCGGTTTGTCTCTGCAGCGTGAACTCGGTTTGTGTCTACGCGGTTTGTCTCTGCAGCGTGAACTCGGTTTGTGTCTACGCGGGTTGTCTAGGCGGTTTGTATCCTCAAGAGTGCTATTTGTCTAGGCGGTTTGTGTCTTGGTGATTTTAGAAATTCCCGCGAAAGAATCTATTTCTCGGTTTAAATCATAGAATTGTAAAATCCCGTGCACGGTTACATCATGTCTACTACTTCAGATTCCTTCATATCTGAGGTACTCAAGTTGTACGACACATATGATAACCAAATGATTTCCAATTCTGAACAACAAATGTACGTGTGTGATTCTGATAATACCAATGTGGAATCTTCGTGCCTGAAATCACAAGAGAAAGAGCTTCATCAGTCACTTATGCTGTTTAATGCAAAGGAAAGTCGCATCGAATGTTTTCGTCTACTTCATTCACATCTCAAGGTTCTGTTTGATAAATCTGAATACGTGATGGGTTACACACGGGCTTTCACAGCACTCTTTGGTCAAGATGTTCATGATTTCACAGTCGAAATGACTCTATATTTAGATCAACTTGAACAACAACTTGACAAAGAAGAATTCTCTGAAGCAAGATCCAGAGCAGCTTTCAGTGTGGTCAATAACCAACTCCAGGTGTTCATTGACTCGCAACACACTAAGGACTATGACTATGACAGTCAGATGACAAAAGGGTGTTTTGCTAATTACACTGGATTCGAGGTTGACGTGTTCAGAGTTACATTACTACAATTGATGAGTAATGTTAATGGGTTTATTGATGAAAGGGCTAAACAAATGGGGAATGGAACAAGATCAGACAAGTTTGATGATGGTGACAGCACAGGAGGTGATTTCACAATATGTGAGAATGCAGCCTACGTACCTGAAAATCACCAAGCACAATCTGCTGTGGTACATCTGTCTTATCTAGATAATGCTCTTTCTAATGAACAACAACATACTGATCATCTTAAACTTACTTATGACACATATCTGTTGGAAAAGACTAATAGCAATATTACCTCTGATTCAACAAATATGAGTCATAAGGGGGAGAAATTGATCAGGATGCTGAACATGAACATGATAATACGTCGAGTTCCTTGCCTACGGCTGAGTTTTTCAAATCAAATGATATGGTTGAAAAAGAAGTTTATAATGAACTTTCAAAAAGATTTTCACAGCTTGAAAAACATTGTATTTCTCTTGAAGTTGAAATACAACATAAGGAAGAACGTTTTCAAACTAAACTACCATGTAAAAATCCAGAACTCCCTGAATTCCATGAATTTTTTATGATAAATGATTTGAAAGCTCAGCTAGAAGCTAAAAACTTAACGATCAAAAACCTGAAAAACAGATTGACTGAGATGCGTGACATGCTTAATGAAGTTAGGACTAAACATGAAAATGATGTTGTTGCAACAATAAATGCAGAATTAGAACATAAAGTGGCTGAATTATTTAACGATAATGAGTCATTGAAAAGTCATTGCAAAGAACTGTGTGATAAAATCAAAGAAACAAAAACTAAGAATGTAGAGCAAACTACCTCTTTGATTACTAAAAATGATGAATTCAAGGCTCAACTTCAGGAAAAGGGTTTTGCAATTGCAGCGTTGAAAAACGAATTAAGAAAATCGATAGGAAATGGTGTGAATACTAAGTTTGCAGAACCATCAATCTTGGGGAAACCACCACTTAGAAAACAATCAGTTGTTAGACAACTGACTGCGTTTAGATCTGAACGGTCAAATGTTTCAAAAACACGGTTTTCCTCCCAAGTTGATGCGGAAAAAGTTTTGTCAAATCCAGTCACTTCACAGTCTAGACCTAGTGAAAAGGAATATGCTGTTGCAAAACCACATCACATGAGTGCTTCTAGTTCTTCTAGGATTAGTTTAACGCGTGTGTCACTTGTGACACCAAAGGAACATGTTAGACATAAAGACATTGTTCAGAATCAAAACCTAGTGGACGCTAAGAAAAACACACATGAAAAGTCTAGGAATTTGCCTGTTTCTAAGAGTAGTTGCGTGCCAATTAAGGCAATTCCCGTAGCCGATCACTCTAAGAACCCTAGATCTTTTTCTGATTCCAAACACTTTGTTTGCTCGACTTGTCAAAAATGTGTTTTCAATGCAACCCATGATGATTGTAAAACAAAACTCCTGAAGGAAGTGAATGAACGTGCCAAGGTTCCATCCTCTAAGACTAGAAACAACAACAAGCCCGTAGAACCAAAGAGGTGTATGCAGAAACCTGATAGGCCGGTTGCCCTAGGACAAAGGTTTTCTCCCAAAAAGTCTGTAACTGTGCATGAGAAACCAAACACTCCTAGATCTTGCCTTAGTTGGATACCGACGGGTAGAACTTTTAAGATTGTTGGTCTTAGGTGGATACCTATTCGAAAGATGTTCACTAAGTGCGAAACCAAGGTTGACAGTGAAAACCCAAATGGTCTAAATTTTGATATCACTAACCCATATAAATGCAAACAAACTCTTAATGTCAATGCAGGAAGTCTTTACTTAAGTGCAGGTACATCGTTCAGGCCTTGTATTAAGGAAAGACTCAGAGTTTGGGTGCCAAAAAGAGTGATATCTCATGATAAAGGGGTTCAAACAATTCAAGCTTGATGAACATCAACGACAATGATGTCTGTACACTTCAGTACAGGCCTCGCTCTTCATCATATGGACGTCTGTTTAAATCAGTTCAGGCCTCGTTCTTCAATCAACTACGACGTTTGAATACAACAGTTCAAGCCTCGGGTCTCAATGTCAACATAATGACGTCTGCTGACATCTCTTCAGGCCCCGTTCATTAAAGAAAAGAAAGGCGTACGCTTGAGTGCGCTTTATCTTCGGAAGAAGAGGAATCTTCTCATTTATGACCATTCTCATCAAGCTTCATGTTCTTCAAATGCTCATTCAGTCACCAAAGGGGATAAACGTACATTGGAGTATATTCTTATTCATCTGCTCTATCAAAAATGGCAGTTGGTCGTCATATGTAATTTTTGAGGGGGAGAAGGGTGAATAAACTACATGGTGATTGAGATTTGCGAAATGGTTATACGACTCTTCTTGTTTCTGACTATTCTCATTAAAAGGCTTCATACTTGCTCCATGCTCGTTCAGACATCCAGTGAATCTACTTCCATCACAGATTGGACATTTATTCATTCGATCAAAAATGGCAACTTCGAATGCAATTTTTGAGGGGGAGAAGTGTGAACAGTGGATCAACCTCATATGCACTTGTTCAATCAAAAATGGCATCCTCGTATGCCATCTTTGAGGGGGAGAAGTGTGAACAGTGGACCAACCTCATATGCACTTGTTCAATCAAAGATGGCATCCTCGTATGCAATCTTTGAGGGGGAGATGTGTGAACAAGTGATTCGATGTACATTTGGTTGTTGGTTCACTCACTTGAGCTGGGCATCTAATTGTGACCATGGAGTTGATTAGGTATCACTTATTCGAGATTGAAGTTGACTTCCTCAAAAGCGTGATCTTATCCTATCTTGAAGTCGGGGTTGGTTGGATGCATGACTTTCTATGATAACTTGCTCGTGCTTAAGATTTAAGTTGAAGACTTTGGTTATCTAGTTACCAGTAGTCGGGGTAACTATCACTTAAAGGAGTTACGTTGTAGTACTCAGTGTCACACGCCGATGTCGTTGTGGATAATCGTAAGAGGTGTTAATGTCTCATACCTTGGTTGGGTATTGAGTACTTAGAGATTTGCTTGGAGCACTAATTCTCTACACCGTTCTTCCAACATTAGTGCAAGCGTAAGTCACAAGAATGGGGAATTCTATCTTCAGGCTCAAGTTTGGTATATCGGGTTTGCTCCATCAGTTATCTCATCAAAAGGCCTACTTGAGGGTTGATAAAGATAGTCAGAGACGGTTTCGGCAGCGGTTAATTCTCACTTGATCTACTTGAGCCTAAGTTGTTCTTCTCACAAGATTTCAAGAATATGTTCGTAAAATGTGTTGCTGATTCTGAGGTATCAAAACCAGCAAGGGGGAAGGAGACATACATCTGAATGCACAATGAGTACACATGATGGGCTTTATACTTCTTCTCAATTGAAGATTAACTCGTTCTTTCTGGTGTGTCATTCCAACTAAGTGTGGGAAGAGAATGTCAGTTTCTGATGATAAAAGAGGTACACAATTGTATGATGGTTCCTATGGTTAGTCGGTATCCTACTGAAGGAAATGTGTACATCCGGTACTCAGTAGCTATTATGGTACTGTCTTGGTGTTATCATGTCGACTACATACGGGATAAATTGCTTACACTCAGGACTTAGCTGAATTTGGTGTAACAATTCTCATCTGCAATGTCCTGAAAGGAGATAAGGGGATTTTCAGGTCTTAATTGATCTTGATGTCACGTTGTCGACTTCATTAATGGGATTGAGTGTGTACTTCGGGTTTTCGGGCTTCATACAATGAGACTGTTTGAATTTCTTCAACTACTTGGGGGGAAGTGGTCTCTGGATACTGTTGGTATACGTTTCCTCAGACTTCAGCGGGAGGAAATGTGAGAAGTATCATTCAAGTGTGAGATGATTCGTTGCTGATCTATTTGATGACCCCCGAACGGAGAATCACGATGATTATTTGTAAAAAGAGCAGCAATATTTGATGTGGTTTGCTACGGATTTCTCTGTACACTTACCTTCGTAAGCTTGAAAGAGAGCTTTGAATCTGCTCAAAAGGGAGATTGTCGGTTTGGGGGAAGCTATCAAAGCTTCACATTGAGAAGGCTCAAGCTCAGACGATTACTTTGGAGCCATGAAAGCTTTGGTGGTGAAAGTTTAAGAGATGTTGATTTCAGATTTCTACCACATGCTGAACGTATCCTCATTTTGGTATTCATGTCATCATCGTCTTAAACTGAGTAACATATTTTGTACATATCTTATACAAACTTGTAAATAGTCATAGAGAAAACCTGCTAATTGTATATAGACAACCGTAAAACCAGAAAAATCATAAAAATTAAAAATTTAGAAAATACCAAAAATAGCTTCACCTAGGCATGTCTTCTGTTTATCGATAACATTTACGGACTTAGAAATGTCATTCAATAATGGCACGGGTCTTTAAATGAAGCTCGAGCAGAAGTTAAAATGGAGGATTAAAACATGTCTAAATGGCTTGCTATTACTTTAGATAGCAACCCGCGCTTCATATTGGGGAAAGCACGTCGCCAAAAAGACGGCTGTTCCTCCAACTGGGTGATGTTCACCTGGGCATGGATTACTTCATATCCATGTTTCCTGATTTGATGTACGTTTCAGTGCATCATTTCTTGTAAAAGAAGAGAAATCTTCTTAGTATAACAAATAGTTTTCATTCTATGATTCTTCTGAAAATTATTTGTGAGACACTTGGTGAATATGTGTTGTATGAAATTTGTGTATACTTGGATTATGCATAAAATTTGTCACTCAATCAACGACTACAAAACCTCATGACAGTTCTTGTTTGATGAGTTGTGGGGTTAAGCTTGATTTTAGTTGAGGCTCAACTAGAATACGGGTCATTGATTGAGGGGGAGAGTGAATTCAAATTTTATATCATCAAACGGGTTTCTTGATTAATTCATGACTCTTAGAAAAGGTTTTGCAGTTAATGGGGTATTAGTTGAAGAGGATCTTGCTAAAACTTTATATCAAATGGCCAAACGTGTTAGTTGCTAGAAAGTTTAGGACATTATGTGCAACTTGCTTATAGTATCCTAGCTTGGTGTATCTAGAAGGTTCATTTGTGTCACTTTGGAATCCTCGTATAATCCCCAAAATGCTTTAAGACTCAAAACCTAAAAGAAGTTAGAAAACCAGTTGTGTTTGATGTTCTTGAATGCTCCACTGGCATTTGTATGATCTAAATGAATGAGTTTCAAATGTCGTTTGACTTTTGTTGGTCGATTGCTGCATAATTGTTGTTGATATTGTGCATATGTTCTCAGGATTCGCTTAGGTAGATTGCTATTATGTTAGAATCATGTTCCTAAGATCCTGAATTGAATATTGAAATTCGTGTGAATTGCCATGTTCATGAGTGCTATTTGCTCTTCATGATAGATAGTGGTTTGACGTAGTTCCTGATTATGGTTTGATTATAAGATGAACTTGGTATTATAATGTGGCAAGCTGCTGAAGGGTAGCTATTAAGGAATAGTGTATCTGTATGTATGCATATCTGTGTTGATATTCTTATGCAGATTCCATAGCCAGAATGAATGTGCCAGTTCCCATTCTAACCATTTGATCAGACGTTCAAACTCTATTGATTGGCTCGAAATTCACCACGACAACAACATCGGCAGCAACAACAACAACAACAACACCTTCACCTCCATCACCATCATTTCAACAAAGAAGTACTTACTCAGATCTCGCCAAGTGGGGATCGACAATACTTGAGAAGATTTGTTGGTGGATGGATAATCGATGTTGACCACTGACTCACTCAGAAAAGTGGGTGATTACATCATCTGCGCAAAAAGGTCAATATCATTTGTGTCATAATAATCAATTTGTGCAAAATTAGCAGTGAATCTCCCTCTTAGATTAAGGGGGAGCATAGTATGTTCCATTATCAGAATATATTAAATCGGACACATTTTCTCCCATATTTTTCCAACTTATTTAAATCAATTGGGATCACAAATCTCAAATGGTTTGAAATTTTTGATCGGGGGAGAGAATGTGATTTAAATATGAAATCTGATAAAATGTGATGATTTGAACATATATGCAAGCTCTCCCGTATGTGTTAAACCATTTTATATATCAATGCACATATTGAGGGGGAGCAAAATGTTTTGGATGTGAAAGTAAGCTCTCCAGTAAGTGCTAAACTCTTTTGTATACCAATGCACTTATTGAGGGGGAGCAAAGGATTTGGCATGCATCTTATGTGAGCAAGGCTCAGACTTCACCAATGAATTGACGAAACTTGAACTGTCATCAATCGAAAGGATACGTCTTGGCCGGGTAATAATTTCAAGCTGGTCTAACCAGTGAGGTAAGCGTGTCTCGAAAAAGATGTATCTGAGTAGAGTGTACCACTTCGAGAAACTTTCTGTGGACTTGACCAGGCCGGGTAATAATTTCAAGCTAGTCTAACTAGTGATGTAAGCGTGTCTCGAATCGGTCATGTTCACTGAAAGTGGATCAATTCAAAAAGTGCGAGCACTACCTAACATGTGCAAATTTATAAAACAATCAACCGAGCACATGTTGAGGGAGAGCATTTGAAAAATATAAAACTCTCAAGTGTTTGCAAAAATGTGTTTCAGAATCATGAACACTTTGAGAGATTTTTCAAAGATTTGGTTTGGCAATCGTGGATGAATACCAAAGACCGACCATTTTAATTAATGTATGGAGTTATAAGGATGGTTAGGTTAGGCTCAAGTTCCCACGATCCCGCCAGAGCCGGAGGGATCTACCCAGGGACAATCCACTAGTTAGTGTAGAAGTCCTTAGGTATGATTAAAAAGGAGAAAAGTGGATAAGGGAAAAGTGCCGACTGAGATGGAGCTAGTACTGGAACAAACCCAACAAGGTGCTAGTTATGAAGTCTCGGTAAGCACTGAAGGGGTTGAAGAATGAAAAAGAATTGTAAAGATAAAGGGTGAAAAGAAATAGCCCTCCTTACAACTTAGGCAGAAACCGGGTCAATACATATGCTGTCAGAATCACTTAGTTGATTGCTGACATTGAAGACAAAGTATCATGGACCCAGTGATACGTTGCACAACCCTCCCTAGCCACTCAAGGTCCCTCAAAGGATTCTTGTTTCAATTGTCACGGAGTTTAATACATTTCTATCGTCTCTCTCACTCCGAGTTAGATGATATTGAAAAGGTGGCAGTTCTCTCCAGCCTCCGCTCACTAAATCAAAATGCACTATAGAGTCTAGAGCCACGAGATTCACAATAAGATCTCATAGGAACACGGATTATTTCTACACTGGTTGTTCATCATTAAGGACACCAGTTGTAAACTTATGAGTCCTACGCAGATCTTAGCAATCTGCCAGAACATTTATGAGGGAATTTACATATGTAATTTTCAATGATTGAATGGAAATTCCTGCCAGGGTCAACATCAAGCAGCCCTGAAAGCAGGTCACTTCGGTGGTTCTTTATGGATTACGCTTAGTGGTCGCGACGGTTTCAAACGGTCTACAGTCGTGGAGTGATCTCCAGCGACTCACCTAATCGTTGATATACTACGGTACGATCTTAAAAAGCCCTCTGTGGGTTTTCGATTAGGAACGGTCTGGGTAAGGATTAGAGAAAGTTTTCACACTATGCTGTTAACAATCTCAAAGTTCGAACCTGTAAGTACCGGACGTTTTATTGCTAACTGTCGTATGCAGGAACTTCTGGTGCTTGTAGCTGTTGGATGCTGTAGCTGGTTGCAGTTGTAGCAGGTTGCAGTTAAGATGCCAATCCTCCACTACATGCTCACACTTCATCATCATCTTAATCAAAGGAATCATGATAACTAAAAGACCTTCAACACTACTTTCGCAACTCTGAAGCTGAAGATCATGATCCAGAAAAGTGAGAGTATGTCGACGCAACAAACACAATCCATTGCCACATGTTCACACTACATCATCATTGTAACTCAACAAAGTCATGATCAACCAAAAGACCTTCAACACAGCTTCTGCAAACTCTGATGCTGAAGATCATGACACCAAATAGTGTGAGCATGTCGGCTCAATGATTTACACATCACATTGAAACATACCACAGAAAGATGACATGGAAACACATGGTGGATGACAACTCCAAAGAATCAACAAAGTTCATCCAAGACAAAAGAGGAGTCATCTTAAGATCACGGATGTTTGCACAACAATCTATGATTTTGAAGAATCAATGGTTACGAGCTATGATGTCAAGATCCAAAGAAGAAGTGCTGAAATTCAGAACATTACTTCTGGGGTGACCTCCCTTAGGGGGAGATTGTTAGGAATATGAATATTCAGCTGAAGACTCGGTCACCCCGAGTACTTACTAGCACATCATAGCTCGTAGGATTATCAGTAATATTATTAGTAGCTTAGTTATTATTATTAGTATTGTGGAGTGGGTCGGGTCTTTACCCTCTGTCAGCTCACTCTACAGCCCGCTAGGGGCATAATATGTTGTAAGTATAAATACCCCTTCCCACACATGGGAAGGGTTGGAACTCTCATTACATTCAAGCTAATACACATAGTTTTCTCTCACTAGAAGTTCCCATCTCTCTCTCTCTAGCTTCTTGTTCATTCGATCCAAACTAAAGCCTCAAACAAGTGTTTCTTGCATTGTGAATACCCTACATGCATGTCATTTTCTTATTTTTTGTTTGTTGCTATCTTGTATAGGTTAAAATGCCCAAAGTGACTGTTGGCGATGTCTCAAGATCAAAATCATACATTCCAAAAGTTTCCGCCATTCCAGGGATAGCTCCCTCTGTTGCTTGTCTCTATCGTCACATTGAGGATAGAAACATTCATGAGGGAAGAATTGTCCATCCATCGTTCTATGAATCCGACTACATAGAACGTATGTTTTCTAACGTAAGTCTTGATTGTCTCTACAAAATTAATGAGCCAATCATTCCACGCTTTGTCCTTGACTTCTATAGTCAAGTGGTATTGCAAACCGATCCCTTTGGCACTATCCTCATATCCTTCATGATTCAACACCAACTCATCACTCTTACTCTTGCTCAATTCGGGCAAATTCTAGGTATTCCCTCCTCCGGTCAAGCTGTTTTCTCGAATGAGTGGGACCTTTCTTCTCTTGAGGAACATCGACCTCAACAGGGTCCTTACTACTCCGAGATTCCATCTCCTGAAGAGATTCGTCAATATCTTGGGCTAGCTCGTGGTACGACTAGTCATAAGATCAAGTCAAAAGATGTTGAAATCTCTGAAAACCAAATCCTTCTCAAAGATCTACGCCGCGACATGAAGAGTTGGGAAGAACTCATTCTTGAGAATGCGTTCGGTACCAGTGGTCATCGTGATCATGTCACGGCTAGCATAGTCCACATGTTGTATTGTATCGTTGCTGAACAACCGTACAATTTGGCATATCTCTTTGTCTACCGTATCATGTCCGCCAAAAACACTCATAATGCAAATCTACCATATGGTATGTTTCTCACTCGTCTCTATAATCATGTCATGATACACTATCCACATCTTCGGAGTCCGATTTATGAGTCTGTTCAACCAACCCTCAATCCACTTGCTCAAGTCCGTACCCGTCGCCCCCGTAGTGACAAGGGTAAATCTCGTAAGTCAGTCTCGTTTCCACCTCGTGGTTCCACGTCTCATCAAGGTGATGATGATGATGATGATGATGCGGAGGAAGGCACATCACGTGCTAGTACCCCATCACCAAGGACTTTCGTTGAAAATCTACCGGATCTTGATTACACCGAGTATCAAGTTCCTCCTCATGCCGACATGACAGACGAACTACTCTTCGAAAGGCAAACCAAGATGCTCAACTCACAACGGCAGATGCACCATGAAGTACGAGGCGGCTTCAAGTCCATAGGAAAGTCACTTGGAAAGTTGTTTGGGAAGAAGAAGAAATAAACATATTTGATGAATGTTTAATTGAATTTTATTAGACACTTATATGTAGTACTATTATCTTGACACTTACTTGCTATGTTTTTTATTATGTTAGTTGATAAACTTATTAGAACCTAGCTACTAGTTTATTTGAAATTATGTGACTATGCTTCTAATATAATTGTTTCATGATATTGTTTTAAATATGCAATTGATAATATTTAATCATTCTTGATGTACATGATCCAAATGGAACTTGCTACAAAGACACCCTAAAAATAACCTTTTTCTGGAAATTTTTCAAATTTGGTCGCCTGGGAAATCACCAGATGGGCGGCCCCCTTAATTCCTTAGGCGGTCCCCTTAATTTTTAAGGGGGCCGCCCAACAATTAAGGGGACCGGCCATCTGGACAGTAAAATTTACTGTTTCCTTTTGCATCTTGTGACCACTTTTACCTAGCCCCAGCTACCATTACCCTTAATGCACGAACTGGACTTGGAATATTACCACAATATCTCCACAATTTGCCTAAATCAACCACATTTTCACAATATAAAAACCCTCCTTACAATTACCTTTCACTTCATCAACCATCACCTTCATCAAACACCCATTGTCATCCACAATGCTATCACCTAAATCCTCCATCTCTAAGCCTTCAAGGAAACAAAGACTTGTTATCATACTACCAAAACAACCTTTCATTGACCTAACCCAAGATGACACCAAAACTCCATCACCACCACCTCAAAATTCATCCCCAAGTGCACCAAATGCACCATCAAAAACACCATCCACCCATGGAGCTTCATCTTCCTCCATTCCATCTACCTCATCCATAAATGACTACATCCACACTCACCTAACATCATCACCAAGAGCATCATCACCACCATCCACTCAAGAACCTTCATACACCCAACTTGCCATTTCCCTATCACCCATCACACCTCTTGATGCTCATTTTTCACCATCACCAACCCCACCACCATTCTTTCCTATACCTTGGGCAATGCTTGAAGCCCATGGTGATAATTGTCTTTGTTGCGTCCATAACCGGACCTTAATCTTTGGTCTTAGAGATGAGATACACTACATGTTTTCATCTCTTGAACACATGATTGCCAACCCACAATTTTCACCCAATTAAGCATATGCAATGCTTAAAAATAATTTTTTCAAACCCTTCTTGCAAGCAAGCTCCATGGAAGACCATGTACCTCTAAGATGATTATGTAGTTTCATTAGTAGTTTTTATTTGTATGCTTGCATGCTTCATGTTGTAATCTTTTGGTTGTGTATTTATACACAACACCTTTATTGAATGAATGATTTTATATGCTTGCTTATTGTTGTTATATATACTTGTGCTTCTAACATTTTTTTTGCAAGCATTCCATAGCTCGTTTCCTTGGTGCCCCCAAACGAGGGGGAGTACACATCAAGGGGGAGTTCTCGTCCCGACAAATTTGATTCTAAAAATTGTCGGCTTAACCTTTTTGATTCTACAAAAAGGGGGAGAAATAGATGTAAACTCACTAAATACTTGTCTAAAAAACTAATTTTTAGATTTAATGAGTTTAGATTTTGTAATCATCAAAAAGGGGGAGATTGTTGATATAAATAATGCCTAAACACGTTATTAATATTTTTCGATATCTCTACGTTTTGATAATCACAAAATGTAAAATCATTAATCGGAAAATTATGACGTAAACAAGTATTTAGTTGTAAATATCTATTTCTACAACTCAAATCACTTAAGGTATGAATGAACTAATGCTTAATGCATTATATGATCAAAGGAACATTTTCTTAATAACTAGATTTTTTATAAAACATCAAAAACATTTTATATATTTTTGAAAAACATTTTTGGCATTAAATAAAAATGTTTAATCTTTTATAAAAATATGAATTCAAATTTTTAACCAAAATCAGTTAAAATGTTCCAGAAAAACCTTCCCCACAAAAGGACAAAATTGGCCAACGGACAGAAGGGGCGGCCCCCTTAATTTTACTAGGCGGCCCCCTTAATTATTAAGGGGACCGCCCCCTATTTAAGGGGACCGCCCCGCTCCAGTAGACTTCCAGCTGTCCAATTTTTCTCCTATAAATACCAGTCTTCTCCTGGACTTTTACTTACCTTTTGCACACTAAAACTTTCTGTTCTAAATTCATTCTAAACATTGTAAATCCTTTGATCATATTTTCTTAAGCATTGGTTTCTAAGTGATCCAAGCTTCCACCACCAAAAGTGCAAAAGAAGAACTCTACTTCAACTAGTGAAGAAGTGTTATTACTTACCTCATTCAATTGTGTTGTTGTGTAAAGTGTTGTGTAGTTGTGATAAGTAGATCTAAGTGTAACTACGTAGTTGTGTTGTAAATTTGTTGTGAAGTAGTTGTGAATAAGTAGTCGTGAAGAAGAAGTCGTGAAGTAGTCGTGAAGAAGAAGTCGTGAAGCCGTTGTGAAGAAGTCGTGATTAAGTCGTGTAGAAGTTGTGTATAAGTTGTGAGATTGGTTCTAGCTACGATTAGGACTCGACATCTAGCTTTGTGTCGTTAAGCCGGTGTAAGCTAAAGTTGTGTAAGGTTTCTCCGCCATAAGGGAGTTTGTTGACATAGTGAAGAAAACTCTCGAGTAGGTGACTCGAGGAGTGGAGTAGGGCAAGGAAGGTGTCCTTGTAGCCGAACCACTATAAATCTCCGTGTTGTGGTTTGATCTTTCCAACTCTATCTCTTATTTCATTACATTTACATTACTTGCATTACTTATCTATATTTGTTTATATATGTTCATATTGATCAAGAGTTGAATTCACATAAGATAGAGTCGAAGCCTTAAAAAATATAAACAAAAGTTTTCATAAATTAAAAAGACGTAAAACTATTCAACCCCCCTTCTAGTTTTTCACAAAACGGAGACTATAATTTTAGGACGGAGGGAGTATATCTTTATATTCAATTTTATAACCTGCTTTAGACTCTCCAAAACACGCTGTACTGAATTTATCTTAGGGGGTGTTTGTTTTAGCTTACTCGTAAACTTACGTGGAAAAAAAAACTTAAAAGGTCTTCGCATGCAAATTAATTCAGTTTAACCTTCTAAACAATTAATTCATACTCGACACAGACTAGTTCAATAAAACCTTTTAAATGATCAATTCATGCCAACTTACCAAAAGTAAAACCCAGTCGCTTATGGCGAAATGGTTCGGCCCAGGTCAGCTAAAACCAGCACTTCAATCCTGGTTTTAAATCTTAAAAAATCCGGCTAGCAACGACCAACAACCCGGTTATATCCTTCAATCTGGGTTTATAAATCTTTTCAAATCACAAAAAATTAAAACCCAATAGTCCAATACTAGTCTATACTACATATAATGCATCTCTACTAAATTTTCTAAAACACTTACAATATGCATCATGTACAAACCATGCTTGTATTAAATTATTATTATTATTATTATTGTTTTATTTAAATACAAACTAACGTCCATGATGGAGAGAGATACTTGTCTACAACTTGTGAGGCAACTTGAGGTGGGAGACTTGAGAGTTGTGCTGGTCTAATTTTATTTTGGCAATCACGTGTGGGCACCCCAAGTCACTGAAATGCTGGTTGATTTAGCATTTTAGCTGGTGGTTCTAATCTATAATCAATAAGTCTACTAATGTTGAAAAACAAGTAGCGTCCACCTTTTAAAAGTCGTGCTTCATTATGAATCAGATTCTTTAAAAAGACCATGCTTTGCTACGGATTAAATCTCTGTATGTATTAAAGTTATAATAACGAATGGCTAGCCAAAGTGCACCACCGTCCTGTGTCATTCGTCACTTACCTATCCTAATCACATATGCCATTAGACTCTTTTATTTTATAGACGAGTAACATGTTATTCGTCACCACTGCACCTAGCTTTCTAAATCGTTTTGCTTTGTCTTGCTACCTAATGTTTGGCTTGATTTATCACATATTTTGAATATTTCTTTCTTCGTCTCAATTAGGGGTGTTTATCGGTTCGGTTATCGGGTTATTCAGTTTATTCGATTTGGTTAGTTCGGTTAAATTTTTTTTCTGGGTAAAACCGGAAGCCGAACCGAACCGAATTCAAATTTGATTTAACAGAATAACCGAATACCTAACCCCTATAATCGAATAACCCGAATTACATATTTTTAATTTTTTTTTCACTTAATTATATATATTTTTAGCACAAATTTTTTTTCAGACTTAAATAATCTTATATTTATACTAAGAAAGTTTTAGTGATTTTTTTTCATATAAATATATAGAAAAAATATACAATTATACGGTTTTTGGTTTGGTTTTCGGTTTTCATTCCTAAAACCATATCCTAACCGATAACCGAGTATTTAGTTGGGTTCGGTTCGGTTTTGACCAATTCGGTTTGGTTACGAATTCTGTTCAGTTTTTTTCAGTCGGGTTCAGTTTCAATTTTCAGTTACTGTGGATATTACCCGATCCGTGAACACCCCTAGTCTCAATAAATGTACACTTTGTAAATGCACAAAGTTTTGAAAAATTTCACTAACAACACTTCTCATCGATCAAATGTCATCTCTACCTACTAAACTCTCTTTTGAGTGGTTGAAATTCAAAGTGAAATTTTATTATGGTAAATCTGAAAATAGAAAAAATGACATTTATTTTTGAGACCAAAGAGGATAATAAAAGAAAAATATACGTGAGTTGTGGTGCAGTCTATAAATTTAGATAATTTAAGTAGGATTCCTATATATACTACATATATATATATAAGAGGAAATTCTCAAAATAGGCCAATTATTTTCAGCCATTTCAAGAGGAAGTCACAAACCACACCCTTTTCCCATTTTAGGCCACCCTTGAATGCTCGACTGCTCGACCCCATAAACTTGACAACACGTGTCATTTCATTATTTTTTTATTAATATATATTAGGCCCACAATTGACATATAAATTTGTTTTATTTTAGTCCATTAACCAAACAAGCTTTTGCAAAGTTAGTCCTTTTACTAACGGCCGTTTTATTTTAGTCGATTAACCAAACAAGCGTTTGCAAAGTTAGTCCTTTTCATTTTTGGTCCTTGTGATTATTATTATTATTCAAAAAAATTCAAAAGAATTTATAAAAATTCGAAAAAACTTATAAAAATTCGAAAAAAATTATAAAATTTCGAAAAGTTTCGAAAAAATTTATAAAAAATCGAAAAAGATTTAAAAATTCGAAAAAACTTATAAAATTTTGAAAAATTTATAAAAATTCGAAAAATTTATAAAAATTCAAAAAAAATTTAAAAATTCGAAAAAACTTATAAAAATTTGAAAAGTTTATAAAATTTCGAATAATTTATAAAAATTCGAAAATTTTTAAAAATTCGAAAAAGTTTTAAAAATTCGAAAAAATAATAAAAATTCGAAAAATTTATAAAAATTCGAAATTTTTTTAAAAATTAGAAAAAATTTATAAAAATTCGAAAAAATTTAAATAAATTCGAAAATTTTCTAAAAATTCGAAAAATTCGAAATTTTTTTTGAATTCGAAAAAAATTATAAAATTAGAAAAATTCGAAATTTTTTTTGAATTCGAAAAAAATTATAAAAATTAGAATAATTTATAAAAATTCGAAATTTTTTTAAAAATTAGAAAAAATTTATAAAAATTCGAAAAATTTTTAAAAATTCAAAAAATTCGAAAATTTAAAAAAATTCAAAGAATTTTCTGAATTCGAAAAAAAATTATAAAGTTGTGGTCGAGCAGTTGAGCAGTGGTGGTTGAGCGCTCGACCACCGCTGCTCAACTGCTCAATAATTTTCGAATTCGAAAAGAATTCGAAAAGTGGTGGTCGAGCGGTTGAGCAGCGGTGGTCGAGCGCTCGACCACCGCTGCTCAACTGCTCAACTTTTTCGAATTTTTAAAAAAAATTTGAATTTTTTAAAAATTTTCGAATTTATATAAATTTTTTCAAATTTTTCGATTTTTAATAAAATTTTCGAATTTTTATAAATTTTTTCTAATTTTTAAAAAAATTTCGAATTTTTATAAGTTTTTCGAATTTTTAAAACTTTTTCGAATTTTTAAAAGCTTTTTTCTAATTTTTAAAAAATTTTGAATTTTTATAAATTTTTCTAATTTTTTTCGAATTCAAAATTTTTTTCGAATTTATTTAAATTTTATCGAATTTTTATAATTTTTTCTAATTTTTAAAAAAATTTCGAATTTTTATAAATTTTTCCAATTTTATTTATTTTTTTCGAATTCTTAAAAATTTTTTCAAATTTTTATAAGTTTTTGGATTTTTATAAGTTTTTTCGAATTTTTATAAATTTTTTCGAATTTTTTAAAAATTTTCGAATTTATATAAATTTTTTCGAATTTTTCGAATTTTTATAAATTTTTTCTAATTTTTAGAAAATTTTTGAATATTTTTTCGAATTTTTATAAATTTTTTGAATTTCTTAAAAATTTTCAAATTTTTATAAATTTTTCAAATTTTTATAAGTTTTTTCAAATTTTTAAAACTTTTTCGAATTCTTAAAAATTTATCAAATTTTTATAAATTTTTTTCGAATTTTTATAAACTTTTCAAATTTTTATAAGTTTTTTCGAATTTATAAAAATTTTTATAAATTTTTTGAATTTTTTATAAATTTTTCAAAATTTTATAAGTTTTTTCGAATTTTTAAATCTTTTTCGATTTTTTTTTAAATTTTTTCGAAACTTTTCGAAATTTATAATTTTTTTTTCGAATTTTTATAAGTTTTTTCGAATTTTTATAAATTCTTTTGAATTTTTTTGAATAATAATAATAATCACAAGGACCAAAAATGAAAGGGACTAACTTTGCAAGCGCTTGTTTGGTTAATTGACTAAAATAAAACGGCCGTTAGTAAAAGGACTAACTTTAAAAACGCTTGTTTGGTTAATGGACTAAAATAAAACGGCCGTTAGTGAAAGTACTAACTTTTCAAACGCTTGTTTGGTTAATGGACTAAAATAAAACAAATTTATATGTCAATTGTGGGCCTAATATATATTAATAAAAAAATAATGAAATGACATGTGTCGGCAAGTTTATGAGGTCGAGAGGTCGAGCATTCAAGGGTGGCCTAAAATGGGAAAAATGTGTGGTTTGTGGCTTCCTCTTGAAATGGATAGAAAATAATTGGCCTATTTTAGAAATTTCCTCTATATATAATGAGTGTATAATATTTTTTTGAAATCTTGAAAATTCAAGAATTTTGAAAACTTAAAACTAATAATACTAATGCAAACTTGAAACTTAAAATCAGAAAACACACGGTTTAAATTGAATTGAAACACGAATTGAAAGACACGGTTTGTAATATAGGAATGTATTTATAATGTAAGAGTTGACTTTGAGAGAAAAATAGTAAATGTCGTTAATAAGTGTTTTAGTATCTACATGTTATCTTAGGTAACTAATTAATCACAATTTAATATTTTAATTTGCTCATTTAGAATTTAAATGAGTCGGGCGACGGTCGGCCGCGTTGCGGCCTCGCGGGTTTTTTGCTATTTTTTGAGTGTATATATGTTTCTGAATATATAACTATGCAAACCGTTGAACATAAACATTCAGAGAATCATAATCATAGTAACTTTTACAATAACTAAATTTTCAGCTCTGGTTGTACATGAACATTCAGTAGCGTTGTTTCCATGATTTATGCGCTCAATATCTCCTTCTTACTTTCAACAGATTGGATTCAAACAGCTTCTTCCCAAAAAGCAATGGGTTGATCCATTTTCCAGAAGCAGCGGCTACTCAAAAGACCGCGCATTAACTTACCTACATGATCTAAAGAAAACAAAAAAAACAAAAACAAAAAGTTCAGTGGTTGAGCGCTTGTAAAAGACCATCCATTTCTAGTAGAGAAAGGACAATAATATTACCATGATATATTGCATCACCATTTCAGATGCTTGTTACGCTTTTCCTCATCATTATCCAACTGATCCGCCAATGATCTGCAACAATAAAAAGCAAGAATTAGATGAACCCAAAACATTGCCTATACTACTAACGTGAAACACATTTGAGCACCTACAAAATTAAAAGTTGCCAGTAGGCTAATAAATTTGATTTTTAACATTCCTTAAGGTATGGTTTTGGTGTATGCCGTCATGGCATTAAACATGTCAAATCATTAATCTGAACCATCGCAAGATTCTGAATATATCAATAGTGACCCATTTCTTTAGGTCTTAATATATCACAACGGCACATTTCTGTATCGAGGTACCTGGATTTTACGAAGTTGCACACTGCCGGCTGCTTCCAGGATATGTCCGCCAAGAAGTTAATTCCTCAGCTGCAAGGATTTCAATTCTCGATACCAATGCTGGCCAAAAAAAACAAACAGAAAAAAAAAAGTTGATAACACCTTCATGGAAGTGTCAATTATCCATCTTAAAGGTTGAAGAGATATGACCAATCAATAATAGCAAGTAGCTTGAAGTTACAATATTTTATGCATCACAGATTAGTTCTAACATGGGTCTTGCAAAGATGGCGCATGAAAAAAAATATATGTGTTTTCACTCGTAAACTAAAAAAATATGGGCTTATTTAGTTTTCAAAATCAATCGCTAAACTCATAACAAAGCTAATCCAATCACCCAAAACATATGTATCAGCCTATCACTGTTACATTTTGCCGACAATTATTGACAATTAAAAAAAATCAAACCTGCAAATTCCTTGGATGCAGCAATATTCTGCACTTGGACGGCCATTCGCTGCGTAATGTGTTGCATATCCTTTCAGCTCCCCAACTTAAAACCTATAATGAAGCTGTAGTTTAGTTTGTAATTGTTAACGTCAATGAGAAATAGAATTCGCAAAACCTATGTAACCCGCTTACCAAAAGGTGTGGCTTCATCTTACATGCTTATCCGCTTAGGTTGTCAACCAAATTAGCATCCTCATCGTCTACTTTATGTGTTTTCGCAAACTGAGCCTGCATAAAAATTAATCAAATTAGCATCCTCATCATCTGCTTTAGGTGTTATCTAATTATGTTCCAATTAACTGTTGCTAAAGCATATAAATTATTAATTTGTCTCCATGAGATTCAAATTAATAATGAGTGTATCGACATACCAAATCATCAAGGCTGACTGATTTGTAGTTGTATCGACATACCAAAACCAACCGTTATCAATAAAACGCCTCGTGATATACCGTCTGCTAGAAGCAAAGCGTATCTGATTATCCTTTGTTAGTAGTTTCTCAATTCCATCACCACGATCTGTGTGCAAGTTGTTGTTGTTGATAGCCTGCAAAAAAGTACACGCACCACATTCCTTCAAAACCTTATCACGGCATTCCATTGCACAATAATTTGTGATTCACAAAACAATCCTTGTTCCACCGTGATGACCTGAAAGAATTTGCTACCAAAAGTGAGACATAGAAGACAACATTACGCAAGTGACATTTGCTCATTTACTTGATAAAATTCATAAGCTACAATTCTTTATTATAAATCGGATCCAACAATCCTTTCGTAAATCTTAACGGAGCATCTATGTTTCTATTTCGTCAATCTACAAATACGTAAACCGACCATAAAAGAAATACATAACACCATAGACGCAATGTTGCCATCTCTAGAAAATGATGATCATTGTTCAAGTAAGTTTTTTTTGTGATGAAATCAGATGGTATTAGAGGTAAACTATTGAGTCACAAAATTATAAAAGACTCACCAGTCCAGGACAGACCATCAACCTCAAACTGTTTAACAAATTTGCCATTTCTCCCAATGACATTGGTCTCACACCTCGAACCTGTCTTATTTTATGAAGTTAAGTTCATAAAAAATGGAACAAAAACGCACATTATAATTATAAAATATTCAACACAGTGGCCTTATGAATAAGAAACCAGCGTTTATCTCAAGGTAAGCTAGCAGCTTGTCAAAATAGACATTGTAACACCGTAGATATGGAGTATAGTGCACAGACCACTTCTTGAAGTTTCAAAGGAGGTCCAGCTAGTGATTTCCACTGGGAGAAAAACTCCTCAGGGGATACCTAAATAGGCTGAAGAAATTTGTTCAAGACTGCAGGAAGGCGGAGTCTATTATTGACCTGTTCAAGGGAAAATGGAATATGTAAATACCACTGCTCCGACAATATTGAAAATGAATATTACTAAACAAACAGAACTATATATACCAAAGAGGATCCAAACTTGTAAGAAAAGTCAAGAACAGCAACGTCCCTACTTAGTTGAAGATTCACCACTTCAAGTGGGCATTGAACCTAATAAATTGTGAATCCGATAATTGAAGGGATAACTAATCATCATGTATTTATTGAAATTTAACTGATTATATCTCTCTATCGCTCTCTCTAAGCTTGTTAAAAATGTATGATGAATAATGGAAAGGCCACAACGTGAATGTGTTCTTTGGCCATTATTCAGATTATTAGAGAATTCATTTGCTTACCCCAGCTCGAACATCAACCACGTGTTTCTAAAGAAAAGAGAGTCGATGAAACCATTTGTAGCGGAAAAAAGACCAGCAAAGCAAGAATCTAAGCAATTAGGAAAACTCACCACAAACGCAATATTCTCAAGCAATTCATCAAACACTTGGTAGACACCAAATCTACCAATGATATTAACAACAAAATTCAATCCCAAAATCATAACTAAACCCTTAGATTCATATGATATGAGTTAGAGATTATGAGTGGGTTTTTGAAAGATATTAATAGAAAGCAATACTCTAATCAAATAAGAAAAGCATACCTTCTGAATTATTTTTAAGTAGTAGCGAAAGATTCCAGTTAGTCTCTTCCACAAATCGGAGTACCCCCCTTATAATCCTCAGGCATCGCACCACCACATAACCAACCGACCATCGCATCACTTTTTTGCTCTTTTTTACACGCAGAGAGATAGAGAGGAGGGTGGAAGAAGATGGATGATTATCCTAGAACTGAACGTCGCTATGAGAAGAGCATGAAGCTTCGGGAAATTTTACCAGACATAAAAATGGACCGGAAGAAACACGATTGGGCTAAGAAACAGGCAATGAAAATGGGCCGAGGTTCCTGTTCATGGAACGACGACGTTTCGAATGATAAATAATATATATAGTAATGAATAGTCATACGTAATTCAGAATTTTGTTCTTCATTCATTCTCATCTTTGAGTTATCTCCTTCTTTCTCATCTTTCAAACCACCATGCTTTCTTTGAAGTTAATACCATGTTGATCTTGTGTAACGTTTTGTGTAATTAAAATGTCACTATAACTATCAGACGCTATAAAATCACGTTGCTATGCACGGATACTCGTCTAGTTTTTTCTTTAATATACATAAATTTGTGGGTAGTTCGGGCCACTACAACAACGTGATCTTACGTACAGTCTGTACAGATAATATTAGGGACGTAAAAGAAAATACAAAAATCAATGTAGATGAGAAATTAAGAAAATTTAGTCGTCACTTTGTACAAACAATAAGCCAAAGAATTACGGTGCAACTAAAAGGAAAAAAAATAAAAAATCAAAAGCTAAGTTCCCGAGAATAGAACTCGGGTCAATTGTCATGTTAGTTGTTGTCAAATTAGCTATATGTACACTAACAATTATTATTTCATTTTGAATAATACAACGATCGCCACCGTAAATGTATTATAACACAAGTCTTAATTACGTATAACCTTTATACATATGTATGGAATTTTTTAGTAATTATTAATTTATAGTTTCGTTGGGAACAATATATATATAATGAGGTTTCAAAAAAATTATTATCTTATTATTTTATCGATTGGGGTCCAAATTTGTACTGGTGCTAAATTGGGACTGGACAAATTATTAATTTTATCGAGATTATTAACTTATCGAATATTAATTTATAGAGGTTTTACTGTACATTGTATTGGACACTTTGAGGGTATTGTTTACTTTTTGTAAAACATTATAGGTTTTCACATGATCCACATTCTTACCATTGTGTTCGTGATCTCTAAAAGGTATCAAATCGCACGTAGTTTTACGCGATGGATATGTTTGTTGAATATTATATCGAAATTGAGATGTTTATTGAATATTTTCTTAAACAGTATGGTTCACAACAACTAAAGATCGATATGTATATCACACTCCAAGAATGATTTTTTGCATCATCAAAATAATCAAAAGACGAAATAATGCTTTTGTTTGATGACTCAACTATAAATAATAGTGATTTACCGAAACTTATATTTAGAAATTACCGAAACTTATATTTAGAAAATAATCAAAATAGATGTTTGCTAACAACTAATTATCAAAACTTATATTTAGAAATTAAATAAAGTTCAAATAAAATCATTCGAAATCACTAACAATTTGTTAGAATATCTCAAATACAAATACAATACACTTTTCGTATTAACTGTTAGCGAAAAATATAAAGCTTGTCTTTGATTATAAGATTGGTTGTTAACAATAACGCTAAAGGATGTTATTAACATTTCCATATTAATTAATTAGCTTCCACCATTTCTTCCACTCCTGTTCACTTTTTCTTTTACGCTTTTGCTCCTCATTTCCTTAAAGAGTTTCTTTCTTTTTCTTTGCAAAGGAAGTATGTATCATTACATTAAGTAAATACTAACAAACTTTTCTCACTTGTGATTGATTTTCCATTTTCGTTTAGTGTATTCCACTTTTAGGAATGAGTGTTTGTTGGTATATAAAACCACAAAAGAAAAAGTTTACATTTATTAATTTTACCATATTAAGCCATCTGTAACTAACATTAACTGGTTAATGGTTTTAATTGTGTTGTGAGAGCAAACTTTGCGTTAAAAATAATCATTTTGGAGAACATGTCTATGACGATAACCTTTTTGTACAAAAGGTTAATGCCATGTTAAACTTCGTTAGGTGTTTCATCACTTTCATTTTTGAGTTCAAATCTACAAAGTATTAACTAATTTATTAAATATTGAAACAAAGGATTAAAGAATTCTAGTTGGGAGTTACGTGTCAATGTCAATTAAAAATGTTGTCTCATGAGACCAAGAGTAGTGGTTTGGGTGTGGGTGAGGGCAAATTGCGACAAGTGTCACATGTGTCATAATGAAAGTTTTTTACAAAATGGGAGTAGTGGGTTGGGGCGTTGAAGCTATGGGTGTAATGATTAATTTTTTTAATTATTTAACATATTTTTTTTGTATTATTTGACACTTAAAAATACAAATTACACCGTTAAAGATTAAAAATTAGATTTAAATTACTTAAAAAAAATAAAATCCACTGTTAAAGATAAGTATTGCCTGTTAACGCGTCAGAATTTACCACTGTTAACATTCAATTTTTACCACTGTTAACACGTCAGAATTTAGTGTTAACATTCAATTTTTTACTCGTTCAACGTTTAACATTTACCTGTTTGGCGTTAAAGTTTACCTGTTTGGTCAATTCTTACTTGAACGTCTCCGACATCCGGGCGGAGACTAATGATACGAAGAAAGACTTTTGGGCTAGGGTGAAGCGCGATTTTCACCTCTCGGTTGGTAGAGAGAAGGAGTAACGGAACACGGACATGATCACCTTCAAATGGAATGCGCTCCGGGCGGACATGTTCGAGTTTGAACGCTGTTATCGTGAGTCTGCCAACGAGCTGGATGACGAGGATGACCAGCTGGAGGACGCGAAGGCCCTGTGGAAGGAGAGACACAACGGGGTCGAGTTCAAGCACCTCGCGAGCTGGTCAATCGCGAAGCACCACGTTGGAACAAATATTTTTAATTTTTAGGTTGTTTCTTTTTTTGTTTTGTTTTTTTAATTTGAATAAATTGTATTTTTTTTTAACGGAATGTTTTTTTTAGTTAACGGAATGTTTTTTTATTTCAATAAACATTGTTAACGGAATATTTTTATTCTTTAATTAACATTTTAAAGAATAAAAAGTAAATAAAAAATTAAACATGCAAACTTCAACGACCGTTGTTGGATCAACGGACGTTGATTTTAAACATATTCAACGGGCTTCAACGGTGGTGGGGGTGGTTCAACGACCGTTGAATAGGCAACTGAGGGGCTTCAACGCCCCACTACTCTTGGTCTGACATAGGTTATTTTTATTGTCATTTAAGAAGCGGGGAGAAGTTTATTGGTGAGTTTAATGCTTGATCAAAGATACTACTCTAATATCAACTAGTAATTAAGACTCGTGCGTTGCACATGGTCTATATATAAGTGTTTATAGTGTAACCTTCGGCACTTGTTTTCGTCATTATATATTTAAGTTGTTATGGTATTACACCTATTGACATGTAATTTTCGGTACTTATTTTCATCATTATATATCTAAATTATGATGGTATCAAAAAATTTGAAAGCATGGTACACATTTAAAATAGTTTATTGACATTAAAAGAATATATGTGAAGATACTCTTTTAGAAAATGTTATATTTAATAGAGTCTCTTCACATGTAGTCTTTTAATATGTATAAGTTACATAATATTTTTTCCTATTTATTTGGCACCTTTATCATAGTTAGTTATAAAATCATTTGTACTTTGATATATTTTTTTTCAATGGCACAATTTCAGTTATTAGATGACTTAATGAACATTGTTGGTTCTTCTAAATTGTATGATTGTATGCGTTTGTGGTTTGTGCAATAGGGAGGTGAAGATGATGCTTTGTCCAAATTGATTATCGCTTGTTGTCAGCATTTGAGGCGGGTAATGGTGAAAAACCAAAGCATGATAGCGAACATGGAAGCATTAGGTGGTCGTGGTGTTGCTATGTACTCGTTAGAAGCTTTGAGAAAGAATCAAGAGAAGCATCGTGTATTGCTTGAAAAGTTAGGAGCATTGTTTTTTCAAGTGAAAGCTGGTGCTCGTGAGGAAGAAGCTAATGCTATTAAGATGAATGAGTTTAATTAGTTGTTTGGTGACGTTTCTGTTTAGACTTTGAGTTTTGTTTGTCTATATGTTTTTGATATTGAAAATAAATATAAGGATCCATTTCGATATTGACTCTATCGTTAAAACATTTGGCTAAGTTATAACTATTTCTTATGATGTTTAGGATGGTAATGGTATGCATTGTGTAGGTGATGGGGTTTTTTTATGTAAAAGGTAAAGTGTGAGGGTTTCTTTTTGTAATATTTGCAAATATAATTTTGAATACTCAAATGATAGTTTTTCATAGGAAGATGAAGTTCATGCTTCAATTAGTACTTCAGTTATGTTTTGTAATCATTCATTCACATTACCTTTTTGTATTCGATTGCCTATTTGTATTCTAAAACATATTTATTTGGTTATTTATAACACATCTAACACATAATCAGGGCATCATCAATTACTATCAACCTAACTTAAAATATCAGCCAACCAACTCTCTCATCCATGGCTTCGTCTTCCAACAACATCAAGGAACTCAAGGAAGTATCTGGGTCTGACGATTTAGCAACAGCTTTCAAGTTCTTAGTTAACAATGAGTTAACTGAAGAAGAGGGTTTTTTTTATTCGAATGGGGGAGGAGCGTAATCAACTCCTTAGCAAGGTTGAGAAGCGTCAGGTGACAATCAGGGAGGCTCATCACCTGGGCCCTTTCAATGAAAAAGTTGTTGATGTTCTTCGTTGTCTAGTTGATACACAGGAAATGGAACGTAACAGGATTCTGAGCTTGACTGCTCTACTTGATGAGGCCCGTGATGGCATTGCGGAGAAGGACGACCATGTAAAGCTTATGGAGTTTGATGAAGGTCTTTCTAATGATGATTAATAGAGTATGATGGAGATGGTTGTCTTTTGGAGTTCTCTTTTGTTAGTTTATTTAGTTGTGTATGTTTATGAATAGATGGCTGTAAAATTCGTGGAAAAGTTACCTCTAGATGTGAACCCTATTCTTTTATGGATTTTTTTAGGTATACGCCGCTTCACTTGTTCCAATATAATATCTGATGTTGGTAACTCGTAATTTGAAGTAGAACCTGAAGATTTATGTTTTACATTTAGCAAACTTGTTAAAAAATTATACCACACATGTACTGAAAATTTACCTGTATATCTTTTGCGGGTTTTTTAGACATGTTGGAAACAGGAACTGCTGCTTTTTCTTTAATATTTTCCATGTTCTTTCTTGGAATTGTGGATGTTTCTGGACAAATTTAAAAAAAAAAAAAAAAATTACAGATGTGAATGAATGATCATTGCCAAAACTTTTTTTGATCTTTTGTTCAGTAGACTTCGATGGAGTAGAGAGGGATGGGTCATCTGATAATTTTTTTAATAGACGCTTTTTAGAAGCAGCATCTTTGCCCGCTTTCTCTTCCTCTATTTCAGTATCTGATTGCTCAACATCATTCCTTAAATAATACAACCATAAATGATGTAAGTAATTGTATTTTACACTTTTTCAACATATGGATGGAGAAATCATTGCCCAACCCTTTTTTGATATTTTCCTCAGATGGCTCCAATGGAGTTGATTCAGAAGTAGCAGTTTGGTCAACCGTGCTAGAACTCGCACTTTCATCAGCAGTCTGGTCTGCACAAATTGCTGAACATGTGAAACTCTCATAGCTTCCATGCTCATAATAAGTATGTGTTTTTATCTCCAGATTGTGGGTAGTGCCTACAATATCAGCTATGGCACGCGGCAACACAACGTGGTCTTCTAAATCCTGCAAAGGAAGATAAGGTTAGGAAAAATTATTGCAACACTCTTTAACATTATTAATGTACCTCGCCCTCTGTTCCAAAAAGTGAGGCTGCTGAGTGTTTAAACAACTCTGTTGCAGTATCATCAAACATCACAAGAACAGTCTGTTCTGTCTTGTCAGAGACACCAAGCTCAAGCCTGTACCTACACATACAATATTGCACACCAAAGGTAAATAATAACTCCAATTGGTATTCAAGTATTGTTGGGTCAATATTTAAAAACAAATCAATTACTGTTGCAAAGATAGAGTACACCTTATAACTGGGTAATCCGAAACTGTGTTACATCCGTCACACCGGCATTTCTTGCATTTTTCACCTCCACACGATGGATAGTTCCATCCCTTTCTAGTTATGACATTGTTTATCCTCACCTTACAGATGAAGGTTGAACTCTGAAAAAGGAAACAGGATATCAATGGGTATAATTACACTAACAAAACATTACGGATGAAGATGAGTACATCATTCCTCCTATTTCTGGCCCACATCAACAAATTCTCTAGGGTCCCAGGCTTTGGTATAGAGTGATCAACAGGTACAATTTCCTTCTTTTGATTGACACCACTGCAAGCAACATGAATGGTAATGGCTAAAATGATCCGAGTAATTAAAGTTGTATGTAAGATGTAACTTTGATTACCTAGCGCCTGCTTTAAAATGTTTCAGATCAGAGCTGAGATGCCATCATCATCCAGAATCAATGTGGAGGAGCTGCTCGACAAATAAAGCTTGTCTGAAAGGTAAATACACAAACTGAGTTAATTATTGCATGTTTTAAATGACGGGGAAACATTATGTTGCATGGACCCTTACTATTATAGTTTCTAGCATTAACTGAAGTTAGAATCATGGCACACAGCCCGGTATGCTTGGTTTTCTTTTCTATCAATACTTCGCCTAGCCCACCCCATATGGTAACCCTAATTGACTGGCCACTGTTTAAACAAATATAAACCCAACAATTTGGTTAGCAATATATGGTTACTTGTAACAACCATACAAAATAACACTTACCTTTGGTTGGCAAGATAGAAATCAAGATTACTAGAACTTGTTCTCTGGTAAGTGGTCCTACCCACATTGGTGATATAACCAATAACATATGGAAAGTGGGACTAAATTATAAGTCTAGCTATAATTTGAAAAAGAACTGAAAATATTGAACAAACATGACCTTACCAATGAGGCATTTGTTGTCAGTGGGTTTAAGATCCTCAAAAGCCACCAATTGGAAAGGATGTCTGACAAAACCATCCGGCTTGACCACAGCTTTCCTTACGGTCGTTGCTCCATCAAATTCAATCATGTAAGCAGAGTCCTTCAAAACTCGGTACTCATCCTTATTTGCTATGACAGTAAAGTCTTTGATTGAGTAAATCACGCCATCTTTTAACTTGTCAACAAAATTATGTGAAACGCTCCCCTTTGAAGTACAGTGCATAATATTACTCTGGAGGAACAAAATATAAGCAGTTTAGTGAATAATGTATGTGACCACTATGCATCTTTATGGTTTTTTATAATTTTATATAAAAGCTGTATTTGTAATTGTCACCATGCTTAACTTGCAGAGGAACCAAGACCTAACTTACCTTCCCATCAGAAACAATAAAATCCGTACTTAAATAACGCCTGATTCTAGCATTCACATCCCATTTTCTACGCACCATCACAACTATGGTTTCCGAGACACCCACATCCAGTGCATCAAAGAAAAGCTGGTTGTTTGCCTGGGTGGTCTTTTTTGAAGGTATGATATTGGTTTCAGTTGCCTGGCTTGACCTGTTTGCCATTATGAATTTAGATTGAGTTACGCAGGGATGTATGATCAGATTTGAGGTGTATGCAACCTCAGAAATCCACATAAATTTATACAGGTCACATAATGGAGATATTTGATATACTATCTGCCCATGATTATGTAGCGTAATTACATTCGAATCAAAGGTTGAAACTAAATGAAGACTTATAACTGCGAGTCTTTCCATTGCCTGCAATCAATATGGGAGCTCCTTGAGTTGCATGGAATCAAGCACATTTATTAAGAACTCATAACTTTGAAGGCTGTGTATATTGTACGTACCCTTAAGCATGAACATTAAACCAATGTACTTACACATGAAGCCTCCCACATTAATCATGAGCACTTTGCATTTATAAGACAGCTCAATCTTTTAGTATACTAATCATGAAGACCCGTGCGTTGCACATGAGCTGTAGATAAGTGTTCATAGCGTAATCTTCGGCACTTATTTTCGTCATTATATATCTAAGTTGCGATGGTATCACACTTTTTCTAAGCATGGCACACATTTAAAATAGTTTATTGACATTAAAAGAGTATATGTGTAAGAGACTTTTTTCAAGATGTTACATTTAAAAGAGTCTCTTCAAATGTAATTTTTTAATATGTATAGTCATTCAGACCCGTGCATTACACACGAGCTCTAGCTAAGTGTTCATATCGGAATGTTCAGCACTAATTTTCATCAGGTTTGAAACTTTCATGTTTTGGTTTTTGTCATGTTTGAAACTCTCACTTTTTGGTATACGTGATTTTATGATCTAAGCATAGCAAGTAATAGTAGATAACACATGATACAATATTCTACACTCATGTAGCCTAATCCATGGAAGAAGCTTTAACTAAAAGGTCTTGTACGTACTATAAACAACCTTTAATACTCCCAACACTTATTTTGTATTGAATGAAATTTCTTTTGTGTGTACATTGAAGTTAAGGATTATTTTGTTGCAACACAACTATAACAATGAGACTTCAATACTTACAGGAAGTGAAAGTACACTCAAAACATACATTGCATTCAAAGCAATTTCCACAGTAACATCATTTATCAGTGAAAGCGAGTCATTCAGACCCATGCGATGCACACCGGTTTTGATCAAATTGTTTCTTGCGGAATGTTCAGACTAATTTTCATCATGTTTGAAACTCTCATTTTTTGGTTATGGTCGGATTTTGTTGGTCAATAAGTTCCTAAGTTGTGATGTTACCACAACTTTTGTTAGCATGACATGAAAATGTTGGTGCATTTATTTCATCACTTTTAATTGAGGTCGAGTAAAAAACTCAAAATGATATCTAGACCCGTGTGATGCACCCAGGCTGTATCTAAGTGTTCATAGCGTAATGTCTGGCATTAATTTTCGATATATATTACTTAGGTTGCCTCAGGACCCGTGCGATGCACACAAGCTTGAGATTGGATCAAATTATTTCTTGCGTAATGTTCAACACTAATTTTTGTCATGTTTGAAACTTTCATTTTTTGGTGATGGTCGGATTTTGTTGGTCAATAAGTTCCTAAATTGTGATGTTGTATCCATAACTTAAGTTAGCATGGCATGAAAATTGTTGGTGCCTTTATTTCGTCACTTTTAATTGAGGTTGAGTCAAAAACTCAAAATGATGGTAACCACACGATTTATTTGTGACATAAAGGGTATCCCAGTTTTTAGATGCATGTGAGGTTAATTTATGTTTTAATATATTTATTTACTTATTATTATGATGTTTTAGGATGGTACAATTAATGGATGATATCATGCAAGTATCTTCTTTGAATTGACTTGATATCTTTTATGGACCAATTGAATCGCAAGTGGCTGCTAAAATCCTTAACCTTAAGTCACTATCACATGCATTCAAACCAAACACCTTATAAAATTTTCCATTGTTCAAGATAGTAGTAGACCATAACATGTTAAAGATGGACGTGTCAAAGTTCACATTCACTTAAACAATAGTACCAGACCACACCAAGTGAAGCCCATTACTTGAAGATAGCAACTCATAAAGTATGTTTTAAAGACGGTGGACATAGCTAAAAAGATATTAAGGGGACTGCAACATCGACACGTACTTCTAAAGTCTAAACTTCACATTGGAATTAATTATTCAATACAGTCCAACATTCATGAATCCTTATATATAGGTTCCAAATAAATCCATCATCAGTACTGTATGAGGATTTCATACATGAAATTAAATCTCAATGTTTATGCTTATGAATAAAAGTTGGAAAATACATTAGAATCAAAGTTAACCATTCATATTGAAACTCAACTGAAATGACATAATTAATACAGTAAATCTTATGCATGAAATCAAATGAATTAGTTTTTTATAATCTATACCAAAAATTGTACTTATAAATTTATGATTCTTTTTTTATTAATATAGGAACACGAAACAGTATATACAAAATATTCAACTTCGTTAAAAGCATGATATTGTATGGAAAAGTTATTTTTGATCCTTTTAGAAAAAAAATATTGTAATGAAATAAAGGGTAACAAATAATTTTCATTTATTAGCTGCCCATTGAGAAGTTTGTACTGCCCGTTATATCAAGTTAATAATGCTGAGTAGTGGGCATTGATTTTTAGTACTGCTCGGTTTGAAAGTTAGTACTGCTACTTAGTACTGCTGCGTTTAGAGTTTATACTGCTGCGGTTAATGGTTCGTACTGCTCGATATATTGTTTATACTGCTGAGTTGAAAGGTTGTTCATATTAGTGCTGCTCGATGTATTTGGTTAATGTTGCTAATTGGCTTAAACTGCGTCAGACACATGTAAAAGAACCTAAAGTTGTCTTCGTAATGCATAAATCCCCTGATCTAATTTGCTCACACAATTGATCATTACTGAGTCAATATTAACATTTGTATCATATTTGAAACAACACTGAAGGTACAAATTTCTAGGACAATTTCTATTTCTTTCTGATCACCTCAATTTGAAACAACTCAATCTAACCTTCCAACACACCCACAATAATAATGTATAAAACACATAACAACCAAAGATGCAAATAAATTACTTCCATATTTGATCCATCTTTGCCTGTCTGCTGAGACGGGACGAACTCGTTTGAGACAACATATTCGAGGGAAGCAATCACTCAAATAAAAGTTGTTGATTTAATACCAATGATTATGAACTTAAAGTCGAGGTATCATATTCAAATATCCTTAATTGTTAAGTAGATGAGGCCTTGGCTTCTGCTTACATTTGGATTCTCATCAGAGAGAGGTGGTGGAATTCTTTCCATGACATACAATGGTGGAAACTGATGATGATACATCATTTTTGCGTGTCCATAACATCCATTCTCTCTACAACTTCCTTCTTTCCCTCTCCTTTTCCTTCGTCCCCGCCTCCTCTCTTCTCTTCTTCCGCTGTAGTTGTAACATGGCAACAAAATAAGATTAAGATTTGTTTAATGTTCGGTTGTTAGGCTATGATGTTTAGGCGCATTATAAACAACTATACAATAATCTACTTAATCATGTATATAATGTTGTTAGCAAAACGTCATATAAAATTTCCAAAACATGTAACTCAAAATCAAACAATGACAATTAATCCAACTACATTGAGAGCAAAACCAATCACAAACAATGGGAGCACCAAAAGCTTCATTGTTGTGCCTTTTTATAGTTGCATGAGCATGAATAGAGATTGTTTGTATACCTGCAATTAATCGTGTGAGTTTCAATGCAACAACACTTCGTATTCCCAATTCGAAGCACAAAATGTAGGTCATATGTACTTACCACATGAACACCAAACACTTCATCTTCAGCTGCATTATTACACTATAATAAAGGCTCCGAATACACCATGATTACATGAACACCAAACAATTCATCTTCACCTGCATTATTACACTATAATAAAGGCTCCTAATACACACATTCAATTACTTGAATCACTAATTCTAGCTCCTATGTACTTACCCTTAAGCATGAACATTAAACCAATGTACTTACACATGAAGCCTCCCACATTAATCATGAGCACTTTGCAGTTATAAGACAACTCAATCTTTTAGTATATAAGATAAGATTAAAGCCAGAAAGAATTACTTTCAAAAAATTTTTTATACTGCATTTCTTTTTTCAAGAAAAGGGGTTTTTGGTAATTTGTATATATAAAAATCTCAGTTATCTTGTAAAAATAAAATGAAAAGAATCTATAAACAATGAAATTTCATATATCCTTGCGTTGTTCAGATGCCTAAAATTATCTTTCAGACGAAAATCACTACACCAAAATGTGGGTTTGGGGACCAGCCATTTTTTTGGGTCGACATTGTCGTCCAAAATTTGCCTATGTCCCACACTTTTTCAACCAAAAATGGCAGTCAAAGCACCATGTATATTTACTCAATATGGGACGACAATGTCGTCCCAGATCGTTATTTATTTTAGTTTTGACATTTCAAAGGTTTTTAAATAAAATTTCCCAAAAAAAAACATCCCGCCATTATTTTTAATCCCGCCAAACACTTTGGGACGACCAGCAAGTATTTGTTTTTTTTTAGTATTTAAAAACTGTTTAAATCAATTTTATTTCTTAAATCAATATAAAAACTGTTTTTAAAACAAAATGGGACGACAATGTCGTCCCATTTTTTCTAAATATTTAAAATGGTATTTATAATCCAATAATAAAATGCCCCGGTTACCCTGGTGCGTTGCTTATCCGACCCGCTCACAAAAAATTCTTATATTAGACTAGGGCAACTTGTCTGACCAACCACTGGACGCCACGTGTCCGACCAATGTACCTCTACTACTGTTTGTACGATGTACATGGGGCGTATTGTTTTTTGGGCAACTTTTGATTTTTGGGCAACAAATACATGAGCAAAAGGATATTTTGGTCATTTTACATTCATTAAATTAGGAGCTTTTTTATAGATATTAGTACGATTAAATTGGTCATTTTACAATTCATTTTACATTCATTAAATTGGTCATTTTACAATTCATTCTAGAATACACATTAATACACACACATCTTCTTCTGCATAGGCAAAGCATCACACAAATAACAAATCATAATTCCTTCACACCCTGTAATTCGATATGCCGAGTGAGTTGTACAGTTGTAAAATCGGCGTTCGATCTACAGTGAAGTTGCTTAAAGTAATCAAAGACATTTTGTCGAAGAATGAAAAGCGGAAAATGTTGTTTAGAAACACAGTTTTTGGTCCGTGGTTGGATATTCAGTCTTGCGATAATGACTACCATCTGATGCATTATGTGTTACAACATCAGGTATAAGTTTGTAACATATCGTCCGATTCCCCACCATTGCAATTCAAAATTGGGGATGATTTGTTAGAGTTCGGTCGTAAAGAATTTTGTTTAATAACAGGGTTTAGATTTGGGAAAGTCTGTAAAATTCAAGATAAATCAAATGCATTTCGTGACCGTGTATTTCCAGAAAAAAAGACAGATGTTATAAAAACTGTATATGCCACTGATTGTTTGAAACTAGTTAAAGATGAAAATAGGTTCTTAGCTGTTTCGGATGATGATGCTATTAGGTTGTGTCTTTTGATAGTTGCTATGCTGGTGTTTATGGGTAATGAAGAAAGGAATTGTATCCCTAATCATATAATGTATTTGGTCGAGGACTTTGATGATTGGAACGCTTTTCCTTGGGGTGAATACATGTGGCATAAATTTTATCAAAGGACTATGAATGTTGTTGAGAGACACAAAAAAGATCATTTGGCAAAGTTGAAAAAAAAAACCCAAAGTATAGTGCGACATACAATCTATACGGTTTTGCTTGGGCTTTTAAGGTATGCCATACTTACTACTTTGTACTATAGTTCACCACTATATTCATTAGACTAGTTAGTAATGTAGTATTGTTTGTATCTGTTTTGTATGCATTCCTTTATTATACCAGTAATATATACCTTCGCCATATACCCATAGTTTTATTAAAAGTATTAATTTAGGTTATTTCTATTAAAAAACTATATTTAATATATAGTTTTGAAGACGGTTATAACCTGCACTTTGAACAGCTTTTGTCCACATTTTATACATTTTAAACAACCACATATTACAGATATGGATTTTGGAGAGTTATATTAAAAGCAGAAATTGGTGGGTGAAAGACACGAAGGTCATTCCACGAGGTCTTGCTTGGTCCAAATGTCAAAAGTTCCGAAAATCAGACCATAAAACACTCTTTGGACCGGTAAGCAGCACCCTACCTTTGAAGGCAAATTTGTTGGACATTTATTTATATTTGTTCACATACAAAGTTATATATTATTTGGTTTTTTAGGATTCAATTCCCGTTAAGGTACTTTATGCAACGAAGTGTGAATTGAGACAACCGTTGCTAGCATCCCTTTTATAAAGGGTTTGTCTGATCCAGACCTGTCAACGGCAGAGGATGACCAACAACCTGATAGCGCAGAGGATGACCAACAACCTGATAGCGCAGAGGATGACCAACAACCTGATAGCGCAGACGATCACCAACAACCCCATAGATCAGAGGATCACCAACAAGCTGCTATCGCAGCTGAACAACATGAAGCACCAAGTTTAGAAATTTTAGATAAAAATGATGTTGAAAACGCAAATGGTGTCCGATCAAGTGAAGCCCAAAATGAAATTAATTTTTCAACAACTCCTATTTTGGGCAAGATATCTGATTTGCAAACTGCTCTTTCGTTGATAGTAAAGCACATAGCGTCTGTCCCAAAACAAGACATTCGCGAGCTGTTTCAGAAGGTGAAAACAACTGTTGGGAATTCTGCTAAGGAAGAATTCTACTGATGGTTACTGCTGATGAATATGCTGAAGTATTGGATTTTGCTGAATAATGGTTTCTGCGGAAGTAAAGATTCTGCTGAAGATTGTTTCTACCGAATTATAGATTGTGCGGAATGTGTTTCTGCTGATTGATAGTTTCCGCGTATTATGTTATTAGTTAGGATATGCATGAGTTTATTTAGAAAGTGATATTGCATATCTTAGATAGTTTTTAGAATATACGTTTCTTGTGAAACGGTTTAGGGTTGTTTAGGGTTCCTTGTCTATAAAAGGAACGCATCATTATGTATTATGTACGAGTTTAGAAAAACACTTTTAGTATTAATCAAAAGATCCATAGAGGATCAAATCGTTCTTAGTAATCGTGTTCTTACTTGTGTTTGTTTTCCGCTATAGAATACAAGTAACTTAGACTTTCTTTTAGTGTGTTTGTGATTACATAAACATTACTAACGATCCACGAGCTCACGAAGATCTATCAAGGTCTTAAGTTTCAACAAGTGGTATCAGAGCCTCGTGAGAGTCTCTGTGTTACTAGGAACACCTTCACGTTTACACCCTCTCACACCCTATAACAATAACAATGCCTGGATCAGACGATGAATCTGAAGTTCACAGCAACAACAACAACAACAACAACAACCAAAACACCACATCTATGCAACAACTCAATCTCACCAACAGCAATGCAAAGTTTCCTTACCTTAAGAAGGAAGAATATGAATTATGGGCGATGAAGATGCAGAACTGGATCACCAATATTGATTGGAATCTTTGGGAAATTGTCCGTAAAGGAAACAGTTTGAAGAAGCACTCCAAAGATGCTGATGGTGTTGTTTCGATTCTTCCTCCTAAATCTGCTGAAGAGGTTCTTGCAGTACAAAGAGAAAATAAAGTGAGAACCATTCTCCTTCAGGCTATTCCAAATGATCACATGGGAGACTTTCACTACATGGAGGAAGCATGTAATACCTGAAATTCAGATAACGTGTAAAATTACCAAATTACCCCTGATAATATAAAACCTTATAAAGCAACTTATAAAATTCTGAAATAATTCCAAAACTTCTGAAATCGAATTATATCTGAAACAAAATAATTTCTGGGACAATGTTCATCATTTTACATGTTCAAAAATAATCATACACATTTATATATAAAATTCCAAAAATTATACAATTAAATAAATATAATGTTTTAATTCCTTTTAAATTAGATAATAGCTAAAATAAATAAGGAAAAGATTATAATAAATCAACCCAAATAATTTTTGATTCTAAATCACGAAATTCTGGTCCTTGCCCCCCCTAAAGTCGGTTCTCATGAGATAAAATCATATCTTTTATTTTTATCCTCAAATAAACAAACCGAACATCCTACAAAAACCCTAAGCGCAACAAAATAATTCGACCATGGCTTCTATACGAATTCTGGACTTGGGCAAGAAATTTTCTGGTGTTCTTGGAGGTGCAAGGGAGCTAGGAAAATTAAGGGTTGCTGCGTTTTCTCCTTGGTTCGTCCTTGTCCTTAATTTCTTGTCGATTTGCTCTAAAACAAGGTAATAATTCTTGCGACTAAACCAAACGTGTTAAAATTAATATGGCATTTTTCCAGTGATCTCTAGATGTTATATAACTCATATAAAATATGCAAATCGATCCATGCATGCTAAATTATGCGTATGATAATATAATGGTCATAAAACATGTAAATCACAATAATATGTAATCCGAATTTCTGGGCATGATGGCTATTTTATTTAGACCTCATATGATGTAATAGACCTGGGAAAAATGATAGATCGAATTATGGTGGCCTAAATCAAGTCGTGTTAATTTTAGTGTCTAAAACATACGTAAATATGCAATATATGTTAAACGAATTTTCTGGGCATGTTCACTATTTTTCGTGGGTTCCTTATGAGTCATATGATCTGGGAAAAATATGGTTTTGATTTTTAGAAGCTTAAAATTACGTGGTTAATTATTGATAAAACCGGATTTTAGAAAAATAAAGAAACAAATAAAATAAAAATCGTGGCCTCTAGGGTTTGATTTCTTGGATGAATATCTGATCATTTAATGTGTTTTAATGATGATTAAATGATGGTTCAATGATTGGTGCATAGTAGGGTTTCTAATTGTTTGTAAAAAGTATTACCGATTTGAAGTTAAATGCATAAGGACCTGTTTTGCCAACTTTGAAACTTCTGGGATATTTTTGTAAGATCATATACATCTGTAAGAATGTGGGAAAAATATAACTTTGGGGTCCTAAGTGTAAATTTTGCATTATAATGAATTAATGGGAATTTAGGGTTACGAATTGGAAGTAATTAAAAGTGAGGGACCAAAAGTGTAAATCTGGAATTCTGAAGTTGTTTTGTGTTAATACTGATATAAAAAGGTTGTTGTGTAATTTTGAGTATTTTTGGGCTAATTATGTAATTGTTATGAATTATAACTTAATATATATGTTTTGTAAACTTAAAGGGCTAAATATGTAAATTCTGAATTCTGAGGGGTCAAGTATGTAAAGTACTAAATTCTGATGGTATATTCTGTAATTTTGAAATATAATATGTTTGGTTGGTAATTATGGATATTGTAGGGTTTAAATTGTAAAATATGTAATTATAAGCTTTATTTTGTAAATTATGAAATTAAAGGGGTGTAATCTGTAAATTGTGAAACTTAAGGGAATGGAAGGTAATTCTGAATAAAAGGAGTGTAAATTTCTGTAACTTAAAGTATTTTCACAAATGACCTTGGAAATTAATGAAGTTACATTTAAAACCCTAAACTTTGTATAATTGTCATTTAAAACCCTAAACTTCTGTAACTTGATAAAATATACTGATATTCCATAACAATCTCTGAATAAGGGTTTAACCTAATCTGAAATGATAATATCTGATTAATCTGGAAACCTGCTAATTATGGGAACTTACTAAATCTGGAAAGTTACTAAAAATAGAAAGTACATAAAATGAAGAGATAAACTAAAGGAATAATCTGAATAAGGAACTTTAGTAATTCTGTCTTCCTCTTCCTTAGGTGTGAAGAAGGAGAAGTCTTGATCAGTGTTCTGTGTTTGTTTGTTTGATTTCTGCTGTGCAAATAAGGTACAGATATTCTGCCCTATTTCAGTAAGGGTGTTTCTTTCCCTTTTCTCTCAGTATTTCTTTTCCTTATTAGGATTCCCTATACCATTGCTATGTTCCCCTCTGTTTGTGAATCTCTGTTGTGATCTGTTTATCTTGAATCTTTGTTTGAACCTTCTGCTATGCTTTTTCTTTCTGAACCTTTGTTTAAAATTCTGATTTGAACCTTTGATGATTCTGGACTTTAACATGAACCTTTTTGCCATGTACCCTTAAGATATGACCTTCTGATTTTGATAGTTCATTTGACCTCTGACCTCTGACCTACAGTTTGATATCCGAGCCAATCACTAGGCATGAGGGTTTTATGTCCATGTCATTGATGCACCGATGGCATGACTCTAGGGCAGGAGAGTGATGACCTGTTCCGTCCCTGATTTATTTTATATGGTGTGTTCTGAGGAGTTTCTGGCCACAGGGGGCGCATGGATGCATCCTAGTTCTGACTCTGTTATCTGTTATCTGTTATCTGTTTATGTTATATATTTATTATTATATCTGGTGACTGATGGTGTGTGCGATACACGTCTTTCACATATATCTGGGAGCTGATCACTCCGATTTGATACATGAGGTCACCCCTCATATTATCTGTTACTTGAGAGGTATCCCCTCTGGATTATTATATGATTACTCTGTTATTATATTATCTGTTATATCTGGGCTCGTGATGGATTTCTGTATTTCCCTAAACCTGGTTTGTACATTATCTCTTTCTCATTTCTTTTCTTTTACCCTTATTCCTTTCCTATTCTTTTCCTTTAGTTCTGTATCTGTATAATCTGTCTTTCTGATTTGTTTCTGTATCGTTATCTGTTATTGTTTCTGTCATCTATATATCTGTTCACTGAGCTCTCGTAGCTCAGCCGCATTTCTTTTCCTGCGGCAGGTTTTAGTAGGAAGCTGGGAATGAGTGAGAGTGTACCTCTGGACTTAGAAGGCTTGGTAGCTATTCTGGATTAGAATTGGATGGAAGACATTATGTTTTAGAATTAGTTTTGAGAGTTTTCGTTGTAACCTTGTAGATTCAGTATTTCGTTTGTAAACCTTTGAGATTTTTGTATTACTGTAGATGTATGCTCTGTTTTGATCTGATATGAATCCATTGTTGTGATATCTTTACCCTTGTCGGGTTGGGGTGTTACAAAGCAAAAGATATCTGGATGGCAATCAAGGCTAGGTTTGGTGGGAACGATGAGTCAAGAAGGATGAGGAAGTCAATGTTGAAACAACAGTTTCAAGAGTTCCAAATAACTGAAGAGGAAGGTATTCACAAGGGTTATGATAGGTTCCATAAAATTTTGAGCCAGATGAATCAGCTGAAGGCTAGACCAGATAATGAGGACTGCAATGCAAAGTTCCTGCGATCTTTACCTCCCTCATGGCTACAAGTGAGCATTGCACTCAAAACTAAAGGTGGTCTTGATATGCTTTCTTTTGATGATCTCTACAACAAGCTTAAAACTCTTGAGCCTGATGTTAGAAGCCCCATTCGTTCATCAAACCCTACTTATTCAGCTTTTGTGAGCACCACCTCCAACAAGCAGACTCAGGCTTCAAGTTCAAGCTCCTCAGGAACATCTTCTTATTCTCAACCTCAGTCCAGTGGTGTAATGGAGGATGTTCTTCATTCTTTTGTTGCTGATTATGAACATCAGCAACATCTTGCTTTTGAGGATTTTGATCAGGTGGATCCTCTTGATTTGGAAGAGATGAATCTAAAATGGCAGGTGGCCATGCTTACTTTAAATGTCAAGAGGTTTGAAAAGAAGTCTGGAAGAAAGTTCGGGTTTCAGGGACGAGAACCAGCTAGGTTTGATAGAAGGAAGATCAAGTGCTATTCATGTGGTCAGTTGGGTCACTTCTCTAGAGAGTGCAAGGATAGAAAGACTGGTGATGAAGTTCGGTATTCAAGCTATCAGAAGAATCAAGTGAATGCTGAAAACCCCAAAGCCTTGGTCACTCTGGATGATCATATCAACTGGAAGGTGCATGAACCTGAGAATGATGATAATACAGATGTGAATGGATTGCTGGCTAGCTGTTCTTCAGAGGATAAGCATAGTCACACTGCCTTTATGGGCATATCTCAGGTACAAAATTGTATATTTGGTTGTAGTGAAAGGTATAATGAACTTAAAAAGGAATATGATGAATTGAAACTTAAATATAATGAATGTTATATAGATGTTAAGGCTTATAAACACTCTTTAAAAACTCTAGAAAGACAAAAAGTTTGGTTTCAGAAGAATGAGGTCGCTTATGATGAAAAGATAGGGGTGTTAGAGAGAGATTTTCATTGTGCTAAAATTGATTTAAAGCGTACTGAGAAAGAAAAAGCAGAGGTAGTGTTAGAAAAACAGGAAGTGCAGACTAAACTAGACAATAGCTTGGCTAGGTTTGATAAATGGAAAGATTCATCTAAAAATCTAAACAGGTTAGTTAATAGTTCTATGTCTGTAAAAACTAAGATTGGTTTAGGGTTTGGTGACTACATAGGGAAAGATCAATTATATGACCCTAATGAGTATAGTGTCTTTGACCCAGAACCAGTAGACTATCAAGCCCCTGTTAAGTTTGTTAGTAAAGGATACTTACATGCTGTGCCTGGACCTATTAGGGGAGAACACATGCCATCTAGCACCACCACCTCTGACTTTGATGGATCACACCATCTTTATGGCAAAAAGTCAAGTGACTTGCCAGACCCTAACTCTAATTCTGCTGAATTTGTCTCTTGTTCTGACAGTGACAAGTCCTCTGACCAAGGGTCTACCACCTATACCAGTTGTGATTCAAGTGAAAAGTCAGACCCTACAAAGACCTCTCCCAAGCCTTCACCCAAGACACCCTACAAGTCTGTTAGAATTGCTGCTGAGGATGTCAAGTCCAAGACAGTTTCTTCTGAAGACTTGTCTTTTAATTCTTTGCAAAATAATGTTTCTTATTGTGTCAAAAACAATCCTGTTTCTGTTAGTGATTTGAATAATTCTACTTGTAATGGAACATCTTTTTCTTTTAATAAATCTTCTAAAAAGAAGAAATGTTTTGTGTGTGGAAGTAAATCTCATCTAATCAAGGATTGTAATTTTCATGAGCAAAGAATGGGTGTTGGTCAGACTAAACCAAGACCAATGTGGACAAATGTTCAGAATATTCCACCATATGTTCCACAAGCAACTCATAGGGCCAGCAATTCTGCTGATAGACATTCTAAGTCTACTAGGAGAAGAAATGTTGCTAGACCATTTGTGCAACCCACTAGTTCCTATTTTCAGAATGGTTATTGGCCTAACTATATTGACCCAATGTATATGGGTATGGGATATTGGGATACTGCTGTTAAGCCCTCAGCAGGTTGTTTCTGGACTAACAAGGGACCTCATCTTTATAGAAGGTCCAAGAACAATGGTGGATCTTATCAATCTACATGGCCTACTTCTTATGATCCACAAGGCAGGCTCAAGTCAGTAATGACTTGAGTCTCCAAATGTGTACTAACATTTGTATAATTTTGTTGTATATGTAGGATCATCCTTTGAAAAGTAAAGATGTTGGCATTATAGATAGTGGTTGTTCCAGGAGTATGTCAGGAAACAGGGACATGATGCATGATTTTGTACCCATTCAAGGAGGAGGCAATGTGACCTTTGGTGGAGGAGATGGCAAAATCACTGGGTATGGAACTATCAGAACACCTCACTTGGACTTTGCAAATGTGCTCTATGTGAAGTAACTACAACACTTCAACTTGTTCTCAGTATCTCAATTATGTGATACCAAGAACAAGGTCTTCTTCTCAGAGGATGAATGTCTTGTACTATCTAAAGACTTCAAGCTTCCAGAAGATACCACAATTCTGCTGAAAGTTCCCAGAAGATACAATTTATACACATTCAACTTGAATGAAGTCCAACCTGAAGGTGATCTGACATGCTTGGTGGCTAAAGCATCCCTGGATGAGTCAACTAAGTGGCATAGAAGGATGGCTCATGTTAATTTCAAGACCATTAACAAACTCTCTAAGCTTGGTCTAGTTCATGGGCTTCCCTCCAAAATCTTCACCAATGAACACAATTGTGTTGCCTGCAACAAGGGGAAGCAACACAGAGCTTCATACAAAGCCATTACAGCTGTGAGCACTATCTCAGAACCTCTTCAGTTGCTGCACATGGATCTTTTTGGTCCAGCTCAAGTCAGGAGTATTGATCACAAATCCTTCTGCCTGGTGATCACTGATGACTATAGCAGGTTTTGTTGGGTATTCTTTTTGAGAACTAAAGATGAAACATATCCAATCTTAAAAGAGTACATTACCCTTGTTGAAAACCAGCTAAATAAAAAGGTTAAAGGGATTAGGTGTGATAATGGGACAGAGTTCAAAAATGCTGTTTTAATAGAACTTTGTCAGTCTAAGGGGATAAAAAGGGACTATAGCACTCCAAGAACCCCACAGCAAAATGGGGTTGCAGAAAGAAAGAATAGGACCTTAATAGAGGCAGCAAGATCCATGCTTGCAGACTCTAAATTACCCACTATGTTCTGGACTGAAGCAGTAAGCACTGCTTGTTATGTTTTGAACAGGGTATCCATCACTAGACCTCATATCAAGACACCTTATGAACTTCTCACTGGGAGAGTTCCTGATATTCATTACCTTAAACCTTTTGGTTGTCAGGTGACCATTTTGAACACTAGTGACCCCCTAGGAAAGTTTGATGAGAAGGCAGATGAGGGGTTTATTGTGGGATATTCAGCTCATAGTAAGGCTTATAGGGTACATAATTTAAGTTCTAAAAAGATAGAGGAGACCTTTAATCTGAGATACCTAGAAAATAAGCCTCATGTTCAAGGACAAGGTCATCCTTGGTATTTTGACTTGGATTACCTAACTGATTATTTGGGCTATACTAGATATGTTGCTGAACATTCTGCAGGTACAAAAGAGTCTCCTACTAACAATGCAGGTACCCTGGAAGAGGACTCAGGAAGTGAGTCTGAGCATGATGAACATACTATTGTAGTACCTTCTTTTCCTCCTAACCATGTTGAAGGAGATACTTCTGGGGAGATTGAAGATTTGTCACACTATGCAGAGGACCTTGCTAGACTCAAGAAGCAAGAATTTGCAGCCAATCAAGAAGCTGAAAGACTTAGTGAGGAGTCAGCACAACCCTTCAGTGGAAACCAGGATTCTGCTGATCCTTCACATGTTTCTGCTGATGTTGCCAAATCTGCTGATGGGTCTTCTGAAGGTTCTCCCATGTCTAATAGTGTGTCCACAGACTTTGAGGAACCTTATACACGCTTTCCAAGTCCTTCTGATCTTGGAAATCACTCACCCAAAGCTGGTATCTTCAACTCAGCCTCCTATGACAGTGAATTTGGACCAAATATAACCAATCTTGACACCACAATTGAAGTCAACCCCAATGCAACCAAAAGGATACATACTGCTCATCCTCAATCCAACATTCTTGGTGATCCTCAAGCACCTGTTAGAACTAGAAGTTCTGTGAAAGGTTCTAAGTATGGTCAAGTGGCTTTTCTTTCTTATGTCTCATCTCAGCAAAGGGACAATCACACAGACTTTAAGCATTGTCTGTGTGCTTGTTATCTTTCTCAAGTGGAACCAACAAGTGTAAGTCAAGCTCTTGAAGACTCCAGCTGGCTTGAAGCAATGCAGGAAGAGATGCTACAATTCAAGAATCAGAAAGTTTGGCTATTGGTACCACTACCTGAAGGGAAGATTGCCATTGGTACCAAGTGGATTTTGAAAAATAAAAGAGATGCCAGGGGTATTGTGGTTAAAAACAAAGCAAGATTGGTGGCACAAGGATTCAGACAAGAGGAGGGCATTGATTATACTGAAGTATTTGCTCCTGTAGCTAGGGTTGAGGCCATCAGAATCTTCTTGGCCTATGCATCTTATATGGGTTTCATGGTGTATCAGATGGATGTCAAAGGTGCTTTTCTATATGGAGAAATTGATGAGGAGGTTTATGTATCTCAACCCAAAGGTTTTGAAGACCCAGATAATCCGAAGCATGTTTACAGGGTTGTCAAAGCTCTCTATGGCCTTCATCAGGCACCAAGAGCTTGGTATGCTAGGCTTTCATCATTTCTGCTAAAGCATGGATACAGAAGAGGTGCTATAGACAAAACACTCTTCATTAAGAAGAATTCCAGGGATATCATACTTGTTCAAGTTTATGTGGATGACATTATCTTTGGCTCCACTAAAGAAGCTTGGTGCAGGGAGTTTGAGGAATTAATGAAGGGAGAGTTTCAGATGAGTGCTATGGGGGAGCTCACTTTCTTTTTGGGTCTCCAAGTTCAGCAGAAACCAGATGGTATCTTTATTAGTCAGGATAAGTATGTTAATGATATGTTGAAGAAGTTTGATATGGAGAATGTTAGACCTGCCACTACACCCTATGAAGCTCCCAAACCAAAGAATAACCTTGAACCAGATCCTGCAGTGAATGTTCACCTATACAGGTCCATGATTGGTTCATTAATGTACTTGACAGCTTCAAGGCCAGACATCACATTTGCTGTGAGTGCTTGTTCTAGACATCAGGTCACACCACTCACTTCCCACCTGAATGCAGTCAAGAAGATCTTTAAGTATCTTAAAGGCCAACCCAAGCTAGGTCTTTGGTACCCAAAAGAGTCTCCTTTCAAGTTGGAAGCTTATAGTGATAGTGACTATGCTGGTGCTAATCTGGATAGGAGATCCACAACTGGAGGTTGCCAATTTCTTGGAAGAAGGTTGATTTCTTGGCAATGCAAGAAACAAACCATTGTTGCTACCTTATCTACTGAAGCAGAGTATGTTGCTGCTGCCAATTGTTGTGGACAGGTTCTTTGGATACAAAATCAATTGTTGGATTATGGGTTTAATTTCATGAACACCACAATTTTTATTGATAACCAAAGTACCATATGCATAGTTAAAAATCCAGTTTTTCATAATAGAACTAAGCATATTGAGATTAGGCACCATTTTATAAGAGATGCATATGAAAAACATTTGATTAAGGTGCTTAAAATACACACAGATGATAATGTGGCAGATTTACTGACTAAAGCTTTTGATGGACCTAGGTTTCAACACTTAGTGGTCCATATTGGGATGGTTAACCCTTAAATGCAATGTTTGAGGGGAGGCATAGGCCTCAGGGGAGGATTGTTTGTTGTAAAATTTTGTATATCTTGTAATATTTTGTAGATTATTGATTATGTTTGCTAACTCTAATCAACTAATGTCATTTTAGTTTGTTTGGTTTGGTTTCTTTGCTGTTATGTGTTTGTTTTGCAGGTTGCCTTAAGATTGCTGATTCTTAGTTAAGGTTAATCAAGTTTACATTAGTGGGATTTGGTCATTGTTTCTACTGAATGGAAGTGCTGAAGAACAATACAAGAGCTTATCATTGCAAAACATAGGGCAAATTGTTCATTCATTCATTCAAAGAAGTTACATTTCATAAAGACCAATCCTATACAAGATAACCTACACAGACACAAGTTCCTATCATCCATTGCAACACCAGGAAGACTAACAGACATGATTGAGAGACCAAAAATACCAAGAACCTAATTTTATATTTTTTGGTCCTTGGCAACATCTCATCATCACCTACTCCACTTTACCCTTTCCCTTTCCTGTGTCTCTATGGTATGAAACACCAGTTCTTGGAGCAGGAAGACCAATAACCACCTCCCTTGTCACTGGGAGTGGTGGATTTCTGGTGTGTGGTCTTGGTTGGGGTTGTGAAGGTTGGGGATTCTCTTCCCTGGTTGATGCTGCTTTCTTCTTCTCTTCTTCTCTTGCCAATCTGTTGAAGATGGGCTCCAGATGTTCAGTAGAATCATCAGAGCCCCTAGGTGAATCATCTGGATCCACCACACTATCATCTTCTGAAGATGGAAGAAAAGGGGACTTCCTTGTAGGTGGCTCGTCTTGGTAGGGATATCGAAATAAAGGACGATTATCCTCTGATGATGATGAGGATGGAGATTTGGGTGGATTGTGTGGTCTGCTTGAAGCACCCACATCATGCTTTTTCTTGCGGGATTGTTCTTTGGTGATACCATACCTTCTATGGGAAGGTTGGGTGGATGATTGAGGAAGGTTGTCTGCTGAATCTGCTGATGATTCAGATGTCAGATCAACTACTTCTGGTTGATTTGTCATTGTGCTGATGAATGGTTTAGGTTAACAAAAGGTTTGATGGTTAGTTAGGGTTAATTGGTAGGTGCGGATTGTGAATTGGGGATATTTTATAGGCGAAGTCAAGGATTCATGGTAATAAATGCGAGTTGGGTAGTAAAGTAAAACTCAAGATCTTTACTGAAGATATTATTCTCTTGAGTTGTTTCTGCTGATTGACTCTTCACTTCAGCAGATTGACCATCTTTTCTGCTGAAGGGTTGATTTTGAATGGTGAAGTTACTTTACACGTCAGATAAGGTCAACCATTAGTTCCGATAAATTTTGACCATAATTGGGTAACTTCTATTTATAACCTATTCATATAATCTTCGCCCAAAACAACTAATTCCCTCTTCAAAGCAATCTAAACCTATTCTCCATTCTCTCATAATTTCTTCAATGGAGGCCCTACAATTCAAGAAGGATCACAATAAAGTTGCTTTTCTGGGAAAAGCGAAGGGACAGGACATATATGACCCTATGGTTGATTTCTTAAAGCGATCAAAGATTCATTTTGCTTTGACTCATTATCCGGATATAGTACATGAATCTTTGGTAAAACAATTTTGGGCATCTGCTGAGAAGCGGTCTGATACAGAGATAGTAGCAAAGATAGATGGAACTGAGTATGTTGTGACTGAAGCTTTGATTAGGGAAAGATTGCAGTTGGATGATGAAAATGGGGTTTATCACACCAACACTGAAGAGATTCTTACTGGTCTAAGAGCAGCGGGTTATCAAAGTGTGGATACGACTATGTGGCTGAAGAACAAGTTTTGTCCCAAGTGGAGATTTTTGGTACACACATTACTTCAATGTATCAGCAACAAATCCGGAGGATGGGATCAATTTTCTACTCAACTGGGTTGTGGTATAGTGTGTCTTTCACAGGGTTTAACTTATAATTTTTCTAAGTTTATTTTTGATAATTTGGTAGAAAATATTCAAAAGAAAAAGCATAAGTTTTTAATGTACCCTAGGTTTCTACAGATAATTTTAGACATAAATACCCAGGATAGAGGACATTATCCCATAGGAGCCCTTAGTGCCAAGTTGTTTGCTTCTATGAAAACTCATTATGTTGGGGAGCATCACCCTCTGCTACCAGCTATGTTGCCACATGGCAATGATGATGCTGATGAGGGCATTGCTGCTGATGCTCCACCAGCTCCCAATACTGCTGATGGTACTCCATCAGTAGAAAGGGATGAGGGCCCATCCTTAACTGCTGAAGTACCTATTGTTTCTACTGACCAACCTACACCTTCACCTGTTCCATCACAATCTCATGAAGCTCCTGTAGAGCTTGCTCCTGAGGTTGAGGAGACAATTCAGTCTCTTGATACTCATACTCCTACACCTCTTGAAGATGAGATTCCAAGACTGTCCACACCTAGCCCCTTTAGAGACCCAATAGATGAGAACACTTCTAATTTTGAGTATTTACATGTTTCTTCTGAAAGGCCCAATGAAGCTCCCTTTACCACTGAGACATCTGCTGGTGGAGCTGAGGACCCTATTACTCTCACTTCTTTGTATACTTTACTCAACAGGAATGTTCAAGAAATTGAGAAGTTGAAGAAGGAACTTGCAGATACTAAATCCTCACTTGGTGATGAAATTGTGGTGCTGAAAAGAAGGGTTCAAGAATTAGAGGATAAACTTGGGCAGAAAAAGAAGAGGAAGTTTGTGTTTGCATCTGATGATGAGCAGGAGGATAGTTATTGGGATCATCTTGATTTATTGGCTGAAGCTGCTCAGCAGACTTCTACTCATTCACCTAAAGCTGCTGAATCCTCTCAACAAAGGGATCAGATTAAGTTCTACAGAAAGAGGAGAAGACAGTACTTGAGCAAGGAAGCTACAATGCCAAGTTTGTATGTTGCTCAAGAACATATTGATGATGATCATGTGGCTTCTGCTGATGGTACATCTTCTAAAGTGTCTGCTGAAGTGTTTATTGCTGGAAGATCCTTTGCCTTGGATACTACTGATGAAGTTTATGCTCCACATGTTGAATCTTCAACTCAACATGTTTCTGCTGATGCTTCTATTGGAGTTTCTACTGAAGATATTGACAGAGTTACTAGTGTGGATACTTCTGGAAATAAGCAAGGAAGGATGGTTGAAGAAGATATTGGTACAGATCTTGTTAGTGAAGAAGAAAGGAAGGAGCAAGATAGGTTGTTTAAAGAATATGAGGATCTTGTGAAGAGTCAAGCTTTAGCAAAGCAGATGACAGATCAATTTGCTTCAGATTTGCCTCCAGAAAGGCAAAGAGAGCTAGATGAGCAATCAGCTCAATTCACTGATGCACAATGGGACTCTTACACTCAACAAGCTGCATCCAATCCTACTTTGGCTCAAAGTATCTTAGGAGCTAACTTTGATAGTAATAACTTTGCTGAACAAATGGTAGCTCTTGGGCAACAGAGGAAGAAAGCTGCAGCAGAGAGGAGGAAGGCTATTGCTGCTCAGAAAGCACAAGCTAAGAGAGATAGACCTCAGACTGAAGCAGAAAAGAGACAATATAGGAGGAATGTGGTCTATAATCAGTATACTTCTGTGTACAGTTATGGTTTGACAAAGAAGCAAGTTTGGGCTTTATCTGATTCTGAGTTGAATAGAATTTATGATCAGATTATGAAGTCTATTCACTCTTCTGCTACTCAACCTAAGAGGACTACTGATAGTATGGAAGCTCCATGTACCAAAAGACTGAAGCAAGTGGAGCAAGGTACTTCATCTTCTGGAGATCAAGTACATCTGAGTCCTTCTACTGATATTGCTGAAGATACTCCTGCAGACTTACAATCTGCTGAGCCTATTGTTACTCTTACCATTTCTGCTGATGAAGCTTCTGAGAGACAATCCTCTGGGATTCCTGTTTCTTCTGAAGCTCCGCCCAATTCTGCTGAAACTTTTGCTGCAACATCTGCTGATCATGAAGATTCATCATTGTCAAATTATAATGCAGAAAAGGTTACACAAGCTGAACAGGCAGCTGCTAAGGGTAAACAAGCCAGGGAGATGGCTGAGAGATTACATGTAACAGGGGTTTCTGTTCCATGTTCTCCTATTCCTACTGAAGATACTTCTTTTATTGTTACTGAAGATGTTTCTATGGGAATTTACATCCCTGGTCGAAGGAAGAAGAGAATGGCACATATAGGCAAGCATATTGCAAGTAGAAGATCAATTAGATTGGCTAAGCAGGTCCTCAGAGCTCACATGGGTAGTTCTTCGAAGCAAGTGAATCTAGAAGCTACTGATGCTTCATTTATTCAGGAAGGATCTTCTGAAACGTTTCCTGAAGGATCATACAATGTGTTGATCAGATGGACTATCACAGATGGACAACTTAACACTATCTATAGGCAAGATCAATCCTATAAGAATTTCACTTTCTTGCAAGAAATTCTTCATTTGGTGGATAGGCAAGATCTGCAGACTCTTTACAAGTTGGTCACTGAGTATTATGATATCCATACTCCACAAGGTGCTGGCCTATATCTATTGGGAGATCTTCAAGTTCTCTTTGACTCCCAAACTCCACAGGGGAAAGGCTATTCGATTTGGAAGAATTCCTATAGGTGGAAAGTGGATACTTGGAGATTTTATCCCATTCCCAATGTCCATGTGGTGGAGACTGAGTCTGGGATAAGAGTATGTATGTTTTCTGATCAACAATATCCATTGTCCATGACACTGATGAATCGAATGCTCCAAAGGAAGTTGGAAATTCCTCCAAATCCAGTTGCTAATGATAGGACACATGCTGAACAATTGGTCGGGTTCATCAAGTCCAAGCTTCTGCAACAACAAGCTTCTTCTTGATTCTGGTATTATGTATTATTTGTATATTTTCTATTTCTTTATTTCATTTCTTTCTTATTTCATTCTTAGTTAAAAAAAAAAAAAAAAAAAAAAAAAAAAAATCTTTGTGTACTAACTTTAATGCAGGTTTGTTGTATAACTCTGTTGATGGTTATCAACTCACCAGATGTGACTTGTGTCCATCAAAGAGTTGGCTAGTCCAAAGGGTACAGCTTTGGTAAAGACACATCAAATCTGTTGATAGCTGTAATAGCTTGCTCAAAGCTATAGGGTAATCAACTAACCCATGCTTCATTGCTGAGAGTTGAAATGGTCATCAATTCACCATGGATGTAACCCTTTCTGGGATCTAAAGAATTGGCTAGTCCACAAAAGTATGGTTTGTGGTAAAGACATTTGGTATCCATATTTGGTGTTCAATTCACCAAGGTTCAGTTGAAACCAAAGAATTGGCTAGTCCTGAGCAAACGGCTACAGGTAAAGACATCTCAAATCCGTTTATAGTTGCTGATTTGCTAATAAATCAGATGGTTATCAGTGTACCATAGTTTTCGAACTAAAACATTTGGCTACTCCAGTAGTGATGGCTATTGGTAAAGAGACATCAAATCCATTATTTTCAATGATTCACCTCTCACAGGAGTTTACACACCTGGATGTGATGAGAATAGTCTGAAACTAAATTGTTTTGATGTACATTATGTCATTTGTTGCTGCAAAGACCTGAAGTTTCAAGTTCTACCATTCATAGAGATGTGGTTCCTGTGATTCTTTGCTGCTGACGTTCGAAGTCAATCCTCTTATTATGAAGTGTTAAAGATCTATCAAGAATCTTGAACTTAACCATGTCAAATTCAAGATTAGGGGAGGATTGTTGGGAATTCTGCTAAGGAAGAATTCTACTGATGGTTACTGCTGATGAATATGCTGAAGTATTGGATTCTGCTGAATAATGGTTTCTGCGGAAGTAAAGATTCTGCTGAAGATTGTTTCTACCGAAGTATAGATTGTGCGGAATGTGTTTCTGCTGATTGATAGTTTCCGCGTATTATGTTATTAGTTAGGATATGCATGAGTTTATTTAGAAAGTGATATTGCATATCTTAGATAGTTTTTAGAATATACGTTTCTTGTGAAACGGTTTAGGGTTGTTTAGGGTTCCTTGTCTATAAAAGGAACGCATCATTATGTATTATGTACGAGTTTAGAAAAACACTTTTAGTATTAATCAAAAGATCCATAGAGGATCAAATCGTTCTTAGTAATCGTGTTCTTACTTGTGTTTGTTTTCCGCTATAGAATACAAGTAACTTAGACTTTCTTTTAGTGTGTTTGTGATTACATAAACATTACTAACGATCCACGAGCTCACGAAGATCTATCAAGGTTTTAAGTTTCAACAACAACATTTTCAGAGCTTGAGACAGTTTTTGACGAAAATTCTGATGGTGGTGTTGTTTTGGCTCAAGAAAAAACTGATGACCCAGATATTCCAGTCGAGTATGATGTCAACCCTGATAATAGCGTGGTTTGTAATTACCTTTTATGTTTTATTCTCATAGCTTTATACGAAGGTCAATTCCTCATTGAGTATTGATGTGTTTCAAGGGATATACCCGTTAGGAGTACAAGTTTTAAATTTTTTTAACACGATTTACCAATGATTCAAACGAAACACATAAGAGCAAGTATACTCGTCCGTGTGCAGTAAGAGATAATTGAGGTAAGCCGAGGTCGTTCACTAGGATTTGTTTTGTTTGTATGATGTGAAATTTTTGTGAATAAAGAGCAATCCAACTTATCGATTCTAATTAGCAAGCAAATGAAAATGATTTAAATTCAATAATTAAAAGACTACACTTGCCTTGACTAGTTTGCACAATTCCTTTGACATGATTATGACATTGGTTCCATTTGATTATGATCAACAAATTAAAGGGTGTTCTAATTCGATAAGTGGTGTACTAATTATATTGTTTCCCACACTTTCAATCCTCGTCAAGATTTAGAGATTATAAAAAACAATATTTCAAAATTGATTAATCCAAGATTAACACAACTGAATTACCCGATTCGCTTTTGTTTCACAAATAATTAACAACCACACTATTTAGTTTTCCAAGTTAAATTAAGTTTCTTATGAAATGGTCAATACATAAGGTAGAACCCTCATAGACAAATGTTTACAACTAATTTACTAACAATGTCTTTTTCAACCCAATACATTATTAGAAATTACCCAAACTTAACAACTCTTTGGGGGAGAAAACTCAAGATAGCACAATGCGTTCTTAGTGTTAAATTTTCTTTTGTGTTAGAACCAATAAGTCATAATCAATCAAATAAATCATAAATCAAACATTATCTAGGCAAGTGCATAAGGCACTTAGCCACTCATGGTAAACAAAGTAATAACCATAAGAAATTTATCACTAGTAAAAATGATTGAATAGTCTTACAAAATGTTGTAATGATGATTACAAGTAATGAAGAACACTTGTGAAATGATCAACAATGATCCTTGCTTAATTGAAGTTATGATTGGTAAGAGTTTGGCTTCTTTTTTTTTGCATTTTTCTTCCTCTTGTCGCCCCAAATGTAAGAGAAAATGGTAACATATTTTTGTTGTAGTTGATTGTGTATTGTCTCCTTTTTTTTTTATGTATATAGGGAGATTACCCTTGGCCAACAAGCATACATCTTGGGCTCCAAGTGTCATAATGTTGGAGTTGAGTTAATAGATGAGTAATGACACTTAACTCTTTCTTTTAATGCAACTTAGAAGTCTTTAATATTGTTGGACCTAAGGTTTGGATACTAAACCTTAGGCATGGAAGTGACTTCTTAAACCTTAGGCATGAGATAGAAACCTAGGGTTTAGAATATGATCTTTAACATTTATCTTTTCATGAACTTTTCTTCAACTTAAAAACCATTGTAATCTTGATTCTCCATCTTTATCAATCCTTCCAAAGCTTTTATTGTGAGACGATTTCTACATTTGTGCATAAGCTCTTGATTTGACAACTTTTCCACATCTTTTAAGCTTTTCCTTGAACTTGATCGCACCTGAACTAAAATACATCTTTTGCACTTTTTAAGCATAATACGTTCATAAATTCAACCAAATACAATGCATAAATATAGAAATAACGCGACTAAAACATGTTAGATTTGAGCGTTATCAAATCCCCCACACTTACACTTTGCTTGCCCCCAAGCAAATCTAGCTTTTAAGAAATAAATCCATATGATAAAAATGAGATGCAAATCTATCAAGCACAAATACAAGATAAGATCCATCTATTTAGGCTTATAAATGAAAAGATGAGATGTTTGACAATACCTTAATGATTCTCTTGCCTGATAACATATTAAGACACCTCACGAAAGGAAAATGAAGTATGATTCACTCAACACTCATTTGTTTAGTGATTGAATATAGAAGAAAATCACACTCATTGCTCAGACATGATCTAAATATTACCATAGGCTTGTACAAGAAACAAAACTCAACCGACGTGGCGTAAGCACCAAGTGTAAACATCTAAGAGGACTTTTATTCGGGTTTAAGGTTTTAAGGGTTATATAAGACTGATGTGAAACTATCTCATGCAAAACATAATAGCTCGCTAACAACGAAGTCTCGAATTATTAAATAACGGATGGTCACCAAGGATAACCTTAGATCGCTAACAACGCTATCTCATTCCTCAAGAAATCGGATGGTCACTACATGTCATTACACTTGATAACTTCACAAAGTCAAAAGGGTAGGGATAAGACATGGGATATATATATAATTGGTTTTAATATTGAAAAACTTTACAAATAGCCAAAGTCTACAACCAAGTGCTACTAGCTACATCAACCACATTCCTTTGAAATTGAGATTTCTTCCTTGATATCATACATTCATAGCTCATTGGCTACTTATTCTATTTTTTTTTCATAAGATACCAATAGATCATCCACGAGATTATCATGGAGTTTGCAACTTTCTCACTTTCAAGGATTCCCACGTAACAACCATCTTTCCAAGTAGCTAGTAACCAACCAAGACTTGACTATGGGTAAGGTTAAGGCTAAAGGTGAGAAATATTTTTATATTTTTCTGGTGTAACAAAATGAAAAGACTGGCTCGGAGGGTGTACTAATGGAGTCTAGCACTTAAAATGAGTACTAACAAATGGGTCCATGGAAGGTTAACTAACCAATTTGGCTAGCTAATATATCAATATATGTAAAATGGAAGGCCATTTGGTTTAATTCCTAAGGTTGCCTCTTATCACGCGAATACACTTATATCACACGAGGTGATCTCACTACGGTCTGGTAATGATTTGCATGTACAAGTTCTAGAATAAATAAGATCACTGGCACACTCATAGCAAAAAGATTAGAGCATAAAAGATATATGCTATATAAGAATAGGTTCAAATCCTCACATATTAGTTGAATGGGTTTTGGTTGTGCTGTCAATGTTATCAATCCAAAAATGGATTGCAATGCCAATCAGGACACATCTCAAATTTTCAAAAAGTACATGTTTTATTAGTGGATTAATCTAGTTATTCTTTATCAATATTCTCAACGTGCGAAAACAACTAGATCAAAGGGGCAAACAAATTAAAAATAGGCTCAAATTTATAGAAAAATTTAAAAGTCTAGATTATTTCCTATTTCCTCCCCCCACACTTAAGTTTGACATTGTCCTCAATGTTAAGAACGATAAATCATAAAAATAGGGAAATGAAACATAAGAGAAATGATATTGCCTGAGCTTTGGAATAGAAGGATTCCATTTGTTTTCAAGATCAAGCATCCTAACCTGCATAATCATCAAAACAAAAACACACAAAAATGCAAAATATTTTTGTATTTTATTATTCATAATATTAAGGCCCCCACACTTATGGTGAAACCATCGGGGCATAAAAAAAACACACGGGTTGCCTCCCGAGAAGCGCTAAATTTATTAATGAGTCATCAGCCCGACTCAATCTCTCTTTACTTTTGTGGTTTGTATTTAGGATTCTTTCCTGACGTCTTTGGAATATACACCACATTTCCTTTTACTATTACTTTTCCAGTTTTATCAATATCATGTAACTTCGCGGTATTGCAAGTTCTAGGGAGAACATCCCAGATGTAACCAGTTTTCGCAGCCCATGGTATTACTTTTTTATAATCGGCTGGAAAAGGTGCCATGAAGGGAATAGCAGTATATTTCTTTTTATCGAGCATTTCAAGTGGAATTTCCTCACTTGACATTTCATTCAATTGCTCCTCATCATGGTATAATTTAATTCGATGTCCATGAACAATGAAAGTTCCACCCTTCTTGTCATATAGTTCAACATATCCGGATGGAAAACCATGTTTTACCACGAATGGACCAAACCATTTTATTCTGTGTTTAGGAGCTTTGAATTTATACTTTGAATTGAACAAAAGAACTTTGTCTCCAGCCTTGAATTCTTTACGGATTCTTAGCTTTCTATCATGATAAGCTTTTGTTCGAGCTTTGTATAGTTTTGAGTTTTCATATGCTTGGAGTCTCAATTCATCGAGTTCATGCAATTGCAAGAATCGTTTTTCTCCAGCGATTTTTAAATCAGGATTACATTGTCTCAATGCCCAGTAAGCACGATGTTCAATTTCAAACGGTAAATGACAAGTCTTTCCATATATGAGTCTGTACGGGGTTGTACCAATTGGAGTTTTATATGCGGTTCTAAATGCCCATAGAGCATCATCGAGTTTCCTTGACCAAACAGAAGGATTATCCTTAACTCTTTTTTCAAGTATTCTTTTTAAAGCTCTATTGGTGTTTTCGACTTGACCACTGGTCTAAGGATGGTATGCTGTTGAGAAACGATGGTGGACCCCATATCGTTTCATAGCTTTTTCCATTTGATGGTTGCAGAAATGAGTTCCTCTATCGCTTATCAAAGCTTTTGGAATTTCGAATCGAGAGAAAAGTTTTTTCAGAAAATTCACAACTACTCGTGCATCATTAGTGGGTAGAGCTTCTGCTTCCGCCCATTTGGAAACATAATCTACTGCAACGAGGATGTATTGGAATTTATGAGATTTAGGAAAAGGACCCATGAAGTCAATTCCCCAAATATCAAATATCTCAGAAACTTGGATGTTTTTTTGTGGCATTTCGTCTCTACGAGAAAGATTACCAGATTTTTGGCATACGTCACAATTCCGCACAAGTGTATGTGATTCTTTAAAAATTGTTGGCCAATAAAATCCCGCATCAAAAACTTTTTTAGCGGTGGTGGATGGTCCATAATGTCCTCCGGTTGGGCCGTGATGACATTCATCAAGAATTTTTCGAGTTTCGGAACCATACACGCATCTTCTTATTATACCATCGGGGCACATTTTGAATAGATACGGTTCATCCCAAAAATAATATTTTAAGTCTGCAAAGAATTTACTACGTTCAGCATGAGATAGACCTTTTTGTAATATTCCTCCAGCTAAATAATTTGCATAATCAGCAAACCATGGAACTTCTTCATTTTCAATTTCCATAAGAGTTTCGTCGGGAAAGTAATCATCAATCTCGTTTTCACCGATTTCCTCTAAATTTGGATTTTCTAATCTGGATAAATGATCTGCCGCCACATTTTCTGCACCTTTCTTATTCTGAATTTCTATGTTAAACTCTTGAAGCAATAAAATCCATCGGATAAGACGTGGTTTTGCATCTTGTTTAGCAAACAGATATTTCAGAGCTGAATGATCGGTGAATACAATTGTTTTTGATAAAACAAGATAGGAACGAAACTTGTCGAATGCAAAAACTACAGCTAACAGTTCTTTTTCAGTCACTGTATAGTTTTGTTGGGCACTATTCAAGGTTTTGCTAGCGAAATATATAGGACGAAAATGTTTACCATCTCGCTGTCCTAATACTGCTCCAACAGCATAATCACTTGCATCACACATGAGTTCAAACGGCAACGACCAATTTGGTGAAACCATAATTGGTGCATTTGTTAGCTTGTTTTTTAGTGTTTCGAATGCCTTGATGCACTCTTCATTGAAGTCAAAGACCGAATCTTTTTCAAGCAATTTCGTCATTGGACGAGATATTTTTGAAAAATCTTTAATGAATCGACGGTAAAATCCCACATGTCCCAAAAAACTTCTAACGCATTTAAGGTTAGTTGGGGGTGGTAACTTAGCAATAGTATTAATTTTAGCTTTGTCAACTTCGATTCCTTTGCTCGAAATCTTGTGACCAAGGACAATTCCTTCTGTCACCATAAAATGACTTTTTTCCCAATTAAGTACGAGATGAGAAGTTTTGCATCTTTCAAGCATTTTATCAAGATTGGAAAGGCACGAATCAAATGAGTCTCCAAATAATGAAAAATCATCCATGAATACTTTCATGGAGGTTTCAAGCATATCTTGAAAAATAGTAATCATGCATCTTTGAAATGTTGCTGGCGCGTTACAAAGACCAAAAGGCATACGCCTATAAGCATATGTGCCGAACGGACACGTGAATGTGGTTTTTTCTTGATCAGCTGGATCAATTGGAATTTGAAAGTAACCGAAAAATCCATCGAGAAAACAAAAGTATTTGTTCCCCGCAAGTCTTTCCAACATTTGATCCATGAACGGTAATGGAAAATGATCTTTTCTTGTGGCATCATTTAATTTTCTATAATCAATGCATACCCGCCAACCAGTGATAGTTCTTGTAGGAACAAGTTCATTGCGTTCATTAGTTACGACAGTTGTTCCTCCTTTCTTAGGAACACAGTGAACCGGACTCACCCATGAGCTATCCTCAATAGGATAAATAATTCCAGCGTCAAGAAGTTTGATTATTTCTTTCTTAACTACTTCCTTCATATTTGGATTGAGTCTTCGTTGTCTTTGAACAACTGGTTTAGAATCAGTTTCAAGATTTATTTTATGTTTGCAAAAGTTTGGACTTATTCCAGGAATATCAGAAGTTTTCCAAGCAAAAGCTTCTTTATGCTTTTTGAGTATAGAAACTAGTCCTTCATTTTCATCTGGTTTAAGTTATGAAGATATGACAACTGGAAGAAGAGACTTCCCTTCCAAAAATGCATATTCCAAATGATCAGGGAGAGGTTTCAAGACTAGATCTACTGGCGGTTCCTCAATTGAGGTTGTGATTCTCATATCATCATTGAATTCCAACTCTTCAAAGTTAGTATTTTCTTCCTCTGAAATTTCTTCGGTGCCAATCTACATAAATTCAGCGAATTCTCTGTCGAGATCTTCATCACTGATTTTTCCAGATGTGTTATGAATCTTAATTCTTTCATCAAGCAACTCATCGAATGTTTCTTCTGTTATATCATCGATAACATCAACGCTATAACAAGTGTCATCATTCGCATGAGAATACTTCATCGCTTGATTAATCGAAAAAAAAATTCTTTCATCCCCAACTCCAAGGTTGAGTTCTTTGTTTTTTACTCGAATGATAGCATCTGCAGTATTTAGGAAAGGTCTTCCTAGAATTAATGGAACTTTGCTATCTTCCTCCATCTCAAGGATCACAAAATCAACAGGAAAAACAAATTTCCCAACTCGAACAAGCATATTTTCAGCTACTCCAACAAGATACTGGATAGTATGGTTGGCTAATCGTATACTCATTCTTGTTGGTTTCAATGTTTTGATTGAAAGTTTCACATACAACGAGTATGGCATAAGATTTATACTTGCACCAAGGTCGGCTAAAGCATCACAAGTTATTGAATCTCCCAAGGTACGTGGAATAAGAAAACTTCCTGGATCACCGAGTTTCTTTGGTAATTTATTCTCAATTATTGCAGAGCAATCTTCATTTAAGAAAGTAGCGGAAATGTTTTCCATTTTGCTTTTATTATTAACAAGTTCTTTCAAAAACTTCCCGTAATTGGGCATTCCAGCTAGAACATCAACAAGAGGAATGTTGATTCTAACTTCTTTTAGTAAATCAACGAACTTTCCATATTTTTCTTCCATCTTTTCCTTCCTCAAACGTTGAGGGTATGGAATTCTTGGTTTATATGGTTTGAGTGTTGGAGTAGATTTAACAACTGGTGTAGAATTTGGTTCATTTTCTTTAGATTCTTCTTCTACTTCATCCTCACTATCATTTTGGACAACAAGAGTTGTTTGGGTTGGGTTGGGTGGTGGATCATAAGATAGACCACTACGAGTATATACAGCATTCACCTGCTCATTTCTTGTTTGAGGTGGACGATAACTCCTAGATGATGATGGTTTCGGATTGGTTTGCGTATTGCTTGGCAAGGTACCGGATGGTCTTGCAGCGAGTTGATCAGAAAGACGACCAAATTTGGTCTCAAGATCTTGGATAGAAGCTTGATGATTCTTTTGACCTTGCTCAACCTTGCTTTTGAGCATAAAGAATTGATTTTTCATGAATTCGTTCATTTTTTTTAGCATGCACAAATTCACGCATGGTTTTTTCGAATTCAGATTCTTCATTTTTTGTTTCACGAGAACGATTTTCATCATGAAAAGATGTCTGACGGTTTTCATCACGAGTTTGGGAACGATTATCATCCCTTGGTGGACGATCTTGCCAATCTCGAGAATTCCTACCGTAGTAGTTTCCACGATATCCTCCTCCTCGATATCCTCCAGAAACATAATTAGCTTCTGCTTCGGGACCTCCCATGGGTTTTATCATCACACTCGGATGAGGAGTGATTTCCACCACAATGAGTACATCCCTCACGTATTTCTTTGATTTCTTTTTGTATACTTTCGAATTTTGAATCAATTTTAGAGGTAAACTCTTTAATCATATCCAAGATTTTGGAATTTTCATTTGTTGCTTCGGCAAATGCAACCGATTTTCGTTGAGGTTTAATTTTGGCATCTTTAGACCAATCAAGCTTAAGATGTACACGGTCTTCTAGTAAATTGTAAGCTTCATTTGGAGTCTTATAAAGGAAAATTCCTCCGGCATCAAGTATGCCTTGAGTTGCGTCATCAAGACCATGGTAAAAGATTTGGATAATATTACCACGAGACAATCCATGCCCATGACAACTACGGAGCATGTTTTTCATTCGAAGCCAAGCTTCAACAAGATTTTCTCCTTCTTTTTGAGTAAAACTACGAATTTCACCCAAGAGACGATCAAACATGGCTGGTGGAAAGAAACGTCCAACAAACGCTCTTCTCATTTGGTCCCAAGTTGTGATCACTCCGGGGCTTAATTCATTATACCAAATTTTCGCTTCTCCGGTGAGAGATGATGGAAAAAGTTTAAGTCGGATTGAATTTGGATCGGTAGTTCCATAACGAAACATGTCACAAATTTCAAGGAAATCGGCGATATGTTTATGTTGATCAGATTTAACTCTACCATCAAATTGGTTGTCTTTAATCATCGAGAGATGATGACCTTTGATAGTAAAATTTTCTCCTAGATTCACGGGAATAATTGCTGCTTCGGGTGTAGGAGCTACAACCCTATTAGTATCCCACATGGGTTGATCGTCAGCCATTGGAAATGGTAATTCTTGAAAAAGATTAACGATTGGATGAACTTCGAAAAGGTTTTCAAATGGTGGGTTAACGGTTTTTGGAATTCTTTGATCGGGTGGAATGAATGGAGTTTTCTTTTTGCGAAATAAACGTTCGGGATTAGACAATGGTGAACTTAATTCTTCGTTAGAAGAACGAGTGGTCATACACGAGAAAAACGAGCCTATCGAAAAGGATTTAAAAACTAATTTTTTTTAAAGAAAGAAAAAGGGCCAAGCCGGCGGTTTGAAAGTGAAACCGGCGGTTTGGTCGAGTTGCGAAAAAGAAATTTGGACAGAAAACTCAAACCGGCCGGTTTGGATTTATACCGGCGGTTTGGGACTTAAGATTTTTTTTTATTATTTTTTTATTTTTATTTACGAGCGATACCGGCGGTTTGGGATTAAAACCGGCAGTTTGGGCAAACAGAAGGGTTCAAACCGCCTGGTTTGTGTTTATACCGGCGGTTTGGGAGTGAAAGTATTTTTTTTAAGAACCTAAAGAATACGCTAAAGAGTATCAATACTAGTAGAATTAGAGCTAATGAATTATAAGCAAAAACTCACACAAACGAGATCAAATCCCCGGCAGCGGCGCCAAAAACTTGATGTGTTTCAAGGGATATACCCGTTAGGAGTACAAGTTTTAAAATTTTTTAACACGATTTACCAATGATTCAAACGAAACACATACGAGCAAGTATACTCGTCCGTGTGTAGTAAGAGATAATTGAGGTAAGCCAAGGTCGTTCACTAGGATTTGTTTTGTTTGTATGATGTGAAATTTTTGTGAATAAAGAGCAATCCAACTTATTGATTCTAATTAGCAAGCAAATGAAAATGATTTAAATTCAATAATTAAAAGACTACACTTGCCTAGACTAGTTTGCACAATTCCTTTGACATGATTATGACATTGGTTCCATTTGATTATGATCAACAAATTAGATGGTGTTCTAATTCGATTAGTGGTGTACTAATTATATTGTTTCCCACACTTTCAATCCTCGTCAAGATTTAGAGATTATAAAATACAATATTTCAAAATTGATCAATCCAAGATTAACACAACTCAATTACCCGATTCGCATTCATTTCACAAATAACTAACAACAACACTAATTAGTTTTCCAAGTTAAATTAAGTTTCTTATGAAATGATCAATACATAAGGTAGAACCCTCATAGACAAAGGTTTACAACTAATTTACTAACAATTTCTTTTTCAACCCAATACATTATTAGAAATTACCCAAACTTAACAACTCTTTGGTGGAGAAAACTCAAGATAGCACAATTCGTTCTTAGTGTTAACTTTTCTTTTGTGTTAGAACCAATAAGTCATAATCAATCAAATAAATCATAAATCAAACATTATCTAGGCAAGTGCATAAGGCACTTAGCCACTCATGGTAAACAAAGTAATAACCATAAGAAATTTATCACTAGTAAACATGATTGAATAGTCTTACAAAATGTTGTAATGATGATTACAAGTAATGAAGAACACTTGTGAAATGATCAACAATGATCCTTGCTTAATTGAAGTTATGATTGGTAAGAGTTTGGCTTCCTTTTTCATGCATTTTTCTTCCTCTTGTCGCCCCAAATGTAAGAGAAAATGGTAACAAATTTTTGTTGTAGTTGATTGTGTATTGTCTCCCTTTTTTTTTTATGTATATAGGGAGATTACCCTTGGCCAACAAGCATACATCTTGGGCTCCAAGTGTCATAATGTTGGAGTTGAGTTAATAGATGAGTAATGACACTTAACACTTTCTTTAATGCAACTTAGAAGTCTTTAATATTGCTAGACCTAAGGTTTGGATACTAAACCTTAGGCATGGAAGTGACTTCTTAAACCTTAGGTTTGAGATAGAAACCTATGGTTTAGAATATGATCTTTAACATTTATCTTTTCATGAACTTTTTCTTCAACTTGAAAACCATTGTAATCTTGATTCTCCATCTTTATCAATCCTCCCAAAGCTTTTATTGTGAGATGATTCCTACATTTGTGCATAAGCTCTTGATTTGACAACTTTTCCACATCTTTTAAGCTTTTCCTTGAACTTGATTGCACCTAAACTAAAATAAATCTTTTTCACTTTTTAAGCATAATACGTTCATAAATTCAACCAAATACAATGCATAAATATAGAAATAACGCGACTAAAACATGTTAGATTTGAGCGTTATCAAGTATTACACTTATATCCTTTTGTCAACTACAGACCCCGTCATCACCTTGCGAAGTTGACGTTGATAATGATGTTACGGGCCGAGATGTTGATGATGATCATGCTGATCATGTTGACGATCAGCATGATCATCCAATGGAAGTTGACAATCTTGCATTTTTCAAGGTATACTTTTAGCTTGTGTTTTTTGTCATACGTTTATAAGTATCTCATTTCCCCGTTAATGTTTACCCTTTAATAGTACATTTAATTCATTAAATGCTGTATTATTTTGTCAGCTACAGGCCACGTCATTAGCTTGTGAAGCTGATACTGGTGTTACGACCAGTGTTGCAGCCAATCACATGGAAATTGACATGGATGTTGGGAAGAAAGGCTATGTAGAATCTCAAGTGGGTTCTCTGGACGTTCTTGTAGAAGCATGTGAAGTAGGGGTTACCCCTGACATCCCTGCTCTTGATGAACATCAACATGCGACTCAAGTTGGAGCATTTAATCAAACAACATCCCTCGTCCATAATGATGTATCTTATCTGATGTGCATGTGTATTGCTCTAATTCTTTTATATCCACGGCAGTGGCGCCAAATACTTGGTGCACGCGTGATGTCGTTGTGGTTTTAGCAGTATTAATGCCTACTCAAGTTTTAAATTTATATTTAGCCGACTTATCAATAAAACACACACTTTAACGAGCAGTGTACCCGGTCAGTATGAATATAATGGTAAGTAGAGTGTCGATCACTAAGAGTGGAACGTATTATCTAGTTATTCTAATCAGTATTTTAATATCTTAAGTTAGCTATACAACCTAATCTAACGCAAGGGGGTTCAGCCTGAGAGACTGGCACGGTTTGGTTATGATTAAATAGAAAACTAAACTAATGAGCACGAATCAGCGATTAGCACACACGTACACAGATAGATACTTGAGACTATAAGAAGACCTGTCCTGATAATTAAGTAGCTTGTCACTTGTTTTATTGCTAGTTTTATATGAAGTGTATATAATTAACCCTTTCTCGTTGGCTCTAATCTTATCGGCGAGTAAACCCTTAATGATCACTTATGTCTATCCCACTATCCTAGAAACGATAGAATAAATAGGCGAGGAAGGGGCATGGCGACCCAAGCAATGCTCAGCTAGACACAGAGGTTATCAATGCACTAATAAAAGTCACCAAAGACATCAACATATAAACTTTAATTAATGGGAAAGCAATTTTAAGGGGTTCCCATGATTTTCCGTAGTCACATGGAATCGACCCATCAATCCTGATGAATTAAAGTGTACTAATACAATAAAACAAAACTACTTAATGAATTGAATACATGCAGGACCTTCTTACAGCTCTTGTATCTTCGTTCAGGGTGTGTCTTGTGCTGTTAATACGTCTGAATTCGGCTTTAGGGTTTCTGTCTTTCTTCTGTGTTTCTGCTAAGTGTCTCCAAAAACTCTCGAAATTCGTCTGGTCTTGGGGTATTTATAGTTTCTGTTTGAGGGTTAGATGCGGCGCATTGACTTAACTTCGCGTGGGGTCCAAGATTAATATATTCAGGAATATTCGTACACCGCCTTAAGATGCGGCGTAACTCCATTTCTCCATGCGGCGCATGTCCTTTGCTGTCTTGGATCGTAACTTGTGAAATCTTGATAGTGATGCGCCGTATGTAAGAAGTATGTTGCGGCGTATCTGGAGCAGAATGATCTTGATCTTGTACATTTCAGTAGACTCTTAACATCTTGCTTGTTTTGCTCCATAATTAGTCCAAAATCGCCAAGTTTCACATAATACTTGTTTTTACCTGAGAATTACAAAAGTAAACATTAACGTATCAATTCTCATATATAATATAATAAAACAAGTCAAATAAATAGGATAAATGATGATAATAAAATGTACTTATTTGAGTTCATCAAATATCCCCCCACTTGAACTTTACTTGTCCCCAAGTAAACCATAGAATAATTCTTATGAAAATGTATCCTAAAAGATGTTAGGATTTATTTTTATATTTAAGCATGTATTCGTTTTGTCCTAATTGCATAACCAAACACTTAACGAATTAGAAATAAAATAAAATATTTCGATAAAAGCAAATCTAATCGTTTAACTGTCCAGTCGTGACGAATATTCTATCATAAGCTTGGCAAGTATACGCATCTCCCCCCACTAAAGCTAAGGAATAACAAGTCTAAAGCGGTAAAAAGGGTTTGTTGGTTAAGGGTTAATCATTCTTCTTATTCTCTATCGATCTCATATTCCAGAAAAGGTGACAAAATCACAAATACATGATCGAATCCACGACCACGATACTTGCAATTGCTCAAATCCTTAACTCGAATGGGCTAAAGATAGGACCAAGTAATCTTTACCAATAATATTATATCAAAAAGGGCGACAAAATCATAAATACATAGCCGAATCCACGACTACGATACCTAAGATTGCTCAAATCCCTAATCTCAATAAATCAAAGGTTTGGATAAAGAATGATATAGGGTATGGATAATATTTGGGATACAAATTAGTGTAAAATGAAAAATAAACAAAACTGATAAATTAAAATCCTAAGTGTGGTAAATTACTTTCCCAACCATCCAATGAATAAGACTCATATCATTGAATAACTCACGCTTTAACACTTGAAACACACGCTTTAGGTAGACACGAATTATACTCAACAAAATCTCAATCAAAGAATAACCTTAGTTGGCGTTCCCATAACGGCCAACTCCCTTGCAATCCATAAATATAATATACAACAAATAGTGGTGATATCGACCACTTAATACAAAACTTTACATAAGTTGGTTAAAACAAACTTCCAACTTTTCCTTTTTTCTTTTTCTTTCCTATTTTTTCGATTTTTTTTTTTTTTTTTTTTTTTTTTTTTTTTTTTTTTTTTTTTTTTACATCAACAAATATGTGTAAAATTTCACAACTTTTCTATCACTATTTTTCCGGATAATTTTTCCATACTTTTCATACTTTCAGAAATAACTGTATTAGCGAAAGTAGTAAACACACGAAAAATAAACTCAAAGATATACAATATTTACTTTCGTACCAATTGCATTGTGCAATTTTCCGACCTAACCAAAGATAATGAATTACGCACGCGAACACAGGTAATGTAAGGAAACACACTTTGCCTAAAGCAATTAACCAACCACGGATTTTAATCTACAGGGTAGGCTAAGGTGTAAGGGTGTAACGAAACATTATAACAAAGGTGTAAGAAACGAAAGGAATGGCTCTGAGGGTTTTTCTAGGGGTATCTTACTCTAAAAGTGAGAGTAAAAAAAGGGTTTATACGGGGGTTAACTAACCAATGTAGTTAGTTAATATCATATAACATATAAATGCTATTTGGGTGTAATCCTAGAAATTTACCAATTTAGACAAGTCACTCCAATTATATAGATAATACTTATTATGGTGGTCTCGAATAGTATACAAGCCAAGTTCTAAAGTTTACAAGTCACCGGCACACTCATAGATTTGTGAATTTTGATAAGTTCACAATTTTTGGAAATAATGTTATGTGTGCAGCTATGTAATTTAGACTTTAAACAAAAACATGCTAAAAATTTTAAATTTTGATATATTAAGCACATTTTAAGCATATATCAAAAAAGTTTAGGACAAGTAAGTGTTCTAATTCTCCAATCCCCCACTTAAGTTAAACAACGTCCTCGTTGTTTGTATCAAAGATTAAAAACTGGAAAATAAAAGAATTAGAACAGAAAAACTCCCCTGAGATTTGCTCGGTATGATCCTCCATTGTTCGTATATGAGCAAAAATCAACTTTCTTGTGGATGAGAACGTTTAAGCTTCATAGATGATGTATCCACAGAAATGCAGGAATCTATAATACCATTCAGACTTTAACACACCTGAGTTAAGAAAGTTCAAACTTGCATAATACATTAGTAGTTAGTAAAAATAAAACTTAAAAAATTAAAATGAAAATCATCAGGTCAGTCGATACGCCGTATCTTATGGAAGAAGATACGCCGTATCGAGCCTGGAATAAATACGAATCAGAATAAAAGATGCGTCGCATCCTTAACCAGGGATGCGCCACATTAAAATACTGACAGAAAGTTTTAAAGGTCAAAAATAAAAATGCAGAAAATTAAATAAGATATGACCAGTGCAGGCGATGCGTCGCATCTTAGGATTGAGATGCGCCGCATCCTCTGCAGGTCTGACAGACTCAATACAAAATCAGAAAATAAAAGATAAGCATGGGTTGCCTCCCACGAAGCGCTTGTTTTTGTTCGAGTCACGAGCCTGACTCCACCCTTATTTACTGTGTAATAGGGTGTTGTTCCCCCCACTTGGGATCAAGTGCGGGTGATAGTAGCAATAAACACGAAAAGAGTGTAAATTTGCTATTAAAGATGGAAGAAATACATAAAGATCATACCTTGGCAATATATGTACATCTTCCCTATTCTTACCCGGTTTGGTTGATAAATTGGATGACTTGACCACTTCATCTAAAAGAGTAGTATGTTGAGGAAAAATGAGTCTCCTTTCTTCTTGGTTAGTCTCTTTGGTAGTAAGGCGTCCCTTAACTTCCGCAGAAGATGAGAAAGGGTCTTTAGCAAGTAAAAGTTCGAGTTCCTCTATATACTTGATGCGCGTGATGTGTCGTTGCGGTTTAGCAGTTTTAATGCCTACTCAAGTTTTAAATTTATATTTAGCCGACTTATCAATAACACACACACTTAACGAGCAGTGTACCCGGTTAGTATGAAGATAATGGTAAGTAGAGTGTCGATCACTAAGAGTGGAACGTATTATCTAGTTATTCTAATCAGTATTTTAATATCCTAACGCAAGGGGGTTTCAGCCTGAGAGACTGGCACGATTTGTTTGCAATTAAATAATAAAATAAACCAATAGGCACGAATAAGCAAGTAGCACACACGTACACAGATAGATACTTGAGACAATAAGAGGGCTGTCCTTATGATTAAGTAGATTGTCACTTGTTTTATTGATAGCTTTATATGAAGTGTATGTAGTTAACCCTTTCTCGTTGGTCCTAATCTTATCGGCGAGTAAACCCTTAATGATTACTTATGTCTAAAAGTTATTCCTAAGTGATCAATTTAGTAATAACCGTGGGAGCCACATTATGTCCCGCAGTCAAATGCCCGCAAGCCACTAATAAACACAGAGGTTATCAATGCACTAATAAGTAGTAACCAAAGACATCAACATATAAACTTTAATTGATGGGAAAGCAAGTATTAAAGGGAGTGCAATCTTTCGTTGTCACATTACACAAGCCACCAATCCTGATGAATTAAAGTTTGCTAACACAATAAAACAAAACTACTTAATGAATTAAACACATGCAGCACCTTCTTACAGCTCTTGTATCTTTGATTTGGGTGTGTCTTGTGCTGCCTCCTTGACTGAATTCGTCCTTTGGTTCTTCTGTTCGGTCTTCGAAACTTATATATTTCCCCCGAAATTCGTCTGGTCTTGGGGTATTTATAGTTTCTGTCTGAGGGAAGATGCGGCGCATCTAAGGAGTAGATGCGGCGCATGTACTTAACTTCGCGTGGGGTCCAAGATTATAATATTCAGGAATATTCGTACACCGCCAGAAGATGCGGCGTAACTCCATGATTAGATGCGGCGCATGTCCTCTTGTATCTTGGATCGTATCTGGTGATATCTTGATAGAGATGCGGCGCATGTCATGAGTGAGATGCGGCGCATCTGGAGCAGATTAGTCTTGATCTTCTTCATTTCAGTAGACTCTTCACATTATGCATGTTTTGCTCCATTATTAGTCCAAAATCGCTAAGTTTCACCAAATGCTTGTTTTTACCTGAGAATTACAAAAGTAAACGATTAAGTATCAATCCTCATACATAATATAGTAAAACAAGTCAATTTAATAGGATAAATGATAGTAATAAAATGTACTTATTTGAGTTCATCAAATATCCCCCCACTTGAACTTTACTTGTCCCCAAGTAAACCTTAGAATTTCTTTTATGAAAATGTATCCTAAAAGATGTTAGGATTTATTTTTATATTTAAGCATGTATTCGTTTATTTCATAATCACACAACTAAACACTTAACGAATTAGAAGTAAAATAAAATAAGTCGATAAAAGCAAATCTAATCGTTTAACTGTCCAGTCGTGACGAATATTCTATCATAAGCTTGGCAAGTATACACATCTCCACCACTAAAGCTAAGGAATAACAAGTCTAAAGCGGTAAAAAGGGTTTGTAGGCTTAAGGGTTAATTATTCTTTTTCACTATCGATCTCAAATTCCAGAAAAGGCGACAAAATCACAAATACATGATCGAATCCACGAACACGATACTTGCAATTGCTCAAATCCTTAACTCGAACAGGCTAAAGATAGGTCCAAACTTCACCAATAATAATATATCAAAAAGGGCGACAAAATCATAAATACATAGCCGAATCCACGACTACGATACTTAAGATTGCTCAAATCCCTAATCTCAATAAATCAAAGGTTTGGTTGGATAAAGAATAATAAAGGGTATGGTAACATTTGGGATATAAATTGGTGTAAAATGAAAATAAACAAAACAAATAAATTAAAATCCTAAGTGTGGTTAACCACTATCCCAACCATCCCATGAATAAGACTCATATCATCGAATAACTCACGCTTTAACACTTGAAACACACGCTTTAGGTAGACACGAATTATACTCAACAAGATCTTAATCAAAGAATAAACCTTAATTGGCGTTCCCATAACTGCCAATTCCCATTCAATCCATAAATATAGTACAACAAATAGTGGTGATATCGACCACTTACATAACTTTACATAAGTTGGTTAAAACTAACTTCCAACTTTTCTTTTCTTATTTTTTCGATTTTTTTTTTTTTTTTTTTTTTTTTTTTTTTTTTTTTTTTTTTTTTTTTTTAACTTGAAACATAAACATAGATGTGTAAAATTTCACCACATCACTACAACTTTCTTTCCGGATAATTTTTCTATACTTTTCATACTTTCAGAAATAACGGTAATAGTGAAAGTAGTAAACACACGAAAAATAAACTCAAAAATATATAATATCTACTTTCACTCCAATTGCATTGTGCAATTTCCCGACCTAACCATAGATAATGAATTACGCACGCGAACACAGGTAATGTAAGGAAACACACTTTGCCTATAGCAATTAACCAACCACGGATTCTAATCTACAGGGTAGGCTAAGGTGTAAGGGTGTAACGAAACATTTTAAACATAGGTGTAAGAAACGAAAGGAATGGCTCTGAGGGTTTTTCTAGGGGTATCTTACTCTAAAAATGAGAGTAACAAAAGGGTTTATACGGGGGTTAACTAACCAGTGTAGTTAGTTAATAACACATAACATATAATAGGCTATTTTGGGTGTAATCCTAGAAATTTACCAATTTAGACAAGTCATTCCAATTATATAAAATAATACTCATTATGGTGGTCTCGAATAGTATACAAGCCAAGTTCTAAAGTTTACAAGTCACCGGCACACTCATAGATTTGTGAATTTTGGAAAATCACAATTTTTGAAAATAACGTCATGTGTGCTGCTATGCAACTTAGATCTTAAACAAAAACATGCTAAATTTTTTTTTAAGTTTGATATATTAAGCACATTTTAAGCATAATTTTTGAAAAAGTTTAGGACAAGTAAGTGTTAAGTGTTCTAATTCTCCAATCCCCCCACTTAAGTTAAACAACGTCCTCGTTGTTTGTATAAAAGGTTAAAAACTGGAAAATAAAAGAATTAGAACAGAAAAACTCCCCTGAGATTTGCTCGGTATGATCCTCCATTAGTATAAGAGCAAAAATCATCTTTCTTGTGGATTAGAACGTTAAAGCTTCATACTTGATGTATCCACAGGAAATCCAGGAAACTATAATACCACCAACGCTTTAAAACACACCTAAGATAAGAAAGGTTCAACTTGCATAATACATTAGTAGTTAGGAAAAATAAAACTTAAAAATTAAAACTGAAAATCATCAGGTCAGTCGATGCGCCGTATCTTATGGAAGAAGATACGCCGTATCGAGCCTGGAATTAATACGGATCAGAATAAAGATGCGCCGCATCCTTAACCAGGGATGCGCCGCATTAAAAATAAACTGATAAAGAGTTTTAAAGTCGAAAATAAAAATGCAGAAAAATAAAATAGGATATGACCATTGCAGGAGATGCGTCGCATCTCAGAATTGAGATGCGCCGTATCTTCGTGCGGGCCTGACTGACTCGACACAGAAAACAGAAAATTAAAAGATAAATCCGGGTTGTCTCCCGGTAAGCACTTGTTTTTATTCCAGAGTCTTCAAGTTAGACTCACGTTCAGCTCATTAATCCAATACTTCAGGTTCAAACTCCACCACCTCGTTCTCATTATCCTCAATTTTATTATCAAAGTATTTCTTCACACGTTGCCCGTTCACTTTGAATATATAACCATTTTTATCGCATATTTCAATAGTTCCGTATGGATACACTTTCTTGACAACGAACGGTCCCGTCCATCTTGATTTAAGTTTACCAGGATACATCTTTAATCTGGAATTAAACAGTAGCACTTTCTCTCCAATAGTAAACGTTTTATCCCCACGTAACCTCGAGTCATGCCATCTTTTAGTTCTTTCTTTGTAGATCTTAGTATTTTTGTAGGCCTCATCTCTTAGTTCATAGAGTTCATTAAGTTTCATGAAACGGTTCTTCGTTGCAGCTTCCATATCCATATTACAATTCGTCAAAGCCCAATATGCACTTTGTTCAATTTCGACCGGTAGGTGGCATGCTTTTCCGTATACAAGACGAAATGGAGTGCATCCCGTTGGTGTCTTATAGGCTGTACGGAATGCCCATAAAGCATCATTTAACTTGTCAGACCACCCTTTAGGATTATACCCAGTCGTTTTTTTCAAGAATTCGTTTTATAGCTCTATTGGTTACTTCAGTTTGACCATTTGATTGAGGATGGTATGCGGTGGAAACCCTATGATATACTCCATATTTTTGCAAGGCTTTTCCCAGATGGTGATTACAAAAGTGTGTTCCCCTATCACTAATCAATGCTTTAGGAATTCCAAACCTAGAAAACAAACTTTGCAAAAATTTAAGTACTACCTTGCTGTCGTTTGTTGGAGATGCTTGCGCTTCGACCCATTTTGATACGTAATCAACAGCAACCAAAATATATTTATTACCTTTAGATTCAGGAAACGGTCCCATGAAGTCTAATCCCCATATGTCGAAAACTTCACATACATGGATATAATTTTGCAGCATTTCGTTTCTTGATGTAATATTTCCGGATCGTTGACACGCATCACATCCTTTTATATAATCTTTTGCATCCTCCAACATCGTGGGCCAATACAATCCCGCATCCAGGATCTTTCTTCTTGTGATGACTGGACCGTGATGTCCCCCTGTTGGCCCTGAATGGCAATGTGCCAATATTGCTGCGATGTCATGACCGTCTACGCATCTTCGTGCAATATTGTCAGGACATAATTTAAAGGCATAAGGTTCATCCCAAATATACTCGTTAGCGCGAGTTATAAACCTTCTTTTCTCGTCGGATGTTAGCCCTTTTGGAATTTCATTTGCAACAATAAAGTTTATAAAGTCGGCATACCATGGTCCATTATTATTGCTCTTAATTCCTACCATCATAAGGTGTTCATCAGGAAAGTCATCAGCTATTTCCCTTTCGTCAAGCACCTCCATATCAGGGTTTTCAAGTCTAGATAAGTGGTCAGCAGCTAGATTCTCGGCACCTTTTTTATCTTTAATTTTAATATCGAATCCTTGGAGCAATAAAACCCACCTAATAAGCCTTGGCTTGGCATCCTGTTTATTGAACAAATACTTCAAAGCAGAATGGTCAGTGTAAACCATAGTTTTTGACAATATAAGATATGATCTAAATTTATCGAATGCAAAAACTACTGCTAAAAGTTCTTTTTCCGTGGTGGTGTAGTGTTCTTGGGCATTATTCAATGTTTTGCTAGCATAATAAATTGGCTTAAATTTCTTATCTATCTTTTGGCCAAGTACGGCTCCAACAGCATAATCACTAGCATCACACATTAGTTCAAAAGGCAGATTCCAATCAGGCGAAATTATAATGGGTGCAGAAGTTAGTTTTTCTTTAAGTATATTGAATGCCTTTTTGCAATCTTCAGAAAAATCAAACTTTGCATCCTTTAGCAACAATTGGGTCATAGGCCTAGATATTTATGAAAAATCCTTTATGAATCTACGATAAAATCCAGCGTGGCCTAAAAAACTTCTAACGCCTTTTACGTTAGTGGGGTAAGGTAGTTTAGCAATTACATCAATTTTAGCTTTATCGACTTCTATACCTTTCCCAGAAATCTTATGTCCTAACACAATTCCCTCTCTAACCATAAAGTGACATTTTTCCCAATAAAGAACAAGGTTAGTTTCTTCACACCTAGCAAGCATTTTATCAAGTTTAAAGAGACAATCACTAAATGAGTTACCGAACACCGAGAAGTCGTCCATGAAGACTTCCATAAAGTCTTCTACTATATCATGGAAGATAGCCGTCATACAACGTTGAAAAGTAGCAGGGGCGTTGCATAATCCGAACGGCATTCTTCTATAGGCGAAGGTTCCATAAGGGCAGGTGAAAGTCGTCTTTTCTTGATCCTCGGGGGCAATTGGTATTTGGAAGAAACCTGAAAACCCATCTAAAAAACAATAATAATCATAACCTGATAGTCTTTCTAACATTTGATCAATAAATGGAAGAGGGAAGTGATCTTTTCGCGTAGCATCATTGAGTTTGCGGTAGTCGATGCAAACTCTCCATCCGGTAACAGTTCTTGAAGGGATTAGCTCATTGTCGTCATTGAGTACTACCGTCATTCCTCCCTTTTTTGGTACAACGTGGATGGGACTGACCCACGAGCTGTCGGAAATCGGGTAGATAAGTCCGGAGTCAAGCAATTTTACAATTTCATTTTTTACCACATCTTGGACTTTTGGATTCAAACGCCTTTGAGGTTGGATAGTTGGTTTGAATTCATCCTTCATAAGGATTTTATGTGTACAAAATGACGGGCTAATTCCCTTAATATCAGACATACTCCACGCTAATGCTCCTCTTCGTTTATATAGTACCTGCAAAAGAGACTCTTTTTCTTTTGGCGTTAAGTCAGATGCAATAATAACGGGTGAATTAGTATTTCCGTTTAAATAAGCATATTCCAAAGTAGAAGGAAGATCCTTAAGCACAGGTTTAACATTATCAATTTCAGTAACACTAGCGGAATAAACCTGTTCATTAATTATATCGTTGCTGTCATCAGATAGATGCGCCGCATCGAGGTTTTTGATGCGCCGCATCGCGTTACATACAGCAGAGTCAACAGCAAAATCATAATCAACAGTATTCTCATCTACTTGATCTTCTATAGCAATTGCGTTTTCTAAATTTTTAAGCAGAAAAGAATCAAGCAAATTATTCTTTAACAATTTCTGAGTAAATTGATTAATCGTATCATCAGAAACATCGATGTTATAGCATTCATCGTCATCGGATTCATCTTTACTCATAGATTGTTCCATGTTAAACTCAACCTCATCTTTCCCTATGGTAAAAGTTATCTTTTTATTAAAAACATCAATTATGGCCCTAGCAGTGGCTAAAAATGGTCGTCCTAATATTATAGGAGTTCTAGAATTTTCAGGCATATCAAGGATAACGAAGTCGATAGGTAGTTCAAATTTATCAACTTTTATTAATATATTTTCCGCTATTCCTAATGGGTATTGTATGGACCTATCAGCTAGTTCTAAGCACATCCTAGTAGGTTTTGGTTCACCAAGACCTAATTTATCATACATAGAAGAGGGCATAAGACTTATACTAGCTCCTAGGTCGGCTAAGGCATTTTCAATATGCAAATTTTTAATTTGACAAGGAATAGTGAAACTCCCTGGATCTTTTTCTTTAGACGGAAGTTTATTGAGCAATGCCGCTGAGCTTCTTTTCCCCATTGTTATGGTGCAAGCCTCTTCGAGTTTAGACTTGTTTGTAAGCAAGCTTTTCAGATATTTGGCGTATTTTGGCATTTGCACTAGGGCTTCCATAAATGGTATGCTTAGCTGCAGCTGCTTGAGATTCTCCAGGAATTTCTTTTGATAGGCATCTTCTTTCTCTTTCCTTACCCTATGTGGGAAAGGTGGTGTTGATCGTTTAGATTCAACAGAAGGTTCTCTTCTAATTACGGGTTCTGGATCAGTCTCTTTTGGTTGCTCTTGCTCGGGTGATAAAGATTCAGGGGAAATTTTTTTGGTACTGTCATCCTCGGGTGTCTCTCCGATTTGAAAGGTTGACTTTCCGCCTCTGGTTGTAATTCCTTTCAGATCGTGCCTTACCAAAAGAACCTTGTTAAGCACTGTTGACAATTGGTGCACTTCAATTGCCAAACCATTGATCATATTGTTTTGTTCCTTTAGTAACAGCTCATGACTGCCTTTGAATTCAGTGATAAAGTTCCTTGCTTCATGATGTTCTTGTTCATTGGCTTGAGCGATTAGTAATGCAAACTCTTCCATAGTAAGGTTTCTTTGGGGTCTTCCGAACCAGTTTGGGAAAATATTGAACATTGTTCCTGAAAATTAAGAACAAGAAGATTTCAAAGTAAAAGCTTCCTAGTATAAGGGTAAGTCAGAATATTTCCCGTTCGGAAATTAGAAAAGAATAAAAGTTGCTGATATCTGCAGATGATGCGCCGTATCCAAATAGTTGGATACGCCGTATCTTAATACGTTAAAATTTAAATCAGACTTTATTCAGAAAATAGATACGCCGCTTAGAATTTTGAATGCGCCGTATCGAATTAATTAATCAAAAATCAGCTTATCTAATTAAAATTAAATGCGTCGTATTAACGAAAGTTAATGCGCCGTATTTTCGTTACGTTTAAAAATAAATATCGATTTTTGATTCAGAAAGATGCGCCGTATCGACAAAGATCGATACGCCGTATCTGTTTAATAATTCGCAAACTGTTTTTAATTAAAATAATAGATACGCCGTATCTACGAAAGCAGATGCGTCGTATGACGTTAACGTTTAGAAAATTTTTTTTTATCAAAAACAGATACGCCGTATCTGCAAAAGCAGATGCGTCGTATTACTTTATCGCTATTTGAAAAAAAATTTTGTATTAAAAACAGATACGCCGTATCTTGGGGAAAAGATGCGTCGTATCGAATTAATTAAACGCGTTGTATTTTTAAAATTAAACGCAATACGCCGTATATGAGAGATCAGATGCGCCGTATCGTTTGATTTAGCACAGTACAACGATAGCAGAACAGAAAAATACGAAAAATAAAAACAAAAATAAAAACACACAAACAAAAATAAACACACAAAAAAAAAAAAAAAGCAAACAATTAACACACAATACAACAAATATGCAAAATAGTACAATGATGCAATTAATCTAATAAAAAGAAAAACCTAATTAAAATACTAATCAAATTAACAGATAATAACAATTCACTCCCCGGCAACGGCGCCAAAAACTTGATGCGCGTGATGTGTCGTTGCGGTTTAGCAGTTTTAATGCCTACTCAAGTTTTAAATTTATATTTAGCCGACTTATCAATAACACACACACTTAACGAGCAGTGTACCCGGTCAGTATGAAGATAATGGTAAGTAGAGTGTCGATCACTAAGAGTGGAACGTATTATCTAGTTATTCTAATCAGTATTTTAATATCCTAACGCAAGGAGGTTTCAGCCTGAGAGACTGGCACGATTTGTTTGCAATTAAATAATAAAATAAACCAATAGGCACGAATCAGCAAGTAGCACACACGTACACAGATAGATACTTGAGATAATAAGAGGGCTGTCCTTATGATTAAGTAGATTGTCACTTGTTTTATTGATAGCTTTATATGAAGTGTATGTAGTTAACCCTTTCTCGTTGGTCCTAATCTTATCGGCGAGTAAACCCTTAATGATTACTTATGTCTAAAAGTTATTCCTAAGTGATCAATTTAGTAATAACCGTGGGAGCCACATTATGTCCCGCAGTCAAATGCCCGCAAGCCACTAATAAACACAGAGGTTATCAATGCACTAATAAGTAGTAACCAAAGACATCAACATATAAACTTTAATTGATGGGAAAGCAAGTATTAAAGGGAGTGCAATCTTTCGTTGTCACATTACACAAGCCACCAATCCTGATGAATTAAAGTTTGCTAACACAATAAAACAAAACTACTTAATGAATTAAACACATGCAACACCTTCTTACAGCTCTTGTATCTTTGATTTGGGTGTGTCTTGTGCTGCCTCCTTGACTGAATTCGTCCTTTGGTTCTTCTGTTCGGTCTTCGAAACTTATATATTTCCCCCGAAATTCGTCTGGTCTTGGGGTATTTATAGTTTCTGTCTGAGGGAAGATGCGGCGCATCTAAGGAGTAGATGCGGCGCATGTACTTAACTTCGCGTGGGGTCCAAGATTATAATATTCAGGAATATTCGTACACCGCCAGAAGATGCGGCGTAACTCCATGATTAGATGCGGCGCATGTCCTCTTGTATCTTGGATCGTATCTGGTGATATCTTGATAGAGATGCGGCGCATGTCATGAGTGAGATGCGGCGCATCTGGAGCAGATTAGTCTTGATCTTCTTCATTTCAGTAGACTCTTCACATTATGCATGTTTTGCTCCATTATTAGTCCAAAATCGCTAAGTTTCACCAAATGCTTGTTTTTACCTGAGAATTACAAAAGTAAACGATTAAGTATCAATCCTCATACATAATATAGTAAAACAAGTCAATTTAATAGGATAAATGATAGTAATAAAATGTACTTATTTGAGTTCATCAAATATCCCCCCACTTGAACTTTACTTGTCCCCAAGTAAACCTTAGAATTTCTTTTATGAAAATGTATCCTAAAAGATGTTAGGATTTATTTTTATATTTAAGCATGTATTCGTTTATTTCATAATCACACAACTAAACACTTAACGAATTAGAAGTAAAATAAAATAAGTCGATAAAAGCAAATCTAATCGTTTAACTGTCCAGTCGTGACGAATATTCTATCATAAGCTTGGCAAGTATACACATCTCCACCACTAAAGCTAAGGAATAACAAGTCTAAAGCGGTAAAAAGGGTTTGTAGGCTTAAGGGTTAATTATTCTTTTTCACTATTGATCTCAAATTCCAGAAAAGGCGACAAAATCACAAATACATGATCGAATCCACGAACACGATACTTGCAATTGCTCAAATCCTTAACTCGAACAGGCTAAAGATAGGTCCAAACTTCACCAATAATAATATATCAAAAAGGGCGACAAAATCATAAATACATAGCCGAATCCACGACTACGATACTTAAGATTGCTCAAATCCCTAATCTCAATAAATCAAAGGTTTGGTTGGATAAAGAATAATAAAGGGTATGGTAACATTTGGGATATAAATTGGTGTAAAATGAAAATAAACAAAACAAATAAATTAAAATCCTAAGTGTGGTTAACCACTATCCCAACCATCCCATGAATAAGACTCATATCATCGAATAACTCACGCTTTAACACTTGAAACACACGCTTTAGGTAGACACGAATTATACTCAACAAGATCTTAATCAAAGAATAAACCTTAATTGGCGTTCCCATAACTGCCAATTCCCATTCAATCCATAAATATAGTACAACAAATAGTGGTGATATCGACCACTTACATAACTTTACATAAGTTGGTTAAAATTAACTTCCAACTTTTCTTTTCTTATTTTTTCGATTTTTTTTTTTTTTTTTTTTTTTTTTTTTTTTTTTTTTTTTTTTTTTTTAACTTGAAACATAAACATAGATGTGTAAAATTTCACCACATCACTACAACTTTCTTTCCGGATAATTTTTCTATACTTTTCATACTTTCAGAAATAACGGTAATAGTGAAAGTAGTAAACACACGAAAAATAAACTCAAAAATATATAATATCTACTTTCACTCCAATTGCATTGTGCAATTTCCCGACCTAACCATAGATAATGAATTACGCACGCGAACACAGGTAATGTAAGGAAACACACTTTGCCTATAGCAATTAACCAACCACGGATTCTAATCTACAGGGTAGGCTAAGGTGTAAGGGTGTAACGAAACATTTTAAACATAGGTGTAAGAAACGAAAGGAATGGCTCTGAGGGTTTTTCTAGGGGTATCTTACTCTAAAAATGAGAGTAACAAAAGGGTTTATACGGGGGTTAACTAACCAGTGTAGTTAGTTAATAACACATAACATATAATAGGCTATTTTGGGTGTAATCCTAGAAATTTACCAATTTAGACAAGTCATTCCAATTATATAAAATAATACTCATTATGGTGGTCTCGAATAGTATACAAGCCAAGTTCTAAAGTTTACAAGTCACCGGCACACTCATAGATTTGTGAATTTTGGAAAATCACAATTTTTGAAAATAACGTCATGTGTGCTGCTATGCAACTTAGATCTTAAACAAAAACATGCTAAAATTTTTTTTAAGTTTGATATATTAAGCACATTTTAAGCATAATTTTTGAAAAAGTTTAGGACAAGTAAGTGTTAAGTGTTCTAATTCTCCAATCCCCCCACTTAAGTTAAACAACGTCCTCGTTGTTTGTATAAAAGGTTAAAAACTGGAAAATAAAAGAATTAGAACAGAAAAACTCCCCTGAGATTTGCTCGGTATGATCCTCCATTAGTATAAGAGCAAAAATCATCTTTCTTGTGGATTAGAACGTTAAAGCTTCATACTTGATGTATCCACAGGAAATCCAGGAAACTATAATACCACCAACGCTTTAAAACACACCTAAGATAAGAAAGGTTCAACTTGCATAATACATTAGTAGTTAGGAAAAATAAAACTTAAAAATTAAAACTGAAAATCATCAGGTCAGTCGATGCGCCGTATCTTATGGAAGAAGATACGCCGTATCGAGCCTGGAATTAATACGGATCAGAATAAAGATGCGCCGCATCCTTAACCAGGGATGCGCCGCATTAAAAATAAACTGATAAAGAGTTTTAAAGTCGAAAATAAAAATGCAGAAAAATAAAATAGGATATGACCATTGCAGGAGATGCGTCGCATCTCAGAATTGAGATGCGCCGTATCTTCGTGCGGGCCTGACTGACTCGACACAGAAAACAGAAAATTAAAAGATAAATCCGGGTTGTCTCCCGGTAAGCACTTGTTTTTATTCCAGAGTCTTCAAGTTAGACTCACGTTCAGCTCATTAATCCAATACTTCAGGTTCAAACTCCACCACCTCGTTCTCATTATCCTCAATTTTATTATCAAAGTATTTCTTCACACGTTGCCCGTTCACTTTGAATATATAACCATTTTTATCGCATATTTCAATAGTTCCGTATGGATACACTTTCTTGACAACGACGGTCCCGTCCATCTTGATTTAAGTTTACCAGGATACATCTTTAATCTGGAATTAAACAGTAGCACTTTCTCTCCAATAGTAAACGTTTTATCCCCACGTAACCTCGAGTCATGCCATCTTTTAGTTCTTTCTTTGTAGATCTTAGTATTTTTGTAGGCCTCATCTCTTAGTTCATAGAGTTCATTAAGTTTCATGAAACGGTTCTTCGTTGCAGCTTCCATATCCATATTACAATTCGTCAAAGCCCAATATGCACTTTGTTCAATTTCGACCGGTAGGTGGCATGCTTTTCCGTATACAAGACGAAATGGAGTGCATCCCGTTGGTGTCTTATAGGCTGTACGGAATGCCCATAAAGCATCATTTAACTTGTCAGACCACCCTTTAGGATTATACCCAGTCGTTTTTTCAAGAATTCGTTTTATAGCTCTATTGGTTACTTCAGTTTGACCATTTGATTGAGGATGGTATGCGGTGGAAACCCTATGATATACTCCATATTTTTGCAAGGCTTTTCCCAGATGGTGATTACAAAAGTGTGTTCCCCTATCACTAATCAATGCTTTAGGAATTCCAAACCTAGAAAACAAACTTTGCAAAAATTTAAGTACTACCTTGCTGTCGTTTGTTGGAGATGCTTGCGCTTCGACCCATTTTGATACGTAATCAACAGCAACCAAAATATATTTATTACCTTTAGATTCAGGAAACGGTCCCATGAAGTCTAATCCCCATATGTCGAAAACTTCACATACATGGATATAATTTTGCGGCATTTCGTTTCTTGATGTAATATTTCCGGATCGTTGACACGCATCACATCCTTTTATATAATCTTTCGCATCCTCCAACATCGTGGGCCAATAAAATCCCGCATCCAGGATCTTTCTTCTTGTGATGACTGGACCGTGATGTCCCCCTGTTGGCCCTGAATGGCAATGTGCCAATATTGCTGCGATGTCATGACCGTCTACGCATCTTCGTGCAATATTGTCAGGACATAATTTAAAGGCATAAGGTTCATCCCAAATATACTCGTTAGCGCGAGTTATAAACCTTCTTTTCTCGTCGGATGTTAGCCCTTTTGGAATTTCATTTGCAACAATAAAGTTTATAAAGTCGGCATACCATGGTCCATTATTATTGCTCTTAATTCCTACCATCATAAGGTGTTCATTAGAAAAGTCATCAGCTATTTCCCTTTCGTCAAGCACCTCCATATCAGGGTTTTCAAGTCTAGATAAGTGGTCTGCAGCTAGATTCTCGGCACCCTTTTTATCTTTAATTTTAATATCGAATCCTTGGAGCAATAAAACCCACCTAATAAGCCTTGGCTTGGCATCCTGTTTATTGAACAAATACTTCAAAGCAGAATGGTCAGTGTAAACCATAGTTTTTGACAATATAAGATATGATCTAAATTTATCGAATGCAAAAACTACTGCTAAAAGTTCTTTTTCCGTGGTGGTGTAGTGTTCTTGGGCATTATTCAATGTTTTGCTAGCATAATAAATTGGCTTAAATTTCTTATCTATCTTTTGGCCAAGTACGGCTCCAACAGCATAATCACTAGCATCACACATTAGTTCAAAAGGCAGATTCCAATCAGACGAAATTATAATGGGTGCAGAAGTTAGTTTTTCTTTAAGTATATTGAATGCCTTTTTGCAATCTTCAGAAAAATCAAACTTTGCATCCTTTAGCAACAATTGGGTCATAGGCCTAGATATTTTTGAAAAATCCTTTATGAATCTACGATAAAATCCAGCGTGGCCTAAAAAACTTCTAACGCCTTTTACGTTAGTGGGGTAAGGTAGTTTAGCAATTACATCAATTTTAGCTTTATCGACTTCTATACCTTTCCCAGAAATCTTATGTCCTAACACAATTCCCTCTCTAACCATAAAGTGACATTTTTCCCAATAAAGAACAAGGTTAGTTTCTTCACACCTAGCAAGCATTTTATCAAGTTTAAAGAGACAATCACTAAATGAGTTACCGAACACCGAGAAGTCGTCCATGAAGACTTCCATAAAGTCTTCTACCATATCATGGAAGATAGCCGTCATACAACGTTGGAAAGTAGCAGGGGCGTTGCATAATCCGAACGGCATTCTTCTATAGGCGAAGGTTCCATAAGGGCAGGTGAAAGTCGTCTTTTCTTGATCCTCGGGGGCAATTGGTATTTGGAAGAAACCTGAAAAACCATCTAAAAAACAATAATAATCATAACCTGATAGTCTTTCTAACATTTGATCAATAAATGGAAGAGGGAAGTGATCTTTTCGCGTAGCATCATTGAGTTTGCGGTAGTCGATGCAAACTCTCCATCCGGTAACAGTTCTTGAAGGGATTAGCTCATTGTCGTCATTGAGTACTACCGTCATTCCTCCCTTTTTTGGTACAACGTGGATGGGACTGACCCACGAGCTGTCGGAAATCGGGTAGATAAGTCCGGAGTCAAGCAATTTTACAATTTCATTTTTCACCACATCTTGGACTTTTGGATTCAAACGCCTTTGAGGTTGGATAGTTGGTTTGAATTCATCCTTCATAAGGATTTTATGTGTACAAAATGACGGGCTAATTCCCTTAATATCAGACATACTCCACGCTAATGCTCCTCTTCGTTTATATAGTACCTGCAAAAGAGACTCTTTTTCTTTTGGCGTTAAGTCAGATGCAATAATAACGGGTGAATTAGTATTTCCGTTTAAATAAGCATATTCCAAAGTAGAAGGAAGATCCTTAAGCACAGGTTTATCATTATCAATTTCAGTAACACTAGCGGAATAAACCTGTTCATTAATTATATCGTTGCTGTCATCAGATAGATGCGCCGCATCGAGGTTTTCGATGCGCCGCATCGCGTTACATACAGCAGAGTCAGCAGCAAAATCATAATCAACAGTATTCTCATCTACTTGATCTTCTATAGCAATTGCGTTTTCTAAATTTTTAAGCAGAAAAGAATCAAGCAAATTATTCTTTAACAATTTCTGAGTAAATTGATTAATCGTATCATCAGAAACATCGATGTTATAGCATTCATCGTCATCGGATTCATCTTTACTCATAGATTGTTCCATGTTAAACTCAACCTCATCTTTCCCTATGGTAAAAGTTATCTTTTTATTAAAAACATCAATTATGGCCCTAGCAGTGGCTAAAAATGGTCGTCCTAATATTATAGGAGTTCTAGAATTTTCAGGCATATCAAGGATAACGAAGTCGATAGGTAGTTCAAATTTATCAACTTTTATTAATATATTTTCCGCTATTCCTAATGGGTATTGTATGGACCTATCAGCTAGTTCTAAGCACATCCTAGTAGGTTTTGGTTCACCAAGACCTAATTTATCATACATAGAAGAGGGCATAAGACTTATACTAGCTCCTAGGTCGGCTAAGGCATTTTCAATATGCAAATTTTTAATTTGACAAGGAATAGTGAAACTCCCTGGATCTTTTTCTTTAGACGGAAGTTTATTGAGCAATGCCGCTAAGCTTCTTTTCCCCATTGTTATGGTGCAAGCCTCTTCGAGTTTAGACTTGTTTGTAAGCAAGCTTTTCAGATATTTGGCGTATTTTGGCATTTGCACTAGGGCTTCCATAAATGGTATGCTTAGCTGCAGCTGCTTGAGATTCTCCAGGAATTTCTTTTGATAGGCATCTTCTTTCTCTTTCCTTACCCTATGTGGGAAAGGTGGTGTTGATCGTTTAGATTCAACAGAAGGTTCTCTTCTAATTACGGGTTCTGGATCAGTCTCTTTTGGTTGCTCTTGCTCGGGTGATAAAGATTCAGGGGAAATTTTTTTGGTACTGTCATCCTCGGGTGTCTCTCCGATTTGAAAGGTTGACTTTCCGCCTCTGGTTGTAATTCCTTTCAGATCGTGCCTTACCAAAAGAACCTTGTTAAGCACTGTTGACAATTGGTGCACTTCAATTGCCAAACCATTGATCATATTGTTTTGTTCCTTTAGTAACAGCTCATGACTGCCTTTGAATTCAGTGATAAAGTTCCTTGCTTCATGATGTTCTTGTTCATTGGCTTGAGCGATTAGTAATGCAAACTCTTCCATAGTAAGGTTTCTTTGGGGTCTTCCGAACCAGTTTGGGAAAATATTGAACATTGTTCCTGAAAATTAAGAACAAGAAGATTTCAAAGTAAAAGCTTCCTAGTATAAGGGTAAGTCAGAATATTTCCCGTTCGGAAATTAGAAAAGAATAAAAGTTGCTGATATCTGCAGATGATGCGCCGTATCCAAATAGTTGGATACGCCGTATCTTAATACGTTAAAATTTAAATCAGACTTTATTCAGAAAATAGATACGCCGCTTAGAATTTTGAATGCGCCGTATCGAATTAATTAATCAAAAATCAGCTTATGTAATTAAAATTAAATGCGTCGTATTAACGAAAGTTAATGCGCCGTATTTTCGTTACGTTTAAAAATAAATATCGATTTTTGATTCAGAAAGATGCGCCGTATCGACAAAGATCGATACGCCGTATCTGTTTAATAATTCGCAAACTGTTTTTAATTAAAATAATAGATACGCCGTATCTACGAAAGCAGATGCGTCGTATGGCGTTAACGTTTAGAAATTTTTTTTTTTTATCAAAAACAGATACGCCGTATCTGCAAAAGCAGATGCGTCGTATTACTTTATCGTTATTTGAAAAAAAATTTCGTATTAAAAACAGATACGCCGTATCTTGGGGAAAAGATGCGTCGTATCGAATTAATTAAACGCGTTGTATTTTTAAAATTAAACGCAATACGCCGTATCTGAGAGATCAGATGCGCCGTATCGTTTGATTTAGCACAGTACAACGATAGCAGAACAGAAAAATACGAAAAATAAAAACAAAAATAAAAACACACAAACAAAAATAAACACACAAAAAAAAAATAAAAGCAAACAATTAACACACAATACAACAAATATGCAAAATAGTACAATGATGCAATTAATCTAATAAAAAGAAAAACCTAATTAAAATACTAATCAAATTAACAGATAATAACAATTCACTCCCCGGCAACGGCGCCAAAAACTTGATGCGCGTGATGTGTCGTTGCGGTTTAGCAGTTTTAATGCCTACTCAAGTTTTAAATTTATATTTAGCCGACTTATCAATAACACACACACTTAACGAGCAGTGTACCCGGTCAGTATGAAGATAATGGTAAGTAGAGTGTCGATCACTAAGAGTGGAACGTATTATCTAGTTATTCTAATCAGTATTTTAATATCCTAACGCAAGGAGGTTTCAGCCTGAGAGACTGGCACGATTTGTTTGCAATTAAATAATAAAATAAACCAATAGGCACGAATCAGCAAGTAGCACACACGTACACAGATAGATACTTGAGACAATAAGAGGGCTGTCCTTATGATTAAGTAGATTGTCACTTGTTTTATTGATAGCTTTATATGAAGTGTATGTAGTTAACCCTTTCTCGTTGGTCCTAATCTTATCGGCGAGTAAACCCTTAATGATTACTTATGTCTAAAAGTTATTCCTAAGTGATCAATTTAGTAATAACCGTGGGAGCCACATTATGTCCCGCAGTCAAATGCCCGCAAGCCACTAATAAACACAGAGGTTATCAATGCACTAATAAGTAGTAACCAAAGACATCAACATATAAACTTTAATTGATGGGAAAGCAAGTATTAAAGGGAGTGCAATCTTTCGTTGTCACATTACACAAGCCACCAATCCTGATGAATTAAAGTTTGCTAACACAATAAAACAAAACTACTTAATGAATTAAACACATGCAGCACCTTCTTACAGCTCTTGTATCTTTGATTTGGGTGTGTCTTGTGCTGCCTCCTTGACTGAATTCGTCCTTTGGTTCTTCTGTTCGGTCTTCGAAACTTATATATTTCCCCCGAAATTCGTCTAGTCTTGGGGTATTTATAGTTTCTATCTGAGGGAAGATGCGGCGCATCTAAGGAGTAGATGCGGCGCATGTACTTAACTTCGCGTGGGGTCCAAGATTATAATATTCAGGAATATTCGTACACCGCCAGAAGATGCGGCGTAACTCCATGATTAGATGCGGCGCATGTCCTCTTGTATCTTGGATCGTATCTGGTGATATCTTGATAGAGATGCGGCGCATGTCATGAGTGAGATGCGGCGCATCTGGAGCAGATTAGTCTTGATCTTCTTCATTTCAGTAGACTCTTCACATTATGCATGTTTTGCTCCATTATTAGTCCAAAATCGCTAAGTTTCACCAAATGCTTGTTTTTACCTGAGAATTACAAAAGTAAACGATTAAGTATCAATCCTCATACATAATATAGTAAAACAAGTCAATTTAATAGGATAAATGATAGTAATAAAATGTACTTATTTGAGTTCATCAATACTTCATAGGGCCGAAATCATCATCTTCATCAATCATAGCAATGTTAAAGAGCTCATCACCAAATTCTTCCTCGAGCTCCACCAAAAACGGGTTGATCACAGGTGCTTCATGTGCTTCAATAGGTAGTGTAATAAATTTGACCTCATCATTCTTTTGTTTTGCAACCTGTTTAGGAAAACTAGCAAGATTATTAGTAACGGGATTAATAATATTAAATAAATTTGTACCACTTTGTGTTGTAAGTGACTCCAATTCCACTTGTGAATCTCCATCTTTAACTAGTGGTCTTGCAATTTCAGCATCGTACCGAATTTCATCCTTAAATAAGTAATCCCAGATTTCTTCAAAATCCCTCGTTGGGTCAAAATCTGGCTTATCCGTTCCACACCTAAATACTTCCGTTTGTTGTGGTAATTGCGGTATGCAATCGTACGCAATAGCATCAAACTTTTTAATATCAGAATACTCATTATCTTCATCCGAGGGAATATTATCATGGTGTTTTTGATATGATGAGAATATATCTTCCACCTCGGGTGGAAAATCACAGGTAATAGCACTATACACCATTGTCCCATATTCATCTTCATTTTCATCATAAGCAGTTTCGGATGAAGAAGCTTCTTTGAAAACAATTGCCGGATTTTCATTCAAATCAAACACTTGTGACTCTTCTTCAACTTGTGCAATTTCCAGAGAAATAACATCATCAATAACTATTGCCGGAATCCTAATTGCATCAAAATCATATGACTCTTCTTCATCATCATCATTTGATAAAGTCCAAGTGTGTCGAAATGGCAATTTGTTTCTTTCTCTCCCTGACTTTTCCTGCTTCAATAACAAGTATTCTTCCATCGTGGGTTCTTTATCCTCGATGACTTGTGCACCATATCTTGCTCTTTCCCAATTGTAGATCCCATTATTGCTCAAGGCTCTTTCCTCTTCAAGTCTGATATATTCTTCCATTGTAATATCCGGATCGTCCATCTTCCTGAAATAAAACTTACTCGTGCAAAAGAAGAGTGAAACAATCAAAGTAAAATAAAAGTTGCTGATATCAGCAAACGATGCGCCGTATCCAAAAAGTTGGATATGCCGTATCTTATAATCGTTAAAATTTAATCAGACTTTTATTCAGAAAGCAGATACGCCGCTTATGAATTAGAATGCGCCGTATCAGTTTAATTGTCAAAAATCGATTATATTTATTAAAATTAAATGCGTCGTATTAACAAAAGCTAATGCGCCGTATTTTCGTTACGTTTCAAAATACAAGATTTTTGATTCAGAAGATGCGCCGTATCGATAAAAATCGATGCGTCGTATCTGTTTAATAATTCAAAAACCTGTTTTTAATTTAAATAGATAATACGCCGTATCTGTTAAAACAGATGCGTCGTATGGCGTTAGGGTTTAGAAAAATTTCTTATTAAAAACAGAATACGCCGTATCTTGGGGAAAGATGCGTCGTACTAGAATTTATTAAACGCGTTGTATTTTATAAAAATTAAACGCAATACGCCGTATCTGTGAAAACAGATGCGCCGTATCGTTTGTATCAGCTCAATACAAAGATAGCAGAATGCAGAAAAATAGAAAAAGAAAAACAAAAAATAAAAACAAACAAAAAGAAACAAAAATTAAAGAAAATAAAAAACACACAAAACAGAAAATATGCAAATAATACAATGAATGCAATTTATCTAATATATAACAGGATTAGCGGTTAGAATCTAAAAATTAAAAAGAAAAACCTAATCAAAATACTAATCAAATTAACAGATAATAACAATTCACTCCCCCGTAGCGGCACAAAAAACTTGATGCGTGCGCGTGTCGTTGTGGTTTTAGCAGTATTAATGCCTACTCAAGTTTTAAATTTATATTTAGCCGACTTATCAATAAAACACACACTTTAACGATGTAATACCTGAAATTCAGATAACGCGTAAAATTACCAAATTACCCCTGATAATATAAAACCTTATAAAACAACTTATAAAATTCCGAAATAATTCCAAAACATCTGAAATCGAACTATATCTGAAACAAAAAAATTTCTGGGACAATGTTCATCATTTTAAATTTTCAAAAAAATAATCTTACACATTTATATATAAAATTCCGAAAATTGCAAATTAAATAAATATAATGTTTTAATTCTTTTAATTAGATTATATGTAAAATAAATTTGGAAAAGGTCTAATAAAATCAAACCAATATTATCTTGATTTCATGGGCCGAAAATATTCTGATTTGCCCCCCCTAAAGTCGGTTCTCATAAGTTAAAACAAATCTCTTTTATTTTTATTCTCAAAAACAAAAACCGACTAAGTTCTATAAACCCTAGCGATCTAAAGAAATTCGACCAAGGCTGCTATACGAATTCTGGGATTGAACAAGTATTTTTCTGGGATTATTGGAGGTGCAAGGAAGCTAGGAAAATTAAGGGTTGCTGCGTTTTCTCCTTGGTTTATTCTTGTTCTTGTTTTCTTGTCGATTTGCTCTAAATCAAGGTAATAATTCTTGCGACTAAACCAAATGTGTTAAAATTAATATGGCATTTTTCCAGTGATATTTAGATGTTATATAACTCATATAAAATATGTAAATCGATCCATGCATGCTAATTCTATGCGAATGAAAATATTATGGCTATAGAACACGTATATTGCAATAATATGTAATCCGAATTTCTGGGCATGATGGCTATTTTATTTAGACCTCTTATGATGTATTAGACCTGGGAAAAATGATAGATCGAATTATGGTGACCTAAATCAAGTCGTGTTAATTTTAGTGTCTAAAACATACGTAAATATGCAATATATGTTAAACGAATTTTCTGGGCATGTTCACTATTTTTCGTGGGTTCCTTATAAGTAATATGATCTGGGAAAAATATGGTTTTGATTTTTAGAGGCCCAAAATTAACGTGGTTAATTATTGATAAAACCGGATTTTAGAAAAATAAAGAAACAAATAAAATAAAAATCGTGGCCTCTAGGGTTTGATTTCTTGGATGAATATCTGATCATTTAATGTGTTTTAAGGATGATTTAATTATGGTTCAATGATTGGTGCATAGTAGGGTTTCTAATTGTTTGTAAAAAGTATTACCGATTTGAAGTTAAATGCATAAGGACCTGTTTTGCCAACTTTGAAACTTCTGGGATATTTTTCTAAGATCATATACATCTGTAAGAATGTGGGAAAAATATAACTTTGGGGTCCTAAGTGTAAATTTTGCATAATAATGAATTAATGGGAATTTAGGGTTACGAATTGGAAGTAATTAAAAATGAGGGACCAAAAGTGTAAATCTGGAATTCTGAAGTTGTTTTGTGTTAATACTGATATAAAAAGGTTGTTGTGTAATTTTGAGGATTTTTGGGCTAATTATGTAATTGTTATGTAATTATGATTTAATATATATGTTTTGTAAACTTAAAGGGCTAAATATGTAAATTCTGAATTCTGAGGGGTCAAATATGTAAAGTACTGAATTCTGATGATATATTCTGTAAATTTGATATATAATATGTTTAGTTGGTAATTATGGATATTGTAGGGTTTAAATTGTAAAATATATAATTATAAGGTTGGTTTTGTAAATTTGTAACTAAAGGGGTGTAATATGTAAATTATGAAACTTAAGGGAATAAAGTGTAATTCTGAATTAAAATGTGTATATAATTCGTAACTTAAAGTATTTTCACTAATGACCTTGGAAATTGATGAAGTTACATTTAAAACCCTAAACTATGTAAACATGTCATAATTAAATCTAAACTTCTGTAACTTGATAAAATATATCATTATTCCATAATAATCTTTGAATAAGAGTTTAACCTAATCTGAACTAGTAATAATTTGAATTAGAATCTCTGGTAATTCTGTCTTCCTCTTCCTTAGGTGTGAAGAAGGAGAAGCCCTGACTTTCATCTTTGTGTTTGTTTGTTTTTCTGCTGTGCAATAAGGTACAGATATTCTGTCCTTTTTCAGTAAGGGCGTTTCATTCCCTTTTATTCAGTTTTTCATTTTCCTTATTAGGATTCCCTGTACCATTGCTATGTTCCCTTCTGTTTGTGAACCTTCCGTGTGATTCCTTGTTTTGTGAGTCTTTATGATCTCTTTCATGTTCTGACTTGTTATACTTCTGAATTGATATCCTTATTATAATCCTCTTTGCTTTGAACCTTTTTCATGATTCCCTTTTGTTACGACCTCTGATATAAGAATCTGTTATGTGAAAACCTTTTTAATTGTGACTTGGAAATGTTTTGAGAAAAATAAGTTATTTTAAAGGAATGTTTTCAATGAACTTTTGACAGGAAATTCTAAAATGAACTTTTGCAATGAACTCTGAATTATGAACCTTTGATATAATCTTCTGAACCATTTGATATAATCCTTTTAATCTGAACTTAAACTTTGATATAAAACTTAATCTGATAAACTTTGATTGGAACCTTTGACATTTATTTCTAAACTGTTTGACATGAACCTTTTTGCCATGTACCCTTAAGATATGACCTTTGATTATTTTAATAGTACATCTGACCTGTGACCTACAGTCTGATGTCCGAGCCAATCACTAGGCATGAGGGTTTCATGTCCATGTCATTGACGCACCTCTGACATGACTTTAGGGCAGGAGAGTGATGACCTGTCCCGTCCCTTATTTATTATCTGCTATGGCCATTATATTATGATTATTGAATTATCTGTGGGGCGTATAGGTGCACTCTAGATTTGATCTGTTATCTGTTATATGCTTTCTGTTTATTATATCTGGTGACTGATGGTGTGTGCGATACACGTCTTTCACATTGTCTGAGAGCTGATCACTCTACACAGGTTTGTTTTATTATGTTGTTATGCTATGGTATAATCTGCTATCTGGGCTCGTGACAGATTTCTGTTTTTCCCTTATTCTATAACTTTATTGTTTCCTTTTCCTTATTTCTTTTCTTTTGTCCTTATTCCGTTCCTTACTCCTTTCGCTTTGATTTGTATCGGTATGATCTGTATTCTTGATTGTATTTGTACTACTCTCTATTACTGCTTTTGTTATCGTTATATCTGTTCACTGAGCTCTCGTAGCTCAGCCGCATTTCTTTTCCTGCGGCAGGTTTTAGTAGGAAGCTGGGAATGAGTGGAGAGTATACCTTTGGACTTGGAAGATTGAATAGCCATTCGGGATTAGAGTTGACTAGAAGATATCATAATTTAGAAGTAGTTGTTTTTTGAAGTTCTCAATTGTAACCTTGTAGATTCAGTATTTTCAATTGTAATCCTTGAATTTTTGTATTACTAAAAATGTATGCTTTGTTGTGATCTGATGTGAATCCATTATTGTGATATCTTTACCCTTGTCGGGTCGGGGTGTTACAAACGAGCAGTGTACCCGGTCAGTATGAATATAATGGTAAGTAGAGTGTCGATCACTAAGAGTGGGACGTATTATCTAGTTATTCTAATCAGTATTATTAATATCTTAAGTTAGCTATACAACCTAATCTAACGCAAGGGGGTTCAGCCTGAGAGACTGGCACGGTTTGGTTATGATTAAATAGAAAACTAAACTAATGAGCACGAATCAGCGATTAGCACACACGTACACAGATAGATACTTGAGACTATAAGAAGACCTGTCCTGATAATTAAGTAGCTTGTCACTTGTTTTATTGCTAGTTTTATATGAAGTGTATATAATTAACCCTTTCTCGTTGGCTCTAATCTTATCGGCGAGTAAACCCTTAATGATCACTTATGTCTATCCCACTATCCTAGAAACGATAGAATAAATAGGCGAGGAAGGGGCATGGCGACCCAAGCAATGCTCAGCTAGACACAGAGGTTATCAATGCACTAATAAAAGTCACCAAAGACATCAACATATAAACTTTAATTAATGGGAAAGCAATTTTAAGGGGTGCCCATGATTTTCCGTAGTCACATGGAATTGGCCCATCAATCCTGATGAATTAAGGTGTACTAATACAATAAAACAAAACTACTTAATGAATTGAATACATGCAGGACCTTCTTACAGCTCTTGTATCTTCGTTCAGGGTGTGTCTTGTGCTGCTAATACGTCTGAATTCGACTTTAGGGTTTCTGTCTTTCTTCTGAGTTTTGTCTAAGTGTCTCCAAAAACTCTCGAAATTCGTCTGGTCTTGGGGTATTTATAGTTTCTGTCTGAGGGTTAGATGCGGCGCATAGGATAAGTAGATGCGGCGCATTGACTTAACTTCGCGTGGGGTCCAAGATTAATATATTCAGGAATATTCGTACACCACCTTAAGATGCGGCGTAACTCCATTTCTCCATGCGGCGCATGTCCTTTGCTGTCTTGGATCGTAACTTGTGAAATCTTGATAGTGATGCGCCGTATGTAAGAAGTATGTTGCGGCGTATCTAGAGCAGAATGATCTTGATCTTGTACATTTCAGTAGACTCTTAACATCTTGCTTGTTTTGCTCCATAATTAGTCCAAAATCGCCAAGTTTCACATAATACTTGTTTTTACCTGAGAATTACAAAAGTAAACATTAACGTATCAATTCTCATATATAATATAATAAAACAAGTCAAATAAATAAGATAAATGATGATAATAAAATGTACTTATTTGAGTTCATCATTGTCTTTAATAAATACTTTCGCAGCATAGAAGCTACCTTATTTGCCTATTTATTTATACATCTTTACTGTACCAGGATCCGCCGGTGTGTGATGATTACATCGACTATATAAACGACGAACCGGATGTGAATATGGTTTCGTTAGAAGAAATACCATTTGATAATGAAAATTGTAAGGGTGTTGAGAATGAAAATGTTAGTTGCATGCATAAAGAACCAACAGCACCATTGCAGACAGATGTTGAGGTACATGTTTTTTTTTTTTAATTTAAAAAGTTGAATAACTTTATATTTCTATGTCTTGTGGACGGTGCTAATGACAACCTATTCTCTGCAGAAAGATCAAACAACACCGTTGCAACAATCAGTCAGCAACCAAGGATATGCAAATGTGGTCGGTCCTAATGACAAACCTTGCTTGGACTCTGTTTTTTCTGATCGCAGAATGAAGATAATCCAAAAGAAAAAAAAGGCGGCGAAAATTAAATACTTGGCTAGAACCTTTAAATCAAAGCAGGAGAAGTTTTCCAGATCTTTGAATCCAGTCAACGTCCAACGCGCACGACTGAGAAGAACATCTAATCGCAGAAACGAGTCGAGTGAGCATATTGTCATTTTAGATGTAAGTCACCGTATTACATTCATACTGAAATCAATATCTCATTGGCCTCTGCTAATATATGTTATGTATCTTCTCAGGACGTCTTTGGAAACCCCAAAACTCGGTCAATTACTGAGTTATATTCGGACAACATAGGACCTTTTGTAGAGGTAGTCTGTTTCTTATTCTTAAATTAAGTATAATATGATTTGTTTAATGCTAATCATTGATTTGTTTTTTTAGGATCTGTCTCGACATCCCAAAAGTAAAAAGGACAAGGTCTCATTTCCTGATTCACTTTGTATTTATTTAAAGCAAAAAAAAACCAACCGACTTTAAATTTCCGTGGGGCGGTCGTACCATTGTTTCTGGTATGAATTTTTGGTTAGCGTTGGCATGTCTCGAAGATTGTAAAGGCGGTTGGTTGTATGCCTATGGAAGGAACCATCATCAGTAGCTGGTCAAATACATTTGTATATAGTTTTTCATTTAGTAACCACTATAAGTTTTATAATATTTGCTTTTTGTACGCAGCACTTGGATATATGGTTTGACCTGATGTGGTCTCTTAGGGGAAGCAATGCAGATTGGACCTTGGCAGGGTCTCTGTTCGCCCGACACATCTTGGCTGGTCAAATGTATAGTCATTATTCAGATGGAACATACTACCCTGTGGCTTGGCGAGACGTCAAAAAGGTTAGTTTACCACAATCCTTTTGAATATACAATTGTAAGTGTATGCATAGTAATCTGTACATTTGTTTGTCTATATTAGGTTTATTTTCCCGTGAATGAACCTGAGAAACACTGGTGTCTCGCTGAGCTTCACCTGCGTACGGGAGTTGTTTCATTTTATGACACTCTTGGGTTTGTACATGGTAATGGCATACGGTGGTGGAGAACTTTGAAAAGAATTTTGCCAAATCAGCTTACCATGTATCTGGATCAGCAAGGTATATTGGCGAGCAAGGGCATATCAGCCAAGGAATATAAAATAACATACCAGTGTCCTGCAGTCCCGAAACAAGCAGAATTATATGGTGATTGTGGTGTATGGGTATGTATTATTTTATACAGATTGTGCCGCAACCAACCACTGGAAGTAGCCGACCCTCTTGAAACATCGTTAGCATACCGTGAGCGGATGCTTCAATACTTCTGGAAGCACAAGGAGTCAATAAACAATGTTTAACGGCATTTTTTTCCCATTTGTGAACATCCTTTGAGTAGGTATGAAGTAATGGATCCAGCGTTGTGGTTTGACAAGTTTTCGGTATGGGCAGGAAGTCTCGTGTGATGAGCCTGTAGAACCTGGTTACTGTCATCAATGGAAGACGTTCGATATCAACTAACCATAAAATATTTGACTATTATATAGTAACCGCTGTCGTTTGTAAACCTTCAATAACATGTAACCCAAAAACAATCGACTATTATCTAGTATTAGTTCTTGTTTGTAACCGTTCAATAACATGTAACCCAATAATTTGAATAAGGTTTCTTTCTCTTCCTCCTTAACTCTTTTTACCTTTTCAACAATCATGCCTTTACCCTATCATGAGTATTGATGTGTAGGAGCAGCAGCAGGTTCATTTTCACCGGCAGTAGGATTCACCAAACACATTTCGACACTTAACACACTACGCGTCTAACTTAATGTGGACTTACATGCTACATAGAAGAACCTACTGCATCAGTACATTTCACCAACTGCATCAATATCTGACATGCAGTATATTTATCCCTTTAAACAACACCAAACAGGGGAATTAAAACAACCATTCAACAGTTAATAAAATAATTAGATAATAACTACGAATTTCATTAACATAATTCTTTAGATAAAGAGTACACATTACATAAACTTCAGCAAAACAAGTTTTTGTAAGAAACAACAAGATAAAGAGTAAACATAACATAAAAGCCACCAAGACAAATGGGGAAATGCAAAAGTATCATTAGGTTGGCTATAGATAGGGATGGGTCAAGAGGGTGGGATTTTCATGGGTTTCCTCACCGTGTATTGGTCAAAGGAGATACGGGAGATCCAAAAAGAAAAATATAAGGAAGAACAAAAGATATCTATATACTGTTCCCACGTGATTTGTGAGAAAAGGAGGGGGTTTATTTGTTTGTGTTAAGTTTTATAATGTATTGTGTATACCCGTGTCGCTGAGGTAAAATTATAGTACCTCGGTTTCATGTAAATGTGAAAAATATAAATCTGGAGTCGTTTTTACAATGCGGATGTAAAATATATTTGTTGACTCCCAAAAATGAATTTTAAAGTTCAACCTATACTATTGTGGTGTCGGTACGCGTGTGGTGTCGGTTTTACTGTTAGATTACTCAAAAGTAATAATGTTACAAAAACTTTGTAGTTAACAAACACTTGAATATACTAAGACAGTTACTCAAAAGTAACAATGTTACAAAAACCTTGTAGTTAATCGACTTACGAAACAATCCGTACTTAACCCCAACATAATTAATTATCCAATAAGGAGTCCTAGTCAAGTTTCCTTTAACCATAAACCAACACAAGGAGGATGCTTCCAAGAACTCACCTCCTTTTATTTCTACCAACATCCTGCCCATATAGTTTCCTTTGTATCTTGCCGATAAGATCAACAACCATTTTTGACTAACGATTGACAAGAAGTTTAGTTTCTCCTTCAACCATCATCTTAAGCGTAGACACATCTAGAGGGTAATCATTCTCTACCAGCATGTGCATACGAAGTCCTCCCTGCATTACTAACTCATGAACTCCACATGACTCATATAATCTCCAACTCAGAATTTTAGTACTTGTACCCTGTTGTAGCCACATACTATCTTGAGCAGAAGCTTCAAACATGATCTTCAGATATCCCCAAATCTCTCTATCAAGCTCATCTGGTGGCCTTGTATTTCTATACTTGTTCTTGATTAATCCAAACACGTTTACCAAATCTTGTCTGTCAATGTGTCTAAACATTTGAGGAAGTGTTTTAAACCTTTGAGTTCTTCCACCAACTCTGCATATCTCAAACCAAGGAACTTTCCCATCATAACCAGCTTTCCATCCAATAACTGTAGTTTTAACTTCTAAAGGAGCAGTATCCTCAAACAGGTCATCATCATCTGACACAACCTGGGTCATCAGTTGTAAATCAATTGTCTCTTTCTTTTTATTCCCTGGTTCATCACTACCTTCTGAACTAGTCATTACCACTGGATTAGTTCTCTTCTTCTTTCTAGCCATCATTTTAAATCTTCTCCCAGATCTTTTGACACCAATTGTAGACTTAGGCTTTATCTCTTTTTCCCCACTTTTCTTATCCTCCCATATAGCCTTTTCCTCATCCCTAGAATTCAACCTTTCTTCAATCTCAGCCTGTTTTACAATTATTTCTTGAATTTCTTTTGGCAAACAATGATATAGGACATATGCAGGATCAGGATCATTTTCAGACTCTTCCACCATCTTTTCTTTCGCTTTCCCAGTGTATGTAGGTGGTTGCGTGGGTTTCTTAGATTGAATGGGTTATCTAATAGTTACACCCTTGACAGGAACACTTGGAATTGTACGTGTGAGAGTTGGTGGTTTTGTTGCAGACACAGTCGTTTGTTTTGATGTGATGGGGTGAGTTTGTGATTTTGATCTTGGTTCATGTTGAGGTTCAGATTGTTTTTTTTTTGTGGTGATTGCTGTTGTTGTTGTTGTTGTTGTTGTTGTGGTGCCGTTGATTTTGGTTCAGCAGTAGGCTCTCTTATTGTCACTCCTTTGATAGGAGGTCTAGGAAGTGTAGGTGACGGAGTTGTCTGGTTAATTGTTGGTTGGAGTCGTGGTTGAGGTTGTTGTTGAGGTGCTGATGTAGGTTGTGTTTGTGATTGTGATTGTGATGGTGGGGGTGGTGTTGATTGTTTTTGTGTTGATGATTTGGTAGTTTTTAGTGGTAGAACAACCTGAGCCAATCTAACATCATCACCTTCCAACTCTTCAGCATTAGAAGGTTCAATACCAGCACTCGGACCTTGGTCTGTCTCAGCAGCAGGATCTTTACTACTAGCAACAGGTTGAATTACCTCATCAGTATAATATTTAACCAACTGCCCGGCATCCAAAGTATTTAGATTAGCCCCAACACCAGTATCCACATCCATATCAACCTGATCATTTCCCTCGATGCTAGCACCACTTTCATCAATTTGCTTCTCAACCTCTTCTGAGTCCTTGTCTTCATTCCTCCCCTGTTTGGGACCATCATCCCCCAAACTTGTGTCTTCAGGAGAGATCACCCTATGTGCCGTTCCAGGCTTCTTTAGCCTTTCGAATACCCTTGTTCTTGACTTCCTCCTTCCCTTCAACTGCCTAATTCTCATCTTCATTCCTTTGACTGTTTGTGTGAGAGCAAGAACTTGGGACTCTGATGCGTGGTTTTGCAACCTTACAACAGGTTTTACCTCTCGAGGGATCTCAAGAGGCTTACAACCCCACCAGGCAGTGTACCTGACCGATGTAGTATAGTGTAGTGGTAAGTACGGGGGATTGATCGTTCTCCACAGGGAATAGTGTCGTTAGGATTGAAAAACTACTTTAATAGGTCTAAGGGTGAAAGAAGATTCTTTTTGTATTTTTATAATTTTCTAGAAAGCAAGTAAAATCTCGGGTTTGAAAGAGTGGGCGGAATTAGTTGCTAGTCAACTAACCCAAATTACTACGAATGCAAATAAAATAAAATAACAAAAATGAAAATGTTGGTGAAAACTTATGTGGAGGGAAATGTGTTTACTTAGATTTCCTTACTCCCTAACTATCTTTTACTGGTTGATTAGTGTGTATTAGTCGCGTGGATGACGGGTGTATTCCTTAATACCATTCGTGGGGTGGCGTACGTACTTCCCCAACTCTACAAGCTCCTACTTCACTCCTATGTCGAGCCGGCTAGGAAGCTCCTAACATGGGATCACTAGAATTCACTTGTGCATTAAATACAACCATAAAAACCTTTAGTACGCATTGGTTCATGTTTCTTAAGACGTTCAAGCAAGTTACCGAATAGGAAGTTAGCCAGTTTTCTTAAGCCTAACATAGATGAACAATCATCCAATACAACTAATAACACACTAATAACCAATAATCAATAGCTAGGTTTCATTAGATCTAAGCAAACACAAGATAAATCTAGCCTAACATGTTAAACAAAAGACAAGAATAAGATAGAATCAAACAACACATAGACATATTGAATGATTAATTGATAACTTATCTTCAATGTAACATGGAAGATCTCAAGGCAAAAAGCCTTGAAAGAGCTGCCAAATTCGTCCTAGGGTTTTCACACACAAAGTTCCCCAATAAGTTCCACACCAATGACAAAGAATTGCAAAACTATATATAGATTTTTAGATCTGACGGTGTCACGTTATGGAGTGTGACGCCGTCACCTCGCCGCTTTTAGGGTTCCCGGATGACCTTTTTGACGCTGTCCCTCTTTAGCTTTCCAAAATCCGTTCTGGCCTATCAAGGCTTGACGCCCTCAGACTATGAACGTGACGCCGTCCCTCTTTAAATTAAGCCGTGACGACCTTGATCAGATTAAAGCGTGACGCCGTCAGAATTCCCATGCAATTTTCACTGGCTTATCATGAGTAAATTTCACATCCACCACTTTTGCCAAGCCATGACGCCGTCTGGAGATAATCCTGACGCCGTCAAAGGTAACTTTCAGCAAGATTTTGAGACTTTGCCGTTTTCTTCACTTTTATGCTCCAAAAACGTCCAAAATGCTTCCTTTTCCAGATTTCTTCTCAAAAGTACCTAAAATGACAAAAGGAACGATTTAGGGCAATATTTGATCAAATAAATACGATTTAGGGCTTAAATGACCCCTTAAAAGCGGTACACTTTTCGCTTCATCAAATACCCTTACACTTGAGATTTGCTTGTCCTCAAGCAAATGCGCTTTTATTCTAATCAAAATACAAGTTAGGGGTCATTTAATGCTAACATAAAAGTAATTACAACAAATATTCGTTCCACTTTAATCATAATAAGCACGGAGATTACAAACTAGCACCTCACAAATAGTGTTTAGATACTCACATCTCTTAAGTGTCATCAAAATAAATCTCATAAATGAAAACGGATAATATCTCTCACTACCTGTTATAGCAAATAGATTACCATAGGCTTGGGAAAGGATCAAAAACCTCCTCCACTAGGCGTAAGCACCTAAGATAAACTATCAAAGAGGGCTTTTAAATGGGTTATAACGTTAGGTGTAGGGAAAAGGAAAACACGGTTTTGTTGGATAAGGGATATTTTACTGGTGGCGAGTTAAAGATCTTGATTAATTACATGTACTATACAATGTTGCTAAGCCAAGACTCGACTCAATCTTAAGCTAAAAGCAAAATAACAAAAACATAAAATAAACATAAAATGAAATGGGATGGTAGTCCGTATGTTTTTTTTTCTACTTTTCTTTTTCTCATTTTTTTGTATTTTTCTAGATTTTTTCGATTTTTTTTTTCTTTTTTTTTTTTGCAGACACTTTTGCCCTACCATCCAAAATAATACATTATAGGGGCGTTGCATCCCCTTACACTTGAACTTTTACATAACTTTACAAATAACTATTCTAATGACTCGAATTAAGATAATCAAAACACTTGGAGTACTTTTAAAATATTTAGCACATATGGGGGTAATAAATGATGATCTTCCCCATTACTCCATTACACTAGTACTTTACCCATGAGTCCCAATCGTCCCAAAACAATATGTACAAGGATATGACTCGACTTAGCAACCATGTAATCAACTAGATAATTAACTTGGGTTTAAACAAATGTTGTAACAATAATGCACTAAAAATGAGTGCATACAAGGTAGGCTAAGGCGATTTGGGTGTACATTTAAGTGGGGTGTAACAAATTCTTCCTTTAAGTAAAATGCTTAAAGGTCGAAACGAAAAGATAGGCTCTGAGGGGTGTACTAGGGGTATCGTGTACTAAAAATGAGTACAACGCAAAGGGTGTGGGAGAATTACTTGACCAATGTAGCCAACGTAATTATAACAAAAACACAGGTGTAAAACAATGGGTTAATCCTAATGCCTCTTATCATGTAGTAAATCTAACTACACGAATGTAGTCTCACTTGTGGCCTCGGAATGGTCCTAACGCAAGTTCTAGAATCTAAGTGCTACTGGTACACACATCATAGCAAAATGCTTTTCCTACCAATTCTAGGGGCGAACCTCACATATTTGGGGGTGGAAAATTTTTTAGTGGTACGGTTTTTGTGCTAGTCATATAACTCCTATCCGTGAGACGCTCATTAAGATCAAAGTTTCACTCCTATATGTTGTAAAAAATTTTAAAATTGGCACTAAAATTGCCCTAACAGGTATTTATCTCAGTTTTATTACACATCTACCATTAAACAAACGAAAATCAAGCGTAATAGCATTCTCTAATCGTACTTTTACCCCCCCCCCCTTACACTTAAGATGAACATTGTCCCCAATGTTCAAATAACAAGATGTAAAAGTATAAAGTAAAAGAATGAAATCAAATACTCCCCTGATTCGTTCGGTGGATAATGACGTAACACGGTTAGATCTTCTTCCAAGGTAATGTTGAAGCTCCATGACTAATGCATCGCCAAAAGCTTGATTCCACATACATTTCCTTGTCCAAAATAACCTGTTAAACCTGAGAAAACAAACACGAAAACCTGCATAACATCGGCGGGATAAATCTATATATAAGGATATAATGCTTGTGGAATGATTATTTTGCAGATTCCTGGAGATTATAAGTTAGAGATTTAATAAAAACTTTTTATGAAAACAAAACTTTCAAAAATTTTCAGAAAATTAAACCTGACGCCGTCAGGTTGTAGATCCTGACGCCGTCAGAAATAATCTGACAGAATTCTCATGTTACGTTTCCGGAAAAATTTTGGAAAAACCTATACCTTACTTCCTGGAAATCCTGCAAAACATCATTATGACTCGATACAAGCATTTGACTCAAACAAACACTAATATGTATGTTCATTTATTACTATTACTATTCATGTTCATTTGTGTTCTAATAAACCGATTTAGATTTCCCTTACACTTAACTTTTGCAAAATACCTTTATATGTAGTTAAGACGAAGTTAAAAACAAGATAAAGCATTTTCACAAATTAGTTTTTAACATGAATCAATAAGAATAAAAATTAAACACACATACGGAAACAAATAAAATCAAACAAACAAATAAATAAACACACAAAGCAAATAAAGCTTGGGTTGCCTCCCAAGAAGCGCTTTTCTTTATTAACGAGTCTTGTAGCTAGACTCAAAGTCACGTGTTCTACGTTTTTCCGTTTTGCTTCTCAATTGCCCCTCTAATCATCCTAACAACCTCCATATCAATTTTGTATTTAGGTCCAAGGTTTAAGCAATCTTTATAATAAAGGCTTCTCTTATTCCAAACATAGTCCATGCCTTTTTCTTTATCCTCTTCATTGATGTCCTCAATCGCACCAATGTTGTCCATGTCAAATCGAGGCACAAAACGAAATTCATTTACCCGATAAGGCATCCTATATGTGATCCTATCTATGTGATTAGAAAACTGAACCGTGCCTTTCAAACGATCATACCTTAAATTGGATGCTTCAATAAATGGCTTACCTAACACCACGCGAGATAGGCGGCAGTCAACAACACTTGCCAAATCTTCTAAGATCATGAAGTTGGTGACAAAGGTAAAATTCCCAACAAGGATATGCATATCCTTAATCCTTCCAACGAAGTTGCAAACTCCGCCTGGACACTTGGGGTCCATCCTAGGCTCAAGTGGTGTGTTTATGATCTGGCTATAAAGGCCTGAGGACATAACGTTGATTGGGGATTCACAGTCAATGTAAGCATGCTCAACGTATTGGTACCCAATCATACATGGTATCTTCACATTCCCGGGATCACCTCTCTTAATCTTTGGGTCAATTCTAACAAAAGGTGGTCGAGGGTTATCAACTAGGTTGTTATAGTAAGCGATCTCCTCCTTAGTGGGGTATTCATTGAAACAATCATCCAACCTAGGATCTACCTTCACTTCATCAATTTTCTCAATCAACTTATCAACCGTAAGATTATTACGTTCTAAGTAATTATCTGAGTATATGGCGGTCCCTAAGTTGTTCAAGGCATAATCAAGCTCTTTATCAATCATTCTACTGAGCTCCCTGAGCTCACTAATCTCATTCTCAAGTTGGCTACGCAACAAAGCCACTTCGCCAGGTGTAAGGGTTGGATTCGCGTTTTCCATAATGGCAAACTGAATAGTCAATGAAAATCTGTTACGAACAAAAGCACAAAGAAAATAGATAGACTAAAGAAAACCTAGAAAAATAAAATAAAAATCTCACTAGAAAGGAATCTAGTGAGTAGACCTATAAAATAAAAATTCAACCTAAACAATAACTATTCCCCGACAGCGGCGCCAAAAACTTGATGCGTGGTTTTGCAACCTTACAACAGGTTTTACCTCTCGAGGGATCTCAAGAGGCTTACAACCCCACCAGGCAGTGTACCTGACCGATGTAGTATAGTGTAGTGGTAAGTACGGGGGATTGATCGTTCTCCACAGGGAATAGTGTTCGTTAGGTATGAAAAATTACTCTAATAGGTCTAAGGGTGAGAGAAGATTCTTTTTATGTTTTTATAATTTTCTAGAAAGCAAGTAAAATCTCGGGTTTGAAAGAGTGGGCGGAATTAGTTGCTAGTCAACTAACCCAAATTACTACGAATGCAAATAAAATAAAATAACAAAAAAGAAAATGTTGGTGAAAACTTATGTGGAGGGAAATGTGTTTACTTAGATTTCCTTACTCCCTAACTATCTTTTACCGGTTGATTAGTGTGTATTAGTCGCGTGGATGACGGGTGTATTCCTTAATACCATTCGTGGGGTGGCGTACGTACTTCCCCAACTCTACAAGCTCCTACTTCACTCCTATGTCGAGCCGGCTAGGAAGCTCCTAACATGGGATCACTAGAATTCGCTTGTGCATTAAATACAACCATAAAAACCTTTAGTACGCATTGGTTCATGTTTCTTAAGACGTTCAAGCAAGTTACCGAATAGGAAGTTAGCCAGTTTTCTTAAGCCTAACATAGATGAACAATCATCCAATACAACTAATAACACACTAATAACCAATAATCAATAGCTAGGTTTCATTAGATCTAAGCAAACACAAGATAAATCTAGCCTAACATGTTAAACAAAAGACAAGAATAAGATAGAATCAAACAACACATAGACATATTGAATGATTAATTGATAACTTATCTTCAATGTAACATGGAAGATCTCAAGGCAAAAAGCCTTGAAAGAGCTGCCAAATTCGTCCTAGGGTTTTCACACACAAAGTTCCCCAATAAGTTCCACACCAATGACAAAGAATTGCAAAACTATATATAGATTTTTAGATCTGACGGCGTCACGTTATGGAGTGTGACGCCTTCACCTCGCCGCTTTTAGGGTTCCCGGATGACCTTCTTGACGCCGTCCCTCTTTAGCTTTCCAAAATCCGTTCTGGCCTATCAAGGCTTGACGCCCTCAGACTATGAACGTGACGCCGTCCCTCTTTAAATTAAGCCGTGACGACCTTGATCAGATTAAAGCGTGACGCCGTCAGAATTCCCATGCAATTTTCACTGGCTTATCATGAGTAAATTTCACATCCACCACTTTTGCCAAGCCATGACGCCGTCTGGAGATAATCCTGACGCCGTCAAAGGTAACTTTCAACAAGATTTTGAGACTTTGCCGTTTTCTTCACTTTTATGCTCCAAAAACGTCCAAAATGCTTCCTTTTCCAGATTTCTTCTCAAAAGTACCTAAAATGACAAAAGGAACGATTTAGGGCAATATTTGATCAAATAAATACGATTTAGGGCTTAAATGACCCCTTAAAAGCGGTACACTTTTCGCTTCATCAGACTCAAGTGTCATACATCTTGTCATGTATTCCTTCATAAGGCTAGTGTTATCTGCCCCGAGAGGTTGATCACTAGAATTTTCATCTTGTACATTGTTTGTGTCCCTCAATTCCTCAGTTGCATGCCTAGCCTCATCACTTCGGGCTGTGTTAACTTCCCTGAGAGGTGAATCATAGGCATTGTCATTTTGTACATAAGTGTCCATCAATTCATTTGTTTCATTCCTACCCTCATCACTTCGGGATGTATTACCTTCCCTGAGAGGTGAATCAATGGGTTCAAACTCAGTATCAAACCTGGGTTGATCACCTGAGCCCCCCATGTTTGCCAGTTGGCTGGGATTTCCATCATCTGTTTCAGGTTCATGAGAACCTTCCACAGTTGGTGTTGCCATGGTCAGGGTCTTACTTATGTTAACACTAACCTGCCAAACTACTAATCCGGGAGCAGTAGTGTTAGCCCCTTCCATCATGTCACCTCCATCACCTGTGACAGCCTCATCTGCATCCATCCTAACACTGGTCTGAGGTAACTCAGTGTTCTTATTTGGTGAATTCCTAGGGGATTGGGTCTTTTGGGGTTGTTCAGATGAGTGTTGATTGGTGGGTGTGGGATGTGTAGCTGTTGTGATTTCAGCACCTTCACCCTGAGTGGCACCCAGTTGCAACATATGTGGGAACAATGGAGTAATATTCCCAGAGAAGCCAGTTCCATCCTTTTTCAAATAAGAAAATAATTTCCTTTTAAGCTTAGGACATTCCTTTACATTTTTATGTACCTTAGGCTTTTTAAGTTGCTTATTCAAAATCAATTGCAAAAACCTAGGGTAAATGTAATGTTTTCCCGAAACATTCTTTTTCAAGCCATCCATTACCATAGCCGAAAAATTAAAGGGTTTTCCTGTGGCAAGACAAATCATAGCAGATGCTTGAGTTGAACTGAACTCATTCCACCCTGTAGTTTTAGGACTCAGACAATGGAGAATGGTGTGAATAAGAAATTTCCAGTGTGGGCAGAGAAGACCTTTATAAAATTTTAAACAATTCTTTTTCTTCTCATAACCCATATTTTCAAGTTCTTTAAAAATGACAGAATTTTCAAGGCAAATTATCTCTTCATCGTCTAAAAAATGAAGAGCTTTTCTTACAGATGATTCAGAAACAATTATCTTTTTGCCATCTACCTTAGCCTTTAATCGTTCTTCCCCATTTATAGTTTTGGTCCTAACAGTAGACCAGAACTGTTTCATCTGGGAAACGTATATAGTGGGATTTGCTGTTAACGCATACCTAAGATGAGTAGCATTAAGAAAGTCAATAACTTCAGCGAATCCTTCCGCTTGTGGGACGTTTTCAAGAAACGCAACCTGATTGTGGCTACTGGAGAATTTTCTTTTCGCCATTGTTAATTAAGGTTTTGATTTTGGGGGTTTTGAGAATCAGATGATCAACAGTGTGTTAAGGTTTGAATTACAATGAATTTTGGGTGCACAAAGTGAATTGTCGGATCGAATTGGGATTTTATACCGTTCGGATCTAATTAGGATTATATGGGTGCCAAGTTACAAAACAGACCCTGTACTTTCAAACCAAGCAGCAGGATTCCAAAATTTTGCAAAACAACAGCATAAATTTAGCAGTAGAATCTTCTGCAATACGACAGCAGAATCTTTTGCTGGTAGCAGTAGAATGTTTGCTGGACCTTACAAACTATTATAAAAACACATGGAGATAAGATTTTTCAAAGATTGACCATTCATATACTAGGCGCTAAATGAAATTTGAAATCTACCCACATCACAACTTTTAACGAGTAAAGCTGCAACATTGTTGACAGTATGGATTATAACTATTTGAATTAGCTTGTTCTCGTAACAAACTCTTATACGGATATTGTTGTTATCTTGGAAACGAATCCTTGTTCTATAAGAGGATATCCTATGTTAAAATTTGTGTAAGTATTGTTTTGTTGAGATTCAAGGTTGCCCATTTTTTTTTAAAGTTATCCATTTTTAAGTTGCCCATATTTTAAGTTGCCCAATTTTTAAAAATTGCCATGTAGGTTGCTCAACAGTACACATAAGTACATCTACTTTATTTATTATATTAATGCCACTTGATAGGCGTAATCATGATCAATGAGACTCCTATATAAGTGTGTCATATTTGCCATTGCCTTCTCATACACAACTACTTTATTCATCCCACCCCTAGCTCACCCATTTCCTCTAGACTCTTTAAAATATGTTTGACAACATACCTTTGGATGTTCAACTAGATATCATGAATAGGCTACCTGTTAAGACCATACTCCAGATACGCAGTGTTTCAAAGATATGGAAGGTAAACATAGATTCACACACCTTCATCACTTCATACGGTGCTCGTTCCACTGATGAGTGTCTTTTTAATCTAACATTTGATCAGGGTCATAAAGGTTTTATGACATCTGTAGCTGAAAATTTAACCATTACCCCATTTGATTCACATCTAAACCTTGCATTTATGATGTCTGTCGGCAATTCTAGCGGCCTTACGTGCTTTATGTATGGAACTAATATGATGGCTGTTATTTGGAACCCATCCATAAGAAAATCTGTTTGCATATTCATCCCTTTTTACACTAACCAAATAGAATGTTCAAAGATTTCTTTCGGTTTTGGTGTCCGTCCCGACACTCTAGACCTGACTATTGTGAAGGTATCCTATCCTGTTTTCCAAACCGGGTTCTGGTTTGTCTCTGTCTTTTCATTGAACACCAAGACCTGGACACGTCTCCAAGATTTTCAGTTGTCACGCCAGTCAATAAGATTGAAAAGAAAAAGTCAGGCAGTTGTAGGTCGTTTTATCTATTGGGCTGGTACTGAAAGGTTAGTTAGCCCAAAGGGGGTTCCGTACAAGGATTACACTTTGATTTCTTTTGATATGATTACCCGCCAATTTCACGTAATAGAGATACCTTCTCTTTTGAAAATCGTAATGCCAGTTCCTTTCACCATTCATGAGCTTGGAAACTCTGTTGTACTTTCAGGAATGATCATGACTTTTGAGGTCCCACTTTTCAGTGGATGGCTTTTGGAGGTGGATGGTGCATCCATAACACGATTTTCAAATCTATACTGCATCCCTACCCCGTTGGTGATTAAGCTGATTGGCTTTACAAGTAACCAAGCTCCAATAGTCGAAGCCACTGTCGGACATATATTGGGTAACACAATCTTTTTCTACGATCATCAGGTTGGACAATTTGTTAGTTTGGGAATTGAAGGAAATGCTGGTTCATTCTACATCTCTTCGTACAAAGAAACTCTTCTTCTGATAAATATCCCAGACCGTGGGTTGTACAGTACGTTTACATATTAGAAGAGAACATTCTATTGCATTTGTATTATATAATGGCATTAACAAATATTATCTAGTACACTTAAACATGTTCAAACTTTAACACAAATTCCTTTCCCATATGTGAACAAGTTTACCTACCCTGTGAGAAGGTGTGAAGTTATGGATCCGGCATTTTGGTTCGACAAGTTTTCAGTATGGGTAGGAAGTCTAGTGTGATGCGCCTGTGGAACCTGGTTACTGTCGTTAACGGAAGGCGTTCGATAACATGTAACCTTAAAATAATAATTGAGTATTATCTAGTTAATTGTTGTGGTTTATGAATACTAATTGTACTATGTTATGTCGTTATTTGCTATATTTCTGTACTGCTTGTTTATGTTTGTGATCTTTTGCAACCGACTTACCAAAATAACAATAGAGCAAAAAAAGTTATGCAATAACTATTGTGGGCAACTTAAATGGACCTTTTGGGCAACTAAAAAAAGTGCTGTGCAATTTTAACCCAATTGAACGCCACCGTGGTCTTGCGTTGGAAAAATAACTTGTTCACCGTACCAGTTTCGAATTGTGAGATCCTCAACTCCTTCCCGAGCCAAAAACAACAGCCAAAAGACATGGTGTTGTTGGAATTTGATTTGCTTTTGTGAGGTCTGGAAAATTAGAGTTTGGATTTCGTTTTGAATTTGTATTTTTTGATAAGGGTTTGTGTAATCATGGTGGGTATAGCGGTTTGGTGTGTGGGTTTATTGGTTCCCGCAAAAAAAATGTAAATATTTGTCAAAAAAGTCAATGTTGGATAGTGAATTGGTGAATAGTTGGGTCTTGTCACGTTGGGCAACTTGTTATAAAAGCTGCTCCCTTCCTGTCCACTAATTTACAACACAACCCAATTATTAAATTTGGACAACTTAATTAAACACAAAGATCATTTTAAGAGACAAATACAAAATTGAATATATATTGTAAACACTTGATTCTAAAGTCAGGTATATGACCATGTTCATATACGCGGCTTTGAATATATAGTGTAAATACGTTATTGAAATAAAAACATATCGGTAACATAACGATCGAAACTTCCATTCATCGTAGGAGTTCACAACCATTACAGATTTCCAAAAAAGATATCTAAACACACACTTGTTTAGTAGTTAGAACCGCTACCTTCCGCATCACCCATTTTGTCCTTTTCTTCATTTCTTTTTCTTTCTTGTCCTTCTTATCCTTTAGATGCTTAAGCACAACTTCAAGATGGGAAATCCTCTCTTCCAACTCATCAAACTTTGGTAAACCGGTATCCACAGACTCTTGCTTCTCCTCATCCTCCTCTTTCTTCGAATCAGGCAAAATCGATTCATAGTAGTAATCTTGTTTCCTCAGATAAGTCAGAATCTGAGTTCTCAACTCCTTAGGTATCATCCTGTAAGAACCGTACTCATCAATTGGTTCAGCGCCATATCCTTCAATAAGTAAGTCATTTAGATAAGGGTTTCTTAAAACTTTGTCAAATTCGTCTTCTTCGGAACCAATTAAGACAGCCTTCCCTTTTCCATTGTCTGCCATCGTGGGTGGTTTTGTTCGTTGGGATTATGTGTGTTCTGGGGGAATGTGTTTGTGGTTTGGTGTGTTTAAATAAGCGGGATACAAATGAACTGAATAGTCCCTATGCAATCGGTTGGGTTGCCTTGTTACTTTTCTAGGGAAAGGTTTAATAAATAATCATAACAGCATTTGTAAAAAGTAATTGTTTTTTCAAATATATTTTTTCCCATAGTATGGGTTGAACATATCCAACGCTAAAAGGGCACCACCAATACTAGTAGAACCCCTAGGAGTTACAAAGCGAGTAGTAGAACCCTCAGCAGTAGAAAGTTTTGCCTAGCAGCATAAACTTTGTAAGTAGCAGTAGAATGTCGGCTAAAATTTCCAAAGGTGGAAAGTCTGCTCAATTGCCCAATTTAAGTTGCATTACAAATTTGCTCAATTTTATAAAGTTGCCCATTTAAAGTTGCCCATTTTTTAAGTTGCCCATCTTTAAAGTTGCCCATCTTTAAAGTTGCCATTTTGCAATTCTGACTAACTTACCATGACTACCAATGAAGTGATCATTACACCTGTCACTTGCCCCCAAAAGTGGATTACCATCCACAATGGCAAAAGTCTTTCATGACTTTTTTTTCATTTAATAGCATTAAATGGGAACCATTCATCTACCTCTCAAGCCTATTTTTTGTGCTCGCTCAGCTTCACAATCAAATGCTTTTTTAATAGACTAAAAATAAAAAATCAAATAAGATCACTAGTCCCACGTGAAGCAACAGTAATATATCTGCTATATAAAGCACTCCCAACCAAAGCAAAATGTGCGCATTCAACGAGATTAACAACTTAGAATTCCATAACACTAGTTAGATTCTTACAATCCTCCAACAAACTTAACCCAAGCCTACTAGTTACTTTTAATTGTCTCTCACCGGAGTAACCTTGTAATTTTGCCCATCATGAATCATAAACTCGTTATTCTTTCAATGTCCAAACGGCACGTGTTTATGTTTATCTTGTTAATTCATCAGTTGCTCAAGTTTAAAGCGGACCAACAAATGGTATCAGAGCGGGTGGATCACTCTTATGATCTAGATCCGTTCTTAAATGACTGCTAATAACTTTTAGCCGTTCTTAAATGACGGCTAATAACATACAACCACCATCCTCTACAAAAACCCTAACATCAAAATCCCCTATAACAACCATATTTGAAGCGAAAAATGGTGGATCATCAAAGGCTATTAAAGGGGAAGAGAATGGTGGATCAAGACAATAAAGGATGAAAATCCATGATTTCTCATCCTTGTTACTGCCCTGCCCGGAAGCACAAAGGACATTGTTGCCGGCTACTTAGGACTGATCTGCAATGGATAAAAAAACTTAGGACTGAATATAACAGATTCAAGCTCTAGTCTCTATCTGTACTTCATCAACATCATTAGAATTAGTATATGATTACCATAAGTGTATTAACAAGAAAGTTTCCTTTAATTTTTATGTATTTACTTATGTGAAAATGATGCCGACTTAATTGTGAAGGGGCTTAATAGTAAAAAATTTAAAATTTCCACGAAAGTACCTTTCCTACTTTCATTATTTACTTATTTAGTTATAATTTATTTTTATTTTTTTCATTCTTAAACCACATATTGTTTGTGTAATCATGGTGGGTATAGGGGTTTGGGTTTGTGGCTTTATTGACAGAAAAGTCAATTTTTGATAGTGAATTGGTGAATAGTTGGGTCTTGTCACGTTGGTCAGCTTGTTATAAAAGCTGCTCCCTTAGTGTCTACTAGCTTACAACACAAATACACAACCGAATTATTAAATTTGGGCAACTAGTATTAAAAATTTGGGCAACTAGTTACGCAATGGTAAGTGAACCCCCAATAAGAGTAGAACCCCATAAGTTACTGCTCCGCCGTAGAAATTTTTGCCTAGGAGCATAAACTTAACTTGTCCATTTTTTTAGTTGTACATATTTTTAGTTGCCCAATTTTTAAAGTCTGCTCAACTGCCCTTTTAAGTTGCCCAACTTAAAAGTTGCCATATTATAAGTTGTCCGTTTTTTTAGTTGCACATCTTTTAAGTTGCCCATTATTTTAAGCATGCCCAACAACCATTTTAAGTTGTGATTTGACTAGTTGCGATTTGACAAGTTGCGATTTAACTTATTGTGATTTGACCAGTTGTGATTTGACGTTGCGAGTTGATACTTGCGATTTGACTTATTGCGATTTGGTTAGTTGCGATTTGACTTATTGCGATTTGACTTGTTGCGATTTGACAAATTGTGACTTGACCTGTTGCGATTTGATCAGTTGCGGTTTGACCAAAGTTGACTGTTGGGTTTGAAGATGCTGCTGCTACATATGTTATACTGCTGCTTATGAAACTTAAGGAAAATACACCAAGTATGATTCTGCTGCTGGGCTTAATCATTCTACTGCTGGTGTATACATTCTACTACTGGAGTTAACTGAAGGAAGGTGAAATAAGCTAAGTATGATTCTACTGCTAGCCTACGAAGATTCTACTGCTAGAGTAATCATTTGCTGCTTATTAGATAAACGTGTAAAGTTTGTTAGATATTTATGGTAAAGATACGAATTGATATTATCTTGTATAGGAAGTCTTTGTAACCGACTAGGACTCCTTAATCAATAAAAGGAGGTTCTAGGGTTAGAGTTAGATACGTATTATAGTTAGAGTCGAATTACACTTCAAGGTTTTGTAACCCCGTTGCTTTAGAGTAACCGTTTTAATATATTGAAGTGTTTTGTGATAATTCTTTTGTGTTCTTCTTAAGATTAAATACTTAATTCTGCTAAGTGTTTAATATAGTTTACTCAAGAACAGTTTCTATACCTATTACTTTAGATTTATATCTAAGGTAATTAATACGATCAATAGATCATCTGGGATCAATAAGTGGTATCAGAGCTTGTGATCTAGAAACTGATATCGAGAAGAATTGATCAAGATCTATTCATCATCAACTTAAGCAATGGAATCTAACTCAGCTCATATGGTTACTGCATCCAAAGTACCCATGCTCAAGCCAGGGGAGTTTGAGCTATGGAAGATGAGAATCCAACAGTATATGAAAATGCTTGACTACAATATGTGGGATGTCATTCAAACTGGTGACACTTTACCTGCTAGAAGTGCTGATGGGACTCCTGTACCCATTAAAACTAATAAAGAGAAGGCTCAAAGGAGGGTGGAGATCAGAGCTCACAGTACTCTTCTGTTAGGAATACCTAATGAGTATCAATTGATCTTCAACAACATTGAGACGGCTAAGGAACTGATGAAAGCCATTGAACTCAGATTTGGTGGCAATGAAGCAACAAAGAAATCAAGGAAGAATCTATTGAAGCATCAATTTGAGACCTTTGTGGCCTCACCTTCTGAAAACATTGATGCTACTTATGACAAGTTGCAAAGGTTGGTAAGTCAACTGGCACTTATGAAGGTTAAGGTGCCTCAAGAAGACATCAATCTTAAGTTCCTTAGAAGCTTACCTTCTGAATGGAGTATGCATAGTGTGGTCTGGAGGAATAAAGAAGATTTTGATGAAATGACTCTAGATGATTTATACAACAATCTTAAAGTATATGAATCTGAAGTCAAGGGATCATCCAGCTCATCTTCTAGTGGATAAAATCTTGCATTTTTGTCCTCAAGTAACAAAGGAACTGGTAGCTCTCAAGAAAAATTTTCTGCTGCTAGTTATGCTAATTCTGCTGCAGGTACAAATTCTTCTGCTGCTGGCTCAACAAATAGTGACAACATCAGTGATGCTGCTATTTGTGCCTTTTTGGCTGATCTTACCAATTGCACTACTATTACAGATCAGGATTTGGATCAGATTGATAAAGATGATCTTGAGGAGATTGACATGAGGTGGCAGATGGCCATGCTTACTATAAGGGCTAGAAGGTTTCTGAAGAAGACTGGAAGAGCACTTCAATAAAGAGGACAAAACAACAATATTGGGTTTGATAAGTCAAAAGTGGAGTGCTACAACTGCCAGAGAAAGGATCACTTTGCTAGGGAGTGTAGAGCACCCAAGAAGAATAGGGAGAATACAAGGCAGGCTCCTATTGAAGAAGTCAAGACCACTACTGCACTAGTGTCTTGTGATGGCTTGGGTGAATATGAATGGAGTGACCAGGCTGGTGATGGACCTAATCTTGCAGAACCTAAAGAACAACACTTTGCTCTTATGGCTTACTCTTCATCTGGATCAGATTCTGAGGTATCTAATGAATCTACTTGTTCATTTAAATCATGTTTAGATACTATAGAGGAACTGAAATCTAGGAATGAGAGTTTAAGAATTGAAGTAGAAAAACTAAAAGTTGATAACTTAGGATATCAACATGGTCTAAAATCAGTAGAAAATAGACTTGAATTTCTTAAGCAAATTGAGTTAGAATATGCTGATAAAATTCACACTCTAGAAAGTGAGCTGATTAAGAAAGATTGTGAGATTAATATGCTTAATAAAAGAGTAGAGGAGGCTGAACTAGCTAGAGATTCAGCTTTAAATGAGATAAGAAAAACATGTTGTTAGGTTAGATAAACAACAATATGCATCTGTCCTAGCAAATAAGGCAGTTGAAAGTCAATTAATGAGAAGAGAAAGTGGCCTAGGGTACAATGAAGTAGCTCCCCCACCCAAAAGTGCATTTGCACCACCTAGGAAGGAATTGTCTTTTATATCTGAGTTAGTTGCAAAACCTGTAGGCGAAACCAGTCAATCAAGCAATGACACATCTTTTGGGACTAGTACACCTATGGTTGATGAGAAATTGTCTGATGCACCAATCATTGAAGATTGGGAATCAGATAGTGATGATGAAAAGGTAGAGTCCACATCTAAGGCTAAAAGGTTAGAGAATGTTAAACCAGTTGAACCTAAAGCTAAACATGTTGAGTTTGTAAAACCTAAGTTAGGTAGCAATATCTCTAGGAAAATGGCTGAATATGATGAGAAACCTAGAGAATAACTTGCCTAGAGGAAATAAAAAAACAATGGGAACAATCTAGTTTCACAGGGATTAGCTAGTGATTTTCAATTACTTAAGAAGGCATGTTACAGTTGTGGTAGCTTTGAGCATTTGCAAGAGGATTGCTACTACTACCAAAGACCTGTTTGGAACTAACAAACTAGGGTGAACCATAGGAATTTTGCTAGAAAGACTCATCCACACTCTAAGAGAAACATGGTTCCTAGGGAAGTTTTGCTGAGAAATGGTGCTACTAGGACAAATACTGCTGCTGCACTAAAAAGGCCCATTCCAAAGAACACAGTTGTTCCTGCTGCTAAGGCAAAGGCAGATTCTACTGCTGAGCCTAAAGTGATCATAGACACTGTTGTGGGCAACCACTTTTATGCTGTTAAGGCCTCAGCTTGTTGGGTCTGGAAACCTAAAGTAAAAGTTTTAGATCATGTTCTCAGACACAGCAGTGCACCAATGCAGTTGAAGAAATTTGACTATGTTGATGCACAAGGCAGATCCAAGTCAGTAATGGCTTGGGTCCCCAAGAGAAACTAATTCTCTTACTTTATGTGCAGGGCAATCTACAATTGGAGCTAAAGGATAAATGCATTTTTGATAGTGGATGCTCTTCACATATGACTGGTGACTAAAGCAACCTTGCAGATTTTGAGGCTTTGGATGGTGGATATGTTGCCTTTGGGAATGACCCCAAAGGAGGTAAAATTATTGGGAAAGGCATTATAAGAACAGGGAAATTGGATTTTGAGAAAGTGTATCTGGTTAATGGACTAAAGTTCAATCTTTTTAGTGTCTCACAAATGTGTGACAAAAAGAATTTTGTTCTTTTTACAGACACTCGGTGTCTTGTTTTATCTTCGAATTTTAAGTTACCTGATGATAAATCTATGTTACTTAGAGTTCCTAGAACAGACAATATATACAGTGTGGACATAAAGAACATAATTCCCAAGAAAGATTTAACTTGTCTATTTGCCAAGGCCACAATTGATGAATCCAAACTTTGGCATAGAAGGCTTGGCGGGTTAATATACAAATATGTTACTAAACTTTCCAAAAAGGTTCGCCTAAGTTACTAAACTTTCATTTTGTTCACTTAGGTTACTGAACTTTCCAAAAAAGTTCGCCTAATTTATTAGTGTTGGTAGGAGTGACTTAATCGTATATTTTTTGATATGTTAAGTAACATAAATGCCATGTTTTTACAAGTTCAATGTTGTTTATGAATATTTTTTATAAGTTCAGTGACCCCAAATGTCATGGTTTATAAGTTCAGTAACCTAAGTGAACAAAATGAAAGTTCAGTAACTTAGGCGAACTTTTATGGAAAGTTTAGTAACATATTTGTGTATTAACCCAAGGCTTGGCCATCTAAATTTCAAAACAATAAACAAATTGGTTAAGGGAAACCTTGTTAAAGGTTTACCTTCAAAAGTTTTTGAAAACCCTGAAACTTGTGTTGCTTGTCAAATGGGAAAGCAACATAGAGCTTCTTGTAAGTCCAAAGTTGTGAACTCTATTTCTGAGCCCTTGCATATGTTATACATGGATTTATTTGGGCCAACTTTTGTGAAAAGTTTGAATAAAAAGATGCATTGCCTAGTTGTCACAGATGACTTTAGTAGATTTACTTGGGTATTCTTTCTAGGATCTACGGATGAGACCTCTAACATTCTTAAGGCTTTCATTACTAGAATAGAAAACCTAATTAATCACAAAGTTAAGGTAATCAGATGTGACAATGGAACTGAATTTAAGAATAATGTGATGAATCAGTTTTGTGTGGAGAAAGGTATATTAAGACAGTTTAGTGTGGCTAGAACTCCTCAACAAAATGGTGTGGCTGAGAGGAGGAATATGACATTAATTGAGGCTGCTAGGACAATGTTGTCTGAGTCAAAATTACCCACTACCTTTTGGGCTGAAGTAGTCAACACTGCTTGTTTTGTGCAAAATAGGAGTAAGGTAGTTAAGCCTCATAACAAGACCCCTTATGAATTATTGCATGGTAGGAAACCGATAGATTTCTTGAAACCATTTGGGTGTCCTGTTACTATCTTGAATACCATAGATCAGCTAGGCAAGTTTGATGAAAAAGCAGACAAAGGTTTCTTTGTTGGGTACTCTACAAATAGTAAGCCTTTTAGGGTATTCAATCAAAGAACTAGGCATGTGGAAGAAAACTTACATGTTAGGTTTAGTGAAACCACACCTAGTGTTGCTGGAATTGGACTTGAATGGCTGTTTGACATAGATTCATTAACCAAAAGTATGAATTATGAGCTAGTTGTTGCAGGTACAACTAACATGTCTGCAGGTACACAAGAACATTCTACTGCAGGTACACAAGCAAAGATGGGTGAATCTGCTAAGGAATTTGTCTTGATTGAGAAATGGAAGATTGATCAACTTTTCACACCAAAGGAGAAAGAGAAGAAGAGTTCAAAGGATGATGTTGTTCATGATGTGCATAATGGAGATTCTGAAGGTGGAAAAAGAACTTCTAATGCTGGAAAAGTAGTTACTGAAGAACCACATGTTGAAGCTGTGCAGAACAATGCTAGCAGCAGTATCTCTCATTCTACTGCCAGGCCAAAATTTTCTGCTGCTAAGCCAACCAGTTCTACTTCTGCACCAAAGGTTTCTACTTCTGACAAGGTTGGGATTTTCTTTAGAGATGATGTTAACTTTCCACATGATCCTAATATCCCTGAATTAGAGGAAATTTATGTGGACACTGATGATGAAATTATAGAAGGGTTTGGTGCAGAGGGTGACTTCAACAATATGGAGAATGTGATACCTGTTAGTCCTACTCCAACGACCAGGGTACACAAGAATCATCCAAAGGAGTAGATTATAGGTGATATTGATTCTGCTCTTCAAACCAGTAGTAGGACAAAAGGTTTGAGAGATTTGTTTGATGAAGGGTTATTTGCTCAAACACTTCATCAGAGAAATAGCCACAAGGATCTACAAAATTGTATGTTTGCCTGCTTTCTATCACAAGTGGAACCAAACATTCATAAAGCTATACAAGATGGAATTTGGTTTGAAGCTATGCAAGAGGAGTTACTGCAGTTCAAGCTTGAAGAAGTCTGGACATTAGTAGATTTGCCTAATGGGAAGAGGGAAATTGGTACAAAATGGGTGTTCAGATGTAAAAGAGATGAAAGAGGTATTGTGGTTAGAAACAAAGCAAGGCTAGTGGCTCAGGGGTACACTCAGGAAGAAGGGATAGATTATGATGAGGTATTTGCACCTGTAGCAAGGATAGAGGCTATCAGACTATTCTTGGCTTATGCCTCACACAAAAACTTCACAGTGTATCAGATGGATGTGAAAAGTGTTTTCTTTTATGGAACTATTGATGAGGAAGTGTATGTGATGCAACCACCAGGTTTTGAATACCATGATTATCCTAATAGGGTTTACAAGGTGGAGAAAGCACTGTATGGACTACATCAAGCTCCTAGAGCTTGGTATGACACCTTATCCAAGTATATGTTAAGTAATGGTTTTAGCAGGGCAACCATTGACAAGACTTTGTTCATCAAGAAAGACAAAAAGGATATCCTACTAGTTCAAGTTTATGTAGATGATATCATTTTTGGGTCTACAAATAAGGTGTTATGTGAAGAATTTGAGAAGCTCATGCACAACATGTTTCAGATGAGTTCTATGCGGGAACTCACATTCTTTTTGGGGCTTTAGGTTAAGCAAAAAGTGGATGGGATTTTCATCATCCAAGACAAGTATGTGGCTCATATTTTGAAGAAATTTGGCTTTTCTGATGTGAAGGCAGCCAAGACAACCATGGATACTAACAAGCCTTTGATCAAGGATGTAGAAGGGGAAGAGGTTGATGTACATCTATATAGATCAATGATTGGTTCATTGATGTATCTAACTGCTTCAAGTCCAGACATCATGTTTGCTGTATGTGCTTGTGCCAGATTTCAAATGTCCCCCAAAACCTCACACTTGAATGCATTCAAGAGGATTTCTAGGTACTTGACGAGTCAACCAAGGTTGGGCCTTTGGTATCCTAAGGATTCACCCTTTGATCTGATAACATATTCAAATAGTGATTATGCTGGAGCATGTTTGGATAGAAAGTCAACCACTGGAGGATGTCGATACCTTGGACATTGGCTGATCTCATGGCAATGCAAGAAACAGACTGTGGTGGCAAATTCAACAACTGAGGCTGAGTATGTGGCTGCTTCTAGTTGCTGTGGACAAGTGATCTGGATTTAGAATCAACTGCTGGATTATAGGTACAACTTTATGAACACCAAAATTTACATTGACAATAATAGCACAATGTGTATTATTAAAAATCCTGTTTTTCAGTCTAAAACTAAACATATTGAGATAAGACACCATTTTATAAGAGATTGTTATGAGAAAAAGCTAATTCAAATAGTTAAAATCCACACTGACAACAATGTTGCAGATTTACTTACAAAAGGTTTTTATGTGGGTAGATTTCAATTTTTAATTGCTAGTATAGGCATGATCAATCTTTGAAAAATCTTATCTCTGTGTGTTTTTGTAATAGTTTGTATCGATTTGTGCTGTTATTAGTCAAATAAGTTGTTTCATTGCTTGCTTTGTGTATATGTTGTCTGCTGCTAAGTTCTAGTTAGTCTGCTGCTAGTTGATTATTCAACTGCTGTGTATAATTATCACTTGTGATTATTATGGTATCTTGTTCTTTGTGTTTTTGTGGTTTTGGACTAATCTTTTGCACGATAAGTCACAAGGGAATGCTTGATTGATAAGAAAAAGGTGTTTGGCAAGATCAGTGAACATTCTGCTGCTAGTTCAAAAGTTTCTGCTGCTAGGCAAAACGTTTTGCAGCTGAAGGTTCTGCTGCTCAAGTTGAAACTATAGGGTGGATTTTGTAACTTGGTGCCAATAAAGCCCTAATTAGATCCGAACGGTATAAAAACCCAATTCGATCTCACAATTGACTTTGTGCGCCCAAAATTAAACCAAATTCAAACCCTAACACATCCTTTCATCATCCGATCAAAAACCCCCAAAATCAAAACCCTAAATTCACAATGACGAAAAGAGAATACTCCGCGAATCACAATCAGGTGGCATTTCTTCAAAAGGTCCCTGAAGCAGATGGATTTACTGAAGTCATCGACTTTCTTAATGCTACTTCAATTAGGTATGCATTAACAGTTAATCCAGCTATATATAAATCCCACATGAAACAGTTTTCGTCTACTGTTAAGGCCAAAACTAAAAATGGGGAAGAAATGTTGTGGGCAAAAGTAGATGAAGAAAACATTGTTGTTACTGAGACATCTGTAAGAAGCATACTTCATCTTGCAGATGATGAAGCAACAACTTGTCTTCCCACCTCTACCATTTTTCAAGAACTGGCAAATATAGGGTATGAGAGACAAAATACAAATTTAAAGTTTTTCAAAGCTCTTCTCTGCCCTCAATGGAAATTCCTTCTTCACACCCTTTTGCATTGTCTTAGTCCTAAAACTACTGGGTGGAATGAGTTCAGTACAACTCAAGCATCAGTCTTGATTTGTCTGGCCACAGGCCAACCATTTAATTTTTCGGCTATGATTTTTGAAGGGTTGAAAAAGAACATTTCTGGAAAAATTTATGTTTACCCAAGGTTTTTACAACTTCTCATAAACAATCAATTAAAGAACCCTAAGGAACATACAGGGACTCATGAGAGTCCTAAGCTTATTGCCAAAATGTTTACATATTTGAAGAAAAATAGTATTCATTTTTCTGGGACAGTAACTCCATTGTCCCAACGTATTTTAACTTTGGCTGCTACTCAGGGTGAAGAAGCTGAAATCCCAACAGCTTCCCATCACACACCCACTCCTGAAAACTCAAGTGAAACACCACAAGATGAACCCCAAAAGACCCAATCCCCTAGGCTTTCACAAAATGAGGACACTGAGCAACCTCAGACCAGTGTCAGTAAGGAAGCAGTTGAGGTTGCCACAGGAGATGTAGGTGGCATGATGGGAGGGGCTAGCACTACTGTTTCTGGCTTAGTAGCCGGGCAGGATAGTGCTAACATAAGTAAGACCCCAAACATGGCAACATCTAATGTTGAAGGTTCACATGAACCTACAACAGGTGATGGTAACCCCAACCACATGGCTACAAAGGGGGGCTCAGTTGATCAACCTAGGGTTGATACTGAGTTTCAGTCCTTTGATTCACCTATCAGGGAAGGTTACACATCCTGAAGTGATGAGGACAGACATGAAACCAATGAATTGATGGATGACTATGTACACATTGACAATGCCTATGATACACCTCTCGAATCAGGTAACACAGGTCGAAGTGTTGAGGCTAGACTTGAAACTGAAACTGTTGAATTGATGGCTAATGTACAAAAGGACAAATCTGATGATCCACCTCTCGGGTCAGGTAACACAGACCGAAGTGGTGAAGATAGAATGAAACATATTGATGAATTGTTGGCCAGGTGTACCAAGTTGGAATCCCAGGTTCTTGACCTCACCAAAACAGTCACAAGTTTGAAGTTGAGGGTCAAAGTTTTGGAAGGCTAGAAAAGGTCAAGAACTAAAGTCCTCAGAAGGGTCAAGAAAGTTACTTCCAAACCAAGTTTGGGAGAGGATGCTCCCAAACAGGGGAGGAATGATGATATGGGTGAAAAGGAGGTAATTAATGATGATATGGGTGAAAAGGACGTAATCAAGAATTCAAGGGAGGCTTTGGATGAAAAGATTGCTGGTAATGAGGGTGGTAAGAACATAGACATGGATGTTGATAGTGGTTCTGTTGCTGAGGAATTTGTGGTCAAGGATAAGTCTGGAGCAGAAGTGATCTTGGAGAAACAAGTAGGTGAAAAAGTGGTTAAGGGTGATTCTGCTGCTGGTCCAGGGCATCCTGCTGCTAAGGTAAATGAAGCTGCTGCTGGGCTAGAAAAGGGTTCTACTGATGGGAAAGATGAAGAATCAGAGGATGATACTATTAGTTTGGCCCAGGTTATGCTTAATTTAAGAAACAAATTTTCCACACCAACTCATGAACCATCACAATCTCATCCACAACAACAAACTACTGCTGCACAACCACAACAACAACCTCAATCACAACCACAACAACAACCTCAAACACAACCACAATAACCACAACCTCATCAACAACCAACTCCACCACCTACAACAACACAAGTATCTCCCACATCCACACTTCCAAGACCACCAGTTAAAGGTGTGTTAATCAGAGAACCCATTCCATCAAAGAAGCCTACTCAAGTTCATAACTACACTGGCAAAGGAAAAGGTAAGATGGTTGAAGAACCTGAACCTTATCCTAAAGATCTTCCATTTGAATTCTGGCACCACACCTTCAAGAAAGCCATGACCTAGAAGCTGCACAGAATTGGTTGATCAAGATGAAAAAGAAGAACTTGAAAGGCAAAGAAAGCTTGTTGAGGATGAGGCAAAACTAAAGCTGTATTAGATGCTTGGTATGATGAAAGAGCAAGGTGTGAAGCTGCTATGAAATGGTCAAAGGTTAAGGAGGAGTTAGAAGATGACTTTGCTGCACAAAATGAGTTTGATTTCTTAGAGAAGTTTAGAGTAGAACATAAAAAGAAATTTCTTACTCAGAGGAAAAAGAAGAAAGTACTTAGACCTCCAACTGCAAAGCAACTCAGAACTTATCATGAACACTATTTGAAAAACTTGATGAATTGGAAGCTAAAGCAGTTGAAACCATTTTCAGCAGAGGTTAAAGAGAAATTTGAAGCAGCTAAGAAAGAGATGGAAAGAAAATTTGAACCTATGTCAGATGCTGATGTTGCAAAGCTTACAAGATACATGGCACCTAGGGCTTATATGAATCCAGATACTGATGTTGAAAAGTTTAAGCAAAAGTCTGAGGGTGTTATGGAAAATGTGGAGAGTAAGACAACAAAGACTGATGTGGTAGAAGAAAAGGTGGAAATTGAGAAAGACAAGGTTGTGAATGAGGAGGATAAAGAGGGTCCCAACTTTGGAGTTAAAAGAACTGGGAAAAAGTTAAAAATGAGAGCAAGGAAAAAGAGGAAAACTACTAAGTCAAAACCAGTTGTGGAAAGTTCTGAATCTGAAAGTGAAGGCACAAAGAAGAAAAAGGAATCAGAGGAGTTTTACAAGAAAACAATTGAGTTACAACTCTTGACTCAAATTGTGTCTGATGATGAGGATACATTTGTTGATACAGCTCCATTAAGTGAGAAAACTTCTGTCACTAGATGGAAGACTAGATATGAGGGTAAAGCACCTTGGTTTGAGATCTACAGAGCTGGTGGAAGAGTTCAAAGGTTTAAGACATTTCCTCAAATAAGAATATGGATTGAGAGGATTTGATATACTTGTGGGGTATGATCAAGAACAAGTATGGATATGCAAGACCACAAAATGAGCTTGATCTGATGGTTATGTTTGAAATTGATCATGAGAATACTGTGTGGAGAGAACAGATGAGAAGTACTAAAATTCATCTGTGGAGATTCTATGACTCATGTAGAGTTCATGAGTTAGTGCTACAGGGAGGACTTATAATGTATATGCTAGCTGAACAAGATTACCCTCTGGCTGTATCCACACTGAAGATGATGATTGAAGGAGATATAAAACTTCTTGTTAATAGTTGGAATCAAAGTGTTCTTGATCTTGTTAAAATGATTCAGAGAAAACACTATGGGCAGGATTTTGGGAGAACTAAGAAGCATTAAATGTTTGGAAGCATCCTCTTGGTGTTAATCTATGCTTAGAAGAAACTTGATGAATTTGGAGTAAAATATCAAGTTTAGGGGAGGATTGTTGGGTTTGAAGATGCTGCTGCTACATATGTTATACTGCTGCTTATGAAACTTAAGGAAAATACACCAAGTATGATTCTGCTGCTGGGCTTAATCATTCTACTGTTGGTGTATACATTCTACTGCTAGAGTTAACTGAAGGAAGGTGAAATAAGCTAAGTATGATTCTACTGCTAGCCTACGAAGATTCTACTATTAGAGTAATCATTCTGTTGCTTATTAGATAAACATGTAAAGTTTGTTAGATATTTATGGTAAAGATATGAATTGATATTATCTTGTATAGGAAGTCTTTGTAACCGACTAGGACTCCTTGATCTATAAAAGGAGATTCTAGGGTTAGAGTTAAATACATATTATTGTTAGAGTCGAATTACACTTCAAGGTTTTGTAACCCCGTTGCTTTAGAGTAACTGTATTAATATATTGAAGTGTTTTGTGATAATTCTTTTGAGTTCTTCTTAAGATTAAATACTTAATTTCGTTAAGTGTTTAATATAGTTTACTCAAGAACAGTTTCTATACCTATTGCTTTAGATTTATATCTAAGGTAATTAATACGATCAATAGCTCATCTGGGATCAACAACTGGTATCAGATCTTGTGATCTAGAAACTGATATCGAGAAGAATTCATCAAGATCTGTTCATCATCAACTTAAGCAATGGAATCTGACTCAGCTCATATGGTTACTGTATCCAAAGTACCCAAGCTCAAGCCAGGGGAGTTTGAGCTATAGAAGATGAGAATCCAACAGTATATGAAAATTCTTTACTACAATATGTGGGATGCCATTCAAACTGGTGACACTTTACCATCTAGAAGTGCTGATGGGACTCCTGTACCCATTAAAACTAATGAAGAGAAGGCTCAAAGGAGGGTGGAGATTAGAGCTCACAGTACTCTTCTATTAGGAATACCTAATGAGTATCAATTGATCTTCAGCAAGATTGAGACTGCTAAGGAACTGATGAAAGCCATTGAACTCAGATTTGGTGGAAATGTAGCAATAAAGAAATCAAGGAAGAATATATTGAAGCATCAATTTGAGACCTTTGTGGCCTCACCTTCTGAAAACATTGATGCTACTTATGACAGGTTACAAAGGTTGGTAAGTCAACTGGCACTTATGAAGGTTAAGGTGTGTGGGAAACTAGAAGGGGGGTTGAATAGTTTACCGGTTTTTAAGTTCTTTTAAAAAATCTTGTTTTAAAAGTTTGCTTATTGGAAACTTTGATTCGAACTCTATGTGTGATCAATCAACACCAATATGAACTACACACTAAGCTAACTAATGATAAATAATAAAAGTAAAGAGTAGAGTTGGAAATATCAAACCGAGACAAAGGATTTATAGTGGTTCGGCTACGAAGCTCTTCTTCGCCCTACTCCACTCCCCGAGTACGACACTCGAGAGTTTCAAGCACTATGTCAACAACCTCCCTTCAGGCGGAGAAAACCGTACACGTCGCTTATCCTATTACTGACACTAAGCTAAATGTCGAGTGCTAATCTTAGCTAGCACCAATCTACCAAGGTCCACAGGACCAATCACTCAAGCCCAATGGCTACAAGAGATCACCAAGATCTCAACAAGATCACAATGATCAACACTCTCTCTACTAACACTAATCTATCGACCCTTGATCTTCTTGATCAATCACACAAGCCCAATGGCTTTAAGAGATATTCACTATCTCTATAAGATCACACTTGATCTTCACTCTCACTCACAAAAGATAAATAAACTTGATGTATGCTATGATACAACAAGGTTGTAACAAGTGTTACAAAGACCTAACCATTATAACTCTTGTATCTTCTTGAATACCTTGAGTTCTTCTCTTGCTAATGAAGAGGAATGATAACACCTTGTATCAACTTAGATACTTGTGTTCTTCTCTTGCTAGTGAAGAGGAATGAAGAGGATCACTTGAAGGATGATTGGATCACTCTTAAAACAAAAGAAAACTAATCTAAATGATCAAAATAAAAGAAAGGGGTGAGAGGTTTAAACTCAGAAGTTTTTCTGTGTGAAAGGGTGCCTAAAAACTGTGAAAGGGGTTGGTTTTTATAGGCAAAGAAAATCTAAACGTTACAGAAAATTTTGTATGGACGGCTCCACTAAATTTAGTAGAACCGTGGAGCCGTCCCAGACAAGGACGCTCCAAATTTTGTCTTTTCTGGTGAAAACTTATTTGGGGAAGGTTGGAGCTGATTTGGGGGGGGGGGGGAATAGCTGTTGTGATTTTCAAACATATTTTTCCATTAAAACATTTCTTAATAATTCAAAAATAATTTGTCATGTGTATTTTTAAAAAAATGTTTTGTCACATTAAAATGTGAGGTCTTAAAAACACAAATTCACTTCTTTGATCATTTGTCAAGTTGTTAATTTGTTCCAGAGTGATTTGCGTAGAAACGGGATCTTCAGATTAAAAACTTGTTTACGTTAATTTTAACGTATCGTGATTTCACATTTTGTCATCCTCAAAACGTGAAGTAATCGAAAGATATAAATAACGTTTTTAGAACATTATTTGCATCAACAATCTCCCCCTTTTTGATTATGACAAAATATAAACTCATGTTAGGTTAAAATTAGTTTTAACAAGTTTTTAATGAGTTTACTCCCATTTTTTCCCCTTTTTGTCGAATCAAAAAGGTGACAAAGGCTCCCCCTTGATATATACTCCCCCTCATTTGGAGAACATCAAGGAATCGAGCAATGGTGTATGCTACAAAACAGAGTTAGATGACACATATGCAATATCTAACAAGTAGCACATTTGACAAATATCTAACAACACAACTAATAGGTGAATAGCCAAGAAAGACATGAACAACCATAATAAAGCCCATTTCATAAAATAAATGTCGTACATGAGTATGACTACAACAAGAAAGCAAATAAAATAACAAGAAGACACATAAACATCAATAGTAGAATGAGGCTTCAAGATTAGCTTCCAACTTCAAAAGGGTTCCTAAGCATTTATTGGAGAAACTAAACATAACTATGTTTAGTTTGGGCTATTGTGTGGTGGAGGAGGTGGAAGGATGATGGGTCCCACGGGTGGTGTTAGGAGGTGTTCAAGGTATGAGAACCTAAAGCTAAGCTCATCTCTAAGGTTCATGATGAGTTCTAGGTTGTGATGGCAACAAGCACAACTTAAGGTGTGTGAGTGTAGGGGATAAAGGATGGGAAAACCCATTAAAGGTTGAGGTGATGGTGATAGAGAAAATGATGATGTGTTACTCCTAAACTCAAAAGGAGTGATTGGTGATAAGGTTAGGGTGAGAGCTAGAGGTTGTGGTGATAGTGAAAGTGATGAGGATGATGTGTTAGTTCCAAGTTCAAGTGAAGTTGATGGTGATGAGTTGAGTGTTAAGGCTAGTGGTTGAATGGGACTTGGTTGAGGTGAATGTGTGTTGGTTCCAATGGTGGTGGAGGATGAGGATGTTGGTTTGATTGAGGTTGCCTTGGATGGAGCTTGGGGTGTAGTGAAGGAAGATGATGATTTGGTAGAGGTTATGGGTGTGTGTATATCATCTTCATCATCCAAGGTGAGATCAATGAGAATCATCTCATTGGAAGGTTTGGTTGAGGTTTGTGGTGTGTGAACACTTTTGATCCATTGATCAACAAGAGTGGTTTGATTGGTTGGTTTGATGTTGAATCTTGGTTTCTTGTTTTTGTGTGAGGTTGAAGCAATGGTGGAAGACATGGTGGTTGTATGGTGAGTGTGAAGGTGTAAGGATGGCAATGCATGATGTTAGCTTAAATAGGAATCAGGTTGTGTTTGCAGATTTTCAGGGAAAGAAAGTCAAAAAGTGGAAGAGAATTGTATTTTTCGTCTTCCAGAGGCACGGTACCACTAAAGGTACCACGGCACCACTAAATTTAGTGGAGCCGTCGCCTATTTAGTGGAGCCGTGGCCTCCATTTGACCTTCTTTCCAGGTCTGCTGGTTTTAGGCAGCCTAAATGGGGAAATTTCTGGGGAATCCATTGGCTGCAAATCTCAAAGCCTCAAACCACTAAACACATAGAATTCCTAAAGCTAGTTTCAACTAGCAACTAACATGATCATGTGATCATCTATGTATTTAGGCAACTATTAAGCATGCATGAGTTCAAGCAAATTTAACATCTAGTGCATGTAATAAAATAAGATAACATGCATGATCTAGGAAAGGTAGATTAACATAAAGGTTAATTAACTAAGAAAATTAACCATGTTCAAGTGTTAAGTGTTAAAAGAGAACACTTCAAGCTAGTTAATGTTTTAAGGACAATGCCATAAACCATTAGTAGTATTTTAATCATAATACTTAAATTAATAATACTACTTAAGTTACTTCCATCTAATCCTTTCTTTTCCCCAACTTCTTCAACTTGTTCCCGAGTCCTTTTATCGCCTTCCCAATGGACTTGAATCCCCTGATAGTTTGCTCATGCATTGAGACTTGTCGATTATACATTATGGTTTGCCTTCTCGTTAGATTTGTAAGGTTGACATCAGCGAATTCAAGGTCGGAAGTTTGTTGGAATGAAGAGGTGTCAAGGTTATGAAAGTAGGTGTCGGGAGAAGGAGTACGAGGACGAGACGTTCCTTCTTCGTTCACCTCATCGTTGTCCTCATCCATAGGTTGAGACGATGATTCGTGACTGAAGGAGGAAGACGAGTGAGGAATGTCGGAAGTGGATTTACGACCGCGTTTGGACCCTTTGTCCTTACGTTGCTTTGTGCGACGTTGTGGTCCACCAAGTCGTTTCATAACCGGATTGACTAGGACATAGTCGACATCATTGAGAGATGGGTAGGTTTCCATAACCCACCTGAATAAACGAGTAAGCAACATGCCGTATGGCATGAGCTCATCGGAGCGACGATGAATGGTGGCCATCCGTTTGACCATGTAGTATGCGAGGTTATATGGTTCCTCGATACTAAGCCAGTAGAGCATAAGGGCAAGACTTGCCGAAACGTGATCACGGTTGCCCGCAAGGCTTAACACGTTTTCACGTAGAAGAAGTTCCCAACTTCTAAGGTCGGGACGGAGTTCCTTGAGGTAGATTTTGTATGGGTCGAGAAAGACAATGGAACCATCACATTTTTGGTACGTGTTGGCGACGCGGGGTGTTTGGATGACTTGTTTGATTTCTTCAATGTTGGGAATTTGGGTACGATAAGCACCTTCGTTCTCAAGATTGTAGAAAAGAGACTCTAGAGAATGGTCATTAGTGAATGAACACTGACCATATGAGGGAACACCGAGAATGTGACCGATCTCAGTGACGGATAGGATGATATTTTGGTGTCGAGTCCAAAAATCAAGGAAGACGTTTCCGTCAAGATCAGTGAAGGTACTGACACGACTGTAGAATTCGAGAATAAAACAAGGACAGACTTGATCGTTTATTTTGTATAAACAATCGAACTGAATAGAAGGGAAACTGGCACGAATTTTGTCTGACATAACATAAAGTGCATCGACTACACGCCCTTCGTGTATATATCGATTTTGAACTTTGGCAAGATGAGCTTTTTGCTCATCGAGGATATTTGGATCGTCAACAAGACGAGGAATATAATGTCTGGTATCTCGGTAATCTAGACGAGGCATTGTGACCTACAATAATATGATATTTTACATGTGTTAATATGTTGCATTTTAATGATCATATCTCTAGGGTGTGTGTGCCTAAGTGCAAACAATGTGGAGGTGCGGTAATCTCGACTCTAAAATGGAACCTATGAGATTACCCAAACGCTCCTAACTTCACTTTTACTCAATCAAATATGTCAAACAATACATATCAGTTATGTAATTCGATTCGTATTTGAGAGTTCATGTATGCATGCAAAAACATTTTTAATTTGCATCAACAATGCACGAAACAAGGTTTCATGATCCTAGACTTGTGAAGTTTTTCGAAAAATGATGGAATTGGGGTGTTTGGCAAACGCCTCAATATGGCGCCAAAAGGCTTAAGTTTGAAAACTTCAATACAAATCATTCCTAATCTAATTTTAATCATCCTAAACATGATTCCACTACAAACAATCAATCATAATCCGATTTTAGTGATTAAATTCGGACTAGGTTTTGCAACATAAATGGGTTTATGAAAATCCCAGGTTTAGGGAATCATGTGAATGCTACATTGTCTAATCCTAGTCTTAATTTCACAAAAGTTTAACAAAATTCGAAAATCCCCAATTCGGATTTATGCTCAAGAACAAACCCTAGACTCAAATTGAAAGAAATTAAGAGTGATTTACTTACAATTAGTGTAGTTGTGATTAGGATTTGTTGATTCCAATGCCTCAATCTTGATTTGCAAGAGTTTAATTGAATTATGGTGTTTGGGTTCGGTTTTGACAGCAAGAGGGAATGGTTTTGGGTTTGTTTGAAAAGGTTGTGCAGAAGAAGAAAAGAATGGGCGCGTTTTTCAGATGCACGAGACCACGGTTCCACTAAACATTAGTGGAGCTGTGACTATTTAATGGAGCCGTGTGTCTGATTGTGCCATTTTTCTTCTGTTTTGACTTTTGGCTGATTAATCTTACTTATTTAGTAAGACTTTTTGACACGAGGAAAAAAATTTATACCTAATAAACTTTTTGACGAAAACGATTAGACGAAATGACAAGGAATGACCTTAGTATTTCCAAGGAAATTTACCAAGTTGTCATTGGATGAGGATTAACTTCTAATATTTCCCGTGAAATAAATAGAAGTCATGACTAGTGATTTGGTGGATGACTATAATATTTCCCATGAAATATTTAATTAGTCGGAATACGAGAAGTAAGGAATGACTTAATATTTCCCATGAAATATTTAAAAAGTCTTGTGACGAGTAGTGAGGGAATGACTTAGAATTTCTAGAGAAATTTCTAAAAGTCATAAGACGAGTGAGAGAGATGACTTAAAAATTCATGGGTGATTCGTAGAGAATGACTTCAATGTATCCCGCGAAACTTTTGAGAGGTCATAGAAGGGATGAAAGGTTATAAGGTATGACGCGACGGATGACTTTAATATTTCCATTGAAATATTGAAATAGTCATGAGCGGGATGAGAGAAATGACTTAAGAAGTCATATGACGAGACGTGAGAAATGACGTTAATATTTCCAATGAAATATTAAGAAGTCATGAGACGAGAAATGAGAGATGACTTTAATATTTCCGAAGAAATATATAAATAGTCATAAGAGGGGTGACGAGAATGTAAGGTTAGGGTATTGATGAAGGAGATGACGTACTTCGATGAGCTTCGTTCATGAGCAAACTATAGGGTTCCCGGCCAATTCTAATGGCATCTTGACTGCTACTCTTCACAGGGGGTTGTCTCATCCATAGTGTTTGTTGTCATGCCTTTCCGGCGCTTACGTACTCGGCTTCGGTCGTGGAGACAACAAGAGTAGTTTGTTTCTTGGGGAACCAAGAAGTTTGTTAATCAACCTATGAAGGTACAAACATTACTCTCTATGTTTCAATCCACATTAACTCTCGCATTATCAGAGTTGATATAGAAACATTTTCTACGTCAATCTCCTTAAGATGTCGTAATCTCAAGTGTGCAGTACCTTTAATGTATCGGATGATACATTAAACACTTTGATGTAAGAAGTTTTTGGGATGCTTCTTACAAGTGGGAACAAAGCCAAACACTATTCATGATAATGGACCTACTTGCCGTTAGGTAAACTAATTTACCTATTATGCCCCTATTCATGATAATGGGCGTAATATAGACTAAGTATCTTATATATATGTATGTATATATATATATATATATATATATATATATATATATATATATATATATATATATATATATATATATATATATAGTATACTAATGTTTATGGGGATACTTTATTTAGGTTGAGTTGTCTACGGGCTAGGAAGAAACTTAATTCACTCATCATTTTCATTTCAAACTTGTCACGCATGATCTTAGAGCGATCATCGTACATTTCCGGACAAGTTAAGTTTGTCATGATGAGTTGTGAATTTTGTTTCTTTATGATAGTGCCTACTATGTTAGATACTAACACTACTACATGCTTAGCATTCCTACTAACAAAAGGGTGTTTTAAGAAAGCGTACCTGTGCCTGAGGTGTTGCTCTTAAAACTAGAAGATTAGAGTACCTTTGTTGAATGTGATGCATATGAGACACGACTTGACTTATGTGTCACCAGATTTTTTTGATCACAAATCATACTCCATTTATTAGACTCCAAAGTTTATTTACACTCATGTTTTCCTAGCAAAACAAAAGTTCAAACATCTGGTCCCCAATATCTCATGGGTCCAAAGTTGTTAGAGTTAAACATCCTACGCATTTGTTGCGTTAGTTTAGGATGTGAGAATGGAGGACGGATTTCCCATGGTAAGTAACTTTGTTGTTGACATTCATTCCAAGTTACGGGAAAGTTAATTGGATGATTTTGTCTTCTAAAGTTACCTCTCGGTAGAGGAGTTCTAGACCGAGGTTTGGGAGAATTTATTTTTCTAGGTGGAGGAGTAGTTGACCTAGTGTCACGCTTTACAAATCCATGTTCGGGAGATGACAATGGTTTGTGAAAGCCTTTGGCTCCTTCTCTACTTGGAGTAGACACTCTAGTACCATTTACAGCTATGTGACTTGGTTTAGGACTTAAGTTATTTTTCAAAATTGACCCAGTTTTGTCTTCAGCACCAGACGGTACCACGGTACCACTAAATTTAGTGGTGCCATCTGTACCTTTAATGGTGCCATCACCTTCAGACTTAGACATTTCAGGTACTACAAATTTTACTTGTTTAGTGCCACTTGTAGAAGCCTGATTTGGGTCAAATCCTAAACCCGCACGGTCATGTTCACTATATCTAATGTTTTCAAGTATATCATTATGTGTTTTGGTTCCTTCATCAAACTTAATGATTCTTAAAGCATTTTCTTTAAGCTTCTCATTTTCTACTTGAAGACTTATGCATGACCCACATCCTAAATCTACTTCTTTTTTTTTCTTCTCAAGTCTCTTTACTTGATCTTTTAGTTCTAAAATTTGTAGTTCTAGTTCTTGTAGTTTTAATTTTAGTTTAGTGTTTCTACCTAAGATCTTAGTACTAACTACGCATAATTTGTTGTATTCGTCATGCAATGTACTATCAGCTATTGACGAATTATCATCACTATAATAAGAAGAGTCGGAATGTACCTCGTTAGAAGCTTGAGCCATTAGGCATGTTTCATCGTTAAGCTTCTTCTCTTCTTCTTCACCGCTATCACTCCAAGAACCTCCTACAAAAGCTCTTTGGTTGTTGGAGTTCGGTGGTTTAGGACATTCTCCTATGAGGTGATTAGGATCTCCGCATCTATAGCATTTCCTATCACTTGTCCTTTTCCTTTCATCATAATTCTTTTGAGATGATCTCTTTTCATCGCGAGGTTGTCTAGGAAATCTTCCTTTCCTCCTAAAGAACTTTCTAAAGTTCCTAACGGCTAGTGCATACTCTTCATCTTCACTATCGGAACTCGAACATTCCTCATCACTAGACTCCTTTTTGGCTTTCAATGCTAGAGATCTAACTCTCTCGCTTTTTCCTTTGACTATGTCGGAGTCCTTCTTGATTATCATCTCGTGAACTTTCAAGTTTCCTATTAGTTCATCAAGTGACAACATCGCCAAGTTCTTTGACTCTTCTATGGCTATGACCTTTGCTCTCCATTTTGGATGTAGATCTCTAAGGAACTTCCTAACATAATTCTTACTAGAATAACCTTCATCAAGAGCTTTAAGACTAGTGATAATAGTATTAAATCTAGCAAAAGCATTATCTATTGACTCATCCTCCAAAATGGAGAATTGTTCATATTGTTGAGCAAGGAGATCTATCTTGTTCTCTTTGACTTGGTTATTACCTTGGTGAGTGACTAACAAAGTTTTCCAAATATCTTTTTCCGTATTACACATGAAAATTCTTTCAAATTCCTTTTTAGGCAAAGCATTATAAATCATCATTTTAGCCTCATTATTTTTGGCTAGTTTTCTTTTTAGTTCATCACTTTATTTATCATATGAAACAATTTCATCCTTTTTAGTTATTGGATTCAATTGAATTGGTTAAAAGTTACCCTCGGTAATAACATGCCAAAGATCAATGTCTTTTGATTTCACATACGTTTCGAATCTTGTTTTCCAATATATAAAACAATCGGTTTTGAAAAGTGGTGGTCTTTGCATAGATTGCCCTTCTATATATTTTTCAGAATCCATTGATCGATTCAAGTTTTAAAATACAATATACTTTAAAATCTTGACCGACGTGGCTTTGATACCAATTGTGGGAAACTAGAAGGGGGGTTGAATAGTTTACCGGTTTTTAAGTTCTTTTAAAAATCTTGTTTTAAAAGTTTGCTTATTGGAAACTTTGATTCGAACTCTATGTGTGATCAATCAACACCAATATGAACTACACACTAAGCTAACTAATGATAAATAATATAAGTAAAGAGTAAAGTTGGAAAGATCAAACCGAGACAAAGGATTTCTAGTGGTTCGGCTATGAAGCTCTTCTTCGCCCTACTCCACTCCCCGAGTACCACACTCGAGAGTTTCAAGCACTATGTCAACAACCTCCCTTCAGGCGGAGAAAACCGTACACGTCGCTTATCCTATTACCGACACTAAGCTAAATGTCGAGTGCTAATCTTAGCTTGCACCAATCTACCAAGGTCCACGTGACCAATCACTCAAGCCCAATGGCTACAAGAGATCACCAAGATCTCAACAAGATCACAATGATCAACACTCTCTCTACTAACACTAATCTATCGACCCTTGATCTTCTTGATCAATCACACAAGCCCAAGGGCTTTAAGAGATATTCACTATCTCTATAAGATCACACTTGATCTTCACTCTCACTCACAAAAGATAAATAAACTTGATGTATGCTATGATACAACAAGGTTGTAACAAGTGTTACAAAAACCTAACAACTATAACTCTTGTATCTTCTTGAATACCTTGAGTTCTTCTCTTGCTAATGAAGAGGAATGATAACACCTTGTATCAACTTGGATACTTGTGTTCTTCTCTTGCTAGTGAAGAGGAATGAAGAGGATCACTTGAAGGATGATTGGATCAATCTTAAAACAAAAGAAAACTAATCTAAATGATCAAAAGAAAAGAAAGGTGTGAGAGGTTTAAACTCAGAAGTTTTTCTGTGTGAAAGGGTGCCTAAAAACTGTGAAAGGGGTTGGTTTTTATAGGCAAGAAAAATCTGAACGTTACAGAAAATTTTGTATGGACGGCTCCACTAAATTTAGTGGAACCGTGGAGCCGTCCCAGACAAGGACGCTCCAAATTTTGTCTTTTCTGGTGAAAACTTATTTGGGGAAGGTTGGAGCTGATTTTGGGGGGAAAAATAGCTGTTGTGATTTTCAAACATATTTTTCCATTAAAAAATTTCTTAATAATTCAAAAATAATTTGTCATGTGTATTTTTGAAAAAAATGTTTTGTCACATTAAAATGTGAGGTCTTAAAAACACAAATTCACTTCTTTGATCATTTGTCAAGTTGTTAATTTGTTCTAGAGTGATTTGCGTAGAAACGGGATCTTCCGATTAAAAACTTGTTTACGTTAATTTTAACGTATCGTGATTTCACATTTTGTCATCCTCAAAACGTGAAGTAATCGAAAGATATAAATAACGTTTTTAGAACATTATTTGCATCAACAAGGTGCCTCAAGAAGACATCAATCTCAAGTTCCTTAGAAGTTTACCTTCTGAATGGAGTATACATAGTGTGGTCTGGAGGAATAAAGAAGATTTTGATGAAATGACTCTAGATGATTTATACAACAATCTTAAAGTATATGAATCTGAAGTCAAGGGATCATCCAGCTCATCTTCTAGTGGATAAAATCTTGCATTTGTGTCCTCAAGTAACAAAGGAACTGGTAGCTCTCAAATTTTTTTCTGCTGCTAGTTATGTTAATTCTGCTGCTGGCTCAACAAATAGTGACAACATCAGTGATGCTGCTATTTGTGCCTTTTTGGCTTGTCTTACCAATAGTACTACGATTACAGATCAGGATATGGATCAGATTGATGAAGATGATCTTGAGGAGATTGACATGAGGTGGCAGATGGCCATGCTTACTATGAGGGCTAGAAGATTTCTGAAGAAGACTGGTAGAGCACTTCAATACATAGGACAAAACAACAATATTGGGTTTGATAAGTCAAAAGTGGAGTGCTACAACTGCCAGAGAAAGGGTCACTTTGCTAGGGAGTGCAGAGCACCCAAGAAGAATAGGGAGAATACAAGGCAGGCTCCCATTGAAGAAGTCAAGACCAATACTGCTCTAGTGTCTTGTGATGGCTTGGGTGAATTTGACTGGAGTGACCAGGCTAATGATGGACCTAATGTTGCATTGGTGGCTGAAGTAGAACCTAAAGAACATCACTTTGCTCTTATGGCATACTCTTCATCTGGATCAGATTCTGAGGTATCTAATGAATCTACTTGTTCATTTAAATCATGTTTAGATACTATAGAGGAACTTAAATCTAGGAATGAGAGTTTAAGAATTGAAGTAGAAAAACTAAAACTCGATAACTTAGGATGTCAACATGGTCTAAAATCAGTAGAAAATAGACTTGAATTTCTAAAGCAAATTGAGTTAGAATATGCTGATAAAATTCACTCTAGAAAGTGAGCTGATTAAGAAAGATTGCGAGATTAATATGCTTAGTAAAAGAGTAGAGGAGGCTGAACTAGCTAGAGATTCAACTTTAAATGAGAAAGAAAAACATGTTGTTAAGATAGATAAACAACAATATGCATATGTCCTAGCAAATAAGGCAGTTGAAAGTCAATTAATGAGAAGAGGAAGTGGCCTAGGGTACAATGAAGTAGCTCCCCCACCCAAAAGTGCATTTGCACCACCTAGGAAGGAATTGTCTTTCATATCTGAGTTAGTTGCAAAACCTGTAGGTGAAACCAGTCAATCAAGCAATGACACATCTTTTGGGACTAGTACACCTAAGGTTGATGAGAAATTGTCTGATGCACCAATCATTGAAGATTGGGAATCAGATAGTGATGATGAACAGGTACAGTCAACATCTAAGGCTAAAAGGTTAGAGAATGTTAAACCATTTGAACCTAAAGCTAAACATGTTGAGTTTGTAAGAGGATTGCTACTACTACCAAAGACCTGTTTGGAACTAACATACTTGGGTGAACCATAGGAGTTTTGCTAGAAAGACTCATCCACTCTCTAAGAGAAACATGGTTCCTAGGGAAGTTTTGCTGAGAAATGGTGCTACTAGGACAATTACTGTTGCTGCACCAAAAAGGCCCATTCCAAAGAACATAGTTGTTCCTGCTTCTAAGGCAAGGGCAGATTCTACTGCTGAGCCTAAAGTGATCACAGACACTGCTGAGCCTTAAGTTACTTGTGAAGAACCACTTTTTGAAGTTGTGCAGAACAATGATAGCAGCAGTATCTCTCATTCTACTGCCAGGCCAAAATTTTCTGCTGCTAAGCCAACCGGTTGTACTTCTGCACCAAAGGTTTCTACTTCTGACAAGGATAGGAGTTTCTTTGGAGATGATGTCAACTTTCAACATGATCCTAATATCCCTGAATTAGAGGAAATTTATGTGGACACTGATGATGAAATTATTGAAGGGTTTGGTGCAGAGGGTGACCTCAACAACATGGAGAATGTGATACCTGTTAGTCCTACTCCAACCACCGGGGTACACAAGAATCATCCAAAGGAGTAGATTATAGGTGATATTGATTCTGCTCTTCAAACCAGAAGTAGGACAAAAGGTTTGAGAAATTTGTATGATGAAGGGTTATTTGCTCAAACACTTCATCAGAGAAATAGCCACAAGGATCTACAAAAATGTATGTTTGCTTGCTTTCTATCACAAGTGGAACAAAAGAACATTCATAAAGCTATACAAGATGAAAGTTGGGTTGAAGTTATGCAAGTGGAGTTGCTGCAATTCAAGCTTCAAGAAGTCTGGACATTAGTAGATTTGCCTAATGGGAAGAGGGCAATTGGTACAAAATGGGTGTTCAGATGCAAGAGAGATGAAGAGGTATTCTGGTTAGAAACAAAGCAAGGCTAGTGGCTCAGGGGTACACTCAGGAAGAAGGGATCGATTATGATGAGGTATTTGCACCAGTAGCAAGGATATAGGCTATCAGACTATTCTTGGCTTATGCCTCACACAAAAACTTCACAGTGTATCAGATGGATGTGAAAAGTGCTTTCTTGTATGGAACTATTGATGAGGAATTGTACGTGATGCAACCACCAGGTTTTGAAGACCTTGATTATCCTAATAGGGTTTACAAGGTGGAGAAAATATTGTATGGACTACATCAAGCTCCTAGAGCTTGGTATGTCACCTTATCCAAGTATCTGTTAAGTAATGGTTTTAGCAGGGCAACCATTGACAAGACTTTGTTCATCAAGAAGGACAAAAAGGATATCCTACTTGTTCAAGTATATGTAGATGATATCATTTTTGGGTCTACAAATAAGGTGTCATGTGAAGAATTTGAGAAGCTCATGCACAACAGGTTTCAGATGAGTTCTATGGGGGAACTCACATTCTTTTTGGGGCTTTAGGTTAAGCAACAAGTGGATGGGATTTTTATCAGCCAAGACAAGTATGTGGCTGATATTTTGAAGAAATTTGGCCTTTCTGATGTGAAGCCAGCCAAGACAACCATGGATACTAACAAGCCTTTGATCAAGGATGAAGAAGGGGAAGAGGTTGATGTACATCTATATAGATCAATGATTGGTTCATTGATGTATCTAACTGCTTCAAGGCCAGACATCATGTTTGCTGTATGTGCTTGTGCCAGATTTCAAGTGTCCCCCAAAACCTCACACTTGAATGCATTCAAAAGGATTTTTAGGTACTTGAGGAGTCAACCTAGGTTGGGCCTTTGGTATCCTAACGATTCACCCTTTGATATCTGATAGCATATTCAGATAGTGATTATGCTGGAGCATGTTTGGATAGAAAGTCAACCATTGAAGGATGTCAATACCTTGGACATAGGCTGATCTCATGGCAATGCAAGAAACAGACTGTGGTGGCAAATTCAACAACTGAGGCTGAGTATGTGGCTGCTTCTAGTTGCTACAGACAAGTGCTCTAGATTCAGAATCAACTGCTGGATTATGGGTACAACTTTATGAACACCAAAATTTACATTGACAATAATAGCACAATGTGTATTATTAAAAATCTTGTTTTCACTCTAAAACTAAACATATTGAGATAAAACACCATTTTATAAGAGATTGTTATGAGAAAAAGCTAATTCAAATAGTTAAAATCCATACTGACAACAATGTTGCAGATTTACTTACAAAAGGTTTTGATGTCGATAGATATCAATTTTTAATTGCTAGTATAGACATGATCAATCTTTGAAAAATCTTATCTCTGTGTGTTTTTGCAATAGTTTGTATGGATTTGTGCTGTTATTAGTCAAATAAGTTGTTTTTATTGCTTGCTTTGTGTATATGTTGTCTACTGCTAAGTTCTAGTTAGTCTGCTGCTAGTTGATTATTCAACTGCTGTGTATAATTATCACTTGTGATTATTATGGTATCTTGTTCTTTGTGTTTTTGTGGTTTTGGACTAATCTTTTGCAGGATAAGTCACAAGGGAGTGCTTGATTGATGAGAAAAATGTTTTTGGCAAGATCAGTGAACATTCTGCTGCAAGTTCAAAAGTTTCTACTGCTAGGCAAAACATTCTGATGCTGAAGGTTCTGCTGCTCAAGTTGAAACTATAGGATGGATTTTGTAACTTGGCACCAATAAAGCCCTAATTAGATCCGAACGGTATAAAAACCCAATTTAATCTCACAATTGACTTTGTGCGCCCAAAATTAAACCAAATTCAAACCCTAACACATCCTTTCATCATCCGGTCAAAAACCCCCAAAATCAAAACCCTAAATTCACAATGACAAAAAGAGAATACTCCGCGAATCACAATCAAGTGGCATTTCTTCAAAAGGTCCCAGAAGCAGATGGATTTACTGAAGTCATCGACTTTCTTAATGCTACTTCAATTAGGCATGCATTAACAGTTAATCCAACTATATATAAATCCCACATGAAACAGTTTTGGTCTACTGTTAAGGCCAAAACTAAAAATGGGGAAGAAATGTTGAAGGCAAAAGTAGATGAAGAAAACATTGTTGTTACTGAGACATCTGTAAGAAGCATACTTCATCTTGCAGATGATGAAGCAACAACTTGTCTTCCCACCTCTACCATTTTTCAAGAACTGGCAAATATAGGGTATGAGAGACAAAATACAAATTTAAAGTTTTTCAAAGCTCTTCTCTGCCCTCAATGGAAACTCCTTCTTCACACCCTTTTGCATTGTCTTAGTCCTAAAACTACTGGGTGGAATGAGTTCAGTACAACTCAAGCATCAGCCTTGACTTGTCTGGCCACAGGCCAACCATTTAATTTTTCGGCTATGTTTTTTGAAGGGTTGAAAAAGAACATTTCTGGAAAAGTTTATGTTTACCCAAGGTTTTTACAACTTCTCATAAATAATCAATTAAAGAACCCTAAGGAACATACAGGGACTCATGACAGTCCTAAGCTTATTGCCAAAATGTTTACATATTTGAGGAAAAATAGTACTGATTTTTCTGGGACAGTAACTCCATTGTCCCAACATATTTTAACTTTGGCTGCTACTCAGGGTGAAGAAGCTGAAATCCCAACAGCTTCCCATCACACACCCACTCCTGAAAACTCAACTGAAACACCACAAGATGAACCCCAAAAGACCCAATCCCCTAGGCTTTCACAAAATAAGGACACTGACCAACCTCAGACCAATGTCAGTAAGGAAACAGATGAGGTTGCCATAGGGGATGTAGGTGGCATGATGGGAGGGGCTAGCACTACTGTTTCTGGCTTAGTATCCGGGCAGGATAGTGCTAACATAAGTAAGACACCAAACATGGCAACATCTAATGTTGAAGGTTCACATGAACCTACAACAGGTGATGGTAACCCCAGCCACATGGCTACAAAGGGGGGCTCAGCTGATCAACCTAGGGTTGATACTGAGTTTCAGTTCCTTGATTCACCTCTCAGGGAAGGTTACACATCCCGAAGTGATGAGGACAGACATGAAACCAATGAGTTGATGGATGACTATGTACACATTGACAATGCCTATGATACACCTCTCGGACCAAGTAACACAGGTCGAAGTGTTGAGGCTAGACTTGAAACTGAAACTGTTGAATTGATGGCTAATGTACAAAAGGACAAATCTGATGATCCACCTCTCGGGTCAGGTAACACAGACCAAAGTGGTGAAGATAGAATGAAACATAGTGTACCAAGTTGGAATCTCAGGTTCTTGACCTCACCAAAACAGTCACAAGTTTGAAGTTGATGGTCAAAGTTTTGGAAGGCCAGAAAAGGTCAAGAACTAAAGTCCTCAGAAGGGTCAAGAAAGTTACTTCCAAACAAAGTTTGGGAGAGGATGCCCCCAAACAGGGGAGGAATGATGATATGGGTGAAAAGGAGGTAATTAATGATGATATGGGTGAAAAGGAGGTAATCAAGAATTCAGGGGAGGCTTTGGATGAAAAGATTGCTGGTAATGAGGGTGGTGAGAACATAGACGTGGATGTTGATAGTGGTTATGCTGCTGAGGAATTTGTGGTCAAGGATAAGTCTGGAGCAGAAGTGATCTTGGAGAAACAAGTAGGTGAAAAAGTGGTTAAGGGTGATTCTGCTGCTGGTGCAAGGCATCCTGCTGCTAAGGTAAATGAAGCTGCTGCTGGGCTAGAAAAGGGTTCTACTGATGGGTAAGATGAAGAATCAGAGGATGATACTATTAGTTTGGCCCATGTTATGCTTAATTTTAGAAACAAATCTTCCACACCAACTCATGGACCATCACAATCTCAACCACAACCACAAACTACTGTTGCACAACCACAAAAACAACCTCAATCACAACCACAACAACAACCTCAATCAAAACCATAACAACAACCTCAATCACAACCACAACAACCACAACCTCATCAACAACCAACTCCACCACCTACAACAACACAAGTATCTCCCACACCCACACTTCCATGACCACCAGTTAAATGTATGTTAATCAGAGAACCCATTCCATCAAAGAAGCCTACTCAAGTTCATAACTACACTGGCAAAGGAAAAGGTAAGATGGTTGAAGAACCTGAACCTTATCCTAAAGTTCTTCCATTTGAATTCTGGACACCACACCTTCAAGAAAGGCATGACCTAGAAGCTGCATAGAAGTTGGTTGATCAGGATGAAAAAGAAGAACTTGAAAGGCAAAGAAAGCTTGTTGAGGATGTGGCAAAAACTAAAGTTGTATTAGATGCTTGGGATGATGAAAGAGCAAGGTGTGAAGCTGCTATGAAATGGTCAAAGGGTAAGGAGGAGTTAGAAGATGACTTTGCTGCACAAAATGAGTTTGATTTCTTAGAGAACTTTAGAGTATAACATAAAAAGAAATTTCTTACCCAGAGGAAAAAGAAGAAAGTACTTAGACCTCCAACTGCAAAGCAACTCAGAACTTATCATGAACACTATTTGAAAAACTTGAAGAATTGGAAGCTAAAGCAGTTGAAACCATTTTCAGCAGAGGTTAAAGAGAAATTTGAAGCAGCTGAGGGTGTTATGGAAAGGTGGAAATTGAGAAAGACAAGGTTGAGAAAGAGGAGGAAAAAGAGGGTACCAGCATTGGAGTTAAAAGAACTGGGAGAAAGTTAAAAATGAGAGCAAGGAAAAAGAGGAAAACTACTAAGTCAAAACCAGTTGTGGAAAGCTCTGAATCTGAAAGTGAAGGCACAAAAAAGAAAAGGGAACCAGAGGAGTTTTACAAGAAAACAATTGAGTTACAACTCTTCACTCAAATTGTGTCTGATGATGAGGATACATTTGTTGATACAGCTCCATTAAGTGAGAAAACTTCTGTCACTAGATGGAAGACTGGATATGAGGGTAAAGCACCTTGGTTTGAGATCCACAGAGCTAGTGGAAGAGTTCAAAGGTTTAAGACATTTCCTCAAATGCTAAAGAATATGGATAGGGAGGATTTGATAAACTTGTGAGGTATGATCAAGAACAAGTATGGATATGCAAGACCACAAAATGAGCTTGATAGTGTGCTCTAGGGAGATCTGATGGTTATGTTTGAAATTGATCATGAGAATGCTGTGTGGAGAGAACAGATGAGAAGTACTAAAATTCATTTGTGGAGATTCTATGACTCATGTAGAGTTCATGAGTTAGTGCTACAGGGAGGACTTATAATATATATGCTAGCTGAACAAGATTACCCTCTGGCTGTATCCATACAGAAGATGATGATTGAAGGAGATATAAAACTTCTTGTTAATAGTTGGAATCAAAGTGTTCTTGATCTTGTTAGAATGATTCAGAGAAAACTCCATGGCCATGATTTTGGGAGAACTAAGAAGAGTAAGTGTTTGAAAGCATCCTCTTGGTGTTTATTGTGGAAAATTAGAAGGGGGTTGAATATTTTTACGTCTTTTTAATTTATTATAAAACCTTTGTATACTTTAAAAACTTAGATTCAAGTTTGTTATGAAAATTAAAACTTGAACCTTATTATTAGTTATATATGTATTCTTTTAAATTGATTGCAAAAGTTTTGGTTTCTTGAATGGAGTTTCAAATTGAACTTTATGTGAAGTCGACCTCTAAGTAATACTAACAATTATATAAGCCTGTGTGTATGAAAGTAATGACGATGTAAGTAAAGAAATAAATAAGAGATGGAAAGATCTAACCGAGACACGAGAGATTTATAGTGGTTCGGCGATAAGGACACCTTCTTTGCCCTACTCCACTCCCCGAGCACCAAGCTCGAGAGTTTTCTTCACAACTTCAATATGCTCCCTTATGGCGGAGAAAACCTTACACGAATTTGGCTTACACCGGCTTAACGACACAAAGCTAAATCTCGAGTTCTAATTGTAGCTAGAACCAATCTCACGACTTCACAACACAACTTCTTCACGGCTTATTCACAACGGCTTCACGACTTAAACTCTAGAACTTCACGACTAGGACTTCACGACTTTAACACGACCGCTTCACAACTTCTATGCTACGGCTTCACAACTTCAACACAAGGACTTCACGACTATGACTTCACAACTTCAACACGGCTACTTCACAACTTCTATGCTACGGCTTCATGACTTCAACACTAGGACTTCACGACTAGGACTTCACAACTTCAACACGACCGTTTCACAGCTTCTATGATACGGCTTCAAGACTTCAACACTAGGACTTCACGACTAGGACTTCACAACTTCAACAGGACCGCTTCACAGCTTCTATGCTACGACTTCAAGACTTCAACACTAGGACTTCACGACTAGGACTTCACAACTTCAACACGACCGCTTCACAGCTTCTATGCTACGGCTTCAAGACTTCAACACTAGGACTTCACGACCTCTACCTTACGGCTTCATGACTTCTATGCAACGGCTTCACGTCTTCTACACAACGGCTTCACAACTTCTACTCTATGACCTCACACCTTCTATACCACAACTACTTATACAACTTCTTCACTACTTACACACAACACTAATCTATTATACACACCTTACACACAAATGAATGAATGATTTACAAACTTTGTTAGACTAACAACTTAAGTAACAAGATGATACTAAGTTGTAATACTTCTAATCTTGATTGATAGAAGTATTCTTCTTTTGCACTTGGATGGTTGAAGCTTGGATCACTTGGAAACCAATGCTTAAGAGAATATGATCAAAGGATTTTAGAAACTATTTACAAGGATTAGAGAGGATTTACAACAGAAAGTTTGGGGTGCAAAAGGTGAGTAAAAATCCAGGGGAAGGCTGGTATTTATAGGAGAAAAATCTGGACAGCTGGAACCTACTGGAGCGTGGCCGGCCCCCTTAAATAGGGGGGCGGTCCCCTTAATTTTAAGGGGGCCGCCTATTATAATTAAAGGGGCCGCCCCTCCCTAGCCGTTGCCCAGTTTTGTCTTTTTGTGGGGAAGGTTTTTCTGGAACATTTTTACTAATTTTGGTTGAAAATTTGAATTCATATATTTATAATGAATTAAACCTTTTTATTTATTACCAAAAATGTTTTTCTAAAAGATATAAAATGTTTTTGACATTTGAAAAAAAATCTAGTGTTAGAGAAAATGTTCCTTTGATCATACAATGCATTAAGCATTAGTTCATTCATACCTTAAGTGATTTGAGTTGTAGAAATAGATATTTACAACTAAATACTTGTTTACGTCATAATTTTCCGATTAATGATTTTACATTTTGTGATTATCAAAACGTAGAGATATCGAAAAATATTAATAACGTCTTTAGGCATTATTTATATCAACAATCTCCCCCTTTTTGATGATTACAAAATCTAAACTCATTAAATCTAAAAATTAGTTTTTAGACAAGTGTTTGGTGAGTTTACATCTATTTCTCCCCCTTTTTGTAGAATCAAAAAGGGTAAACCGACAAATTTTTAGTGTAAAAGTGTCGTATGAGAACTCCCCCTTGATGTGTACTCCCCCTCGTTTGGGGGCACCAAGGAAACGAGCTATGGAACGCTTGCAAGAAAAATGTTAGAAGCACAAGTATATTTAACAACAATAAGCAAGCATATAGAATAAGAACATTCATTTAAAAATGTTGTGTATAAATACACAACCAAGTAGATTACAACATAAGGCATGCAAAACATTCAAACAAAAACAACTAATGATACTACATAATCATCCTAGGAGTACATGATCTTCCATGGAGCTTGCATACAAAAAGGTTTTGAAAATTATTTTTAAGCATTGCATATGCTTAATTGGGTGAAAATGGAGGTGGTGGTGGTGGTGTAGTGGGTGAAGGTGGTGGAGGTGGTGGTGGTGGGTTGGTAATCATGTGTTCAAGTGATGAAAACATGTAGTGTATCTCATCTCTAAGACCAAAGATTATGGTCCGGTTATGGATGCAACAAAGACAATTGTCACCATGGGCTTCAAGCAATGCCCAAGGTATAGGAAAGAATGGTTGTGGGGTTGGTGATGGTGAGAAGTGAGCATCAAGAGGTGTGATGGGTGATAAGGAAATGGCAAGTTGGGTGTATGAAGGTTCTTGAGTGGATGGTGGTGATGATGCTCTTGGTGATGATGTTAGGTGAGTGTTGATGTAGTCATTGATGGATGAAGTGGATGGTATGGAGGAAGAGGATGCTCCATGGGTAGAGGGTGTTTTTGATGGAGCATTTGGTGCACTTAGGGATGAACATTGAGGTGGTGGTGATGGAGTTTTGATGTCATCTTGGGTTAGGTCTATGAAAGGTTGTTTTGGTGGTATGATGACAAGTCTTTGCTTCCTTGGAGTCTTAGAGATGGAGGATTTTGGTGATAACATGGTGGTTTTGGATGGTGAAGGATGATGGAATGAGAGGTGATTATATGGAGGGAATTTATAATATGAAAATGTGGTTGGTTTAGGTTAATTTTTGAGGTTTTGTTGTAAGATTCCAATACCAGTTCGTCCATAAGGAGAAATGGTAGCTGGGGCTAGATAAAAGTGGTCACATGATGCAAAAGAAAACAGTGAATTTATCTTCCCAGATGGCCGGTCCCCTTAATTGCTGGCCGGCCCCCTTAAAATTAAGGGGACCGCCTAGGGAATTAAGGGGGCCGCCCATCTGCTGTTTTCCCAGACGACCAAATTTGAAAATTTTCCAGAAAAGGGTCATTGTTAGGGTGTATTTGCAGCAAGCTTCATTTGGATCATGTATATTAGGAATGATTTAATAGTAGCAATAACATATTAAGAAGAGTAATGTTTATATGTAAACTACTAAGATCATATTGTAAGCATGTCATAAGCATATATCTTAATTAAACAAAAGAATGAAACAACACATTCATAGCAAACATATATAAGAAAGAAAGAAACAAACATTCATTAATTTAAAATGATTATGTGACACACACAATCATTGTTACAACATACATAGTGCTTAAAGCATACATTTGTTAGAGAATTCTAATTTGCCTAAGAAATCCATTTGACTTGCTTGATGATGGAGGTGGTTTTTGAAATGAAAACAAGTGAGAGGGTGAGTAAATGGGATTAGTGAAGGTATATGTTTGGGTGTGTGGAGGTTGGAGATGGTGATGGTGGAGACATTTGAGGTGGAGAGCTTGGAGTGGACCATGTTGGATGAGAGTTTTGATGTTGTTCAAGTGGGGTTGTTGGATTGGATCTAGTGAGAAGATACTCAATCCAAGTAAAGTGCTCATTTAGAGCAATGGTTTGTTGTTGAACAAAGATGCAACAAGGACAATTGTTGACATGTTTCTCAACTTGGTTTTTGTTGTGGGGTGATGTGGGAGAGCTAGATGGAGGTTGATCTAGGTTTCTTTGGGCAAGGTGTAGGGAAAGAAGAGCACTAAGCTCATGAGCTTCCTTGAGTTCCTCGATGAACTTCAAGTGTTCGGATGAAGGTGATGATGGTAAAGTGTTGTTGTTATGAGGGATGGATGTTTGCACATGCAACATAGGGGTAGTATGTGAGTTGGTAGGAGGTGGTGGTGACACTCTTGGTGGTGGAGATGTTTGTGAACTTGGGTAATCATGAGTGGATGAAGATGGTGATGTGGATGAAGTGGATGTTCCAAGAGTGGTGAGTGTTTTTAATGATGCATTGGTGGGTTGAGTGTGGATGAGATTTGGATTGAGGTTTTGGGATTGATCATAGGGAGATAAAGGGTTAGGAATGGATGATTGGTTATGTGTTTGAACAACATCATTAGTTGAGTTATGGCAAGTTTCAAGCTTCCTTCTCCAAATTGGTCTCACCAAAATTTTGGCAACTCTTGAGGGTTTTGATTTTGGGTAGTTGGAGGATGACATGTTTGAGCGGATGATGTGAATGGAATTTATGATGAGGAGGTGCATTTATAGTGAAGGAATGATGTGGTTTAGGAAGGTAAATTTTGGTGGGTGGTTTATGACAAAATGTGTTTGTGAATTTTGGGAAGTATGGAATAAAATGGGTTGGAAATTGAAAAAGAGAACAGTAAGCCGGATCTTCCAGATGGCCGGTCCCCTTAATAATTAAGGGGGCCGCCTAGGTATTTAAGGGGGCCGCCCATCTGCTGACTTCCAGGTTACTGAAAATGGGTTTTTGGCAGAAATTTGTAGAAAAGGTTGTGTTTTTGGGTTTAGATTCAAGCAAGTTCAACTTCTTTTTGAGGCAATTTAGAATTTAATAACTCATGTATACTAAGCACATTCAATTAAGCAATTTTAATTATCATGCTACCTACTCATTTACCAAGAAGCATATATGTATATATAAACAAGAAAACAACATATAATTACCAAGTAATTCATACAACCATTATTATCACAATTAATTAGCTTGTTAATTAATCCTAATAAGTGTCAATGTGATGGGAAATTTGTGATAGCATGGATTTCTAGACTTGGACCAAGCATGATTTGAGTAAGTGTTTTTAGGCATTATTCAACAATGTTTGAAAGTAGGTTTTATTTGAGTGTGAAAATCATTTCAACAAGGTAGATTTGAATTTATTTCAAAGTGTTTTCATAAGGAAATAAAAGAAGTTGTTACACTTTTTGGCTTTGATAAAAACATGTTTAATAGAGAAGTGACATAATCTTTTGAAAAATCATTTTCCAGAATATGAAGATTTGCATTTTTAAAAGGAATTGTTAAAAAAAAATTTCATGCTTGATTGATTAAGGCTATTGTCTCATGCTATCCCTTTCAATCAAATTATGCGATTTAAACGATAGTGATGACTAAATTCTATATGTTCGATAGAGAATACTTTATTTAATGCTTAGGAGGGTTAACTTAAGGTTTTCTAGTTTATTAACAAGTAATATGGATATAACAAATAGTGTGATGACAAAGCAACCTATCAAACTAAGCATATCTCAAGGCAGTGATTATCATTACTATATGCAAGGAGTAACTACTCAGGAAAGTTTAAAAAGAAGACTTATCTCAGGTCCAGTTTTTCTTCATGATATGAGGTAGTGAATTATAGATGAGTACCACTTCGTTCCATCCTCATTTTTGTAGATTAATAAGTCTTCATGCGCGTGTTTTGAATATGAGTAGGTTAACGCAAGATTGAGTTACATTCCATTTTGCGTTCATTACCTAATCAAATAAAACAGCTTGGTACCCAGGTTCTCATGGGTCCGAGATGGTTAGTTGGGGACATCCATTGCATTTTTATGCATATGGAGAAAATGTCGCCAAGAAGTACAAGAATTCCTTGATAGTTTGTTTTGATGTACAAACAATGGATTTCTTGACTTATATCATTTATAATCATTGTAATTAACCTTATTTCTAAATTTCTCTAATAGGTTTTTCAATTTTAATTTGTTTTGATTTACTAGTTGATGAGTTATCCGAATTAAATCCCAAACCGGTTTTATCATTGAATGGCTTTTGACAACTTAGTAAGAATTTAAGAGATTTGGAGCTTTCTTCAAATTTAGCTAATATTTTTGCTCTTTCATTTAATCTTTTAATTTCAAGTTTATAATCTTGACATATTTTGCATTCTAGATCAATTTCAATATTACTTTCAAGTCTAGACATTTTATCTTCTAAAATTATTTCTTTTTCAAGATTACTTTCAAAAGTTTTTGATGATTTATGTTTAGACATAGTTTTTAGATTTATATTGCAAAAATGTTTAAACTCATTTTCTAGTTTTGAAAATTCTAAAATGAATGGATGATCATAGCAAAAATGTTCGGTTTCGGATTGTACCTTATTTGGAGTTTTATCTAGTTTGCATTCGTCACATACCGGATGATGATCTTCTCCTTCGTCTGTGTCACTCCATGATATTGGATTGAGTTCACTTTGGAGTTGATTCATGTAGTCTTCGTCGTTAATACCTTCATTAACAACATTTGAACTAGTAGCACATGTATCTATTTTATCTAAATGTTTATCTATTAAATTTTCTAAAATGACTAATTCATGTACAAGATCAAAATCCTTATCTTTGGCTTGACATTTTTCTTGATGAAAGTTTAAGAGATTTTTCCAAATATCATTTGCCGTTTTACAGAAAGATATTCTTTCATATTCAACTTTCGGCAAGGTTTTGTAAATAATTATTTTAGCTTCAAAATCCGTTTTTGTTTGACTTTCAAAATCCGTTTTTGTTGGTTGAAAATCACCAATCGAAATGACATGCCAAAGATCTAGATCAATTGATTTCACATAATTTTCAAATTTATTTTTCCATTCAAGAAAAGTATAGTTTTCAAATAGTGGTGGTGTTTGCATAAATTCCCCTTCTAAATATTTTTCGGATTCCATAGATCGATTCAAGTTTTAAAATACAGTATATTTTAAAGATCTTGATTGACGTGGCTCTTGATACCAATTGTGGAAAACTAGAAGGGGTTGAATAGTTTTACGTCTTTTTAATTTATTATAAAACCTTTGTATACTTTAAAAACTTAGATTCAAGTTTGTTATGAAAATTAAAACTTGAACCTTATTATTAGTTATATATGTATTCTTTTAAATTGATTGCAAAAGTTTTGGTTTCTTGAATGGAGTTTCAAATTGAACTTTATGTGAAGTCGACCTCTAAGTAATACTAACAATTATATAAGCCTATGTGTATGAAAGTAATGACGATGTAAGTAAAGAAATAAATAAGAGATGGAAAGATCTAACCGAGACACGAGAGATTTATAGTGGTTCGGCTACAAGGACACCTTCTTTGCCCTACTCCACTCCCCGAGCACCAAGCTCGAGAGTTTTCTTCACAACTTCAATATTCTCCCTTATGGCGGAGAAAACCTTACATGACTTTGGCTTACACCGACTTAACGACACAAAGCTAAATGTCGAGTTCTAATTGTAGCTAGAACCAATCTCACAACTTCACAACACAACTTCTTCACGACTTATTCACAACGGCTTCACGACTTGAACTCTAGAACTTCACGACTAGGACTTCACGACTTCAACACGACCTCTTCACAACTTCTATGCTACGGCTTCACAACTTCAACACAAGGACTTCACGACTATGACTTCACAACTTCAACACGACCACTTCACAACTTCTATGCTACGGCTTCAAGACTTCAACACTAGGACTTCACAACTTCAACACGACCGCTTCACAACTTCTATGCTACGGCTTCAAGACTTCAACACTAGGACTTCACGACTGGGACTTCACAACTTCAACACGACCGCTTCACAGCTTCTATGCTACGGCTTCAAGACTTCAACACTAGGACTTCACGACTAGGACTTCACAACTTCAACACGACCGCTTCACAGCTTCTATGCTACGGCTTCAAGACTTCAACACTAGGACTTCACGACCTCTACCTTACGGCTTCACGACTTCTATGCAACGGCTTCACGTCTTCTACACAACGGCTTCACAACTTCTACTCTATGACCTCACACCTTCTATACCACAACTACTTATACAACTTCTTCACTACTTACACACAACACTAATCTATTATACACAACTTACACACAAATGAATGAATGATTTACAAACTTTGTTAGACTAACAACTTAAGTAACAAGATGATACTAAGTTGTAATACTTCTAATCTTGATTGATAGAAGTATTCTTCTTTTGCACTTGGATGGTTAAAGCTTGGATCACTTGGAAACCAATGCTTAAGAGAATATGATCAAAGGATTTTAGAAACTATTTACAAGGATTAGAGAGGATTTACAACAGAAAGTTTTGGGTGCAAAAGGTGAGTAAAAATCCAAGGGAAGGCTGGTATTTATAGGAGAAAAATCTGGACAGCTGGAACCTACTGGAGCATGGCCGGCCCCCTTAAATAGGGGGGCGGTCCCCATAATTTTAAGGGGGCCGCCTAGTATAATTAAGGGGGCCGCCCCTCCCTAGCCGTTGCCCAGTTTTGTCTTTTTGTGGGGAAGGTTTTTCTGGAACATTTTTACTGATTTTGGTTGAAAATTTGAATTCATATATTTATAATGAATTAAACCTTTTTATTTATTACCAAAAATGTTTTTCTAAAAGATACAAAATGTTTTTGACATTTTATAAAAAATCTAGTGTTTGAGAAAATGTACCTTTGATCATACAATGCATTAAGCATTAGTTCATTCATACCTTAAGTGATTTGAGTTGTAGAAATAGATATTTACAACTAAATACTTGTTTACGGTATAATTTTCCGATTAATGATTTTACATTTTGTGATTATCAAAACGTAGAGATATCGAAAAATATTAATAACATGTTTAGGCATTATTTATATCAACATTTATCTATGCTTAGAAGAAACTTGATGATTTTGGAGTAAAATATCAAGTTTAGGGGAGGATTGTTGGGTTTGAAGATGCTGCTGCTACATATGTTATACTGCTGCTTATGAAACTTAAGGAAAATACACCAAGTATGATTCTGCTGCTGGGCTTAATCATTCTACTGCTGGTGTATACATTGTACTACTGGAGTTAACTAAAGGAAGGTGAAATAAGCTAAGTATGATTCTACTGCTAGCCTACGAAGATTCTACTGCTAGAGTAATCATTCTGCTGCTTATTAGATAAACGTGTAAAGTTTGTTAGATATTTATGGTAAAGATACGAATTGATATTATCTTGTATAAGAAGTCTTTGTAACCGACTAGGACTCCTTAATCTATAAAAGGAGGTTCTAGGGTTAGAGTTAGATATGTATTATTGTTAGAGTCGAATTACACTTCAAGGTTTTGTAACCCCGTTGCTTTAGAGTAACCGTATTAATATATTGAAGTGTTTTGTGATAATTCTTTTGTGTTATTCTTAAGATTAAATACTTAATTCCGCTAAGTGTTTAATATAGTTTACTCAAGAACAGTTTCTATACCTATTGCTTTATATTTATATCTAAGGTAATTAATACGATCAATAGCTCATCTGGGATCAACATTGACTTTTTACGTCAAAACTTCAAACGGCCATAACTTTTGAACCGTAACTCCGTTTTCAGCGAAATACCTGTCAAAAGGACCGGAACAGCCTGAATATTGTGAGGTTTCACCACAAAGTCATGAAACGAATTTTTCGAGGCCCAAATCCCTTCCGGAATGAAGTTATTGAGGTTTTAAGTTTTCAGACCAAAATTTCACCACAACAACTTGCATCAACGAAACCAAATCACCACTCCTAACATACAATCACTAATAATTATCGATCCATACTTTCATCATAACACATTCCAGTAATCATTTCACGGTTTATTCTTGATTTTTGTAAAATCCCGCGAAAGAATCTATTTCTCGGTTTAAATCATAGAATTGTAAAATCCTGTGCACGTTCATATCATGTCAAACACTACGGATTCAGTCATTTCTGAGGTACTCAAATTGTATGACATGATTGACAAACAGAAGATTCCCAAAGATGTACAACAGATAAACGTGTTTGAGTATGTTAGTGCCAATGGGGACTTTGTGTGTTCTAATTCTCAAGAGAAAGAGCTTCATCAGCCTCAGACAAAGGTTGTTGAGTCAGATACTGCTATGAACAACGTGCAACTCGTGAAAAACAACGAAGCTTCTGTTGTTCCTAGTAGTGTATCTTCTGTTATTCATAATGATGATGTGTTGCATGAACGGAAGATTCCCAATAAAGTACAACAGACAAACGTTGTTGTGTCAGATGCTGCTAATCTGGAAAATAGCAATGTTATCCCATATGAACAGCTTGTGCAACACAACGAAGTGTCTATTGTACCAAGTGATGCATCTTCTGTCGTAGATAATACTTGTGAATTGCATGAAAACACTGTGTTTATTCCTGATGACACCTTGACTACTAGACTTAATATCTATAAAGATCAGGTGGCCATATATGAACAATGTGCTAAATTTGAGCTAACTGAATGTGAGCAGAAAATGGATAGTCAAATGCGTACATTCATAACTGAACGTAATTTAAGGGAAGAAACATTAAAAAGGGAGTTATATTCTTTACAAAAACAACTGAATCAGACTGCTAAACAAAAACAGGAGATTCAAGAAAGTGTAAATACACTAAAGCAAGATTTCAAAGATAAAGAATCTAAACTCTTAAATGATTTTTCCAGACTTAAAACGTTAAAGAATAAACTTGAAAACAAGTTGTACACACAAGATCAGACCAGACAAACTGCTCAAATGATTAGAAAGCATAAAAAGTTGTGTGATGAACATAGTGAGAAAGCCATAGGTGAACCAAAGTCTGCTTACCTTAGGAGTGCTAAAATGGCCCAACCCGCATTGTATGATGCAAATGTAATGATTGTGCCAGGCCATACCCCTCCCGATGTGTCCTCATTAGAAGAGAGTAATGAGATAGAAGTGATCAAGAGAGAAAAGATGAATGAAAAGATGAAGGATCCCAAATACATAGCCAAACGAGTCATAATCAAACCCCATAATTACTATGAGTCAAACCTATTGACTGTTTTTGCTCCTCAGACTAAGTTGACGCCTGAACAAATCTTTTGGTCGTTAGACATAGAAAAGAATAAGGCAGATGAACTTAAGGCCAAAACTCCTTCCCTTAGGAAAATTGCTGTCGCGACGGTGTATCCTCCCAATACACCCAGACATTTAGTTCCTTTAACTCTTCCCACAGAATGCAAAACCTTAATTAGCATATATGTTCTTAGTCAACTATTTGCTGATTTTGATAAAACATGTAAAAAGAGAATAACACCAACAGGAATAACCAAAGGGGAAAGAGGTTTTGAACTAACCAAAGAATGCTACTTAACTGAGGTTATTCCATTCTTTAAGCTTCTTAAGGAACATTTTGAGGGTATGCAAAAACAAGTAAATGAGATGAAAGCAGTATTTAAAGATATGGAAAACGAAGTGTCCCAATGTGCGATAGAACTTAAGAGTCGTGAGATTGAGAGAAAAAATATTCTCATCACCAATGAGAATTTGATTGCTAAATGTGTTGCCCAGGATGTGTTTTATACTGCTACTGATGCTACACTAATTGCTTGTCAATTTCATGAACTGTCTATTGCACTGAATGCTTCCCAGAATCGTGTTGTTGAGCTTGAGGGGGAGAATTGGAAAATGCAAGAGAAAATTCAAAATGATGACCCTTTGCAATTAAAATATCAACACTTAGAAGAAATATGTAAATATCAAATGCAAAGACATCCTCGGATGCTCCTGAATTTGATACATATTTTGAATTAAGCAAACGCGATGAAAAAATTCAAGCTCACACCAACACGATTCGACAATTGAGGGCTCAAATTGCCCAATTAAAATCAAACAAGAGTGATGTGTATGGCACCAATAAACCATCGTCTTTAGATTCTCAGAATTTTCACTATCAAGACACCATCAATAAGTTACACTATGAAAATGAGTGTTTTCGAGCTGAAAATTCAAAAGTCAAACAGCATTTCAAAGAGTTATATGACTCAATTAAAGTCACACGTAACAGTCATAATGAAAAGATAACTTATTTGTTAAATGAAATCGAGAATCTAAAGACTCAGGTGAAAAGGAAAATGTCAATTATCACTAGTGAAAATGTTGTTCCAAAGGTTTCTGCTTGTAGTAAGTCTGCAATTGATGTTGTGCCTATTCCGCTTCCCCTTAGGAACAATAGGTCAGCTCATCAAATATATCTCACTCACCTTAAGGATAGCCTTGATACCCTTCGTGAGATTGTAGAAGAGGATAGAATAGAAAAACCACTTGATTGTGCAGTTGTAGATGCCTGCTTCCTCACTAAACGATCTCAAGGACTCTTAGAATACGTCATTGGCACATGTCCTAAGACTGATAGCAAGCGAAATAGGTTTGTTGCATCCTCCATGATGCCCTAGAACAAGCATGTAACCTTTGAGGTACCCTTGGAAACTTCAGATCCCATCACATCAAAACATGTTCAGCAACCAGAAGTGAAAAAGACTAAGATTCCCATCAGTCCTTCTACAGGAGTTAATAGTGACACTAAAGCTAGCAAGTCAAAACCTAGGAGAAACATAAAGAATTCTAGGACTTCACCAGCTAAAAGTGTTCCTAAAATGAAAGTAGAAGACCACATGAGAAACAACAAGTCAGATTTGAACAAAAAGAATCATAATTCGAATCCTAATTCACTTTGAAAAACATGTAATGATTGTTTAATTTAGGGTAATCATGATAAATGGGTTGAGAAATTCATGAAGTCGTCCAACAAACCCCCAGTTAAGAAAGTTTAGAGAGCTAGACAAAGTAAGCAATCTTGGAAACCTAAAGGGAAAATGTTTACCAATGTGGGATTTCAGTGGAAGCCCACGGGCCAAATATTCACACTAGGCGAACATTGCCCTTTAACGAGGATTACCATGCCTAGAGTAATTCCTGTTAAGGAATGGAAGCCAACTGGTAGAGTTATCCCTTTAAATACACAATGCCCTTTAACTAGGTCCATTGTGTCTACTAGTGTGGCCCCTATTGTTAAAACCAAGTCACCTATGGTTTCAGCAGCCCCAAAGATTATTTGCACTAACCAACTGGAACCCAACTTAAATTGGGGATCCGACACTCCAAATTCTCTTCTTTCGTCTGTTTTCAAATGCAGGTCATACGGATCGTTCTTTGACATTTGGACTCAGGTTGCTCACAACATATGAGGGGAAAAGACAATGACGTCTGTTCACATCAGTTCAGGCCTCGTTCTTCAATGACAATGATGTTTGAACACTGCAGTTCAAGCCTCGGGCCTCATTGTCAACATAATGGCGTCTGCTGACAACTCCTCAGGTCCCGTTCATCAAAGAAAAGAAAGGCGTATGCTTGAGTGCGCTTTATCTTCGAAAGAAGAGAAATCTTCTTGATTCTGACTAATCTCATCAAAAAGCTTCATACTTGCTCCATGCTCGTTCAGACATCAAGTGGATCTACTTCCACAGATTGGACGTTTATTCACTCAATCAAAATGGCAACTTCAAATGCAATTTTTGAGGGGGAGAAGTGTGAACAGTGGATCAACCTCATATACACTTGTTCAAAAAAAATGGCATCCTCATATGCAATTTTTGAGGGGGAGAAGTGTGAACAAGTGGATCAACGTACATTTGATTGTTTGTTCACTCACTTGTTGGGCATCTAATTGTGACTACGGAGTTGATCAGGTATCACTTATTTGAGGTTTAAGTTGACTTTCTCAAAGGCATGATCTTATTCTATCTTGAAGTCGGGGATGGTTGGATGCATGACTTTCAATGATAACTTGCTCGTGTTTAAGATTTAAGTTGAAGACTTAGTTCATCTAGTTACCAGCAGTCAGGGTAAATGTTTGATGACCTAGTTAACTATCACTTAAAGGAGTTACGTTGTAGTACTTAGTGTCACACACCGATGACGTTGTAGATAATCGCAAGAGGTGTTAATGTCTCATACTTTGGTTGGGTATTGAGTACTTAGAGATTTGCTTGGAGCACTAATTCTCTACACCATTCTTCCAACATTAGTGCAAGTTTAAGTCACGAGAACGGGGAACTCTACTTCAGTGTCAAGGTTGGTATATCGGGTTTGTTCCATCAGTCATCTCATCAAATAACCTACTTAAGTGTTGGTAAAGATAGTCAGAGACAGTTTTGATAGCGGTTGATTCTCACTTGATCCACTTGAGCCAATTTTGTTCTTCTCACAAGATCTCCAAAATATGTGTGTAAAATGTGTTGCTGATTCTGAGGTATCAAAACCAGCAAGGGGGAAGGAGACATACATCTGAATGCACAACGAGTACACGTGATGAACTTTATACTTCTTCTGAATTGAAGTTATTCCGGGAAGACAAATGTCATAACCAAGGTTGTCAGGATCGCGATCCTGCTCGTAGGATCGTACGATCCTACACACACAAAACGAGCAGGATCGTTACAGGATCGTAATTCAGGTAGGATCGTTACAGGATCGTGGGATCGCTCGTAGGATCGTAGGATCGTGAACGATCCGATCCTGTTGGTAACCCTTTTTTTCAGGTAGGATCGTTACAGGATCGTGGGATCGCTCGTAGGATCATAGGATCGTGAACGATCCGATCCTGTTTTTTTTTTTACTTTTTTTGAGAGGAAGGTTTTTAAAAATGGTTTGTATACATATGTAAAGGAAAAGCCAAAAACGATCCTAGGTAGGATCCGATCCTACGATCCTACTATCCCGATCTTGCAAAGCCGAAAACGATCCTAGGTAGGATCCCGATCTTGACAACCTTGGTCATAACCACAGAGAAAATCAGTGTTTTAACTCGTAGCTTTTGGGTGTATGATGAACTCAAATAAGTACATTTTATTATCATCATTTATCTTATTTATTTGACTTGTTTTAATATATTATATCTGAGAATTGATACGTTAATGTTTACTTTGTTATTCTCAGGTAAAAACAAGTATTATGTGAAACTTGGCGATTTTGGACTAATTATGGAGCAAAACAAGCAAGATGTTAAGAGTCTACTGAAATGTATAAGATCAAGATCATTGTGCTCCAAGATACACCGCAACATACTTCTTACATACGGCGTATCACTATCAAGATTTCACAAGCTACGATCCAAGACAGCAAAGGACATGCGCCGCGTGGAGAAATGGAGTTACGCCGCATCTTAAGGCGGTGTACGAATATTCCTGAATATATTAATCTTGGACCCCACGTGAAGTTAAGTCAATGCGCCGCATCTACTTATCCTATGCGCCGCATCTAACCCTCAGACAGAAACTATAAATACCCCAAGACCAGACGAATTTCGGTGTTGAGCAAAGTTGGACAGTGCAAGATACCAGACGAATTCAGACGTATTAGCAGCACAAGACACACCCTAAACGAAGATACAAGAGCTGTAAGAAGGTCCTGCATGTATTCAATTCATTAAGTAGTTTTGTTTTATTGTATTAGTACACTTTAATTCATCAGGATTCATGGGCCGATTCCATGTGACTACGGAAAATCATGGGCACCCCTTAAAATTGCTTTCCCTTTAATTAAAGTTTATATGTTGATGTCTTTGGTGACTTTTATTAGTGCATTGATAACCTCTGTGTCTAGCTGAGCATTGCTTGGGTCGCCATGCCCCTTCCTCGCCTATCTATTCTAGCGTATACGAAACGTGGGCATCACAAATGCTCAATATTCTAGGATAGTGGGATAGACATAAGTGATCATTAAGGGTTTACTCGCCGATAAGATTAGAGCCAACGAGAAAGGGTTAATTATATACACTTCATATAAAACTAGCAATAAAACAAGTGACAAACTACTTAATTATCAGGACAGGTCTTCTTATAGTCTCAAGTATCTATCTGTGTACGTGTGTGCTAATCGCTGATTCGTGCTCATTAGTTTAGTTTATATTTAATCATAATCAAACTGTGCCAGTCTCTCAGGCTGAACCCCCTTGCGTTAGATTAGGTTGTATAGCTAACTTAAGATATTAAAATACTGATTAGAATAACTAGATAATATGTTCCACTCTTAGTGATCGACACTCTACTTACCATTATATTCATACTGACCGGGTACACTGCTCGTTAAAGTGTGTGCTTTATTGATAAGTCGGCTAAATATAAATTTAAAACTTGAGTAGGCATTAATACTGCTAAAACAACAACGACATCACGCGCGCACCAAGTCTTTGGGGCCGCTACCGTGGATATAAAAGAATTAGAGCAATACACACACACATCAAGTTTTTGGCGCCGTTGCCGGGGAGTGAATTGTTATTATCTGTTAATTTGATTAGTATTTTAATTAGGTTTTCTTTTTAATTTTTAGATTCTAACCGCTAACTCTGTTATATATTAGTTAAATTGCATTCATTGTATTGTTTTGCATATTTTCTGTTTTTGTGTGTTTTTATTTTCCTTAATTTTTGTTTCTTTTTGTTTTTTGTTTTTGTATTTTTCTGCATTCTGCTATCGTTGTATTGAGCTGATACAAACGATACGGCGCATCTGTTTTTACAGATACGGCGTATTGCGTTTAATTTTTATAAAATACAACGCGTTTAATAAATTCGAGATACGACGCATCTTTCCCCAAGATACGGCGTATTGTGTTTTTAATAAAAAAAAATTTCTAAACCCTAACGCCATACGACGCATCTGTTTTAACAAATACGACGTATTTTCGATTTAAATTAAAAACAGGTTTCGAATTATTAAACAGATACGACGCATCGATCTGTATCGATACGTCGCATCTTCTGAATCAAAAATCATGTATTTTGAAACGTAACGAAAATACGGCGCGTTAGCTTTTGTAAATACGACGCATTTAATTCAATAAATAATAGTTGATTTTTGATATTCACTTTGATCGTTCCACTACTCTCATGCACAAGTTGGTTTACTTTCAGGATAAATGATGGCTTAAGCATCACTATGGAAGATTACATTCTGAACCTAACCAAGAGACGCTAGCTGGAGTAATCAAACCTTTGATGACTGAAAGGCTGAAATAAAACGACAAGAGTGGAGGAGAATTCAGTACTGGTAACATTTGAGTATCTTAAAATTCTTGAAATAAAATTCCAGGTATCCTCTACATTAATTTACCTAGCCTTATTGAGAGTTCTCTACGAAACCTCTCCCGAATATAATCTTAATTTTGTAAGCTTAAAACGATATTTGCTCATAACCTTGGAGTAAATCATTATCCACTAAACAAGAAGATTATAATCATTAATAAAATGGATATGCTTATTGTTCTTATCTTGAATTTATATATATCATATGGTATACCATTTTACCCCAATTTGATGTGTAAGGAAATGTGTTGCGGAGGCCAAGGTACGTTCCTTATTTAAATTTCGTTCACTAGCACAGTAATACGGCGGATCTTAGTTTTCTAAGCGCCGTATCTCTGACTAATTAAAACTTATTGACCAGTCAACGAATTTAGATAAGATACGGCGCATACTATTATGCGATACGGCGCATCGTACTTACCCTATAAATACGAAAGAGATGCGCCGGATTTCAACTTATTACCCAAATTTTCACACAGTAAAAATGCACACTTCTTGACGAAATTAAACCCTCTAATTTGAGTTCTTTTCTCGAATAAAACTTCTAATCCGAACTCTAGACCAAATCCTAATCGTAATATAAGGTGATTATTCTATTTAATTTTGTTCAATTTAAAAATTAGGGTTTGTGCTATATATCGATTTTGATTGCAAGTTCAGGAGCTTTTATTAGAACTTGGACTTGATGATTTCCCCCATGTTAATTTTTGAATTGATCATTGAATTTGGAACCGAATTAATTTGAATAAAGATTAGGGTTCGGAAGGTTTATTTTGAACTTTGGAGGGAATATGAGATGTTGTGGTTATAGGAAATTTTAGATATTGATATTGGGATAAATGGAACTGTGACGTTAAGTGGAAGTTTACGTCACGGGTCCGGATTCTTGGAAAACGTGCCTGACCCCCTCTATTTTATACTGATATATTGCTAGATGCGGCGCATCTAAGTTACTTGATGCGGCGTAACAACCTATTTCCAATTTAAATACTTCCATATACGCCGTATTACTTAACTTAGATACGACGCATCCCTATACGCCGTATTCTATTGCTTGCTCCGCATCTCCTTTATGCAACTTAGATACGCCGCATTGATTTATCAGATGCGCCGTATCAACCTCACTTCAGAACTGCTTTCTAACATTTAAAATTTATTTCAGATGGAACTACCGGTTGTTAAACGCAGGCACATGTGGCTCTGTTTCGAGACTATGGGACTGACAGCAGATACTGTGGCCGATTATGTGCAGAGACTTAGATCGATTTTCTTTAGGAAAATCTTTAGAGTCTCGGTTTTGGATTTTGCTGATGTTGGGTTGATTGACGGGGGGAATGCAGTTGTTGGTCTTCATGATAGGCTAGAGATGGTTGTGAGGGATGATGATGATGAGGTTGTGTTTAGGTCACATGCATGGGAGAGGTTGTTCGGGATTGACGAGCCTCTGATTAGGGAGCTCATGCTGGAGTTCTTTAGCACAGTTCATTACAGGGAGACAGATTTGGAGATTGATACAGATGATACTCTTGTTTTTAGGTTGGGTGGTGTGCATAGACAGATGTCGATGAGGCAGTTTATTTTGGCTATGGGGTTACACACTGTTGAGGAGCTTGGATCTGCTGGGTTTGCCAGGTACTGGGCTGAGAGTTTGAGGGCGGTGCCTGATAGGATGTTGCTGGGAGATTTCTGGGAGAGGATATCCTCCGGAGGTGATTCTACTGCTTCCACCCCATCCTACACATTCATTAGGGAGCCTATGAGGAGATTATGCCATAGGATGATAGCACTGACCATTGCTGGGAGAGGTCAGTCACCTGAGAAGGTGACCACTCTTGACCTCTTCCTTTTGAGGAGCATGGACGAGGGATTAGCGGTGAACATCCCTCACTTTTTGGCTCATTTTCTCCATAGGGGAGCTCTAGGGAGAGATAGGAGGAGTCAGATGACTGGAGGGCATTTTGTATCTAGGCTAGCCCGTCATTTTGGTGTGATCGAGGATGAGATTCCTGTCGGGTTAGAGGTTGTGGTGACCAGTCTACCGGTTATTGGGCAGGATTATTTGGTCAGGTTGGGGATATGTGAGATGGTTATGGGGGGATGTTACTGGGTGGCATTGGGCCCCGCGAGACCAGCAGAGGTAGAGGCTGAGCAGGGAGGTCCCCAGGGAGCTCCGGCTGCTGCTCCAGCCCAGGAGGAGGAGGCACCAGCACCCCAGCCACCAGTTGAACGTACAGTGGGGCAGAGAGTTGAGCTAGTTGAGGGGGAGGTTAGAGCTTTGAGAGGCGTAGTCGACGGGATGAGAGCCGACCTCACTATAGTCAGGAGGGACTTAGGTTGGCTAGTGGAGAGTGTGAGTCAGCTCCTAGAGCATCAGGGAACGAGCCATCATCTCCCAGATGGCACACACACGTCAGGGGCATGGTCAGATACTCTCGTCTCCCTCGCAGAGTCTGTCCCAGGACCGATGATGCCAGCACCTCCGAGACCCGCTCACCTGCAGGAGACGACCCCACAGACCCATGATCTCATGTGCTCGATTTTATAGACATTATTCCTCATACATTATATTTATCATTTTTTGGGATTGTATTGAATTATATTATCATGTATTTATCTAATGTTCCAGTTTATGTTTCTTGTTATATTTGATGAAGACTGGCATTAAGTTCAGCATGAGTGAACGAGAGAACCCGAGAGATGAACCATGGAACAAGCCCATTTTACAACAGACTGTTAACAGTCTGTTTGGTAAATACATGCGCCGCATCTAGTAAAACAGATGCGACGCATCCTATCCTTTATTTTATTTTAATTCGTACTTATTCCAGGCTCGATACGGCGTATCTTCTTCCATAAGATACGGCGTATCGACTGACCTGATGATTTTCATTTTAATTTTTTTAAGTTTTATTTTTACTAACTACTAATGTATTATGCAAGTTTGAACCTTCTTAACTCAGGTGTGTTAAAGTCTTAATGGTATTATAGATTCCTGCATTTCCTATGGATACATCATCTATGAAGCTTAAACGTTATCATCCACAAGAAAGTTGATTTTTGCTCTTATACAAATGGAGGATCATACCGAGCAAATCTCAGGGGAGTTTTTTCTGTTCTAATTCTTTTATTTTACAGTTTTTAATCTTTGATACAAACAACGAGGACGTTGTTTAACTTAAGTGGGGGGATTGGAGAATTAGAACACTTACTTGTCCTAAACTTTTTCAGAATATGCTTAAAATGCGCTTAATATATCAAAATTTAAAACTTTTAGCATGTTTTTGTTTAAAGTCTAAATTACATAGCTGCACACTTAACATTATTTTCAAAAAATTATGAACTTTTCAAAATTCACAAATCTATGAGTGTGCCGGTGACTTGTAAACTTTAGAACTTGGCTTGTATACTATTCGAGACCACCATAATAAGTATTATCTACATAATTGGAAAGACTTGTCTAAATTGGTAAATTTCTAGGATTACACCCAAATAGCCTTTTATATGTTATGTGATATTAACTAACTACATTGGTTAGTTAACCCCCGTATAAACCCTTTGTTACTCTCACTTTGAGTAAGATACCCCTAGAAAAACACTCAGAGCCATTCCTTTCGTTTCTTACACCTTTGTTATAATGTTTCGTTACACCCTTACACCTTAGCCTACCCTGTAGAATAAATCCGTGGTTGGTTAATTGCTTTAGGCAAAGTGTGTTTCCTTACATTACCTGTGTTCGCGTGCGTAATTCATTATCTTTGGTTGAGTCAGGAAATTGCACAATGCAATTGGTATGAAAGTAAATATTGTATATCTTTGAGTTTATTTTTCGTGTGTTTACTACTTTCGCTATTACAGTTATTTCTGAAAGTATGAAAAGTATGGAAAAATTATCCGGAAAAATAGTGATAGAAAAGTTGTGAAATTTTACACATATGTTGATGTTAAAAAAAACAAATAAATAAAAAAAAATAGAAAAGGAAAAGAAAAAGGAAAAGTTGGATGTTTGTTTTAACCAACTTATGTAAAGTTTTGTATTAAGTGGGCGATATCACCACTATTTGTTGTATATTATATTTATGGATTGAATGGGAGTTGGCCGTTATGGGAACGCCAACTAAGGTTATTCTTTGATTGAGATCTTGTTGAGTATAATTCGTGTCTACCTAAAGCGTGTGTTTCAAGTGTTAAAGCGTGAGTTATTCAATGATATGAGTCTTATTCATGGGATGGTTGGGATAGTGATTAACCACACTTAGGATTTTAATTTATCTGTTTTGTTTATTTTTCATTTTACACCAATTTGTATCCCAAATATTATCCATACCCTATATCATTCCTTATCCAAACCTTTGATTTATTGAGATTAGGGATTTGAGCAATCTTAAGTATCGTAGTCATGGATTCGGCTATGTATTTATGATTTTGTCGCCCTTTTTGATTATAATATTATTGGTAAAGATTACTTGGTCCTATCTTTAGCTTATTCGAGTTAAGGATTTGAGCAATTGCAAGTATCGTGGTCGTGGATTCGATCATGTATTTGTGATTTTGTCGCCTTTTCTGGAATATGAGATCGATAGAGATTAAGAAGAATGATTAACCCTTAACCAACAAACCCCTTTTACCGCTTTAGACTTGTTATTCCTTAGCTTTAGTGGGGGAGATGCGTATACTTGCCAAGCTTATGATAGAATATTCGTCACGACTGGACAGTTAAACAATTAGATTTGCTTTTATCAAAATATTTTATTTTATTTCTAATTCGTTAAGTGTTTGGTTGTGCAATTAGGACAAAACGAATACATGCTTAAATATAAAAATAAATCCTAATATCATTTAGGATACATTTTCATAAGATTTATTCTAAGGTTTACTTGGGGACAAGTAAAGTTCAAGTGGGGGGATATTTGATGAACTCAAATAAGTACATTTTATTATCATCATTTATCCTATTTATTTGACTTGTTTTATTATATTATATATGAGAATTGATACGTTAATGTTTACTTTTGTTATTCTCAGTTAAAAACATGTATTATGTGAAACTTGGCGATTTTGGACTAATTATGGAGCAAAACAAGCAAGATGTTAAGAGTCTACTGAAATGTATAAGATCAAGATCATTCTGCTCCAAGATACGCCGCAACATACTTCTTACATACGGCGTATCACTATCAAGATTTCACAAGCTACGATCCAAGACAGCAAAGGACATGCGCCGCATGGAGAAATGGAGTTACGCCGCATCTTAAGGCGGTGTACGAATATTCCTGAATATATTAATCTTGGACCCCACGCGAAGTTAAGTCAATACGCCGCATCTACTTATCCTATGCGCCGCATCTAACCCTCAGACAGAAACTATAAATACCCCAAGGCCAGACGAATTTCGGTGTTGAGCAAAGTTGGACAGTGCAAGATACCAGACGAATTCAGACGTATTAGCAGCACAAGACACACCCTAAACGAAGATACAAGAGCTGTAAGAAGGTCCTGCATGTATTCAATTTATTAAGTAGTTTTGTTTTATTGTATTAGTATACTTTAATTCATCAGGATTGATGGGCCGATTCCATGTGACTACGGAAAATCATGGGCACCCCTTAAAATTGCTTTCCCATTAATTAAAGTTTATATGTTGATGTCTTTGGTGACTTTTATTAGTGCATTGATAACCTCTGTGTCTAGCTGAGCATTGCTTGGGTCGCCATGCCCCTTCCTCGCCTGTCTATTCTAGCGTATACGAAACGTGGGCATCACAAATGCTCAATATTCTAGGATAGTGGGATAGACATAAGTGATCATTAAGGGTTTACTCGCCGATAAGATTAGAGCCAACGAGAAAGGGTTAATTATATACACTTCATATAAAACTAGCAATAAAACAAGTGAAAAACTACTTAATTATCAGGACAGGTCTTCTTATAGTCTCAAGTATCTATCTGTGTACGTGTGTGCTAATCGCTGATTCGTGCTCATTAGTTTAGTTTATATTTAATCATAATCAAACTGTGCCAGTCTCTCAGGCTGAACCCCCTTGCGTTAGATTAGGTTGTATAGCTAACTTAAGATATTAAAATACTGATTAGAATAACTAGATAATACGTTCCACTCTTAGTGATCGACACTCTACTTACCATTATATTTATACTGACCGGGTACACTGCTCGTTAAAGTGTGTGTTTTATTGATAAGTCGGCTAAATATAAATTTAAAACTTGAGTAGGCATTAATACTGTTAAAACCACAACGACATCATGCGCGCACCAAGTCTTTGGGGCCGCTACCATGGATATAAAAGAATTAGAGCAATACACGTACACATCAGTATATTATTCCAACTACGTGGGGGAAGAGAAAGTCAGTCTCTGATGATAAAAGAGGTACACAATTGTATGATGATTCCTGTGGTTAGTCGGTATCCTACTAAAGGAAATGTGTACATCCGGTACTCAGTTGCTTTTTATGGTACTGCCTTGGTGTTATCATTTCGACAATATACGGGATAAATTGCTTACACTCGGGACTTAGTTGAATTTGGTGTAACAATTCTCATCTGCAATTTCCTGAAGGGAGAAAAGGGAATTTCTGGGTCTTAATTGATCTTGATGTTACGTTTTCGACTTCATTAATAGGATTAGGTGTGTACTTCGGGTTTTTGAGCTTCATACAATGAGACTGATTGCATCACTTCAACTACTTGGGGGAAGTGGTCTCTGGATACTTTTGGCATGCATTACTTCAGACTTCAGCGGGAAGAAATGTGAGAAGAATTATTCAAGTGTGAAATGATTCATTGCTGATCTATTTGATGATCCCCGAATGGTGAATCACGATGATTATTCTTAAAAGGAGCAGCAATATTTGATGTGGTTTGCTATAGTTTCCGTTGTACACTTACATTATATAAGCTTGATAGAAAGCTTTGAAACTACTCAAAAAGAAGATTCTCGGTTTGGGGGGAAGCTATCAAAGCTTTACAATTGAGAAGGCTCGAGCTCAGACAATTATTCAGGACCCTCGAAAGCTTTGGTGGTGAAAAGTTAAGAAATGTTGACTACTGACTTCTACAACGTACAGATCGATATCCTTTTTTGGTATTCATGTCAACATCTTTTTAAACTGAATAATATAGTTTGTAAATATCTTAAACCAAATTGTAAATAGAAAATTATAAAACCAGAGAAATGTAAATAGGAAAATATTAAAACCAAGAAAAACCATAAAAATCAGAAAAATAGAAAATTCCAAGAATAGTTTCTCTTGGCATGTCTTCTGTTTATCGATAACATTTACGGTCTTAGAAATGTCATTCAATAATGACACGGGACTTTAAATGAAGCTCGAGCATAAGTTAAAATGAAGTGTTAAAACATGTCATGATGGCTTGCTATTACTTTCGATAGCAACCCGCGTTTCAAAATGGGGAAAGCACGTCGCCAAAGAGACGGTTGTTCCTCCCACTAGGTGAAGTTCACCTGGGCTTGGTTTACTTTATATCCATGTTTTCCCGATTTGATGTATGATGCGCGCGTGTGTCGTTGCGGTTTAGCAGTATTAATGCCTACTCAAGTTTTAAATTTATATTTAGCCGACTTATCAATAACACACACACACTTAACAAGCAGTGTACCCAGTCAGTATGAATATAATGGTAAGTAGAGTGTCGATCACTAAGAGTGGAACGTATTATCTAGTTATTCTAATCAGTATTTTAATATCCTAAGTTAGCTATACAACCTAATCTAACGCAAGGGGGTTCAGCCTGAGAGACTGGCACGGTTTGGTTATGATTAAATATAAACTAAACTAATGAGCACGAATCAGCGATTAGCACACACGTACACAGATAGATACTTGAGACAATAAGAAGACCTGTCATGATAATTAAGTAGCTTGTCACTTGTTTTATTGCTAGTTTTATATGAAGTGTATGTAATTAAACCTTTCTCGTTGGCTCTAATCTTATCGGCGAGTAAACCCTTAATGATTACTTATGTCTATCCTATTTATTAAAGAGACGCTAAAACAAATAGGCGAGGAAGGGGCATGGCGACCCAAGCAATGCTCAGCTAGACACAGAGGTTATCAATGCACTAATAAAAGTCACCAAAGACATCAACATATAAACTTTAATTAATGGGAAAGCAATATTAAGGGGAGTGCATGATTTTCCGTAGTCACATGACACAAGCCCATCAATCCTGATGAATTAAAGTGTACTAATACAATAAAACAAAACTACTTAATGAATTGAATACATGCAGGACCTTCTTACAGCTCTTGTATCTTTGTTTAGGTGTGTCTTGTGCTGCTTGATCTTCTGAATTCGGCTTTAGGGTTCTTTTGTCTTCGGTCTCTGAGTTAAGCTTAGTGTCAGAACTCTTAAATTCGTCTGTCCTTGGGGTATTTATAGTTTCTGTCTGAGGGATAGATGCGGCGCATAGAATTGTTAGATGCGGCGCATTGACTTAACTTCGCGTGGGGTCCAAGATTAATATATTCAGGAATATTCGTACACCGTCTTCAGATGCGGCGTATCTTGACTCTTGTATGCGACGCATGTACTTGTATTGTAACTTGTGAAATCTTGATAGTGATACGCCGTATGTTAGAAGTATGATGCGGCGTATCTGGAGTAGAACGAGCTTGATCTTCTGGATTTCAGTAGGCTTTTGACATCTTGCTTGTTTTGCTCCATAATTAATCCAAAATCGCCAAGTTTCACATAATGCTTGTTTTTACCCGAGAATTACTAAAGTAAACGTTAATGTATCGATTCTCATAGATAATATAATAAAACAAGTCAAATAAATAGGATAAATGATGATAATAAAATGTACTTATTTGAGTTCATCAAATATCCCCCCACTTGAACTTTACTTGTCCCCAAGTAAACCTTAGAATTAGTCGTATGAAAATGTATCCTAAAAGATATTAGGATTTATTTTTATATTTAAGCACATATTCGTTTTGTCATAATCACACAACCAAACACTTAACGAAATAGAAACCAAAATAATTTTTAGTGTAAAACCATTCTAAATCGTTTAGTTGCTTAGTTGTGACGAATATTCTATCATAGGCTTGGCAAGTATACGCATCTCCCCCACTAAAGCCAAGGAATAACAAGTCTAAAGCGGTAAAAAGGGTTTGTTGGTTAAGGGTTGATCATCCTTTTTAATCTCTATCGATCTCATATTCCAGAAAAGCCGACAAAATCACAAATACATGATCGAATCCACGACCACGATACTTGCAATTGCTCAAATCCTTAACTCGAATAGGCTAAAGATAGGTCCAAGTAATCTTCACCAATAATAATATATCAAAAAGGGCGACAAAATCATAAATACATAGCCGAATCCACGACTACGATACTTAAGATTGCTCAAATCCCTAATCTCAATAAATCAAAGGTTTGGATGAAGAATAATAAAGGGTATGGATAATTTTTGGGATATAAATTGGTGTAAAATGAAAAATAAACAAAACAGATAAATTAAAATCCTAAGTGTGGTTAATCACTCACTAGAACAAAAAGTGGAATTGGTTACACCAAATATGTGTGACGATATACATATAGTCACACATGGTTTTTTTCGTGTGTGTGACTAAAGGTGGTGTGACCATAGGGTACCTACGGTCACATGTTTTGGTTCTTTTTAGTCTCACTTACAAAAGAGTAACCAAAATGTTAAAATGTGTGACTAAATAGGTACAATTTTAGTTGGATTAATCAGCTTTGTGTGACCAAAAACTCTTATAGTCACACGAAGCATTTTCTTTTTGTATATTTAGTCACATACAATTAACTATAAAGTGGCCAAAAGTGTTAATAAGTGTGACCATATGGTGTTGAAAGTGAAGAAATGTATGGTTTGTGTGACTATAGATAATCCAATTGCCACATAAATTTGGTTTTTGTGTGGCCTTTTGTACCATTTAGTCACACAAATCATGTTTCTTTTGGGTATTTAGTCACATACAATTAATCATAAAGTGGCCAAAAATGTGAATAAGTGTGACCATATGTTCTTTAAAGTTAAGAAATGTGTGGTTTGTGTGACTATTGATCATCCAATGGCCACATGAATTGTATGTTTGTGTGGCCTTTTGTTACATTTAGTCACACAAAGCATTTTTCTTTTGGGTATTTAGTCACATACAATAAATCATAAAGTGGCCAAAAGTGTGAATAAGTGTGACCATATGGTGTTTAAAGTGAAGAAATGTGTGTTTTGTGTGACTATTGTTCATCCAATGGCCACATGAATTTTATTTTTGTGTGGCCTTTTGTTACATTTAGTCACACAAAGCATTTTTCTTTTGGGTATTTAGTCACATACAATAAATCATAAAGTGGCCAAAAGTGTGAATAAGTGTGACCATATGGTGTTTAAAGTGAAGAAATGTGTGTTTTGTGTGACTATTGATCATCCAATGGCCACATGAATTTTATTTTTGTGTGGCCTTTTGTTACATTTAGTCACACAAAGCATTTTTCTTTTGGGTATTTAGTCACATACAATAAATCATAAAGTGGCCAAAAGTGTGAATAAGTGTGACCATATGGTGTTTAAAGTGAAGAAATGTGTGTTTTGTGTGACTATTGATCATCCAATGGTCACATGAATTTTATTTTTGTGTGGCCTGTTGTTACAGTTAGTCACACAAAGCGTTTTTCTTTTGGGTATTTAGTCACATACAATAAATCATAAAGTGGCCAAAAGTGTGAATAAGTGTGACCATATGGTGTTTAAAGTGAAGAAATTTGTGGTTTGTGTGACTATTGATCATCCAATGGCCACATGAATTGTATGTTTGTGTGGCCGTTTGTACCATTTAGTCACACATATCATGTTTCTTTTGGGTATTTAGTCACATACAATTAAGCATAAAGTGGCCAAAAGTGTGAATAAGTGTGACCATATGGTGTTTAAAGTGAAGAAATTTGTGGTTTGTGTGACTATTGATCATCCATTGGCTACATGAATTGTATGTTTGTGTGGCCTTTTGTACCATTTAGTCACACATATCATGTTATTTTGGGTATTTAGTCACATACAATTAAGCATAAAGTGGCCAAAAGTGTGAATAAGTGTGACCATATGGTGTTTAAAGTGAAGAAATTTGTGGTTTGTGTGACTATTGATCATCCAATGGCCACATGAATTGTATGTTTGTGTGGCCTTTTGTACCATTTAGTCACACAAATCATGTTTCTTTTGGGTATTTAGTCACATACAATTAATCATAAAGTGGCCAAAAGTGTTAATAAGTGTGACCATATACCGTTTAAATTGAAGAAATTTGTATTTTGTGTGACTATTGATCATCAAATGGCCAGATGAATTGTCTGCATGTGTGGCCTTTTGTAACATTTAGTCACACAATGAATTAATTAAACAGTGACCAACAGTGTTAATAATAGTGACTATATGCATCTTTTAGTCACATTTAAGAAATCAATATATATATATATATATAATTCAAATAAATTCAAATACAATAAAATTGGCGTAAAATTGGAATGTATATAAAATTGTAATGCCGTAATACCAACAGTGTTTTGATATATCAAAACAAATTCAAATACAATAAAATTGGAATGTATATAAAATTGTAATGCCGTAAATAATAAAATTCTCAATAATTTAACGACTTCTGAGTCTTGATCTTCTGAGCAGCTTCACTTTTCATGGCTTCAATAGAGACGTAGTTGCGCTTCCCTGTTAATTTAGGTGGAACTTTGTTATGCTCACTAATCATTTGTATGGTACTTGGTGGTGTTGCCTGTAGGAAACAAAAAGCCGGGTGTATCAAATACTGAATTAAATATGAGAAATTATATATATATATATATATATGTAGGTTGATAAAACACATGCATGTATGTACCTGATCTTCCAAAATCACTTGCTCCTTTGGCCATGCATAAAAACCACCTACTGCCTGCATAACTGTTTTGAAACCGTTACCTACTACATTCGGTATGCAAGCTGCATCCTGTAAGGATTTATCAATAGACACTTTGTAGCAATCCTTGGGGAGTGGTTTGTTATGAAGCATTTGTTTTCCATCACTCTTGTATACGCGGCCCAAAGCAATAATAGTTGTTCTCTTTGAGTGCCACAGTTTGCACTTAATTACCTAAAAAAATGATTTGTTGCATGTATGTATCAGAAATTAGTTAAACAAAATAATATATGAACATGTTTAAATACATACTTGTGGTAGTACTAGTAATGAAGACTCATCTTCTTGTGATTGGGAAGCTTGACGTGCATCCTTTCATTTTCCTCTAGTCGTTTTCTTAGATGCGACAGATTTAACAGTTACCTATACATATAAAACACAGTAAATAAGACATGCATGTAGATTTCAAAAATCAAATGTTGAAGTTTTATTACTTACACTTGTTTCCTTTTCCTTTTCCAAAGTTGATAGTCCGTTAGAATTCTGAATGCTCGCAACTTTCTCACATCCAGAAACACGTGTTCCGGCATCCGCATCAGCACTGCTGTTTATATGATTAATGTTCACCGGAGACACCTGCAATATAAAGTGTTTAAGAAGACTGCAGCAGTTTTTAAAAGGGTCAATAAAAGATGGAATGTTACTTCTGGTGGTGTCAATGGACTTGGCGTCAATGGAGTTGACGTCAATGGAGTTGTTGCCAATGGAGTTGTTGCCAATGGAGTTGACGTCAATGGAGTTGATGCCAATGGAGTTGACGTTGAGTTCGACTGCCCCTTTTGTGCAGCCAATTGCTTCATCAAATCCTGGATTACCGCATCTTTTTCTGAAAGTTGGCGTCTCTCATTCTCAATTTCACTTTGAAGTAACACCACTCTTTCATCAGATGGTTGTTTGTTTCGAGGCAGATCAAAATACCTCCTGTAGGTTACTCCACCTCCCACTCCTCTCGCATATCCTCCCTTTTCCTTACCTAATACAACTGTCATGGCATCACTCCCATGATCAACCTTCAAGGTTCCTTGTTTGATCTTGTCCTCCGTTTCTTTCTGCACACACAATATGGGAAATAGGTTATTATATGTTGATCCCACTTTAATATAAGCAAGAAGACTTTTTAGCCCCACTATGAACATTATAATAAAATATGCAGTAAAACTTACAATTTTTTCTCCCACGGCTCTAGTATCATCATCGTAAAAATCTCCGTCTTTGTTCTTCCTTCTTGTCAACCACAGCGTGGTACGCAGTGGTTCTTCATCTGGTTCAATTTCTTTACGATCGATCTTATAAACATCAAATGCATACACACGTAAGATAAACCAATATAAACGCAAGTATGATGCTATTAAGTGAAAATGTTTCAAGTTACCATTTGATCTCTCACATAGGCATATCCACCTCGTCCCATTCTATGCTGATAAAGAGACTTGGAACGCGCCACTTTTGTTGCAGCTGATTTCACCTTGCAACACAAAATCATAAGGCGTTTAGATGTAGTAATGCTGATATACTATAGAACTAATATATATGGAAATAGCAAATGCTTGAACTTGAATAAAAATTTACTAATTAACACCTTGTATTCATCGCTTTGTGTATAATTTACAAAATTGACCCAATCATCGGCTTTTACAATTGCATCATAGTTAGTCGGGACTTCATTTAGCTTAGAAGGTGTTTCTAGGTTGGGCAATATGTAGTTTTGTGTCAATTTCCTTCTGAAATTGCGTAGAAGTTGACCAAGACGATTCATTAACATCCTTCTGGCTGTCAAGTCAATATCAAAAAATCGCTGCAAAGATTAACACAATGTTCCTAATTAGTTGCACATAATGTAAATGCTACGTATATATTTCATGCTATATTACTGGGTTAAAAAATAGTATAGGTTTACCGTGATTTCGTCCCACATTTTGTCTCTTGCTTCTGAATCAACCTTCTTCCAGGATAGAATCCTGACACCTACATGCTCACGAACCAAGTCTCCCAAAAAACTAGAAAACAATGCTCGGTGTTTTCCTGATATCCTATTCATAGCATCGAAGGTTACACTGAGCTTCTCTCCACCTGCTTTTCCATATTCCATTCGAAACTTTGCTAACCTGGTTATGCCCCTCTTTTTGACATAACCATTTGATTGGTTGTTATCACCTTCACCATCATCAGAAAACTGCTCCGATTCATATCCCAAAGTGTGGTCAGGATTTTCATTATCAGAAAATCAATATTATCATGATCAATCTCTTGGATTTCCATGATTCGTCTGAAGCAATGTGTAAAAGAAAAATAGTAAACTAAATTGGTGAATAATGGTTTAAAAAGTTATTGTTTTAATGTTTTGAATGAAGGCTGATTTTTTGGAGAAAAAATAGGGCATATGATGGGGCAGTTTTTCATTTAAGGAAATCACAATCTCCAGAGTTAATTTTAATTTTTTTTTTTTTTTTTGAGAATTTAAACATTTCACAAAAAAATTTGGCTCCAAAATTTTTAATTAAGAATTTTAACATTTCATTAAAATTTTGGCTCCAAAACACCCATATAACTTTTCATGACAGAAATTGTGCTTACACACAGTCCCAAACACCCATATAACTTCAAACCCGTTGTCCCAAACACACATATAACTGCATAAACACAAAAATCACCACATGGCGCATACAAATGAACAAACACGAGCTAATAGCAACAATCAATGAGCCTAAACAACTTTGAACAAGAATCAAACAATATGAGTAGTGATCACTTAGCTTAATCAGCTGTGATGCTATGGGGGCAAGAAAAAGGTCAAAATAAGTTTAGTAAATAAGCTATACAGTCCACAACAAGCTTGGATCAAACAAGACAGCCAAAGACGCTTTCTAAAATACCAAATTACAAACTATGAGCTCAAGGTATGATCAAAATATGGGCTTATGAATCTAGGGTGAAAAAACCACTTGTTATGGATTGCACACCAAACTTCAGATCATGAGGTCAATAAACTGGCAAATGAAAATTCATCAAATATAAGCTGTTTGGACAAGTTATGGGTTGCACAGGACATTCAAATGCCCCAACAGGCCACTTTGAGATTGATTCTAAGCAAGCACAGACAAAAACAGAGCAACACATACCAATTGAACACCTCAATTCACTTTCTTTACTATAACCAAATTCATATAATGAATTTCTTAGCTAACTACCGTAGTTGCATAGGAATATATACAAGACAAGAATTAAAAACACAACATAGACAAGAACCTTAACCATAATTTTCATTAATTATAATAATTCCATACATTGTTGATTAAACGATACTACATTGTTCATCACTACTTCAGTCTCCCCACTAAAATCGATGAGGTCGTCAATCACACGCCTTGCAAGTTGGTTGGGACCGTTTGGTGCTGCCATTGATAAAGATATTTGGTGTTATAGGATAATGATTGGATTTTTGATAAAACTTGTTGAAGAAGAGTGATATGGAAGGAGAATGGGGAAGAGTGATTTATATAGGGGACGTTTGTGGTGGAGATTAGAGGTGTGAACAGGGGTGTGATTAAAACTAGTGGTACGGGAACCATCATGACATTTGGTTTTCAGAAGGCGGTTATTTGATTGAGGAGAGACGTTACTTACTCGTTAGAATATAAAGATGATGATGAAACACTATGGAAACCGTGTGTAAAAGTATAAGAAATGGCAAACTAAGTCCTCCTTCTTTCAAAGTATATATCACTATAGATTAGGGTTCTTGATCGGTTCGGTTATCGGGTTGGTTGATTAGTTCGGTTTTATTAAATGTGTTTTCTTTTTAATTCGGGTCGTTAAACACATTAACGTGTAAAGACATATGAAAACAGACGTAAACGGGCAAAAACGGACAAAAATGGAATAAACGGGAAGAAAACGTGTAAGCAAGTAAGAAAAGGTATGAAACGTTAGATAATGTACGATAATGTATAAAACAGACAAAACGGTATGAAAAATGAGGAAAACGTATAAAACATGTAGAAACGGTCTAAAACATGATTAAACGGGCGAGAACGTGTAAACACGGACTAAAACGTATAAAAACCAACTAAGAATTATAAGACGTAGGAAAACTAAGGAAAAAGTATGAAAAACATGAAAATGACAAAAACCTACGAAAATGGATAAAAACGTGTAGAGACGGAGTAATCCATGACAAAACGGGGGATAACGTGTAAACATGGACAAAAACGTGTACACACAGACGCAAACGTATCATATAACCTAAAGATACCTTAACGACAGTATGACACAGTCTTCATCATAGTACATATGACTTTACTGATTTTATGGCCTCCTCAAATGTCAAAATTAACGTGCCCACCTTTAATAACTTTAACACACTTCATATAACCTTCACAATATAACTATACACATACCAAGTCTATGCAACCCATGGAGGACCAGTGATAATGGCTAATTCACATGGTGGGTCATGGGTAGTAGGTTATAACTGGTCACATTCATTAATGGGTATTTGACATCATATGGGCATTGGGTTATAGTTGTTTAGGGTGTCATTTCAATGAATAGTACGTATGTATAATACTATGTTATCAAAAACACGACCAAATGGTCAAGATGATCTCTCCCTGAGATATTCCCAGGTCGTTTTAACTGAGCTAATGTAAAATATTGATCATGTTCGTTAAGTTAATAAATAAACGAACATAAACAAACTTTTACCAAACAAATCATGAAATGTTCAATGAACGTTCTGTTGATACAAAAGTTGGGCGTTCCTTAATTCCGTACCAATCAGATCTTAATGCTTGAGACCTGCGCACTTAGAAAACAAAAAGACACCGTTAGGCTTATCGTGGGATTGTCTCCCACGATTATCCTCCGGCGTGAGAGTAAGTAATCGGTTTTTAGGGTTTAGTTGAAGAGTTAGGGTTTTGTAAGTCGTACCTTTAATGAGAGTCGAGAGACTCTTTATATACACACGAAAACCTAGTTGGTTTCGTGCTCCTCACTCCTCAGCGTATCCCGCATAGGTCGGTTTTGATACGTATCCCATAAATAAGAGATATCATATCAAGACCATAAATAATTCTGGGTTTGGGCCAATGTAAGCCCAAACCGTTATTGTAATAGCCCATTCGTGCTGGGTTTGAGCCCATTCGTGATGGACTGGAGTCCATTCGTGTTGGACTTGAGTATGGGTCGGGTTCGTGGACCGAATGCAGACTATACGTCATCACGTTCAGTTCGTTTACAGTCCTAGCTACTCACAGGATTCTAATAGCTAGGCCGGGAAATAGTAATTTGTAATTTAAAACCTAGAAATGCAAAATAACTTTTCTTAAGTCCTAAATGACTAAAAATAATTTTTGGAAAAATAATTTTATTTTTTTTACTTTTATTTTATTTTTTAATAATTAAAAACTAATTTTAAGTAATTAAATGATAAAAAAATAGTAAACTGATTAAGAATACACAAGAAAAATGTGCAATAACTACTTAAAGTATTTAAGTTTGAAGCAAAAATAAAAGTGACAAACCAACTTATTTAAATAAGCTGTAATAAGCTTAAAAGGAGAAATAAGCTAACAGCCTAAAAAGTTTGTTTATATACAAAACAATGTAAGATATTTAATGAAGAAGTCCCAAGGGCAAGTGGTAAGGGTGTGGTGTGTTGAGGCGTTCAAAAGGTTGAGGCTGGTGAGGTCTCAAGTTCGAGCCTATGGTTCCCCTTGATTTCCCAGCTTCCCTTTTTATGTTTTTTAAGAAAAACTTTTTGATAAGATATTTTTAAACTTTCCCTCCAATATGTTCTTCAAATATATTTGTCAATTCCCTCCAATATGACTTAAGAGCTTTTTGGAGCTTTTTGGAGCTTTTTTGGGCAATGCACGTTGTCGGTAGTAGATTACTAGTGTATAACGGTATTATGAACTGTCCAGCATGTAAACGTAACTTTATTATTTATTTAGACAATTTTCTATTGAAATATGCATATGTCCTTTTACGTCATTTTACATATATATAAATACAGCTACAGCTATGTTACCAAACGTTTTTATTTAAAAGACAGCTACTGCTCACGGCTACTGCTCACAGTTACTGCTCACCGCCACTGCTCACAGCTACAGCTCACTGCTACTGCTACTTTTACCAAACACAGCCTTAGTAATTAAGTTAACAAACATGAACAATATTTTTATGTTTGCGAACGTCCGATTTTCATTTAAATAATATAAATTTTTTTTATTTATTATTTTTTTTTTTTTTTAAAATTTTAAAAGAAATTTCATTTACTACCACTTTGAACCCAAAAAATTATGCGTGCATCTCCCATTTATATATCACGTAAACTTTAATTCCGGCCATTTGGTTTCACAACAAAATTAAAACACCACCTAACACACACAGGCAACCAAAACGTCATCTCTAACTTTTCTGCACTACAACAGGTTAGGGTTTCATCTTTTTGATCAACATCAAAGTAAACTTTTTTATTTCCCTTTTTTATGAACTTGTTTGAAGTGATGTATGCCGAACTTGTTCATAATGTGTCGATCGCTTTACCTTATATGTATTGCTCTGATTAACTAATGTGTTCATGTTACTGTAGTTTAAACTCATTTTGTGTGAAATGGTTATAAACATTATTTTAGTCATAAGAAGTTGCATGTAGGTTTCCCTCTCAAACACAGTTGATAGCCTAGAAATTAGAATCTACGAATATGATACTTGCAATGTCAAGTCTAGTAACTTTGTTGATTAGTAATGAGATACCTTATTAGGGATTGTTGATTATTTAGGGGAAAATGTTATATATTGAATGGATTGAAGTTGTGGTATAAAATTGGTTTCGGTCGGGTTCAGTTTGTATTAGCCTGTAGGAATGAGTTGGTTTTGGTCGGGTTCGGTTTGTATATATAGAATTACTTTAAAGGGAGAATGTTAAAGTATTTGTGTGTTGATCCATTTGGGTTCCATTAGCAAATTTTCATTAGCAAGTAAGGATGCAAATTTATAGGTTGCCAATTAACAAAAAATTAGACCCCCGCATACTTTTTCGTTTATGATACATAAAGATTTTATGTGTGTTTGAATTTTATAGTATAAACAATGTATTACCTTAACATGTGCCCTGTTTTTGTGTAGAAATATGGTCGTTGAATTTGTGATAAGTTTAAACCAAAACACGTTTCCGGAGTCTCAGGTAATCTCACACATACGCCTTAATTACATTTTATACCATAAATGTTTGTATAATGAATGTCAAATAAATTATTGAAATGCTTTCAGGAACTACCACATGTCTACGCCGAATCATGTTACCATGGAAGGCGGGAGATTTACATCACAAGCGCTCAGCGGGTTCGTTTCAGAGTACAAATAGAGACTGAAACTAACCGCCCCATTGTGCTGACAGGAGAGAGATGGAGAACGTTTGCTTTGGAAAACCTGAGTCGGGCTGTTAGGATGTTGCATTTCGTTGAGGAAGGTGATGACTGGTTCTTTGTTACCGAATACACTCAAGACGGAGCTAAATTTGGTGGCTACCACATGAATGCCGGTCGGGTTTCAAGGTTCCAGTCTCGTGTTTTTTCCTTCTATGATCAGATCCAGGTATTAAAGCTTCATAATTTACTAATCTTATGTCAAACATGTGATTTCATAAGTCAATAAATATTAAATTTTAATGTACTTATAAGGTTACTCTTAAAATTTATTTGCAGACACTGCCAGCTGCATTCCTTGGTGGCTTAGGTAATGCACAACAGATTAGAATCAAAGTAGACGGGGAAAACTTTGATGTTGGTTTGAATGCTGTTGAAGCGGGAGGAGCCAACGGGCAGCTGCTGTATGAGTTGGACCCCGATGATTGGAACAAGCTTGAAGAATCTGTTGGTTTTAAAGCTGGAATGATTCTCATCTTCATACGGGAGGCAGAGGTGGGAAGATTAAAAAGCATAAAAGAAACACAACAGACGAAGAGGGTTGTTCAAGCCAAGTAAACGGACAAAACGGTGCGTATTGGAAGAAATTCAACATTTGGTACCGAAAACTTAGGTATTGGAGGCATAATTCTGTTCCACATTGTATTGATTTTATGCATGTGGAAAAGAATGTTGCTGAGAGCCTCGTCGGAACTTTGCTACATGTTCCAGGAAAGACGAAAGATGGACTGAATGCTCGATTGGATCTGGCTGAGTTGGGGGTAAAACAAGAGTTGTTTGCTAGGCAAGAACAAGACGGTACAACACTACCTCCAGCAGGTTACACATTAAGTAATGCTGAAAAAGACATTTTTTGTGATACGTTGCACAACATCAGGGTACCTCAAGGCTATTGTTCAAATTTCTCTAGTTTGGTCAGCCTAAAGGATAGGAAGCTCATTGGCCTAAAATCGCATGACTATCACATGTTAATGCAAGAGTTTCTGCCCGTTGCAATACGTTCAATCATGCACCCACCCACACGATATGCTATTATCAGGTTTTGCTTTTTCTTTAAATCGATATGCAGCAAAGAAATAATATCGCAACAACTAGATAATATGCAAGCAGAACTGGTAGTGACACTCTGCCTACTCGAGAAGTTCTTTCCTCCATCTTTTTTTGATATTATGATACACTTGACTGTGCACCTTACTAGGGAGGTCAAATTATGTGGTCCCATATGCTTTCGGTGGATGTATCCATTCGAAAGATGTATGAAGGTTATTAAAGGACATGTGCGAAACAGGAATAGACCAGAAGGATGCATTGCTGAGGAGACTATTGCGGAAGAAACAATAGAGTTTTTTAGCGAATATCATAAATCCATGGAAACTATTGGTCTCCCACATGATAAACATGAAACTGATGAAAATGAGGACGGAAAGCCATTGTCGGCCGGCAAATCAAGTGAAGTTTCTGCAGAACTCTTTCAGAAAGCACATTTGTATATAATACAGAATACAGATGAAATTGTACCGTATATCGAGTAAGTTTTAATAACACATGTCTATTTCCTTACTTAAAATGATCTATCAAATATAATAATCAAACACATTGTTTCAAGCGACACAAGCAAGTTTTGAAAACACAAAACCCGGGTAAACGAATTGCATTTCTGGAGAATGAACACAGTAAATCTTTTGCTAAGTGGTTACGCCAAGAGGTAATTAATCTTATGCTATTTATAATTGACTTTTTTTTTCACTGCCATACATACTTTAGTTTTCACTGCCAGACATAGAATGAATGTGTGTTTGGGAATGCAATTAGGATGCCATACTAAATCCTTCGAACTTGTAATGAAATTCAGGTTGAGAGAGAGTTGAACATCGACAAAGAAAGTGTATCAGAAACTGTAAGGTTGGTATCATATGGACCACGCGCCAGCGTAGTGAAATACGATGCATATATCATCAATGGGTATAGCTTTCGTACGAAATGTCATGAAGGCAAAGTTTACCAGAACAGTGGGGTTAGTGTTGAGGCATTAGATATGCACATATCTAAAGAAGTTGCAACCACAAGGCAAGCGTTTTATTATGGGGTTTTGCAAGAGATATGGGAGCTAGATTACCGTTACAGGCAAATTCTTCTTTTCAAATGTGATTGGGTTAATCACAAAGGTGGTGTGAAACGCGATACTATTCTTGGGTATACATTGGTTGACCTGAATAATTTAGGCCACAAGGTTGATCCGTTCATATTAGCCTCACAAGCACGACAAGTGTTTTATGTGCAAGACCAGTTAGATAAAAAATTGTCTATTATGTTTAAGACACCTCCCAAGAATTACAAAGATATGTATGATGAAGTCGATGAGGAATTTAGTACCGTCATTCACCAGCACAATGATAACATATTGCCATGTGTGGATCGACGTGACTTGGGTAACGAATCACGAACTGACTACTATCGAACCGACTGTGGAGGTGTTGTTATACAAAAATCCAAGTGAACTATGTTATGTAATAAGAGCTTGGGAATTGTCCAATGTATTTAGGTGTTTGTGTTATGTTATGGCTGTATAGTTTTGTTTGGTTGTTGTTTCATGTAACATTGCCTTTATGGCTCACTTTCTTAATAAATTTACCTTAATTAAGCAAACAAAAAATGTTTGAGTTGTTATTTATGCGTATTTTGTGTGACTATTGTTCATCCAATTGCAACATGAAATTGATATTTGTGTGGCGTTTTGTAACATTTAGTCACACAAATTAAAGCATGTTTCTTTTGGGTATTTAGTCACACACAACTAACCATAAAGTGACCAAAATTGTTAGTAACTGTGACCATATATATTGTTTAAAGTCAAGGAATGTGTAGTTTGTATGACTATTGATCATCCACTTGCCACATGAATTTGGTTTTTGTGTGGCCTTTGGTAACATTTAGTCACACAAAGCATGTTTTTGGAAGTGTATTTAGTCACATACAACTAACCATCAAGAGACCAAAAGTTTTAATAAGTGTGACCATATGCTGTTTAAAGTGAAGGAATGTGTAGTTTGTGTGACTATTGATCATCCACTTGCCACATGAATTTGGTTTTTGTGTGGCCTTTGGTAACATTTAGTCACACAAAGCATGTTTTTGGGAGTGTATTTAGTCACATACAACTAACCATCAAGTGACCAAAAGTGTTAATAAGTGTGACCATATGCTGTTTAAAGTGAAGGAATGTGTATTTTGTGTGACTATTGATCATCCACTTGCCACAAGAATTTGGTTTTTGTGTGGCCTTTGGTAAAATTTAGTCACACAAAGCATGTTTTTGGCAGTGAATTTAGTCACATACAACTAACCATCAAGTGACCAAAAGTGTTAATAAGTGTGACCATATGCTGTTTAAAGTGAAGGAATGTGTATTTTGTGTGACTATTGATCATCCAATTGCCACATGAATTTGGTTTTTCTGTGGCCTTTGGTAACATTTAGTCACACAAAGCATGTTTTTGGGAGTGTATTTAGTCACATACAACTAACCATCAAGTGACCAAAAGTTTTAATAAGTGTGACCATATGTTGTTTAAATTGAAGGAATGTGTAGTTTGTGTGACTATTGATCATCCACTTGCCACATGAATTTGGTTTTTGTGTGGCCTTTGGTAACATTATTCACACAAAGCATGTTTTTGGGAGTGTATTTAGTCACATACAACTAACCATCAAGTGACCAAAAGTTTTAATAAGTGTGACCATATGCTGTTTAAAGTGAAGGAATGTGTAGTTTGTGTGACTATTGATCATCTACTTGCCACATGAATTTGGTTTTTGTGTGGCCTTTGGTAACATTTAGTCACACAAAGCATGTTTTTGGAAGTGTATTTAGTCACATACAACTAACCATCAAGAGACCAAAAGTTTTAATAAGTGTGACCATATGCTGTTTAAAGTGAAGGAATGTGTAGTTTGTGTGACTATTGATCATCCACTTGCCACATGAATTTGGTTTTTCTGTGGCCTTTGGTAACATTTAGTCACACAAAGCATGTTTTTGGGAGTGTATTTAGTCACATACAACTAACCATCAAGTGACCAAAAGTGTTAATAAGTGTGACCATATGCTGTTTAAAGTGAAGGAATGTGTATTTTGTGTGACTATTGATCATCCACTTGCCACATGAATTTGGTTTTTGTGTGGCCTTTACTAACATTTAGTCACACAAAGCATGTTTTTGGGAGTGTATTTAGTCACATACAACTAACCATCAAGTGACCAAAAGTGTTAATAAGTGTGACCATATGCTATTTAAAGTGAAGGAATGTGTATTTTGTGTGACTATTGATCATCCACTTGCCACATTAATTTGGTTTTTGTGTGGCCTTTGTTAACATTTAGTCACACAAATCATGTTTTGGCTACACTTAAATAATGTGTGACAAACTGTTTAGTGTGACTATATGTACTGGATTTTGGCTACACTTAAATAATGTGTGACAAACTGTTTTGTGTGACCGTATATGGCATTTGGTCATACTATTAGAAGCAAATGTGACTATAAGTTTAGTGTGACCATATATGGCATCAAGGTTACTTGTATTTGTCACACGTTCCAAATGCATATGTGACTAAATGATCTGGAACAAAATCACCAGTTACGTTTAGTCACATAAGGGTCGATTGTGTGGCAATAGAGTTCTTATGGTCACACATTCGAAATGCTCATGTGTGACTAATTCGTAAATGCTGTCAATTTACCTACCTTCAGCCACACAAATATTTGAATGTGTGGCTGTTCCAAATCGACCATGTGTGACCATAGGTCTTTTTGTACTAGTGAGTGTGGTTAATCACTATCCCAACCATCCCATGAATAAGACTCATACCATTGAATAACTCACGCTTTAACACTTGAAACACACGCTTTAGGTAGACACGAATTATACTCAACAAGATCTCAATCAAAGAATAACCTTAGTTGGCGTTCCCATAACGGCCAACTCCCGTTCAATCCATAAATATAATATACAACAAATAGTGGTGATATCTCCCACTTAATACAAAACTTTACATAAGTTGGTTAAAACAAACTTCCAACTTTTCCTTTTTTTTTTCTTTTCAATTTTTTCAATTTTTTTTTTTTTTTTTTTTTTTTTTTTTTTTTTTTTGACATCTATGTGTAAAATTTCACAACTTTTCTATCACTATTTTTCCGGATAATTTTTCATACTTTTCATACTTTCAGAAATAACTGTAATAGCGAAAGTAGCAAACACTCTAAAAATAAACTAAAAGATATACAATATTTACTTTCATACCAATTGCATTGTGCAATTTCCCGACTTAACCAAAGATAATGAATTACGCACGCGAACACAGGTAATGTAAGGAAACACACTTTGCCTAAAGCAATTAACCACGGATTTTAATCTACAGGGTAGGCTAAGGTGTAAGGGTGTATCGAAACATTATAACAAAGGTGTAAGAAACGAAAGGAATGGCTCTAAGGGTTTTTCTAGGGGTATCTTACTCTAAAAGTGAGAGTAACAAAGGGATTATACGGGGGTTAACTAACCAGTGTAGTTAGTTAATATCACATAACATATAAAGGCTATTTGGGTGTAATCCTAGAAATTTACCAATTTAGACAAGTCACTCCAATTATATAAATAATACTTATTATGGTGGTCTCGATTAGTATACAAGCCAAGTTCTAAAGTTTACAAGTCACCAGCACACTAAAGTTTTAATATTTTTGAAAGAATAAAGTTATGTGTGCGGTTATGTAATTTAGACTTTAAACAAAAACATGCTCAAAATTTTAAATTTTTATATATTAAGCGCATTTTAAGCATATTTTGAAAAAGTTTAGGACAAGTAAGTGTTCTAATTCTCCAATCCCCCAACTTAAGTTAAACAACGTCCTCGTTGTTTGTGTCAAAGGTTAAAAACTGGAAAATAAAAGAATTAGAACAGAAAAACTCCCCTGAGATTTGCTCGGTATGATCCTCCATTATTCGTATAAGAGCAAAAATCAACTTTCTTGTGGATGAGAACGTTTAAGCTTCATAGATGATGTATCCACAAAAATGCAGGAATCTATAATACCATTAGAATTTAACACACCTGAGTTAAGAAGGTTCAAACTTGCATAATACATTAGTAGTTAGTAAAAATAAAACTTAAAAAATTAAATTGTAAATCATCAGGTCAGTCGATACGCCGTATCTTATGGAAAAAGATACGCCGTATCGAGCCTGGAATAAATACGAAATAAAATAAAATAAAGGATAGGATGCGTCGCATCTGTTTTACTAGATACGGCGCATGTATTTACCAAACAGATTGTTAACAATCTGTTGTAAAATGGGCTCGTTCCACGGTTTACCTCTCGGGTTCTCTCGTTCACTCATGCTGAACTTAATGCCAGTCTTCATCAAACATAATAAGAAACATAAACTGAAACATCAAATAAATACATGATAATAAAATTCAGTACAATCCCAAGAAGAATAAAAATGTATGTGGAACAATGTCTATAAGATCAAACATATGAGATCAAGGGTGTGGGGAGTCGTCTCCTGCAGCTGAGTGAGTCCCTGAGGTGCTGGCGTCGTCGGTCCTAGGTCAGACTCTGCGTGTGGGGAGCCGGGAGTATGTGACCATCCCTCTAACGAAAGTACCATCAGGGCGAGTATGGCTTGTGCCCTGACCCTCCAAAATCTGGCTCACACTCCCGACCAGCCAACCTAAATCCCTCCTGACTACAGTGAGGTCAGCCCTCATACCATCAACGACGCCCCTCAAAGCTCTAACCTCCCCCTCGACTAGCTCTACCCTCTGACCGACTGTGCGTGCAACTGGTGGTGGTGGGGTTACCTGTGGCTCCTCCTGGGCTAGAGCAGCAGCCGGAGCTCCCTGGGGACCTCCCTGCTCCGCCTCTACCTCTGCTGGTCTCGCGGGACCCAACGCCACCCAATAACATCCCCCCATAACCATCTCACAAATTCGTTTCCCTGTAATGAATCGTGCTAAAGAACTCCAGCATGAGCTCCCTAATCAGAGGCTCGTCAATCCTGAAAAACCTCTCCCATGCATGTGACCTAAACACAACCTCATCATCATCATCATCCCTCACAACCATCTCCAGCCTATCATGAAGACCACCAACTGCATTCCCTCCGTCAATCAACCCAACACCCTCAAAGTCTAAAACCGGAACTCTAAGGATTTTCCTAAAGAAAATTGCTCTAAGTCTCCGTACATACTCAGCCTCGGTGTCCGGGGTAAGTCCCATGGTCTCGAAACGGAGCCACATGTGTCTGCGTTCAGCAACCGGTAGTTCCATCTGGAATTCTATTTCAAGAATTTTAAGATACTCATTGTCACAAGTACTGAATTCTCCTCCACTCTTGTCGTTTTACTACAGCCTTTCAATCATCTAAGGTTTGATTACTCCAGCTAGCGTCTCTTGGTTAGGTTCAGAATGTAATCTTCCATAGTGATGCTTAAGCCATCATTTATCCTGAAAGTAAACCAACTTGTGCACGAGAGTAGTGGAACGATCAAAGTGAATATCAAAAATCAACTATATTTATCAAATTAAATTTGTCGTATTAATCAAAAGTTAATGCGCCGTATTTTCGTTACATTTCAAAATACAAGATTTTTGATTTAGTAGATGCGCCGTATCGATAAAGATCGATGCGTCGTATCTGTTTAATAATTCGAAAACTGTTTTTAATTTAAATCGAAAATACGCCGTATCTGTTAAAACAGATGCGTCGTATGGCGTTAGAGTTTAGAAAAATTTCTTATTAAAAACAGAATACGCCGTATCTTGGGAAAAGATGCGTCGTACTCGAATTTATTAAACGCGTTGTATTTATTAAAAATTAAATGCAATACGCCGTATCTGTGAAAACAGATGCACCGTATCGTTTGTATCAGCACAATACAATGATAGCAGAATGCAGGAAAATACAGAAAAGAAAAACAAAAAATAAAATCAAACAAAAAGAAACAAAAATTACCGAGAACAATAACACACAAAAACAGAAAATATGCAAATAATACAATGAATGCAATTTATCTAATATATAACAGGGTTAGTGGTTAGAATCTAAAAAAACTAAAAATAAAAACATAATTAAAATACTAATCAAATTAACAGATAATAACAATTCACTCCCCGGCAGCGGCGCCAAAAACTTGATGCGCGCGTGTGTCATTGCGGTTTAGCAGTATTAATGCCTACTCAAGTTTTAAATTTATATTTAGCCGACTTATCAATAACACACACACTTAACGAGCAGTGTACCCGGTCAGTATGAATATATTGGTAAGTAGAGTGTCGATCACTAAGAGTGGAACGTATTATCTAGTTATTCTAATCAGTATTTTAATATCCTAAGTTAGCTATACAACCTAATCTAACGCAAGGGGGTTCAGCCTGAGAGACTGGCACGGTTTGGTTATGATTAAATATAAACTAAACTAATGAGCACGAATCAGCGATTAGCACACACGTACACAGATAGATACTTGAGACAATAAGAAGACCTGTCATGATAATTAAGTAGCTTGTCACTTGTTTTATTGCTAGTTTTATATGAAGTGTATGTAATTAAACCTTTCTCGTTGGCTCTAATCTTATCGGCGAGTAAACCATTAATGATTACTTATGTCTATCCTATTTATTAAAGAGACGCTAAAACAAATAGGCGAGGAAGGGGCATGGCAACCCAAGCAATGCTCAGCTAGATACAGAGGTTATCAATGCACTAATAAAAGTCACCAAAGACATCAACATATAAACTTTAATTAATGGGAAAGCAATATTAAGGGGAGTGCATGATTTTCCGTAGTCACATGACACAAGCCCATCAATCCTCATGAATTAAAGTGTACTAATACAATAAAACAAAACTACTTAATGAATTGAATACATGCAGGACCTTCTTACAGCTCTTGTATCTTCGTTTAGGTGTGTCTTGTGCTGCTTGATCTTCTGAATTCGGCTTTAGAGTTCTTCTGTCTTCGGTCTCTGAGTTAAGCTTAGTGTCAGAACTCTTAAATTCGTCTGTCCTTGGGGTATTTATAGTTTCTGTCTGAGGGATAGATGCGGCGCATAGAATTGTTAGATGCAGCGCATTGACTTAACTTCGCGTGGGGTCCAAGATTAATATATTCAGGAATATTCGTACACCGTCTTCAGATGCGGCGTATCTTGACTCTTGTATGCGGCGCATGTACTTGGATTGTAACTTGTGAAATCTTGATAGTGATACGCCGTATGTTAGAAGTATGATGCGGCGTATCTGGAGTAGAACGAGCTTGATCTTCTGGATTTCAGTAGGCTTTTGACATCTTGCTTGTTTTGCTCCATAATTAATCCAAAATCGCCAAGTTTCACATAATGCTTGTTTTTACCTGAGAATTACTAAAGTAAACGTTAATGTATCGATTCTCATAGATAATATAATAAAACAAGTCAAATAAATAGGATAAATGATGATAATAAAATGTACTTATTTGAGTTCATCAATGTACGTTTCAGTGCATCATTTCTTGTAAAGGAAGAGAAATCTTATTTGTATGCAAATAATTTTCCTTCTATGATTCTTCTAAAAATTATTTGTAAGACACATGGTGGTAACATGTTGGTTGAAATTCTTTCAGACTTGGATTGTGCATAAAATTTGTCACTCAATCAATGACTACAACTCTTTAACTAGAAAACGGGTCATTGATTGAGGGGGAGAGTGATTTCAAATTTTATATCATCAAACGGGTTTCTTGGTTATCTCATAATTGTTAGAAAAGGTTTTTTAGTTAATGGGGTATTACTTGAAGAGGATCTTACTAAGCTTTATCTCAAATGGCCAAATGTGTTAGTTGTTAGAAAGAATAGGGCATTATGTGCAATTTGCTTATAGTATCCTAGCTTTATGTAACTATAAGGTCCATTTGTGTCACTCTGGAATCCTCTTTTAATCCCCTAAATACTTTAAAAATCAAAATCTAAAAGGAGTTAGAAAATCCATTGTGTTTGATGTTTTTTAATACTCCACTGGCATTTGTATGATCTGAATGAATGAGTTTCAAATGTTGATTGACTTTTGTTAGTCGATTGCTGCTTAATTGTTGTTGATTTAGTGCATGTGTACTCAGGATATGCTTAGGTATATAGCTATCATGTTAGAATCTTGTCCCTAAGATCCTGAGTTGAATGTTGAAATATGAGTGAATTTCCATGTTCATGATTGCTGATTGCTCTTCATGCTAGATAGTGGTTTGATATATTTCCTGACTATGGTTTGATTATGAGATGAATATGGTATTATGAGTAGGCAAGCGACTACGTAGTAGCTATTAATAAAAAGTGAATCTGTATGTATGTATATCTGTGTTGATATTCTTATGCAGATTCCATGGCCAATATGAATGTGCCAGTTCCCGCACTAACCATTTGATCAGATGTTCAAACTCTATTGACTGGCTCTAAATTCACCACAACAACAAGATCGGCAACAACAACAACAACAACAACACCGTCTTCACCTCCACCACCTTCATTTCAAAAAAGAAGTACTTATTCTGGTCTCGCCAAGTGGGGATCTACAACATTTGGAAAATTTTTGTTGGTGGATGGATAATTGACGTTGACCACTGACTCCCTCAGAGAAGCGGATGATCACATCATCTGCGCAAAAAGGTCAATATCATTTGTGTCATAACGATTATCTTTGTACATGATAAGTAGTGAATCTCCCTCATAAATTGAGGGGGAGCAATTGCATGTTCCATTATCAGCACATATTAAAACTGACCACATTTTCTCCCATAATTTCTAACTTATTTAAATCAATTGGGATCACAAATCTCAAATGGTTTGAAATTTTTGATCAGGGGAGAGAATGTGATTTATATAAGAAATATGATAAAATGTGATCTTTTGGACTCATATGTAGGCTCCCAAATATGTGCTAAACTCTTTGTATATTGATGCACATATTGAGGGGGAGCAAATGGTTTATGATGGCAATTGTGGAAGAATACCAAAGACCGACCAATCTTATTTTAATGCACTGGAGTTATAAGGATGGTGAGGTTAGGTATTAGTTCCCATGATCCAGCCAGAACCGGAGGGATCTTCCCAGGGACAATCCTCTAGTTAGAATAGAAGTCCTTAGGAATGATTAAAAAGGAGAAAAGTGAATAAAGGAAGAGTGCCGACTGAGATGGAGCTAGTACTGGAACAAACCCAACAAGGTGCTAGTGATGAAGTCTCGGTAAGCGCTGAAGGGGTTGAAGAATGAAAAAGAAATGTAAAGATAAAGGGTGAAAAGAAAGAAGCCCTCCTTACACTTTAGGCAGAAACCGGGTCAATACATATGCTGTCAGAATCACTTAGTTGATTGCTGACATTGAAGACAAAGTATCATGGACCCAGTGATACGCTGCACAACCCTCCCTAGCCACTCAAGGTCCCTCAAAGGACTCTTGTTTCATTTGTCACGGAGATCAATACATGTCTATCGTCTCTCTCACTCCGAGTTAGATGATATTGAAAAGGTGGCAGTCCTCTCCAGCCTCCGATCACTAAATCAAAACACAATATTAAGTCTAGAGCCAAGAGATCATCAATAAATCTCATTAGGACACACTTCCAATATGCTTGCTGTTTCCTCGTGGTATTGCCAGAACATCCGAGTGATACGTAAAGTATTCACAATGAAGATGGAAATCCTTCTAGAGCCAACATCAAACAAGCTCTTGGTGGGTGACATGTGAGATCCTTCATGGATCAAACTTGTGACAACTGGAAAGAAACGATGGGGCGATTCACATTTGAATCAAACTTGTTCCAGGAAATGGATTGATGGTCTCATTAATCAGTAAATTCTAATTCACTGATTCACTCTACCGTGTTGTTTGCTTTGAGACGTTCTGGTATGAGAACATGCTTTTATGAGAATTCCAATGTGAATTCATTGGATGAGTCTTTACAACAAGCTGGAAATTCCTGTCAAGGATAATTCTCTTTAAAGGGAATTCTACCTGATCACAGGTCGGTCCTCACGGAACCAAAGGTTATTCCAACCACACCGAGCGAATGACAAAGCCATATTCGCTCTCCAATTTATTGCTAATTGTTTTATTTTAGATTCATATAAAGATGGTGATGGTGGTTCCTGATTCCTGTAGAGACGTGTCAATTCACACTCCATGCTCACACTTTTAATTCATTATCAAAGACATCATGATAGCTGAAAGACCTACAACACAGCTTCCGCAACTCTGATGATAATTATCATGATCCAGAAAAAGGTGTGAGCATGCAATCCAAAGGTCACAATAAATCACGTGGAGGCAATGTTACAACGGATGAGCTTGGAGATTTAATGTGGCTGATGATCTCAAAGAATGCTCAAAGATCACAACATCACATGGAAACAATACTGCAACAAGATGGCTTGAAGACGTATGTTGGATGATAACCTCAAAGAATCCAAAAAGATCATCCAAGACAAAATATCAGTCATCAAAAATTCACTACTGAATGCAAAAAGATCAATGACATTGAAGAATCAAAGACTACGAGCTATGAAGCCAATTCATATGATAGAATGCTAGAATTCAAAATGTAATTTCCGGGGTGACCTCCCTTAGGGGGAGATTGTTAGGAATATAAATATTCATATGAAGACTCGGTCACCCCGAGTATCTATTTAGTATTTATATAGCTCGTAGGATTATTAGTATTATTAGTATTAGTTTAGATATCTTAGTATTAGTTTAGTTATATTAGTATTCGTGGAGTTGGGTCTGGTCTTTACCCACTGTCAGCTCACTTCACAGCCCCCTAGGGGCAACCAAGCTAGTACTATAAATACCCCTTCCCAAGTGTGGGAAGGGTTGGAGCTTTCATTCTAATCCAATAGATTTCACTTTCTCTCTCAAGAAACTCCAAACTTTCTCTCTTTATCTCTCTCACTAGAATCGACCATAAAACACAAGAACCACACGTGTTTGATTGATGAGTATCTTACAAAGAGGCATTGAATGCATCTTTGTTGGATATGCTGAGCATTCCAAGGCATATAGGTTCTATGTTATTGCACCTAATGAATCTGTTTCAATTAACTCAATAATTGAATCAAGGGACGCAATTTTTGATGAGAATAGATTCTCATCAGTCCCTAGACCAAGTCAGAGGATTCCTAATAGAACTAATGATATTGGTGTATCAGAGGTCTCTGATGAGGTTGTGGTTCAACAACCTGAACCTGAGCTCAGAAAGAGCAATAGGGTCAGGACTCCAAAGTCATTTGGACCTGAGTTTCAATTATATTTAATTGAAGGAACAAGGGATGAGGTCTCTGACCAATACTCCTATTGCTTCATTGTTGAGGATGATCCCAAAACATTTGAAGAAGCAATGAAGTCCCAGGATGTTGCTTTCTGGAAAGAAGCAATAAATGATGAGATGGATTCCATCATGGGCAACAACACTTGGGTGTTGGCTAATCTACCACCTGGTTGCAAGCCTCTAGGTTGCAAATGGATTTTCAAAAAGAAAATCAAGGTAGATGGAACTATTGGATGAGGAAGTTTATATGAACCAAACTCAAGGCTTCATCATGCCTGGCAATGAAAACAAGGTGTGTAAACTGATTAAGTCCTTATATGGACTGAAGCAGGCACCTAAGCAATGGCATCAAAAATTTGATGAAGTGGTTTTGTCTAGTGGTTATTTACTTAATCAGTCTGACAAATGTGTATATAGAAAATTTGATGAATCTAGTAAAGGAGTCATCATTTGTTTATATGTTGATGACATGCTGATCTTTGGCACTGAACAAAATCAGGTTGACCTGACAAAGGAATTTTTGTCATCAAAATTCTCCATGAAGGACATGGGGGAGGCTGATGTTATCCTTGGTATAAGGATTAAACATGAAAGTAACAAAATTTCTATCTCTCAGTCTCATTACATTGAGAAGGTGTTGAGAAAATTTAATTACTTTGATTGTACTCCAGTGAGTACTCCTATGGATACAAGTGAGAAGCTGATGCCTAATACTGGCAAAGCTGTATCTTAACTTGAGTATTCTAGGGTGATTGGCTGCCTGATGTATGCCATGACTTGTAAAAGACCTGATATTGCTTTTGCAGTAGGTAAACTGAGCAGGTATATTAGTAATCCTAGTGCTCATCATTGGCAAGCAATTCAGAGGGTACTGAAGTATTTGAAGAGAACTATGGATTATAGTCTCTCATATACTGGTTATCCATTAGTATTAGAAGGATACACTGATGTAAGTTGGATCAGTAACACTGAAGACAATTCGTCTACCAGTGGCTGGGTATTCCTACTTGGTGGAAATGCAATTTCTTGGGCATCCAAGAAGCAAACTTGCATCACCAGTTCAACAATGGAATCTGAATTTGTGGCCTTAGCAGCTGCTGGTAAAGAAGCTGAATGGTTGAAAAACTTGCTTCTTGAGATTCCATTGTGGCCTAAACCTATAGCACCTATTTCTATCCGTTGTGATAGTGCTGCTACATTGGCAAAGGCTTATAGCCAAATGTACAATGGGAAGTCTAGACACTTAGGTGTCAGGCATAGCATGATTCGTGAGCTTATCATGAATGGGGTGGTATCTATAGAGTTTGTTAGATCTCAACAAAACTTAGCTGATCACTTGACGAAGGGTTTGGCTAGAGACTTGGTTTTAAATTCTACTAAAGGGATGGGTTTGAAGTCCAACTTAGTCACTGAATGCTAAGACACCCAACTCCCTCCTGAGGAAACTTGGGAGTTGAGTTCAATGTGGAAAGCTGAACATTTAGTGGACTGGAGCACATGTTTTATTATCATCCCAAGGTTGTGCTCAGAACCTGCTGAAAAGGAGGATGAAGTCTTTACTTCTCAATGGTTATTTTCTTTGAAAAAGTGCTTAGCAGGAGCATGAATAAAGAGGAACCACCTATGTAAATGTTGAAGTTTTGCCGCTTCAGGAAGCTTTGGACTTTTAGCTTTTACAACATTTATGAATTGGATATGGACACATGGCTTGTATAGTGTCAGGAGTATTTAAGTGTTTAAAAATGTATGTGTATTTTATCTTCAGGTATTCAAATGGGTTGAAGGGTTCAATTCATAGAACACCCTGATTCTCGAATATTTGAACGTGTAATGTACTAAGATGAGAATTCAATCTTCAAGATATTTTCATTTATGCACATGTTTGTTTAATGTTTATTTTTCATGCAAAGGAAGTGAACTAAATTTGGGGAGGATTGTTGGAAAATTTAGTGCACTTGAGGGATCAATTCACACCTGGTAATGGGCTTGGAGGTACGGAGTGTACACCCATCAGGTCCCTGATTACCCTGACTCAAATAGTGGTTTGTGTTACTACTGCTAGTTTTAATATTACTACTGTTAGCAGAGTTACTATTGCTAGTATTAATATTAATATTGGTGAAGCAGAGTTTATACTGCTAGTACAATATTAGCACTGCTAGGCAGAGTTTCTACTACTAGTACTATATTAATACTGCTAGGCAGATTTTCTACTACTGGTAATGCAGGAAAGAGTTTGTAACTACTTTGACCTATTTATGGGAAGTTTCAAATTCGTAATTAAGACCATAATTATCTGGTCGTGTAACCACCATGGCTAGAATGGAGGAAAATTATGAGGAGATTAATTGGCCAATTAATTCTCATAATTCCATTTGACCAGGTTTGAGTAATCTCTAGTTTAAATAGAGATTACCACATCTACATGAGATAGAACAAAAAAAATAGAAACACTTGAAGAAAAATTTGTTCTTGATTTGTGCCTAAAACAAGAACACCACTTAGTCTTATCCCATAGAGATATTCATGTAACCCATGCATAGGGTCGAATAGTTTCTATTGGAAAGTGATAACACGATTTCAAGTGAATATCCGGTACCATTGATTATCTTTACCCTGTTCTGGGAACACACACAACAGCTTAAAAACCAACAAAGGGTTGTGTTTAGTTGGGGGGAAACACCCTTGTTTTCTACAAAATGTTTTGTGGAAAACAAGTAAAACAGAGATCACGTTCATAATAACGTTTTCTAACAAAATGTTTTGCAAAATACAAATTCCTTATTTCCTAACTTAACAAGGAAAACTATGAAACAAATTTTAGTTGTTTTCCTTGTTTTCCTTTGTAACCACAACCCTCCTTCCCCTTCTTCAAAATAGAAATACAAAATCAACTAAACGCGTTTCCTATATTCTCAAGTGTTTTGTTGAGATAAATTTCCCTTTCAAATCTTTACAAAACCAGAGATAAAAAATAAGAGAAATTTTTTTCCAACTAAATGCAACATAACTATTTTTTGTTTTATGTTTCCATTTGAATGATAGGTTTAATGAATACAGGTTGCATAAAATTTTCGATGTATAAAGAAATTTTTGAAAACTGGTAAAGCGAATTGGTTTGCTAGAACTTTAATTTTATTTTGTTGCATCACTTTCCATCGTCACTGTATCCCCTATACTAATCTAAAGTCATCTAAATATATCATACGCACGCATAATGGAGGTTCTCACTGGAGTTGTGATGTTACATTGTGAAAAGAAATGATATGAATAGTGTGTTTATAACTTTATATATTAAAAAAAAAAAAAAAAAAAAAAAAAGTATCAATTTTGGAACACACCATCATGGTTTCCATTAACAAAATTTATCCACTTCAGTTACCACTAAAATCTTAACACTTTTCGTTTAATTTGTTCCAGCTCTTACTATAGGAGTTGCGATGATTTTGGTTGCGGCAATGATATGTTTCTTAAGGAAATTCAAACGAAGAAGAATAAAAAAGACTCATGTCAATGTGGATTTATTTCTAAAAAATCATCAATTTTTGGCTCCAAAAAGGTACTCTTATTCGCAAGTAAAGAAGATGACTAACTCCTTTAAAGTCAAACTAGGACAAGGAGGTTTCGGTTCAGTGTATAAAGGAGAGCTAAGCAATGGAAACCTAGTGGCAGTGAAGATTTTAAGTGAATTAAAAGGTAATGGTGAAGATATCATTAATGAAGTTGCTGTTAGAGTTAATGGATATAAATTAATATTTGTATGACCGGTTTTGAACCCGAGACTTCGGGATTGCACACAGTACGTAAGAGTTTCAATGGTTTGAATAATTAAATATATTTTTATATTTTATTTATTCATTTCACAAACGATACTTAACGGTCGTTAGTATTTAACGGAGTTAGAGATAACGGTCGTTAAAGGACTAATAATGAAAAAGGAGGAAAGAAGAATCTAGAACCCTTGATTTGGGTTAGATTCGGCCGACCCATGTATATGGGTTTAGGGTTTCGAAATCTTGGAGTGGGGAACAAGTAAATGGTTGCCTATAAATACAATCTCATTGTGTTTGTTAATCCCTAATCTTGTTCCAAGCTAAAAACCCTATTCTCTTCTTCTTCCTCTCTTGTGGCCGATCGAATACCATCTCCCAATCACCTTGGGATTTTCGATTTTGCTTCAATATAAGTTAGGGTTTTGTTTGTGAATTTAGAACCTAGCTTTTCCCATTGAAACGCTAGTATTACGTGTGTACAAGAACGGAGTACAAGCTTAATTTAGCTTGTTGTTATTTGCCTTGTTCGATCCATATAAACCCCACGTTAGGGTTTATAGCTTGTTCTTGTAGATCCGATTTCTTGTTCTTGCTAGAAACCTAAAGGTACGCATCTATTTAATCTTTAGTTAATTATTTACATGTTATTGTAGATCCTACTTCCGCTGTGCAATATGCTTTGATGATCATGTATGTTTATTATTTTATAGATTTATGATTCTAATTTTCCAACAGTGGCATCATGAGCCCGTTTTTAACATGTAATTAATTACTAAAAACCTTAAAATTGAATCTTGTTGAATAGATACATGCAATCATTATTATTCTAGGGTTTTATTTTTGAAACCCTAGTTTTTTTTTAATTTGGGTCGACACCCATTTTATTTTTTTTAGGGTTTTAGTTTTTGTTAAAACTTGTAGAAACCCTAGGATTGCATGCAATTTTAAGTGTTTAATTAATGAGTACCTATGTGATGTCATTAATTAGATTGCGTATGATATTGGCTTGTAAATATGTGATACATGATTTAAAGTGCAATATGGGATCCATGACAAAATCTTGCATGTTTTGTCATGGAATGTTTTATGTTTAATTGCTACATGATTTTTTTAAGATAAATCTTAAATTAGGGAAGACCCTAATATATATATTAATTGTTATGTGCAATGTGGTATATAATTTGGCGTCTGTGGTCCATTGGGCACAATGAGCTCGAAAACCAATGGGAGTTTTACTAATTACATACATTAAAAATTCACATAGAATATTAATAGGATTTATCAAAAGGTTTGCATGTGGCTATATGATATTGTTAATGATCATATATGTGTTATTGAGTGTTTATTTATTTTTTCAATTACTTGATCTTTGTGTTTAATTATGATGGATTGTAACATCAAAGAGGGTAATTTTTTGAATAAAAAATAAATGAACCTAATAACTATGAAACCTTTGTGGTAAATTTATTTATTGCCAAGTCTTATGTGCCGATAGTGGTTCGCTTCGCACGGTAATTTGCTCCCAGGCGAGACTAGCAATTAATAATTTACTACATAATGTTTTAAGCAAGAAAATCATAAGTGTTTAATTAATTGATGCAACTGTACAAAAGTGGTCGAAGCGGCGGACCTAAAATTGACAAACTATAAAGTGGGTATAAGGTTGGTTCGCATTAAATTGTGACCTTAAAGGGGCGCGTTTTTAATTAGCCTTCGGGCAGACGTTTGCCCCTCCGCTCGCCTGTGCGTCAATTTTAGACTTACCAAGTACACCATGATAACGTACGAAGCATCTTAAGGCAATGTTGTAAGTTACTCAACGCCATTAATTAAAACTTTGATGATTTGAGCTTATTAATGTAACGAATGAGTAAACTGTTTTATGAAACATATGATACAAAGATGAATGCATGACATCTTTGTACATATTTTGATTGTACACATCAAAAATTTAATACCCTTAAAATTTAAGTAATATGCTTTCCAACTGAAACGGAAACACCTAAGGTTACATCCTACATTACTAGCAGCCAAAGCTGAATGTTAATGTTCAAAGGGTGGGAGTCTAAGGGTAAATTGAGTACTTTCATTGCTAGCAACCAAAGCTGATGTGATGAAACGACGTCAATTTACAAGTTTCTTAAGATGGTGAACTTAATTGAGCACTTTCATTACTAGCAGCCAAAGCTGATGTAATGGAACGGCGTCAAGGCATAAAGATTTGGGGATGAAACATGCTTACATTTGCAACTGAGGTTGGCAAAATAATGTAAGTCCCATGATTTCTAGGAATTGCAATTGGATATTGGCAATTGGGTGAACCCGTACCTTATTGAGTACTTTCATTACTAGCAGCCAAAGCTGATGTAATGAAACGACGTCAATTGGGATCATAGTTTTCAGTGAAAATTAAATGGTTATTTACCATGGGTGTTTAATTTTCTTGGAAAATTTAATTATCGAAAGTACTAACTTTTGAACTTTTTTCTGTAGAAATGGCCAACCCTGACAACACAAACATGACCTCTGCTTTCAAGATGATGATTGAAAGAGAGAAATTGACTGGGTCTAAAAATTTTAACGATTGGTACCGTAATCTAAGGATTGTTCTTAGAATGGCCAAACGTTATAATTATCTTAGTGAGCCTCTTCCTGTTGCTCCACCTGCTAACTCTCCAAATGAAATACTTGAAGAGTATAACACTGCTTATGACAAGCACAATGATGTGGCTTGTCTCATGCTATCGGGGATGGATACTCAGCTGTGTAAGCAGTTTGAGAATTGGGGTCTGATGGATATGATTGAGGAACTCAAACGTATGTTTGAGAAACCTCCAACGGCAGAGCTATATGACTTGTTAGATAATCTGAACAAGTGTAAGCAGGATGCAAATAAACCTGTTAGTGCCCATATATTGGAGATGAAAGGATATCTTGACCAATTGGACACACTTGGATGCGGGTACATGGAAGATGTGAAAGTTGGCCTCATCAATAGATCCCTCAATGAGGAATTGTATGGTGAGTTTGTGCGCAACTTTAACATGCATTGCACGGGGAAGACTTTTAGTGATTTGCATGCAATGCTTATCGACTATGAGAAAGGACTCTCTAAGAAAGCACCTACACCTGCTGTGATGGCAATTAGAGGTGGTAGGGTTGCTAAGCCCGGTAAACCGCACAATGTGAACAAGAAGGGCAAAGGGAAAGCTGACAAAGGAAAACAGGTTGTGACCTATCAGCAGAAGCCCAAGAAGCAGAATCCTCCTCCCAAGAAGGATACGGCTGCTTGTCACCACTGCCACACTCCTGGACATTGGAAGAGGGACTGTCCATTGCTGCTTGAGGAGTGTCGCAAGAATAAAAATGCTAAGGCTGGGAATGGCGCCAGCACTTCAGGTATTTTTATGGTTGAATTATTTTCTTTTCCTCGTAAGCAAAATGCCTGGATATATGATACAGGATGTGGTACTCACATTTGTAATACATCGCAGGGGCTTAGAGGAGCGAAGAAGCTGAACTATGGGGAATGCTACTTGTACGTGGGAAATGGAATACGTGCAACAGTAGAAGCCATAGGGACTTTTGATCTTGTTTTACCTTCGGGTTTAATTTTAGTATTGAACAATTGTCATTATGCACCGTCTATTGTTAGAGGTGTTATTTCAGTTTATTTATTATTGGATATTGGTTTTGAACACGCATTTAATAATAATGGAATTTATGTTTCTTTAAATTCTGTTTTTTACTTTAATGCTATTCTAGTAAATGGTGTGTTTGAAATAGACATGGAAAATCATGTATCCAACGGAAATAATTCTGTATATAGCATTGGCAATAAACTCATTAGGGGGGAGGGAGTGGTCCAAAGTTTACCAAATTGCCACATCATCATCTACCAATCACAACCTTCCATGTCAAAGTTTACCAAAGTTTACCAAAATGGTGGCGGCGGTCACCAAAGTTTACCAAATCCACATTTTCCACATCACATTTTTTTAATACATATAATCCAACAAAAAATATATAAAATTAAAACATAACCATATATAATGGGTATTCACTAAATCAAAAACCCATATCATGCATCCAAAAATTTCTAAAAATAACACACTCCTTACAAACCGATCAAATTCCGGCAACCGGATAGTCTTTTTCCGGCGAGTTTCAAGACCCATTTCAGTTTCAGGATTGTGGACTTGAATGTTGACTCCGTTGGCGGTGGGTTGGCTTTTGTTATCTCGCCGGAGGATGGTGCTGTTGGGGATTCCGGCGGGTTTTTGGGTGTTCCGGCAGGTGCTGTTGCTATTGAGTTTGATAGTTTAATGGATAATGAGTTTAAAGATATTAATGCGAATCATGTTGGATTAGATCTTGACTCAATGGTGTCAAGTAAAGCTACTGATTAGATCTTGAATCATGCAAACTTGGTCCACATTTCCCTTCGGCAAAAGATACCGAAATTCTCCCTTGCCAATTTTTGTCGAGTGGTGGCGCCGGTGTCGCCGATCTTCACCGACCCTTCACCGAAGGGCACTCCCTCCCCTCTAAGAGAATCAAGTCTAACTTGGATTCGTCTTATTTATGGCACTGTCGTCTTGCTCACATAGGCAAGAAACGCATGCAAAAGCTGCAACATGATGGGCTTTTGAAAACTATCAATGATGATTCATTAGATAAATGCGAATCTTGCATATCTGGGAAGATGACAAAGATATCTTTTCATAGTAATATGGAAAAGGCTTCAGATCTACTTGGATTGATACACACTGATGTGTGTGGTCCACTTAGACATGTGTCTAAACGCGGTGCTACCTACTTTCTGACCTTCACGGATGACTATAGTCGTTATGGTTATGTTTATTTAATTAAACATAAACATGAAGTCTTTGAGACATTCAAGGTCTTTAAAAATGAAGTAGAATTACAACTCGGTAAGAAGATTAAGGCTCTTCGATCCAATCGTGGTGGTGAATATTTAAGCCAAGAGTTTAAAGATTATCTAGCTGAGTGTGGCATTGTCCAACAACTCACTTCTCCTTATACTCCACAACAAAATGGTGTATCTGAAAGGAGAAATCGTACATTGTTAGATATGGTACGATCTATGTTTAATCTTACAACTCTTCCCTTATCCTTTTGGGACTATGCTCTTGAAACAGCTGTTCACGTGTTGAATAGGATTCCAACTAAGAAGGTTGATAAGACTCCATATGAAGTATGGACTGGAAAAGCTCCCAACTTTTCTTACTTAAAGGTCTGGGGTTGTGAGGCGTTTGTTAAACGTGACTCACCTGATAAACTCCAGCTCTTGTGGCTAGGTATGGTTACTACTTTTACTTCCCACCAGAAAATAAAGTCATCGTGGCTAGGTATGGCGAATTTCTTGAGGATAATCTAATATCTCAAGAATTCAGTGGGAGAGTATATGATCTTGAAAATGATCATGAAGATACGTCACCTTCTGAAGGCACTAACACACTTCCTGTGGAACCTGAAAGTTTAGGTCCTCCACCTGAAGTTGAAGTGGTACCCATCCGTAGATCTACAAGATCTACAAAAGCTCCTGATCGTCTATGTTTAAACGTAGAGTGTGAGGAAACTATACTAGGGGATCTTGATGAGCCAACTAGTTATAGAGCTGCCATTAATAGTCCTGAGAAGGATAAATGGCAAGTTGCTATGGATGGGGAAATGCAATCCATGAGAGACAACAAAGTCTGGATTAAAGTAGACCTTCCTCCCAATGCTAAGGTAGTTGGGAGTAAGTGGCTCTTTAAAAAGAAAATGGACATGGATGGCAATGTACACACCTATAAAGCTCGTTTGGTAGCCAAAGGCTTTACCCAAACATATGGTATTGATTATGAGGAGACCTTTTCTCCTGTAGCTGATATTCGAGCTATTAGGATTCTTATAGCCATAGCTGCCTACTATGACTATGAGATATGGAAAATGGATGTCAAAACCGCCTTTCTAAATGGTCTTCTAGATGAAGACATCTACATGGCGCAACCTGAGGGGTTTGTGAATCCACAATTTCTTGAGCGTGTATGCAACCTTCAAAGATCCATTTATGGATTGAAGCAAGCATCAAGGCCGCCTTTCTAAATGGTTATCTAGATGAAGACATCTACATGGCGCAACCTGAAGGGTTTGTGAATCCACAATTTCCTGAGCGTGTATGCAAGCTTCAAAGATCCATTTATGGATTGAAGCAAGCATCAAGGCAATGGAATAAGAAATTTGATGAGGAAATCAAGAAGTTTGGATTTACTCAAAATTTCGATGAGCCGTGTGTATACCACAAAGTTAGTGGGAGTAACACTACTTTTCTTATCCTATATGTCGATGACATATTAATCATGGGAAATCATATACCTAGTCTTAATGAAGTTAAGACATATCTAAGTAAATGTTTTTCCATGAAGGATTTAGGAGAAGCAGCTTACATCCTTGGAATCAAGATCTATAGAGACAGATCTAAGCGGTTAATTAGATTAAGCCAAAGTGCTTACATGGATAAAATATTGAAGAGATTCAATATGCAAAATTCCAAGAAGGGATATTTGCCCATGCAAGTAGAACATGGCTTAAGCAGTGAATTATTTGCTTCAACACCTGATGAGGTGGCATACATGAAGAAAGTTCCATATGCTTCAGCAGTAGGATCTATCATGTATGCAGTTAGATGCACAAGGCCAGATGTGGCGTTCGCACAAAATTTGACCAGTCGTTACCAGCAGAATCCAGGGAAAGATCACTGGCATGCTGTTAAGAACATTCTTAAGTATTTAAGGAATACTAAAGATATGTTTCTTGTGTTCGGGGGAAATCCAGACGCAGAACTGAATGTTACAGGTTCATAGGAAATATCACTATGTTCGAGAACAAGTCGAACTAGGAGAGATAAATGTACTCAAAGTTCACACAGATGACAATCTGGCTGATCCTTTCACGAAGGCATTACCTAAGGAATCGTTTACTCGACATGCTCAGGGTATTGGTCTTCGTTTAGCCGATAGTTTCATGTAAATCTGTGATTAGTATTTGGATAAGGGACATGTAAACAATTATTATTTTAATGAAATAAAGTATGGATAACGTTTATTCTCATTTTTAATATTTGTGTCCTATATTTGCATGTTTAAATCCGTGAATAATTAATTTATTCTAAATTGTCCGTTGTCAATTAATGATATGGGAATATCATTAAATAAAGACAAATGTGAGGATTGGTAGTATGTACTGTAAGGTTGAGATACCAATATCACATGATATTCAATATTGGATAAATTGAATATAGGACTTATCCCAACTACATGATTATACTTTATGGATCGTCGTCATTAAGTAAATCATGAATATTTATCCTTAGACTTGAGATACCAGGTAACTGCCGAGGGTGTAGCTCATTTTCTGTAAGATAGTCTAACGTTATCCGTAAAAGGTGGTTATAAGGGCTATTTTCGGAAGTGATATGAAATCTAAGGGTTACGCTCGTAGTCGATAAAGGATTTGATCCTTCAACTTTGTGTTGAAGTTTAATACTGCTTGGCCACTCGTAGGGTTGACAAGATGTTTGCATGCGCACGCCCAAAGTCTATCTGGAAGACGTTCAGATGTTTTGGTAATCTTGATCAATTGTTGATAAACGAGAAACTATATTGTTAATTATGGAATGACCTTGATCCATATCCATATTGACGTGGTATTAGAAACAAAAGGATAAGTATGATGATTATATCATCACGTGGTTTTTCCAGGAAAACCATACTCGGATCAAACTATGGGCATTGGGAATGTTAAGCTAGACTAACCCATGCCATTACTATATTAATGAATATCCAAGTGGGAGCTGTTAGAGTTAATGTATATAAATTAATATTTGTATGACCGGTTTCGAACCCGAGACTTCGGGATTGCACACAGTACGTAAGAGTTTCAATGGTTTGAATAATTAAATATATTTTTATATTTTATTTATTCATTTCACAAACGATACTTAACGGTCGTTAGTATTTAACGGAGTTAGAGATAACGGTCGTTAAAGGACTAATAATGAAAAAGGAGGAAAGAAGAATCTAGAACCCTTGATTTGGGTTAGATTTGGCCGACCCATGTATATGGGTTTAGGGTTTCGAAATCTTGGAGTGGGGAACAAGTAAATGGTTGCCTATAAATACAATCCCATTGTGTTTGTTAATCCCTAATCTTGTTCCAAGCTAAAAACCCTATTCTCTTCTTCTTCCTCTCTTGTGGCCGATCGAATACCATCTCCCAATCACCTTGGGATTTTCGATTTTGCTTCAATATAAGTTAGGGTTTTCTTTGTGAATTTAGAACCTAGCTTTTCCCATTGAAACGCTAGTATTACGTGTGTACAAGAACGGCTTACAAGCTTGTTTTAGCTTGTTGTTATTTGCCTTGTTCGATCCATACAAACCCCACGTTAGGGTTTATAACTTGTTCTTGTAGATCCGGTTTCTTATTCTTGCTAGAAACCTAAAGGTACGCATCTATTTAATCTTTAGTTAATTATTTACATGTTATTGTAGATCCTACTTCCGCTGTGCAATATGCTTTGATGATCATGTATGTTTATTAGTTTATAGATTTATGATTCTAATATTCCAACAGTTGCAAGTGTTGGCAGGACATCCCATGTAAATATTGTCAATTTACTGGGATTTTGCTGTGACGGCCACCACAGAGCGTTGATATATGAATTCATGCCTAATGGTTCCCTTGAGAAGTTTATATATGGTCGGGAATCATCAAATAGTAGCCAACTTGGGTGGGACAAGTTACACCAAATCGCTATTGGAATTGCTCAAGGCTTAGAATACTTGCATAATGGTTGTAACACAAGGATCTTGCATTTAGACATAAAGCCCCATAATATTCTTTTAGATCAACATTTTTGTCCTAAGATATCCGACTTTGGGTTGGCTATGCTATTTCCTGAAGCGAGAAGCAAGATATCCATGTCCCATATGAGAGGAACACCAGGGTATATTGCTCCTTAACTATATTCTAGAAATTTCGGACAAGTTTCCAATAAATCAGATGTTTACAGTTACGGAATAATGATTCTCGAGATGTTTGCAGGGAAGAAAGATATAGAAGTTGATCAAGTCGGTCATACAAGTGATATATACTTTCCTGATTGGATATATAAGAAGTTACATGAGGAACAACTTGGCCTGCATGAGATTGTGAGCAATGAAGAAAATAATATGGTAAGGAAGACGATTATTGTGGGGTTGTGGTGCATCCAGACTAGTCCTTTGAACCGCCCCACAATCACACGGGTGTTGGAAATGTTAGAAGGAGACATAGAGTTGGAAATCCCTCCAAAACCTTATTTGTGTTATCCATCAAGGCCAGTCAGCTCTTGATCCCCATCGACAAGCTTCCCATCGACAAAGTAATGACATTATAAATGTTCATTTATAGTGACATATTTGAAATTCTGCTTGTTAAATTGACTATTGGGCACCTTTGGTGCATATAAATCAACCCTAAACTTACTTATGGAAAACTTATTGTTCAAGATTATGTACATCAGTACTTGAAGCATTGGCATGAGTAACTAAATACAAAAATTATATGGAACTTGTATTGTTTCAAGTGTCAGCTTCTACTTTGAACGCTAACGGTATCTATATCTGTATTTTTTATCAGCTGATAAAAAAAATTGCAAACCAATGATAATCGGTTCATGGAATAATTAAACTTTTGTATCTCAAAATTTTGACCATCCGATTCTGATTTTAAACTCGAAATCAAAGTTAGTTACCTGCCTTTACTAATGAAAAATCACATATGACCCATCACCCATGTAGATTACTCTGAGTTGTTGTTTGTTTGATTTGATAAAGCATCTAGTTGTACTTTTTCTCAACAAAATTATCTTCTAAACGATTATTATTGGTGCTTGTTCATATGATTGAAGCGACTATCCAAGTAGCTGTTTATGTACATTCGACTTATGGAGTTATGGACTCCATAAGTGCGTAATTGGGTAGTACTGTACCATATCATAATGAAATTAGTATTAAGTGACTGTTATTTTTTCAATGGAATTTACTTGAAGTGTTCGTTTGTTTGTCTCCTAGATCAAATCTATCAATGAAAAGTAAGCATATAGAAATTCTTGTCATGAAGTAGTAAGAATTTTCTTGATCCATACTATCAGCACATAAGTAACCACTAGCCAAAAAAGTTTCTAACAATGTTTTCCATTATGACTCCGTTTAGAAGGGAATCAACTTATATACTAAACATGTGACCCACATGAAATCTCGGTGTGTAAAATTAAGGATGAATAATTATGTCAAGTTAATGCAAGGTGGGTTAGAGTTATGGAAAAATATTAAAATGTGTATCACTAGAATCGAACCCGGGACCTTGAGATTGCACACTTTACGTATGAATGATTAACGTAAATAATTAATATATATAAATGTTATGTATTTAATTATTTTGACACGAAATGATAACTAACGGACGTTAAGTAATTAACGGAATTGACTGACGACCGTTAAGTAAATAAAGGAAGGACCGTATGTGAAAATAGAGGCTCAAGAAAGATCTAGAACCCTTAGGGAAGGGGAGGGCCGATCGGCCATATGGGTTTCCATAACCCATTCGATCCATCTTGTGCTCCAAGTTAGGTTTTCACTATAAATATAAACCCAAGGGTCATTAGTTCTTTACCTTGTGCATTGTAACTATAACCCTAAAGTTTTTCTCTCCTTTCCTTTGCTTAAAACCGGTCGATCACATCCTTAGGGGGGGTCGATAAACAAAAGTGTTTGGTTTAATTCGTGTCTTTTCACTAGCATCAAACGTTAATTGGTTATAGTACGTGTGTACAAGAACTCGGTAATAACTTACTTTAGTTATTCCATCTTGGATTGTGAAACAAAACGGTAAGGGGTTTCACGTTAATCCTTTGTTTGATCAAGAAGAAGAAAAGAGAAGTTTAGATCCTTGTTCTTGCTAGGATCAAAGGTATGTAATCTTTATTTTTCGGCTAACTCTATACATGTTAAATTAATGATCTTGCTTCCACTATGTGCTTTGATGTATTTTATTTATTTAGATGAATGTCATGTTATTTAAATTCCAACAGTGGCATCACGAGCCATTTAACATGTAATTGTATTACCGAAAAGCATAAAAATCAAAACTTGATTTGGGTTATACATGTTTAGTCGATTATTTAGGGTTTATTAGAACAATAAAAATCGAATCTAATTTTTTTTTGGGGGGGTGGGGGGGGGGGGTTCGATCCTCTCTTAATTAAAAAGTTAGTTTTGTAACCCTAAAATTAGGAACCTGTAGGTTTATGTGTAGGTTTATGTGTTTATATGAATAAGGGTTGCGTTCCTGGATTAATCCATGATACTTCATGCAAGGTAATCATGGATTAGGGTTTGTTTTATTTGTTACATGTTTTAGATAAATCTAAAATTAGGGAAGACCTAATTAATTAATCCGTTATGTGCAACGTGGTATATAATTGTTAAGGCTTACGCGATCAACTTGTTGGTGTCTGTGGTCCATTGGGTACAATGCGCTCAAAAACCAATGGGAGTCTTAGTAATTATATACATAATAATTCACATTTAGATTATTAATAGGATTTATCAAAAGGTTTGCATGTGGCTATATGATTTAATGGTTTAAGATTATATGCGTTATTATGTGTTTATTTATTTTTATTAAATTACTTGTCTTTTTTTGTTTAAATTATTGTTTAATTGTAAGCAAAAAGAGGGTAATTTTGGTATAAAAAATAAATGGACCTAATAACTATGAAACCTTGATGTGGTAAATTATTTATTGCCAAGTCTTATGTGCCGACAGTGGTTCGCTTCACATGGTAATTTGCTCCGAGGCGAGACTAGCAATTTTATAATTTACAACATAAATTTTATAAGACTTAGAATCATAAACTTTTAATTTGATTGATGATTTTTTGCACCAATAGTTGAACGGCGGACCTAGTTAGACAAACTATAAGGTGGGTATAAGGTTGGTTTCGCATTAAATTGTGGCCTTAAAGAGACTCTACACTGTCTCTCCGCTTGCATGTGCGTCAAATTGGACTTACCAAGTACCACTATTATATGTGCAAAATCATCTTAAGGGTGAATTGACCTCAATTCCACGCGCCACTTTTGTGGTAATTATCCGAATAACTTGGGTCTTTTGACTCATGCAGCAGTAGGATATAGTGGGCGGTAATTGGAGGTAATTCTTTGATTGGTGAACTCAATACCTCAATTAAAACTTTGTTGATTTAACTCTTAGTGAATTGGTAACTAAAAAAAGTTGTTTTAAAAACTTATGATACGAAGATGTGTGCATGCTTCTTCGTACATATTTTGATTGTCACATCAAAATAAATACCCTAAAATTTAAGTCCATGCTATCTAATTATAAGAAACACTTGGAGTTAATATTTAGCGTAAGTGAGACCTTAACCTAAATATTAATGACAAGGTAAATTTCCATGGCGTGAGACCGTGACATGGAGTATTTGCAGTTTCTAAATTAGACGACTTAATTAAGTTGTAAGTGAGACCTTGAGACTTAAAGCATGAGATGGGAAGAAACATGCTTACATTGCAAATTGTTTGGCAAATGTAATTCCCATAATGATCTAGGAATCGGAAATTGTTTTGCCGATTATTGTACGACAAGTTACCATCTTTTGTACTTTCACTAATAGCAGATCAACTGATGTAGTGGAACTATGGAAAGTTGGATCCTAGTTTTCAAGAGAATAAAATGGTTATGTTATATTTCCTGGGTAATTTTCTTTTCTTGAAAAATTGTATTATTATAATACTAATATTTGAACTTTTTCTGTAGAAATGACTCAACCCGAAAACGTTGTACTGAGTTCCGCTTTCAAAGCTCATTTTGAAAGGGAAAAATTGACTGGCCCAAATTTCAATGATTGGCATCGGTCACTGAGGATTGTCCTGCGTGTGTCCAAGAAGCTAGATTATTTGACTAAGCCTTGCCCTACGCAGCCTGCTGACACTGAAACTGATGAAGTCAAAGCAGCCTGGCAAAAGGAGTATGATACGCATAATGAAGTAGCATGCTTAATGCTCGGGAGTATGATTCCCAAGTTGCAAAAGCAATTTGAGAATTATTTTCCTAAAGATATGCTAGATGAACTCCAAAAGACCTATGAAACACCTCCAGCTGTCGAACTGTATGATTTGATCGATCAATTCCATAGCTGTAGGCAAGGGGAAGGTAAACCCGTTTGCGATTATGTGTTGGTGATGAAAGGTTACATCGATCGTCTCCAACAGATGAACTATGCCTATGCCGAGAATGTTAATGTGAACTTAATCAATAGGTCCTTGAACAAGGACTTTAAGGGTTTTGTTCAAAATTACAACATGCATTGCTCGGGGAAGACAATAACGGAATTGCTCGCAATGCTCGTTGATTATGAAAAAGGTTTACCAGGCAAGGACAAGGCTCCTACTCCTCAAGTACTAGCAATACAAGGGGGTAGGGTTCAGAAGCCAAGACCACAAGCGAACAAGAAGGGGAAAGGTAAAGCTGACAAGGGCAAACAAGTTGTGACCTATCAGCCTGCACCTAAGAAGGCCCCTCAGAAGAACAAGCCAAATCCTAATAAGAAGGATCAGGGTTGTCATCACTGCCACGAGATGGGACACTGGAAGAGGAACTGTCCTCTCTATCTCGAGGAGTTGCGAGTGAAAAAGATGAAGGGTGAGACTGGGAAAGCCAGTACTTCAGGTACCTTTTTCATGATTGAATTATTTTCATTAACTCGTAAATTAAATTCCTGGGTATATGATACTGGATGCGGTATTCACATTTGTAATACGCTGCAGGGATTTAGAGTGGAAAGGAGACTCGCCTATGGGGAGCAATATCTGCATGTGGGCAATGGAGCACAAGCAACTGTTGAAGCCATAAGAGTATTTAGATTAGTTTTGCCTTCGGGCTTAGTACTAAATTTGAATAATTGTCATTATGCACATTAGAGGTGTCATTTCCTTTTCGTGTTTGTTGGATATGGGATTTCATCATACTATTACTGGCAATAAAATTTCTGTTTCATTAAATAATGTTTTTTATTTTAATGCTATTGCTGTGAATGGTGTTTTTGAAATTGATATGAATGAATGCAATGATTATAATTCTATGTATAGTATCCACAATAAGAGAGTCAAGAATGTCTTGGATTCATCTTATCTTTGGCATTGTCGACTTGCTCACATAGGCAAGACTCGCATGCAAAAGCTGCAACGTGATGGGCTTTTGCAGGATATCAATGATGAGTCATTTGATAAGTGCGAATCTTGTATATCTGGGAAGATGACTAAGAAACCTTTTAATAACCGTATTGAAAAGGCTGATGATCTACTTGGTTTAATACATACTGATGTGTGCGGACCACTTAGACATGTGTCAAAGAGAGGTGCTAGCTACTTAACCTTTACGGATGATTTCAGCCGTTATGGATATGTTTATTTACTTAAACATAAACATGAGGTATTTGAAACATTTAAGGTTTTCAAAGCTGAAGTAGAACTGCAACTAGGAAAGAAGATTAAAGCTCTTCGATCCGACAGAGGTGGTGAATACCTAAGTCAGGAGTTTAAAGATTATCTAAGTGAGAATGGAATTGTTCAGCATCTCACATCTCCATATACTCCACAGCAAAATGGTGTATCTGAGAGAAGGAATCGTACATTATTAGATATGGTGCGATCTATGTTTAATCTTACTACTCTGCCGTTATCCTTTTGGGATTATGCCTTGGAATCTGCGATTCTCATACTAAATATGGTTCCGACCAAGAAGGTTGATAAGACACCTTATGAGTTATGGTTTGGGAAAACGCCTAACTTGTCTTATTTAAAGGTCTGGGGTTGCGAGGCGTTTGTTAAACGTGACTCAGCAGATAAACTCCAACAGAGATCTGTAAAGTGTATCTTTGTAGGATACCCAAAGGAAACGATGGGTTACTACTTTTACTACCCACCTGAAAACAAAGTAATTGTTGCTAGGTATGGAGATTTTCTTGAAAAGGATCTCATATCTCAAGAATTCAGTGGGATTGAAGTAGACCTTCCTCCCAATGCCAAGGTAGTTGGAAGTAAGTGGCTCTTCAAGAAGAAAACTGACATGGATGGCAATGTACACACCTATAAGGCCCGTTTGGTAGCTAAAGGCTTTACCCAAACATATGGTGTTGACTACGAGGAGACCTTTTCTCCTGTAGCTGACATTAGGGCTATTAGGATTCTCATAGCCATAGCAGCGTACTATGATTATGAGATTTGGCAAATGGATGTCAAAACCGCCTTCTTGAATGGTCGTCTAGATGAAGATATCTATATGGCGCAACCTGAGGGGTTTGTGAATCCAGAATATCCAAACCGTGTATGCAAACTTCAAAGATCCATTTATGGATTGAAGCAAGCATCACGGCAATGGAATAAGAGATTTGACGAAGAAATCAAAAGGTTTTGTGTACCTAATAGTTATTTTTCCCATAAAATTTGAATCAATTTATAATTTTGGTGTAAAAAGTTATCGGATGCTGGTGGAAGGCTTATAATTGCTTCTGATGGCATTTGGGATGCTGTGTCATCAGAGATGGCTGCAAAATCTTGTTGTGGTTTGCCTGCTGAACTTGCTGCTAGGAAAGTAGTAAAGGTAGTTTGTCTATTCAGTATTTCAATGTTCTTACTCAAAGATTACATACTTTGACTTTTGACATCAGACATGTAATTTCAGTATCTTATACTCCATAATTGTTATGTTCTCCATCATGAAATTAGCATAGTTTCTTAGTAGTCAGTGTCTGTATTTGGTATATTGTATTTACAATGCACACCAGCAGTGAAGTACAGCTTTTGTCTATTCGAACTCAAAAAGTCAAACTGTATGACATCTTTTTCTTAATGGTTGTATGGATGATTGTCTAGGAAGTATTGCGAACAAGGGGGTTGAAGGATGATACAACGTGCATAGTTGTGGACATAATTCCACCAGACACTGCAATGCCGCCACCATCTCCACCACGTAAAAAGCAAAGCAAGTTTAGTCTTAGATCTTTATTTTTCAGAAAGAAGTCCAATGATTCCCCAAGTAAACTGTCTAAGAAACTATCTGCTGTTAGCATTGTCGAGGAACTCTTTGAAGAAGGTTCTGCCATGCTTTCTGAAAGGTTAGTTTTTCTAAAACAAGTGCAATGTTATAGTGACGCAAGAAATGAATATCTTAACATTTTTGGGCTGTAACAACTATAGTTTTTTTCTTTATTGGCGAGTTTTCAATCCCAGTTATGCTTCAATCCGATTAAAAACAATTACCTGAAATTATCTTAGTCATCGATCGATAGTTACACTATTTATCATGGATATATTGTAGATTGGGAAATCATGAGACGTGTGGTCCATCAACATTGGGTCTTTTCATGTGTGTTGTATGTCAAGTAGACCTAGGCGCAAGTGAAGGGATATCGGTTCATGCTGGTTCCATATTTTCAACAAGCTCAAAACCATGGGAAGGTCCTTTCCTTTGCGCTGATTGTCGTAATAAGAAAGATGCCATGGAGGGAAAACGACCAAGTGGAGTCAAAGTCACTTAACACCCGCAATTATTTTCCCTGTCTAACCCTTAATCGATTTTAAAAAATTGGCGAGCTTAACGATTCATTTGAATGCATATACGTGGTAATGTTGTAATAAGATGCATATATGATGTGAATGTAGGATTTCAGATTGCTTATTATTGTTAGAGTTAATGGATTTTTATTAATATATGTATGACCGGTTTCGAACCCGAGACTTCGGGATTGCACACATTACGTATGAGTCTCAATGTATTAATAATTAATATAATGATTTATGATTAATTATTAAATCACAAATATTTACATGGTTGAACAAGAAAAGTGGAAGGGGTTAAGTGTCGATTTATAAAACATGAGGAGGTGAAAAATAAAACTTGGAGGACAAGTTTTATTGCTTTAAAAGCAACATTGCCTCTTGTTTTTAGGTTAATCGACAGACAAATTATTTATCCCTAAAAATACCGATTTGACTTTTCAATCGGTAATGTCTGATGAACTCAAATAAGTACATTTTATTACTATCATTTATCCTATTAATTTGACTTGTTTTATTATATTATGTATGAGAATTGATACTTAATCGTTTACTTTTGTAATTCTCAGGTAAAAACACAGCATTTGGTGAAACTTGGCGATTTTGGACTAATTGTGGAGCAAAACAAGCAAGAAGTTAAGAGTCTACTGAAATGTACAAGATCAAGACTATTCTGCTCCAGATGCGTCGCATTATACTTCTTACATACGGCGCATCGCTATCAAGATTTCACAAGATATTATCCAAGACGGCAAAGGACATGCGCCGCATCCAAGAATGAAGATACGCCGCATCTTCTGGCGGTGTACGAATATTCCTGAATATATTAATCTTGGACCCCACGCGAAGTTAAGTCAATGTGCCGCATCTACTTATTAGCTGCGCCGCATCTTACCCTCAGACAGAAACTATAAATACCCCAAGACCAGACGAATTTCGTAGCATATAATATATACGAGGTACGAAGACCACAGAAACCTAAGGCCGAATTCAGACGATTAGGCAGCACAAGATACACCCGAACGAAGATACAAGAGCTGTAAGAAGGTCCTGGATGTGTTTAATTCATTAAGTAGTTTTGTTTTATTTTGTTAGTAAACTTTAATTCATCAGGATTGGTGGCTTGTGTAATGTGACGAGAAAGATTGCACTCCCTTAAAACTGCTTTCCCATCAATTAAAGTTTATATGTTGATGTCTTTGGTTACTACTTATTAGTGCATTAATAACCTCTGTATTTATTAGTGGCCTGCGCATTTGACTACGGAAGAGAATGTGGCTCCCATGGTTGTTACTAAATTGATCACTTAGGAATAACTTTTAGACATAAGTAATCATTAAGGGATTTCTCGCCGATAAGATTAGGACCAACGAGAAAGGGTTAATTACATACACTTCATATAAAACTATCAATAAAACAAGTGACAATTGATATGTGTCTAAATACACATATATTTTATATTGTTTAACCCACAAAAATGACCAAAAACACACAAATGACCATATAAATGTTATAAATATCATTAAAATGTGTTTTTATGTGATTCAGGTACAAAAAGATTGAAAACAAGTGAAAAACATGCAAAGTTCACAAAACTGTCAATTTCAGTCCCTGAAGTATCACCAATTTGCAAAACTAGTCCCTGAAGGTTTAAAATGGAAGAAAAGTCAACTTTAGTCCTTGGATAATCAAACTTGTTCACTATTACTCCCTGGATGAAAGTTTTCGCAAATTGGCAACTTTTACCCCTCAAGTTACAAAAATGGCAAATTTAGTCCCTGGGTATTTAAAAAAGTATAATTTATCAAATAATACCCTTGTACTATTCATAACTTATAATTTGGAACCTTTTGATAACTTTTGGGAAATTTACAATTTTACCCCCTCAAAATCCAAAATTGACACAAATGGTCCTTAAAGTTTTAAAATGTTAAAATTATCAACTTTGGTCCTTGTGTTATTGTTTATTGGCAGGTTTAGTCCCTTGAAGGAAGTTTGGATAGTTGGTAAACAAGGCCCCTCAAGTTTCAGCAGTTTACAACATTAGTAATTGGGCTTTATTACTACAAAACCAAACGGATCCCTATTATTAATAAACCCAATCCAACATAACCCAGCCCAATCCACTAATAAAACCCGACCCAACCCTTTTTATTTAACCCAGAGTTTGACCCCAGTCAAACTCTTATCCCTTTCCCCTAAACCGCCAAAACCAGTCACCACCACCACCTCACCCCCCGGCTGGCTACTCAAACTTACCACCTCATCCCTCCTCCTCAACACGTTACCTAACACTCTCAAATGCAATTAATGCTCCTTCATCATCACAATTATCAGAGATAGTGGTATTTCCCACTATCTCATTTTGGCGCCAAAAGTCTAAATCAATGGCTAGGATGAATTACAGAGTACCAAAGGCCAAGATCAAGTGGGATTTGCTCAGAATCAAGTGGGGATTGCAAAAAGTCTATAAAGATCAAAGAAGGAAGAAGAGAAGAGTACCTTGGGCTAGCCAATGGTCACGTAGTGTAAAATTTAAATGCTTTCTTTAAATTAAATGTCTTTTAATGTTTTAAATGTTGTAATAATCCTTAAACTAGTGTAATAGAACTTTATTTGCAGTCTAATTTCAATTTACTTTTAAATTTCATGTTTTGCTTAATTGCCTTTTAATTTAAAGTCATTTTAATTTCATGTTAACTATGGTTGTGATTTGGACTCAAATAAGCCATATAAGCTCCTGACAAAGCTTTGAAAGCTTTTAGAATCCTTTAATCAGTTATAATCTTTAAAATACAAAAAATCAATAAAAAATTCAAGAAAACCAATGAAAAACAAAAAATCAGTTGTGTGAAAGAAGAAGCAAGGAGCAGGGTGAAATTCTGGAATGCCTTGGGTTAGAAGCTTCATGGGAAGCCTTAGGTAGTGAAATTGATCCATGGTTCTTTGTTCTCCTCTGAATTCACTTTGTAAGCCCTTTTTACCATTTTTGCATTCTACTGCTTATGTTATTTACATGCTTTAATTTTCATGTTTTCTTGTTTATTTGTTGTTGTTTAGTTAAATTATTGCTTTATAATGTATGATTATGTTTTGAGAATTGCTTGTGGTTTTAAATTGCAACTTGACTGTCAATATGCTTGTTTTTTATCATCCTAGGTTTAACCTGTGCGACAACTTGTTTAAACTTAAAAAGGTTTGAATCTTGACAAATTATAATCTTTGGATTGGATATGATAGGTTTATACAGTCATTTGTAGTGAAAATCTCAATTTGGTCTCATTAAAAGGTTGTTTGGATTTGATGCTTAATCTGTATTAAAGGTTGTTTGAGTTGTTGTTCTTGTTTGATGTACAACACATAGGACCTAATTTACTCAGTGAAAGCTTAATCAAGTAGTGTAGCATGTGAGAAAGTCAATTTGACACTTGAACCTCTTTACATGAGCACTGTGAGATTGTTAAACCCTAGAACTTTGCATACTTGTTGTAATGTTGTTGTATTTGCCTTATTTCATGTTCTTGTAACTTTATATTACATGTTTAATCAGTAGATTAGGTTTTAAGTTCATATAAGTCAAACTTAAGTGTTTATGTTTAAAGTCAAATTTCCTGTTTTTCTGTTTTTTAATTAAATGTCTAATTTTCCTGTGCTTTTATTATTAAGTTTCATGTTTAGTGCTTTTAGGGCTTTAATCTGTTGTTTCTTATCTTGCTTATAGTATTTTTGTTAATCTTTAGTTCCCATGTTTAATAGCTTATTTATGTGCTTTTTATTACATGTTTTTGCCCTGTCTCACAGTCACACAGACAAAGCCACAAGCTTGTAGCTTGTTGACTTTTGGACTTGTGGCTGTGTTTGTTGTTGTTATTAGAAGCCATTAAGGCCTATTTGTTATTTCTGTGCTTATTTTCCTTTTATGTGCTTATTTAGTCACCTTAATTCACCCCAACTTTTTGTCCCAAATTGCTAACAACACAGAAGCAAACTGTGTGGTTTAGCTGTTTTCCTAAACTCTTAAAAAGTCTCCTGATTGGGCTTGAGCTTGTTAGCTTTGGCTTTTCACAAACCCAAGCAACCAAATTCATGATTCCAGTTCTTGTTGAGCACTTTTGAGCTTATTTGATAAGTTATTTAAGAGCTTTTTGTTTGCCCAATCATAACAGTTCACTGAGGAATCAGTGAACTTACACCATTTCCACAAGCTCTTTAAAAGCTATCTATTGACAATTAGCTTGTGTGTTTTGGCTTTATGTGAAGCTCATCCACCAAACTTAATGGTCCTGTGCTTGATTTTCAACTTGCAGCTTATTAATAAGGGCTGCAAGTAGCTTTAACTTATCACCATTTTCATGAGTATACTGAGAACTCAGTATACTCATGCCCACTTCATAAGCTCACAAAAAGCTATCCAGTGGGCCCTAGCTGGTGAGATTTAGTTCCCTGTGGAGCTTATCCACTAGACTCTAAGTTCCAATGCTTTAATTCCATGTTGCAGCTTATTATATAGGGCTGCAACTATCTTTTTGTGTGTCCCATTATCCTGAGTATACTGAGAACTCAGTATACTCAGTATACTCATGGCTATTTCATAAGCTCCTCAAAAGCTCACCTGTGGTCCCCACAGGGTGAGCTTTAGCTTTTTGGAAACCTCACCAGCCCAGCTTGCTACTCCAATATTCACTTTGGGCTTTAAAGCTTATTCATTAAGCTTATTTAGCCTCTAAAGTTAGCAGCAGGTTGGTACTCTAACAGTACCTTTGGTACTCTAGCAGTACCTTGTTGATTTGCTTATTTAGAGCTTATCAGTGCTTGTGTCTTGTCCATCTAGCTTATTTCCAGTACCTTTTGCTTACTCATATTTTATTTTTCCTTTATTTTCCTGTGTGGAGCTTATTCCAGGCTTATTCAAGCCTTCACTCAATCCAAGTTAAGCCTAAAGCTTAACTGTCTAAACCATAAGCTCACACTTTGCTTATTTTGAAGTTTGTAAAGTTTCTTTTTCTTTAAACTTGTTTAATATCAGTATATAATAGATCCAGAAAAAGAAAATACCAAAAAGAACCATTATAAATTAAGTGATAGTTTCTATTTAAGAAGTTTATTGCTTATTAGCTTATTTTTGTTAAGCACTTGCTTATTTTAGATTTTTCTTAGCTTCCTGTATGTATAATATAATTATGTAAAAAGTTTCAGATTTTTCTTAGGTTGTTTAATATTTTTAATAATTCAATAATAGTTTTTAGTAATTAATAATACTAAATAATTAATAATAAATAGAATAATTGTGTAATAAATATATTTTTAGTTTTAAAATTCATTTTATAATATTTTAGATTTTTCATATTCTTTATTTCATTTATTTAGGTTTATTTTATATTTTCTTATTTTTTAGGTTATTTTTAAATAGATTTTAATAGTTTTTAATTTATAATAATTAAGTAAATAGTGTAAAAAATCATTTTAATTTTCTAATAATTTTATTATCTTTTTAGGATTCCAAAAATATAATTTTCACATTTGTGGGGGTTGTATTTGACTGAATTCACTTTTTATTTTAGTACGTTTACGTAATTATTATTTAAACGTACACGTTTTAGGTTTTTAAGTTTTCTTAATTTCTTTTATAAGTTTGTAATTATAAATATTTTAAGTTTATTTAATTTGCATTTAAGCCCCTAAGGCATGCAAATTCCTACTATAGTATAATCGTTTTGTTTTGTACGTTTACGTTTAATTTAACCTAAACGTACGTTTGTATATCCTTTTACGTTTTTAGTTTTTCTTATTTATAGATTTTGTTCATATAAGCTCATTTGAGCTATTTTCTGTTATTCCCACGTGACAGGTGGGAATATTGAGTGTAAATTAATTCATATACACTTTCCTGTTCAACATCACACACAGTCGTTGTATTACAGTTTACACACCTCGTTGGGACATAACGACCCGGGGATACACTGTACTCCTTTGGTAAATTGCATTGTGTTCTCAAGTGATTGACTCTTGTTGACCATTTACTTGGTTAATTTGGGTTGACCGTTTGAGACCGATCAACAATCTACTTAATCATCAGGACAGGTCTTCTTATTGTCTCGAGTATTTATCTGTGTACGTGCATGCCTATCGCTGATTCGTGCTCATTAGTTTAGTTTATTATTTAATTGCAACCAAAACGTGCCAGTCTCTCAGGCTGAACCCCCTTGCGTTAGATTAGGTTGTATAGCTAACTTAGAATATTAAAATACTAATTAGAATAACTAGATAATACGTTCCACTCTTAGTGATCGACACTCTACTTACCATTATATTCATACTGACCGGGTACACTGCTCGTTAAGTGTGTGTGTTATTGATAAGTCGGCTAAATATAAATTTAAAACTTGAGTAGGCATTAATACTGCTAAACCGCAATGACACATCGCACGCATCAATGTCCCTAACCGATTGTTTAATCGGTTCTATTCTCTTCCACTTCCACCGCTGCATATCAAACACGTACTAAGTCAAAGGAGTAATGATATTATACATGTTACACCATGTGCATGTATTAGTATTACGTGTGTTTGCATGCATATATAATATGCATGTAAACTTATTTACTCTTTTACTCTTGGTTTGATGAACAGTGATGTATACGATTCGATCATGTATTATAACATCAAACCCTAGTTGTTGTGATGTTTTATTTGTGATACATGAACCTAGCTTTTCACTTTGAGACGCTAGTAATACGTGTGTACAGGAACGGAGTACAAGCTTACTTTAGCTTGTTGTTACCTTGCCCTATTCGACCCTAAAAAAAAAGTCGATCCATCCTTAAACCCAATTAGGGTTTATATATTGTTCTTGGAGTGCACGTGATTCCTTGTTCTTGCTAGGAATCAAATAAGGTACGCATCTATTTAATTTTATGTTAATTAATTTACATGTTTATGTAGATCCATTCCGCTGCGTGATCTTTGTGTTTATGTGTTTATAGTATTATTATGATTCACATATTCCAACAGTGGCATCATGAGCCGCGTTTTTAACATGTAATTGATTACATAAAACCTTAAAAAAATTGAATCTTTAATTAGATACATGCAATTAATGATCTAGGGTTTGTTTTGTTTAAGTAAACCCTAATTTTGTAATTAATTGGGTCGACACCCATAATTTAAAATTTAGGGTTTTAGTTTTTGTAGAAAACTTGTAGAAACCCTAGGATTGCATGCAATTTTTAGGGATTAATTAATGAATACCTTATGTGATGTCATTAATTAATTAATTAGATTGCGTACTATATAGGCTTGTAAATATGTGTAACATGATTTTAAGTGCTATATGGGATCCATGACAAAATCTTGCATATTTTGTCATGGAATGTTTGTTGTTTTATTTACTACATGATTTTTAAGATAGATCTTAAATTAGGGAAGACCCTAATATATTAATTAAAATTGGTTATGTGCAATGTGGTATCTAATTGATCAAAACTTACGCGGCCAAATTTATTTGGCGTCTGTGGTCCATTGGGTACAATAAGCTCGAAAACCAATGGGAGTTTTATTTATTAGATAAATTAAAATTCACATAGATAATTAATAGGATTTATCAAAAAGGTTTGCATGTGGCTATATGATATCGTTGATGATCATATATGTGTTATTATGTGTTTATTTATTTTTTAAATTACTTGTTCTTTGTATGTTTAATTATGATGGATTGTAACAACAAAGAGGGTAATTTTTCAAATAAAAATAAATGGACCTAATAACTATGAAACCTTTGTAGTAAACCATTTAATTGCCAAGTCTTATGTGCCGACAGTGGTTCGCTTCGCACGGTAATTTGCTCCCAGGCGAGACTAGCAATTAATAATTTACTACATAAATTGTTTTTAGCAAGAAAATCATATTTTTTTAGTTGATTGATTGCGACTGTACTAAGTGGTCGAAGCGGCGGACCTATTATTGACAAACTAATAAAGTGGGTTTAAGGTTGGTTCACATTAAATTGTGACCTTAGAGGGGCACGGTTTTAACCAGCTTCGGCGGCTGTCGTCCCTACGCTCGCCTGTGCGTCAATAATAGACTTACCAAGTACACCATGAAAAAGTACGAAGCATCTTAAGGCAAAGTTGTAATTTGCTCAACGCCTCAATTAAAAACTTTGATGATTTGAGCTTACGAATGAGTAAACTGGTTTTTGTAGAAAACATATGATACAAAGATGAATGCATGACATCTTTGTACATATTTTTTGATAACATACATCAAAAAATTTATACCCTTAAAAAAATTTAAGTAATATGCCAACCAACTACAAAAAGAAACACCTAAGGTTTCATCCTACATCACTAGCAGCCAAAGCTGAATGTTGATGTTCAAAGGGTGGTTGTCTAAGGGTAAATTGAGTACTTTCATCACTAGCAGCCAAAGCTGAATGTGATGAAACGACGTCAATTTACAGTTTCTTAAGTTGGTTAACTTAATTGAGCACTTTCATCACTAGCAGCCAAAGCTGAATGTGATGGGACGGCGTCAAGGCATAAAGATTTGGGGATGAAACATGCTTACATTTGCAACTGATGTTGGCAATATAATGTAAGTCCCATGATTCTAGGAATTGCAATTATACATTGGCAATTGAGTGTAGCTCTACCTTATTGAGTACTTTCATTGCTAGCAGCCAAAGCTGATGTGATGAAACGACGTCAATTTGGATCCTAATTTTCAATGAAAATTAAATGGTGAAATTTTATTTACCGTGGGTGTTTAATTTTCTTGAAAAGTTATTATCAAAAATACTAAATTGAATTTTGAAAATTCTTTTAATGTATTTAATGCAACGTTAAAACCGTAAACATGGGATATTCTTTTAGTAGTAAATTGATCTACACCCGTAGGGGTTTTGGATAGAGTCAATTTTTACTGAAAAGAATAAACCGAGTCCACTTTCCGTGTGAAGAGTGAGACTTAATCCTATTCCTTTTCATGGATGAGAAAGGCATAATAGGATAATTAGAATCGTCTAAATTCTAAGAAATAACTCATGGCGAATTTCTTAAGAAATTGCATGGTTAGGAGTTATTAAATTAGAAACTAGACTAATTACCGCAAAAGTGGTAAAAGGCTAACTAGAATGTTTGATCTAGTTGTTATGCTTTAACCATTTAAAGGTGCTACATACCATGATGGGGATGGTAGACCTAATTAAGGAAGAAATTGCATACCCAATTCTTTCAAGTTAATTGCATTGATGGATATTCCATCATTGACAAAGTAGAATACATTCTTTGAGTACCTTAGTAGCTGTTACGTAAGGGATTCATCAAAGATGTAGGAAAGTAAGCAGCACACTACTTGCTTTTACTGGTTATGGAACATTTATAATGTTGTCAAATTCAGTGGGAGCATAGTGCTGAAATTACTGGATAATGAGTTCATGCAGTGATCTTAAATTCAGTGGGAGCTACAAGTCTTGATAGCAACCAAGATCATCTCTAGAATCTCTTGAGATGATTACTTTCCAATTATAGACACTTGTGGTATTAAGGACAGTCGTGTACGTTTTCTTAATAGACAAGGTGATTCTATATCTACTTATATCTATGACACAATCATATTGATCAAATAAGCAAACTATTGACGTGTTGTTTATCTGTTACGTAATGTTGTTCCATGCACAAGTGGGAGAAATCTTATTGTGTGCAAGCAACAACATAAAGAAATATGATTTAAAGGGATCTCTTGACTGCAAGGTCAGAGATTGATGTTCTAATGTGTTTTATACACATTCTAATTTATAGAACACTTGGAGTTAATATCTACTTTCATTACTAGATATTAATGACAAGGTAAATTACATACTTTCATCATTGCAGCCTCAGCTGATGTGATTAAACTATGTTAATTTACAAGTTCCTAAATTAGATAATTATTAGAACAAGTGTCAATATGATAATAAGACTACTTCAAATGTAAATATTTATGTATTGATGTAATGACATAAATAAATGAAGTAATCTTATACTACTTCATATTTAGATGTTTATGTATTCTTGGAAGACATAAATATCTGAAGTAAATAAATTAACTTGAAACATTATTGAAACCAAATTATGGTATTCATAATTACTTTAGTTATACATGTTTATATTGTAGATATAAATATGAAGTCTCTTATTGCTATAAGACTTATAACAAAGTAAGACGTTATCTTGTTATATTTTTTAATTAAGACATATACAAGAAGTCATTGAGTTGATTAATGACTTATAACGTATATTGGGATTATAACAGTTTATGGCTTTTGGTAAGACATAGAAATTAAGTGGCTTAGGCAATAAGGCACTTATGTTATAAAGCATGCAATTGGCTTGGAAATTCTATTTGCCATTAACTTGACTTAGATGGTAAATAGGTAAGCCAAAAACAAATATATTTATCTCACATATTGTAAAATTGACTTACAATATCAATCCTGATGAAATACATAAGTTTATGGTATGTTCAGTTAGGAAAATCAAACTCTTGAAAAATTGTTTGATTAAAGATAAATATATCTTCTAATCTTCCTAAAGATATCAAGGTTAAAAAAATTGAGTATGGATTAGATATGCTCAATTTGACTCCAACCTAGAAGATTAATAAGACACCATTTAATATGGAATGTGATCAATCACATTAAGTCTTAAAATTGAAGTTCAGAATTTGTTAAACTACTTGTTGAGTAGATTATTAACAAATTAAGGTTAGGAACTGTCAATATGTATTTGTAAAGTCCCAAAAGAGAACAAGTTTTGTGTTGCTCTATTTGCTAAGCATTTATAGGTAATCTATAAATTGCAAAAGGCGAGTGGGAGTTTTATCTTCAAAAGATAAAGATTACAAGATACATAATCTTCTAAATACCCTAGCAAAATCATAATGAGGATTTAACATGTTAGTGTTAAAATATCAAGATGATGGAATTCTTATTCATAGATCCGCAAGGATATCTCAAATATTTGTAGAATATGTTGAGGATTATGAGTAATAGGATCATGGTGAACCTGTTGATCTTGTTGACAAATTGCAATTATTGAATTTGGCAAATTGCTCATACTATGAATAATAGATGCTGATGCGTGGTTTTGCAACCTTACAACAGGTTTTACCTCTCGAGGGATCTCAAGAGGCTTACAACCCCACCAGGCAGTGTACCTGACCGATGTAGTATAGTGTAGTGGTAAGTACGGGGGATTGATCGTTCTCCACAGGGAATAGTGTTCGTTAGGTATGAAAAACTACTCTAATAGGTCTAAGGGTGAGAGAAGATTCTTTTTATGTTTTTATATTTTTTTATGAAAGCAAGTAAAATCTCGGGTTTGAAAGAGTGGGCGGAATTAGTTGCTAGTCAACTAACCCAAATTACTACGAATGCAAATAAAATAAAATAACAAAAATGAAAATGTGGTGAAAACTTATGTAGAGAGAAATGTGTTTACTTAGATTTCCTTACTCCCTAACTATCTTTTACCGGTTGATTAGTGTGTATTAGTTGCGTGGATGACGGGTGTATTCCTTAATACCATTCGTGGGGTGGCGTACGTACTTCCCCAACTCTACAAGCTCCTACTTCACTCCTATGTCGAGCCGGCTAGGAAGCTCCTAACATGGGATCACTAGAATTCGCTTGTGCATTAAATACAACCATAAAAACCTTTAGTACGCATTGGTTCATGTTTCTTAAGACGTTCAAGCAAGTTACCGAATAGGAAGTTAGCCAGTTTTCTTAAGCCTAACATAGATAAACAATCATCCAATACAACTAATAACACACTAATAACCAATAATCAATAGCTAGGTTTCATTAGATCTAAGCAAACACAAGATAAATCTAGCCTAGCATGTTAAACAAAAGACAAGAACAAGATAGAATCAAACAACACATAGACATATTGAATGATTAATTGATAACTTATCTTCAATGTAACATGGAAGATCTCAAGGCAAAAAGCCTTGAAAAAGCTGCCAAATTCGTCTTAGGGTTTTCACACACAAAGTTCCCCAATAAGTTCCACACTAATGATAAAGAATTGCAAAACTATATATAGATTTTTAGATCTGACGGCGTCACGTTATGGAGTGTGACGCCGTCACCTCGCCGCTTTTAGGGTTCCCGGATGGCCTTCTTGACGCCGTCCCTCTTTAGCTCTCCAAAATCCGTTCTGGCTTATCAAGGCTTGACGCCGTCAGGATTATGCGTGACGCCGTCCCTCTTTAAATTAAGCCGTGACGACCTTGATCATATTAAAGCGTGACGCCGTCAGAATTCCCATGCAAATTTCTCTGGCTTATCATGAGTAAATTTCACATCCACCTTTTTTTGCCAAGCCATGACGCCGTCCAGGGATAATCCTGATGCCGTCAAAGGTAACTTTTAGCATGATTTTGAGACTTTGTCGTTTTCTTCACTTTTATGCTCCAAAAACGTCCAAAATGCTTCCTTTTCCAGATTTCTTCTCAAAAGTACCTAAAATGACAAAAGGAACGATTTAGGGCAATATTTGATCAAATAAATACGATTTAGGGCTTAAATGACCCCTTAAAAGCGGTACACTTTTCGCTTCATCAAATACCCTTACACTTGAGATTTGCTTGTCCTCAAGCAAATGCGCTTTTATTCTAATCAAAATACAAGTTATGGGTCATTTAATGCTAACATAAAAGTAATTACAACAAATATTCGTTCCACTTTAATCATAATAAGCACGGAGATTACAAACTAGCACCTCACAAGTAGTGTTTAGATACTCACATCTCTCAAGTGTCATCAAAATAAATCTCATAAATGAAAAAGGATAATATCTCTCACTACCTGTCATAGCAAATAGATTACCATAGGCTTGGGAAAGGATCGAAAACCTCCTCCACTAGGCGTAAGCACCTAAGATAAACTATCAAAGAGGGCTTTTAAATGGGTTATAACGTTAGGTGTAGGGAAAAGGAAAACACGGTTTTGTTGGATAAAGGATATTTTACTGGTGGCGAGTTAAAGATCTTGATCAATTACATGTACTATACAATGTTGCTAAGCCAAGACTCGACTCAATCTTAAGCTAAAAACAAAATAACAAAAACATAAAATAAACATAAAATGAAACGGGATGGTAGTCCGTATGTTTTTTCTATTTTTCTTTTTCTCTTTTTTTTTTTTTTTTTTTTTTTTTTTTGCATACACTTTTGCCCTACCATCCAAAATAATACATCATGGGGCGTTGCATCCCCTTACACTTGAACTTTTACACAACTTTACAAAAAACTATTCTAATGACTCGAATTAAGATAATTGAAAAACTTGGAGTACTTTTAAAAATATTTAGCACATATGAGGGTAATAAATGATGTTCTTCCCCATTACTCCATTACACTAGTACTTTACCCATGAGTCCCAATCGTCCCAAAACAATATGTACAAGGATATGACTCGACTTAGCAACCATGTAATCAATTAGATAATTAACTTGGGTTTAAACAAATGTTGTAACAATAATGCACTAAAAATGAGTGCATACAAGGTAGGCTAAGGCGATTTGGGTGTACATTTTAGTGGGGTGTAACAAATTCTTCCTTTAAGTAAAATGCTTAAAGGTCGAAACGAAAAGATAGGCTCTGAGGGGTGTACTAGGGGTATCGTGTACTAAAAATGAGTACAACGCAAAGGGTGTGGGAGAATTACTTGACCAATGTAGCCAATGTAATTATAACAAAAACACAGGTGTAAAACAATGGGTTAATCCTAATGCCTCTTATCATGTAGTAAATCTAACTACACGAATGTAGTCTCACTTGTGGCCTCGGAATGGTCCTAACGCAAGTTCTAGAATCTAAGTGCTACCGGTACACACATCATAGCATAAATGCTTTTCCTACCAATTCTAGGGCGAACCTCACATATTTGGGGGTGGAAAATTTTTTTGGTACGGTTTTTGTGCTAGTCATATAACTCCTATCCGTGAGACGCTCATTAAGATCAAAGTTTCACTCCTAAATGTTGTAAAAAATTTTAAATTTGGCACTAAAATTACCCTAACAGGTATTTATCTCAGTTTTATTACACATCTACTATTAAACAAACAAAAATCAAGTGCAATAGCATTCTCTAATCGTACTTTTACCCCCCCCCCCCTTACACTTAAGATGAACATTGTCCCCAATGTTCAAATAACAAGATGTAAAAGCATAAAGTAAAAGAATGAAATCAAATACTCCCCTGATTCGCTCGGTGGATAATGAAGTAACACGGTTAGATCTTCTTCCAAAGTAATGTTGAAGCTCCATGACTAATGCATCGCCATAAGCCTGATCCAAAAACATTTCCTTGTCCAAAATAACCTGTTAAACCTGAGAAAACAAACACGAAAACCTGCATAACATCGGCGGGATAAACTCTATATATAAGGATATAATGCTTGTGGAATGATAATTTTGCAGATTCCTGGAGATTATAAGTTAGAGATTTTAATAAAAACTTTTTATGAAAACAAAACTTTCAAAAATTTTCAAAAAATTAAACCTGACGCCGTCAGGTTGTAACTCCTGACGTCGTCAGAAATGATCTGACAGAATTCTCATGTTACGTTTCCGGAAAAATTTTAGAAAAACCTATACCTTACTTCCTGGAAATCCTGCAAAATATCATTATGACTCGATACAAGCATTTGACTCAAACAAATACTAATATGTATGTTAATTTAATATTATTATGATTCATGTTCATTTGTTCTAATAAACCGATTTGACTTTCCCTTACACTTATCTTTTGCAAAATACCTTTATATGTAGTTAAGACGAAGTTAAAAACAAAATAAAGCATTTTCACAATTTTAGTTTTGAACATGAATCAATAATAATAAAAATTAAACATACATACGGAAGCAAATAAAATCAAACAAACAAATAAATAAACACACAAAGCAAATAAAGCTTGGGTTGCCTCCCAAGAAGCGCTTGTTTTTGTTCGAGTCACGAGCCTGACTCTACCCTTATTTAACAAAAATAGGGGAGGTTTTCCCTACACTTAGGATTAAGTGCGGGTGAAAGTAGCGATACACACCCTTAGGGTGTGAATATGCCACGTGAGGTGAAGGGGGTGAGTGAATGGCTTCCTTCATCCTAAAACTACCCGGATAATATTGGTTGATGGGTGGGTCGGTTCCTCTTTTTTCTCCTAGATGTAAATCTAAGGATGAAAAGTTGTGTAAAGGTTGAGGTTCCAATTCATCAACACTAGGAAATTCCCTAGAACTATGAGTAAGGTCATCACTAAAAGTGTGCAAACCTATATCCTCTAGTTGTGCTTGGTCCAAGGGTTCTACCTCCATCGGGATTCCTAAAGTCTCTTCTACTTCTTCCGGGTAAGTCACGGGCGGTGCGGGTGCCTCAAATGATGGTGGGTTTTGTGGAGTACTTGGTTTGGTGAAATCAATCCCACTCATGCAACTAGGTAGTTCAACACTAACCATCTCACAGTCTTGTTTTGATTCTAAGTCCATGTTCTTAGAAACTATGTCTCTTTGCTCATACGAATCCACCAATTCGTTCCACTTATGGGTCATGGTTAGGAAGCTTTCCTCGAAATTCATCCAAAGGGCCTGACTAAAAGGAATTGATCCAGATAATGCTTGTCTAAGAGAAGTATCACATGCATAGAATTCATTAAACCCATCTAACCTTACCCCCAACTTCATTTGGATATCACAAAGATCACGAAACAATTCATAGGAATGATAGGAAACAAATCTCTTGGTGAAGTATAATTGTTCATCTATTGTCAATGATCTAAATGGAATTTCATCCGCCATAGTGACAAATGAAAATGGTTTTACAAACAAAGGGCACAAAGAAAAAGATAGACTACTAGAAAGCTAATAAAAAGAAAATAAAAATCTCACTAGATAGGAATCTAATGAGTAGACCTAATAGAAATAAATTTCAACCTAAGCAATAACTACTCCCCGGCAGCGGCGCCAAAAACTTGATGCGTGGTTTTGCAACCTTACAACAGGTTTTACCTCTCGAGGGATCTCAAGAGGCTTACAACCCCACCAGGCAGTGTACCTGACCGATGTAGTATAGTGTAGTGGTAAGTACGGGGGATTGATCGTTCTCCACAGGGAATAGTGTTCGTTAGGTATGAAAAACTACTCTAATAGGTCTAAGGGTGAGAGAAGATTCTTTTTATGTTTTTATATTTTTTTATGAAAGCAAGTAAAATCTCGGGTTTGAAAGAGTGGGCGGAATTAGTTGCTAGTCAACTAACCCAAATTACTACGAATGCAAATAAAATAAAATAACAAAAATGAAAATGTGGTGAAAACTTATGTAGAGAGAAATGTGTTTACTTAGATTTCCTTACTCCCTAACTATCTTTTACCGGTTGATTAGTGTGTATTAGTTGCGTGGATGACGGGTGTATTCCTTAATACCATTCGTGGGGTGGCGTACGTACTTCCCCAACTCTACAAGCTCCTACTTCACTCCTATGTCGAGCCGGCTAGGAAGCTCCTAACATGGGATCACTAGAATTCGCTTGTGCATTAAATACAACCATAAAAACCTTTAGTACGCATTGGTTCATGTTTCTTAAGACGTTCAAGCAAGTTACCGAATAGGAAGTTAGCCAGTTTTCTTAAGCCTAACATAGATAAACAATCATCCAATACAACTAATAACACACTAATAACCAATAATCAATAGCTAGGTTTCATTAGATCTAAGCAAACACAAGATAAATCTAGCCTAGCATGTTAAACAAAAGACAAGAACAAGATAGAATCAAACAACACATAGACATATTGAATGATTAATTGATAACTTATCTTCAATGTAACATGGAATATCTCAAGGAAAAAAGCCTTGAAAAAGCTGCCAAATTCGTCTTAGGGTTTTCACACACAAAGTTCCCCAATAAGTTCCACACTAATGACAAAGAATTGCAAAACTATATATAGATTTTTAGATCTGACGGCGTCACGTTATGGAGTGTGACGCCGTCACCTCGCCGCTTTTAGGGTTCCCGGATGGCCTTCTTGACGCCGTCCCTCTTTAGCTCTCCAAAATCCGTTCTGGCTTATCAAGGCTTGACGCCGTCAGGATTATGCGTGACGCCGTCCCTCTTTAAATTAAGCCGTGACGACCTTGATCATATTAAAGCGTGACGCCGTCAGAATTCCCATGCAAATTTCTCTGGCTTATCATGAGTAAATTTCACATCCACCTTTTCTTGCCAAGCCATGACGCCGTCCAGGGATAATCCTGACGCCGTCAAAGGTAACTTTTAGCATGATTTTGAGACTTTGTCGTTTTCTTCACTTTTATGCTCCAAAAACGTCCAAAATGCTTCTTTTTCCAGATTTTTTCTCAAAAGTACCTAAAATGACAAAAGGAACGATTTAGGGCAATATTTGATCAAATAAATACGATTTAGGGCTTAAATGACCCCTTAAAAGCGGTACACTTTTCGCTTCATCAGATGCAGTCCGAGAAGATAACTGGTTTGGAAATGTAGTTGATCTTAAACTCTATAGTTACACTATAGAATGAAAATGGATTTCTACAAAGGAAATGAAAATCCTAGAGATTTAAATTCTTGTGTAGAAATCATAATGGACAAATTTGTATACACATTTAATGTGTGAAAAGATTATCAATCACACTTAAGCAATTAAAGGTGATTGAGATTCTTTCTAAGCACATTAAATGTTCAAAGATTATGATTATCATTCTTAGTTTCATTTGTATGAAATTAACAATGGAATATCAATACTCCTTCTTAGATAATTACTTGTGCGAGGACGAAAAGTAATTAAAAGGAGTGTTTGAATTCAAATAATCTTTAGTAGTATACATAATGCAAATCATTTGTAAATGGATTAATGCATGCATATAAAAGATATACTTATTTTTAGCTATTAAATCTAGTTGTGATTTATAGTTAAAATAAGATATTTCTTAATATTCCTGAAAGCTAGTGGGAGTAATGTATTTATTTTCTTATTTCATATATGTTGAATAACATATGGGAAGTAACATTCCATTAACTTTAACATTAAATGTTAAGTCTTAGTTTGGAATGAAACTTCATATAGAAAATAAAACCTTGGAATATATGTTTATTGTAATAAACATAAGCGGTAATAAATAATTGATTCTAAAAGAACATGATATTCTATTAGAAGATCTAGATAGAAACATATCTTTGAAAAGATATGACATGAATAAATCTAAGGTTGACAAAAGGATTATTCATGTATATCATGTTGCTTGTTGTATCATGCTTGAATGAAAGATGATTGACAACATTAATATCTAATTATAAATTATTAGATAGTTAAGTGTAATGGATATGGTTTAGAATTTACATCCTCAGCCTGGATTTGCTCCAAAATTCTAAATATGAACCATATGGCAAGATGTTGATATAGATAACAAATCTTGTAGGATTTGTAGATGTCAAACATTACACGATGGATAATAAAGTTTACGGAACTTTTAAAAGAGCATATTGTTGTTGGATACAATGATGCTAGTAAGATTGAGATGACACTCAATACTAGTCATGGTGGGAGCTCATCCTTATTAGGAAACCATGTGTACTAGTTATGCTTATAATGAGCATAGTTGCATTATACATAAAGAATTAGAATACTTTAACTATAAAGGTTTGGTAGTTTAATTGTCATAAATTCGTGCATGAGGATGTCACGCATTTTATGAAGTATGTGGCAATATCTAGATAGATGAATGCACACATACAAGTATTTCATTATTGAAATAAGTATTCTCAAAATTTCGATAGATCAACATTAGTTGATTTATGCTTTGTCAACAAGTATGTGAAACATGACTTGTGGCATAATTCACTAATGAGAAATATCATGCATTGATCTAGTTAGTATTTGGATAAGGGATGTTAAGCAATATTATTTTAATGAAATAAAGTGCGGATAACGTTTATTATCATTTATAATATTGTATCCTATATTTGCATGTTTAAATCCGTGAATAACTTATGTTATTCTAAATAGTCCGTTGTCGATCAATAATATGGGAATATTATTGAATTAAGACAAATGTGAGGATTGGTAGAATGTACTGTAAGGTTGAGACACCAATGTCACATGATATTCAATATTGGATAAATTGAATATAGGACTTATCCCAACTACATGATTGTACTTTATGGATCTTCGTCATTAAGTAAATCATGAATATTTATCCTCAGACTTGAGATACCAGATAATTGCCGAGAATGTAGCTCATTTTCTGTAAGATGGTCTAACGCTAACCGTAAAAGGTAGTTATAAGGGCAATTTTCGAAAATGATGTGAAATTCAAGGGTTATGCTCGTAGTCAATAAAGGATTTGTTCCTTCAACTTTGTGTTGAAGTTTAATACTGCTTGGCCACTCGTAGGATTGACAAGATGTTTGTAAGGCCTTACCCAAAGTCTATCTGGAAGACGTTCAGATGTTTTGGTAATCTTGTTCAATTATGTATAAACGAGAAACTAATGTTAATTATGGAATGACAAAGATCCATATCCAAATTAACGCGGTATTAGCAACAAAAGGATAAGTATGATGATTAAATTCATCACGTGGTTTTTCCAGGAAAACCATACTCGGATCAAGCTGGGGGCATTGGGAAGGTTAAGCTAGACTGACCCATGTCATTACTATATTAATGAACATCCAAGTGGGAGCTGTTAGAGTTAATGGATTTTTATTAATATATGTATGACCGGTTTCGAACCCGAGACTTCGGGATTGCACACATTACGTATGAGTCTCAATGTATTAATAATTAATATAATGATTTATGATTAATTATTAAATCACAAATATTTACATGGTTGAACAAGAAAAGTGGAAGGGGTTAAGTGTCGATTTATAAAACATGAGGAGGTGAAAAATAAAACTTGAAGGACAAGTTTTATTGCTTTAAAAGCAACCTTGCCTCTTGTTTTTAGGTGAATCGACAGAAAAATTATTTATCCCTAAAATACCGATTTGACTTTTCAATCGGTAATGTCCCTAACCGATTGTTTAATCGGTTCTATTCTCTTCCACTTCCACCGCTGCATATTAAACACGTACTAAGTCAAAGGAGTAATGATATTATACATGTTACACCATGTGCATGTATTAGTATTACGTGTGTTTGCATGCATATATAATATGCATGTAAACTTATTTACTCTTTTACTCTTGGTTTGACGAACAGTGATGTATACGATTCGATCATGTATTATAACATCAAACCCTAGTTGTTGTGATGTTTTATTTGTGATACATGAACCTAGCTTTTCACTTTGAGACGCTAGTAATACGTGTGTACAGGAACGGAGTACAAGCTTACTTTAGCTTGTTGTTACCTTGCCCTATTCGACCCTAAAAAAAAGTCGATCCATCCTTAAACCCAATTAGGGTTTATATATTGTTCTTGGAGTGCACGTGATTCTTTGTTCTTGCTAGGAATCAAACAAGGTACGCATCTATTTAATTTTATGTTAATTAATTTACATGTTTATGTAGATCCATTCCGCTGCGTGATCTTTGTGTTTATGTGTTTATAGTATTATTATGATTCACATATTCCAACAATTATTTGCTAAGATGTCGGTAGGAATGATCCATAACTTGTAGCGCTTAGAGTGTAGAATAAAAATAAGTTAGAACTAATGCTTCTACTTAATCCATGGCCTTTAATTGTACTAACTTGTTTTCACCTAATGTGTAATCTTATATTGTAGCCGAATAATATTAACTGTGAACATTTCAAACTATAACATATTGACACCGCTCATTGTGATTCTTGTGTATGTGGTTACACTTTTGTTTTCTATGGTGGTAGCTTATTTTTATTTGATTTCCAGAATGATTTTACAAGCTAATAATATTATCTGATAGCCAATCAGGATAAAAACAAGACTTTTTAAGTCAACTGCGGATCAAAAGCTTCTACAATTCGTTTTCTGATAGTCGCCCTCATGGGTCTTTGTAGACCCAAAGTTGGAAAATTATAACCAGTTTTGAGAGTTAAGTTTTCTTCCGAAAAAACATTTTACAGAAAGTCCAAATTTCCTTAAAACTAAAAATGTTTTGAGTCGACAGGTTATTTTAACTGAGCCCATTTTAGTCCCACGTCCGAGTGAAGGAATATAATTGATCATTTACCAACTGTAAGTTGAAAGAAACACGACCCTTCCCTCCAACAATAGCAACAACGGAAATGGAATGTCTTCATGGATCAGACTCTCCGGCTCCTTTTCATCCTAACCTTCCTTCTCACTCAATGGCAAAACTACAGTAGACTCAACCCTGACACGACTTACTTCTCTCTACTTGAAAAACACAAACTACTAGCTAGCTGCTCATGGCATGGTATTTAATGCGACAAAACAACCAGTGTCTTAGTTATTTCACTCCCTTCTCAATCAATCACTGGATAGTGAAACGTTTGGTGGTAGACGTGGTCTAATTTGTGCCTTCAAATAGGTCGCTGTCTATGTCTTCAATTCGAAGACGATCTCCAAGTCAAGTATACGTATATGTATGTTTGCATTCAAAGTTCCAATAATTAATTTCAACTTCCGTTCAATAGGGGCACCTAGTGAAACTTCGATATTTGCATATTCCTTCAGAAAAATGCTTAAATCACATTGTACAATATGCATTAAAAACTTGTATTTTGAGAAAATATGCAAATATCTAAGTTTTATCGGGTATATATGTAAAATTTCCGCCGTTCAATATACGTTGTAAGCTGATACAAAGTCTTAAGTCAAGCCACATGTTGGTATGCATGTTCACAGCCACATGCACACATTATCTCCATCATATATATTGCATTAACTGTGATTAATTTTCCTTTATTATTTTACTCCCAAAGTTTCAAAATGAAAAATCACATGTTGGTATTCCCTTTTGCAGCATTCTTACTATACCTAGTTATTTTCATTTTCTTGGTGTTTCTCAAAAGTCCGTTTTGCTTGGCTTCTTCATCATTCTATGATGATTGTGCCCCTCAACACTGTGGTCATGTTATGAACGTAAGCTTTCCATTTTACATTAGTAATTTACAATCGCCAGAATGTGGGTACCCTGGTTTCGAGCTTGACTGCAACAACATATACGATGGGTCCTTAATTATTCAAATATCTGGAAATAGCTATTCAGTTGCTGATATTAACTATGACACCAAGAGCATGCGGGTAGTACAAAATTTCCCAATAACCGCCTGCCCCTCTGCAATCACAAACATAACACTTGATTACAGCCAGTTTCAGTTACAGTATCCATCTAGGGAACTTTATATTTATATGAATTGTTCTATATCACAGCTGCCCAAGAATCTGACAAGGTATAGGATTGGATCTTGTGATCAGTTGGTTATGTCTGATTCTGACAAGAATTTTAGAATCGCACAGGAAGTTTGTACTAAAGTGGTTGGGGTACCGATTGAATTGGAAGATTTTCATACGGTGGTTGATGGTGGAAATTATAAAGATAAGATTAAGAGGGGGTTTTTGATGTCATGGAGCTCACCGGATTGTGACACTTGTACACAGAGTGGTGGTAGGTGTGCGCGAGCGAATCAGATGGTGAATCAGGTTATTTGTTTGTGCCGAAATTCATTTAACGCTGACCTCTCCAAGGCTTGTCAGACTGGTAAGAGCATACTACCGATCTAATATACAATTCGTAGAAGTTTTATTTTGACTACGGGTTTGTTAACCCTCCCTATATCGTGTGGTCAAATTATAAAACCCGCACATTGTACAAACTGACGATGCGTCCCAATAACTTGCCCCTTTGATGACAATATCTCATTTTTATCTTGGGAAATTTGCATTTATGTAACCAAAGATAACAATTATCTTCGACTTCAAGATTACCTTTAACATGAGTTGACTTACTTCGTATTCTCTGATTCAAACGAACAAATATTTTGTATATATACAGGGTAAAGTTAAAATAAAAAGACAAATATCCGTACATTACGTAAAAAGTTTTTCTTTTTTTTTTTTTTTTTTTTTTTTTTTTTTTTTTTTTTTTTTTTTAAGTTCACGAAAAAACCCAAAAAAGTTCTACAAGATCGGGTATGTTGGTGCAAAAAACTTTTGTGAAAGAGTTTTTCTGATTTGAGTTTGTATACGATTTTTTAATGCACAAAAATCGAGTTTTGATGCGCAAAAAAAATTTGATGCACAAAATTTTCAACTTGTTTTAGTTATATGCGCAATGTTATTTTGATTAAAAAAGTCAAAAGAAATTTGATGCAAAAACGAATTTTTGATGCACAAAAAAGCGATGTAATTCACAAACGTATTTTTTCATAATTTTTTTTCGGAAAAAATATCCACTTTTAGAAAAACTTCATATATATATATATATATATATATATATATATATATATATATATATATATATATATATATTTTCTACCTTCTTTTTTAAATAAAATATTTTGTAAACGGTAAATCATTAAGCGACAAAAAATTACACTATCACGACTTATCTTTCAGCAGACGGGCGCTTCAATATACTTTACAGAAATTTTTTTGTTTTTTTTTTTTTTTTTTTTTCGACTTTTGTTTTAGTGTTAAAAATACACTGTCACTACTTATGCCTGTGGCGTCCGAGTACTGTAGCGCCGGGTCTGGCCAGGTGCAGAATGATCATTGGCAAAGGGCCCCTCATTTTTCAAGGGCCGAAAATGTTAAAGAATTGATTCTTACCATGTATTAGTTAACATAAATTTGTTTCAAGTGATTGTTTAAAAGAATTGATTCTTGCAGAGTAGAAACGGAGGAAGAAGATGATAAACTTGAGATATGTTCAATTTTTACCTTCGAAATTTATAGTTTTCATAATATAGTCCCTTACATTTACATGTAGCTGAATTTCCAAAAAAGTGCAAAAATATTGACAGTTTTTGCCATATTTTGAGAAATTATTACACATAGGTACCTAGACCTATATTATTTTAGTTTGATAAATCTCAACAAGTTTGACATGGTTTTTCTTAAAACTTTTTTATATATGTAATACTTTTTTATATATCTTTATGAAAATATTAAATCTCTCACATTCAGAAGTCGTACTTTGTGACTATAGCACACGATATCAAAATCCACATGACGATGCCAAAAAGTTTACCTTTTGATTTTAGCACAGGGCTCCCGAAACTCACGGGACGGCCTGTGTTTGAGCTTCATTTTCTTTTAACGTTAGTACTTTCTTTGTAGTCTTGAAATTTTTACCTATTTTACTTCTTCACTATTATTTAGTAAATTGAGTTATTGTTTCATAACTTGCCTCTATTTATCTATGTATGTTTTTTTAAGGGGCAATTTCATATCTCCCCTCCTTTTAGTTGTAAATTTCACATATACCCAAACATGCATTAAAAACATTGTAGATTGTGCATTCAATACTTGCACTTTGGGTACATATGAAATTAATTATGAAAGTAGGGTGATATATGAAATTAATCATTTTTTTAATAACTTTCTTTGTAGTTAAGAATTCTCTCTTATTTTACCACCAAACTTTAGTTTCTTTTAAAGTTTGCCTTATAATTTGAAAAACTTATGTTATTTTACTCATGAAGCTCAATATTTGTAAACCTTTCTACAATATGACACACACAAAATAACTAAAGCCGTAAATTGTGCTACATGCGATCTAAATCTCTAGATCCGTCACTGGTTAGCACACAAATGTGTGAAATCGCCATAATAACTGTCTGATGTTTTTCTACACGCAGATTCAAACTTAAACTCAACGACTACTGTTATCAAGAAAAAACGAGTGATTCTTGCTACAGGTATATTATGATATACAAATATTCTTCTCCACTTAAGTTTCCACAACAATTTGTACGTCTTTGAGTAGATTAACTTATGTGAAGATATTTATTTTCTCGTGTATTTTATCTGTATCAACTTATTAGCAGATATACTCAAACTATCTACAATTCAAGGTTAAAAGAAGGTTGAGAAAGAGTCGGAAAGTTTTATTGCATTAAAGAATGAGTTAATTGCATAAATGGTCCCTTTGGTCTGCTGGGTTTAACGGATTTAGTCCCTAAACTTTTTTTTTAACGGATCCAGTCCCTGTGGTTGCGACCCATAACGGGTTTGGTCCCTGAGACTAACTGTTGTTAGTTTTTTCCGTTAGCTAACGACCGTTTTCAACAAACATGTGCATCGTTAGTCCTTTATACTAACGACCGTTTATACTTAACTCAATTTTTTTCCCTAAAAAATTAAAAAAAATAAAAAAAAAAATGGTTTTCTTACAATTTTTTTTTCTAAATATCTTTAAAATTTATACACTATTTTTATACACGTTTTCATTAACACATTTTTATACACAAATTTTTTATACACACGTTTTTATATACATGTTTTTATACACGTTTTTATACACATATTTTTATACACGTTTTTATACACACATTTATACACATATTTTTTATACACGTTTTTATACACATGTTTTTTATACACACGTTTTTATGCACACGTTTTTATACATATATTTTTATACACGTTTATACACACACGTGTGTATAAAATGTGTATAAAAATATGTGTATAAATGTGTGTATAAAATATGTGTATAAATGTGCGTATAAATGTGTGTATAAAAACTCGTGTATAAAAGTATGTGTATAAAAACATGTGTATAAAAAACATGTGTATAAAAACGTGTATAAAAATATGTGTATAAATGTGTGTATAAGAATGTGTATAAAAATGTGTCAAAAACGTGTGTGTAAAAACGTGTGTATAAAAACTTGTATAAAAACGTGTGTATAAAAGCGTGTATAAAAACATGTATACAAAAACGGTGTGTTTAAAAAATATGTGTATAAAAATGTGTGTATGAAAACGTGTATAAAAATATGTATAAAAAACGTGTATAAATTTTAAAGATATTTAGAAAAAATATATATATAAGAAAACCATTTTTTTCTAATTTCTTTAGAAGGAGATTTTTTTTTTTTTTTTTTTTTTTTTTTTTTTTTGAGTTAAGTATAAACGGTCGTTAGTATAAAGGACTAACGGTGCAAATTTTTGTTGCTAACGGTCGTTAGCTAACGGAAAAAACTAACGACATTTAGTCTCAGGGACCAAACCCGTTATGGGTCGCAACTACAGGGACTGGATCCGTTAGAAAAAAAGTTTAGGAACTAAACTCGTTAAACCCGACAGACCACAGGGACCATTTATGTAATTAACTCTTCAAGAATGTATTAGTTGAGAAATGGGTACCTCAGTTTTGGCCTATATATATAATGCAGCAGATTGCAAAAAAGTCCAAGTGATCTTTCGATGAAATTGTAGACACATTTTTTAAAACTTCAAAAGTGTAGGTGGAAGTCCTTTGATTTGGATAAAATTCTCGCTGCTATTCAAAAGGAAATTTCGTCAAACTACATGGAGGATTTTTGCAATTCACGCGATATAAAATGCTAATTTTTTTTATTTATTTTTTTTTTTTTATTATTATTATTTTTTTTTATCTTTTGACTAGCATAATGCATATCTCTTCTCTACTATATATAAAAAGAAAACATAGTCAACCTATTTTTCTTCTATGCTACTTATAAGTTGAAAGTGTAACCAAATAAAAATCCAAAAAAAGAAAAAAAAAAAAGAAGAAAAAAAAGAAAAAAAAAAGGAAAAGGAAAATAAATAAAGACAATTTCGCAACTATAACTATTTTTCGTTTTATGTTTTCATTGCTACGCACGGATACTCGTCTAGTTTGTATAATAGGTTTTAATGAATATAGGTTGCATAAATATTTACGATGTATAAAGAAATTTTTGAAAAGGGTTGGTAAAGCGAATTGGTTTGCTAGAACTTTAATTTTATTTTGTTGCATCACTTTCCCTCGTCACTGTATCCCCTATACTAATTTAAAATCATCTAAATATATCATACGCACGCGTAATGGAGGTTCTCACTGGAGTTGTGATGTTACATTGTGAAAAGAAATGATATGAATAGTGTGTTTATATATTGAAAAAAAAAAAAAAAAAATGTATCAATTTTGGAACACACTATCATGGTTTCCATTAAAATTTTTTATCCACTTCAGTTACCACTAAAATCTTAACACTTTTCGTTTAATTTGTTCCAGCTCTTACTATAGGAGTTGCGATGATTTTGGTTGCGGCAATGATATGTTTCTTAAGGAAATTCAAACGAAGAAGAATAAAAAAGACTCATGTCAATGTGGATTTATTTCTAAAAAATCATCAATTTTTGGCTCCAAAAAGGTACTCTTATTCGCAAGTAAAGAAGATGACTAACTCCTTTAAAGTCAAACTAGGACAAGGAGGTTTCAGTTCAGTGTATAAAGGAGAGCTAAGCAATGGAAACCTAGTGGCAGTGAAGATTTTAAGTGAATTAAAAGGTAATGGTGAAGACTTCATTAATGAAGTTGCAACTGTTGGCAGGACATCCCATGTAAATATCGTCAATTTACTGGGATTTTGCTGTGACGGCCACCACAGAGCGTTGGTATATGAATTCATGCCTAATGGTTCCCTTGAGAAGTTTATATATGGTCGGGAATCATCAAATAGTAGCCAACTTGGGTGGGACAAGTTACACCAAATCGCTATTGGAATTGCTCAAGGCTTAGAATACTTGCATAATGGTTGTAACACAAGGATCTTGCATTTAGACGTAAAGCCCCATAATATTCTTTTAGATCAACATTTTTGTCCTAAGATATCTGACTTTGGGTTGGCTAAGCTGTTTCCTGAAGCGAGAAGCAAGATATCCATGTCCCATATGAGAGGAACACCAGGGTATATTGCTCCTGAACTATATTCTAGAAATTTCGGACAAGTTTCCAATAAATCAGATGTTTACAGTTACGGAATAATGATTCTCGAGATGTTTGCAGGGAAGAAAGATATAGAAGTTGATCAAGTCGATCATACAAGTGATATATACTTTCCTGATTGGATATATAAGAAGTTACATGAGGAACAACTTGGCCTGCATGAGATTGTCAGCAATGAAGAAAATAATATGGTAAGGAAGACGATTATTGTGGGGTTGTGGTGCATCCAAACTAGTCCTTTGAACCGCCCCACAATCACACGGGTGTTGGAAATGTTAGAAGGAGACATAGAGTTGGAAATCCCTCCAAAACCTTATTTGTGTTATCCATCAAGGCCAGTCAGCTCTTGCTCCCCATCGACAAGCTTCCCATCGACAAAGTAATTAATGAAATTATAAATGTTCATTTATAGTGACATTTTTGAAATTCTGCTTGTTAAATTGACTATTGGGCACCTTTGGTGCATATAAATCAACCCTAAACTTACTTATGGAAAACTTATTGTTCAAGATTATGTACATCAGTACTTGAAGCATTGGCATGAGTAACTAAATACAAAAATTATATGGAACTTGTATTGTTTCAAGTGTCAGCTTCTACTTTGAACGCTAACGGTATCTATATCTGTATTTTTTATCAGCTGATAAAAAAAATTGCAAACCAATGATAATCGGTTCATGGAATAATTAAACTTTTGTATCTCAAAATTTTGACCATCCGATTCTGATTTTAAACTCGAAATCAAAGTTAGTTACCTGCCTTTACTAATGAAAAATCACATATGACCCATCACCCATGTAGATTACTCTGAGTTGTTGTTTGTTTGATTTTATAAAAACATCTAGTTGTACTTTTTCTCAACAAAATTATCTTCTAAACGATTGTTATTGGTGCTTTCATATGATTGAAGCGACTATCCAAGTAGCTGTTTATGTACATTCGACTTATGGAGTTATGGACTCCATAAGTGCGTAATTGTGTAGTACTGTACCATATCAAAATGAAATTAGTATTAAGTGACTGTTATTTTTTCAATGGAATTTACTTGAAGTGTTCGTTTGTGTGTCTCCGGGATCAAATCTATCAATGAAAAGTAAGCATATAAAAATTCTTGCCATGAAGTAGTAAGATTTTTCTCGATCCATACTATCAACACATAAGTAACCACTAGGCAAAAAAGTTTCTAACAATGTTTTCCATTATGACTCCGTTTAGAAGCGAATCATCTTATATACTAAACATGTGACCCACATGAAATCTCGGTGTGTAAAATTAAGGATGAATAATGAAGTCAAGTTAATGCAAGGTGGAAGATATATATGGAGTCCAGAAAACAGGTGATAAGTTGGGTAGTTGTCTAACCTGTTTCGGTTGGATATTTCAAATAATTATTATCTTCTTTTTCGAGTCTATTGAGAAATTTCAGTCCGCTGCATCATCGTATTGTGATTTGGGGGAGTATGAAAGAGCTGGTAACTTCTTTATCTAGTCATAAATACCTTTCCAAAGAAAGAGCAAATAGGTGTAAGCGGGTTGGAACGGACCTGTGTCAACCCAAGCTCATCAAGAAACATTACCCATTTTGAACTTGTGTGTTTCTGCAGGAAAAATATATATGCATAAGTGTGGAAAGTTTGACGCAGCAGCGGAGTGTTTCACTCTAGCAGGGTGTTATAGTGAAGCCTCACAAGCCTATGCCAAAGGAGATCAGTTCACCAATTGTCTGTCAGTTTGCAAAAGAGGGAAACTTTTTGATATAGGCATGCTATATATACAAAACTGGGAACAACATGCTAATGTTAAAAGTAAAGAATTAGAAGTTAAACAGGAATTTTTGGAGAGTTGTGCTCTTTATTACCATGGACATAAAGATTCTGAATCCATGATGAAATTTGTCAAAGCATTTTCTTCTATAGAATCTAAGCGTATACTTTTGAGGTTGTTGGGGTGCCTTGATGAACTTTTGTTGTTGGAAGAAGAATCGGGTCATTTTCTTGAAGCTGCTGAGTTAGCGAGGTCGTGGGGTGATCTTTTAAAAGAGGCTGATCTTTTGGAGAAGGCTGGACATTTCAAGGAGGCTGGTCTTTTGTTACTTTGGTATGTGTTTTTTAGCTCTTGGGGAAACGGAAACAGAGGTTGGCAACTGAAGCAGTTTGCTCAAAAGGAAGAACTCTGTAATAGAGTAAAGTTGCTTGCAAAAATGGACTCCGACGTTATGTATGATATTGTTTGTAGTGAACTTAAAATACCTTCTGATCCGCACAACAACTTGTCTGAGCTGAAGGATGATCTGTTTGTTTCTCAGAAAAATAGCAGTCTGAGGGGAGAAATCTTGTTGATAAGGAAAATCTTAGATAAGCATCTTCAGATGAATTCCTCAAAGTATGATTGGGAGGATAATTTACCGGTGGATATATATAAGCATTGTGATGACAAGATGTTTCAGAATCACGTTTCTGTTAGAACTCTTGTTTTTTACTGGAATCTGTGGAAGAAGCATATCAATGATATCTTCAGAAGTATTGAAAGTCCCGAAAATGATGATCTATGTAAACCCTCGGGGCATGCTGATTTTTGTTTATATTATTTTGGGGTGAGGAAACTGTCACTAAAATGAAGCACGGTGTACTTGTCACTCAACAAAGATGCTGACTGGATAAGAAACAATGATAACAAGGGTCTTCATAAGGACCGGAATCGTATAGCTTTTGATGGCAGGGAGTTGGTGTTTGCTATTCGGTCTTATTGGCAGTCCGAGTTACTTTCTGTGGGTATAAAGGTACTTGTTTAAGTATTTTTCTGCAGGTGAGGTAATCTTTCGAAATATCCTTCGGCCTTGAGTCCGTCAAGTCCTTCGGATAGCTGCTAAGAAAATAGACGCGTTAGTCTCGCCCCGGGTGTGACCCCAGGACCAAACTCCGGCGTGAGAGTAAGTATACGAAGGTAGGACAATAAGTGTATTTTGTAGGTTAAGTACTGTGTGTAAAAAGATAGTTACCATTACTGTAGAACTGCTCCTTTATATAGTAGTCCCTTTTTTGTCTCCATCGGATGTGTCCAAATGTACTGACGACCACTTCGGGTGTCAGTTGGAACTTACTCTGTTTGGGGCCTTTTTCCTGTCCTGACATAATTACTGCAATTCTGCCACATACTATTAATATCGGAGTTGACTTCCTGATCTGGAGATGACCGTTGGTCCGAACGACCTAAGCGGGTCGTTCGGATGTGGAGTCCGTTCGGTCATGGAAGTCCGAACGGATAGATCCTTTCGGAAATCACATGTTCTGAGTTTTGACTTGTTCTGGAATTATTCATTAATCCGAACGACCTGAATGGTCGTTCGGCTAGGTCCGGTCGGCCATATACGCCGACATGTCCCCCCCAGTATCATAGTATCGCGTGGCGATAGTGTGATACTTTAGTTTTTTCTCCTTCCGGCTTACCGATGTGTTTAGCCGGACGGGGCTTCTTTATCGTTGCTCGTGTGCAAAATGCCAAAAACCATTAATGTGTTCGTTTAATTGAGCGCCGCCGTTTTTACCGTGTTTTTGAGATCATGACACGTGTGGCATGTGTCATCGTGTGAACAATAGGGTGCCACGTTAGCGTCTGACACGACGCGACGTTTCGCACCCTCTCTCTGTTGCCTATAAATAGGCGCATTTACTTCATTTCAACCACCGTAATTAATTTCTTACCTCTGACACCTTACTCGTTCGTCTTTTTCTCCCGTTTTTCATTTGTTCGTTTCGTCGTTCGTCCAAGTTAAAAGGTACGTTCCTCGCCATTCTTGTCTTATTATCGTTTGTTGTTCGGCTATACTCTACATCCTTCGGTTAAGCAATGTCCCATCGGTCTGTTTCTTCCCGGGAGGGTGACCTTCCGGAAGTCGAGAGCTTTATTCCAAAGTTTGACATGCGAAAGTATACCAGCAAGATGGATGAAACGGATCTGACCCTGTTACTAATGGACCATCATATTCCGGAAGATCTTCATCCGAGACTTCCACCGCCTGATATGACGATAGATCAAATACCCTCCGACGCTATAGGCTTGTACTTAGAGGATTTTGCCGAAGGCGGTATTACTGTGCCTTTCTCGGAATTTCTGTTGGACGTTATCAGGCATTGGCAAGTGCATATTTCTCAGATGGTCCCGCTAGGTTTGCATCGGGCCACTTTGTTTGAAGTGTATTGTAGGAGTTTACATATCACCCCGACGACTCCCCTTTTCCGAGCGTTTTACAAATTAAGTAAACAGGGTGAGTGGTTTTCATTCGAAAAGAGGGGAGGTAAGGAAAAGAGAGTTTGTTTTAATGAGATTCTAACCGGATTGAAAGGATGGAAGAAAAAATTCTTTTTGATAGACAGAAGAGCTATTCCTTTCGCCATGCCGTGGCGACATCATTACTCGGATATTTCAGATCCCTTTCCGAGGAATGAGTTTTCAGTGGCGGATGCCGACAGGCTTGCCGAGCATGTGATTGACCTTATCCAGATTCCGAGGGGTTTTCATTATGCTCTTGGGTTATCATCTCATTGGGAACATCCCGGTTTCCGGGCGGCGCTTAGGGATGCCGAAGGAGAGGGTATAGCCCTCCTCTTCTTGGTTTTTATGTTGCCGTATCTATTATTATTATTTATTTATTTATTATATACTTTTTTTTTTCTTTTTCTTTAAGTGATGTATATATTCTTGACTTGTTTGTTTGCAGCTTTAACAATGTCTGAGTATCTACGCAAGCCGGAGCGTCGAAAGGGGGCTAGCATGGTTAAGGGGGATCAGCTCCGAGAGGGACAAACTCTACCACTGCATGTGGTTGAGCCTGCCCGGTCCGATGCTGATATTCCGGATAAGACTCCAACGATGAAAGCCGTAGAGGTACCTCATGAAAAGGTGTTAGAAGCGAAGAGAAGAAAGGATGAAGCTGCCGCCCGTCTGGCGGAGAAGACGAAAGGCAAAGGAGCCGGAGGGAGTGGTACTGGTAAACGTCCTTCCGGTGGGAGCCTTTCGTCCCGCCCTGTGAAGAAGAATAAACCTGCTGCTGATGTATCCTTCATTGACTTGGATTCTTCTGGTAATGTTCCGGCGCCCCATCCGCTCCGCTCCTTCCCTCCGGATTCGTCTGCTAAAGATCCTGAGAGAGAGGAAGGGGCGAGTAGCCAATTTATGTCCGGTCAAGATGGTGAGTTGTGTATCCTTCTTCTTATTTTCTCTCCTCTTCCTTTTTTTTTATGTGTTTTGATCTCTGCTTCTTTTTGTAGGGAGTCCTCTTGTTTCTCATGGCCGAGGGAAGAGGATAGAGAACATGGAAGGTTTGGATGAGATGGGTCAGATGGGTGATGATGAGTCTAGTTCCGGAGAGATTTTTGCGCCTAACTGGTCCGTTAGGACGGATGCCCGCCTGACTGGGTCCTCCGTCTGCCGGGAGATGATGGCACATTTGGCAACTCCCCGGGAGGAACAATACTTGATGAATTTGAGTGATGATGATGCTTGCAGCCGTGCCTGGATGCTGCTCGGAAAGGGCGCTGTTGCGCAAGCGGATATCCTTCTTCGGTTTGAGACTTTACTTGATCAGTATAACGCTCTTACGGCTGTCCACGAGAAGTGTGCCGAACAGGATCCGGCGGCTTTAGAGAAGTTGAGGGCTGAGAACGTTGATTGTCAGGCGACTATCCAAGGTCTATCCGGGCGAGTTTCTGAGTTGGTGAAAGAGAAAGAGGGGCAGGGTGAGTTGCTTAAGTCCTTGGAAGCCGAGCTAAATAGAACCAAGGAACAGTTGGCTGAAGAGCGAAAAGATAACCAAGAGTTGAGAAAAGAAAGAGAGGATTTGGCGGTCCGGATGGGTACCACTGATATGGAACGTATCCGGGTGATTAAGGAATTCCTTCCGGAAATGGTCCGCCGTCTTCTTGGCAGCCACGAGTACAAGCAATCCTTGGCTATCCCTTTCAACCTTTCGTCTGATGCTGGTTTTATAAGTGGGATATCTGTTGACCGCAATCCGGAACAAGCCGCCGAGATTCTAGCTGATTTTGAGGGCTTAGATTTGGATGCCGAGACAAAATATAGGGCTTTGTTTGACCAACTCTTCACCACTGAATACCCATACGTCCGAAAGGTTAGTGGCGCTTGCTACAGGCCGATGGCCGAAATCTTGGAGATCCATCCGGACCCTGCTCCTACCGGACCGACCCACACTTCAACTGCCGACGAGTCTGCTGATAAGAATGTTACCTCTGAGAATGTTGGTGTTGGTAGTGGGAGTGGTGTGACCGAAGGGTCAGTGCCTGAAGGGTTTGTGGTGGTTCAAGGCCGCTTGGTTAGCATCGCAGAATCTGCCGAAGAGAATATTGAGCATGCTGAAGAGAATGTCGAGAAGGATGTCGATGGGAGTATCGAGGGGAATGCTGCATCATAAGTTTGTTCTTTTGTGTGTCCGGACTGCCTCCATTTTGACTATGGATACAGGTTGTTCCGGACCTAGTGAAGCTTTTATCTAAACTTGTACCGCAATGTCTGTTGGTGCGCCGTCTGTGGCCGCCTTTTATTGTTATCTTGTAATAAACATCCTTTATTAAGATGTTCTAGTTGTAGTTCGTCATGGCCGGGAGAATACAATTCCGGCCCTTTTGCGAATGATGATTTACTCATTTTTGCTAAGTCTGGTTTTATTATGTGTGCTTTTCCGTATATATTTTTTTTGCTTGCCGTATTGTTTATTGAATGTATTCAATTCCTCCTTGTTGTTTCGAAGTTTGAATATTACCGTTAGGGATGGTTATGCTTCGGGATACTCCTTCTTATTTCCCCCTTATGTTGCCGTTAGGGCGGATACGCCTCGGCATGTGCCTTTTGATACTAAGGACTTTATATTGCCGTTAGGGGCGGATACGCCTCGGCACGTGCCTTTTGATACTAAGGATTTTATATTGCCGTTAGGGGCGGATACGCCTCGGCATGTGCCTTTTTATGCTAAGGACTTTATATTGCCGTTAGGGGCGGATACGCCTCGGCATGTGCCTTTTTATACTAAGGACTTTATATTGCCGTTAGGGCGGATACGCCTCGGCATGTTCTTTATCGTTTTTGTTTTGCCGTTAGGGCGGATACGCCTCGGCATGTTCTTTATCGTTTTTGTTTTGCCGTTAGGGCGGATACGCCTCAGCACATTCTTTATTATTTTGCCGTTAAGGGCGAATACGCCTCGGCTAGATTGTGGCTGCGCGGGCCGGATGAGGGTAGCTAATCCTCACCGGAGCCGCACGATTGCTTTGCCTTTGCTTACAATAATATGCGGAAAATTTTCTCCTCTTCAACCTGGAGGAGAATATATGATATTTCATAATGAATTTGTTTACAATGGCTCATAGCCTTACATTTTTGTTTCTAAAGAAAGCATTTCCTTAGGTTGATTGCATGCCACTTCCTGGGTACTTCTTCCTCTTCCATAGTCTCCAACTTGTAGGAACCACATTGATATGCTTCGGTGACCCGGTAGGGTCCTTCCCATTTTGGACCTAGCTTGCCCTGGTCTTCTACTCGGCTTGCTTCATTTTTTCGGTAGACGAAATCTCCCGGTCTGAAAGATACCGGACGGACTTTCTTATTGTAGTACTGCTCCATCTTTTTTTTGTATCGTGCTTCCCTTATTGCTGCTTCTTCTCTTCTCTCTTGTAATAGGTCTAAATTTAAACGCATCTCCCTTTCGTTCAGTTCTTCGATCCGGCGCGTATCGTCTTCGTCGATACCCTCTCGTATGACCATCGTCCGGTGAGTCGGCATGCCGATCTCCGCCGGTATTACTGCCTCGCTGCCGTACGTTAGGCTGAAAGGCGTTTCTCCATTGCTTTGTTTTAGCGATGTTCGGCAAGCCCATAAAACGTTTGGCAGCTCATCTACCCATCCGGCTCTCGTTCGACCCAACCTTGTCTTAATTCCCTCCAGTAAACTTTTGTTTGCTCTTTCGACGAGGCCATTCGCCTGTGGATGCGCCACGGCGGTGTTTATTTGCCGGATGTTCAACTTCTCACACCATTGCTTGAAAGGGTTATCGACCAACTGCTTTCCATTATCCGTTACGATTACGCTCGGCAAGCCGAATCGGCAAACTACGTTGTCCCATACAAACTTTATCACGTCCTTTCCTGTCACCTTTGCCAGCGGTTTGGCTTCTATCCACTTGGTGAAGTAGTCGATAGCCACTATGATGAACTTTATCCTACCGGCTGATTCTGGTAATGGACCAAGGATGTCCATGCCCCATTGATAGAATGGCCAGGGAGCCATGATTGGTGTGAGTGTTGTCTTTGGGAGTTTCGGAACTGGAGCATGAATTTGACATGAGTCGCATTTCTGAATCTCATTACGAGCATCCCGGTGCATAGTTGGCCAGTAATATCCTTGCCGCATTGCCTTTGCCACAACGGATCTTGGTTTCAGATGCATTCCGCATGCCCCCATGTGTATCTCCCGGATCACATAATTCGCCTGTAACGGACCAACACATCGCAACATGGGAACCAAGTAGCCCTTCTTATATAGTATCCCATCCTCCATTGCATATTGGCTGATCTTCATTCTCAATGCCCGAGCGTCGTTTGGGTCTTCCGGCCATATTCCCTCTTCAAGGCATCGGACGATGGGGGTCATCCAATTGTCTCCCTCTTCGGCCACTATGTCGTTAACTTCTTTCCCTTCGGTGGATCTTTCTCTTAGCACTTCCACTAATACTTCCTTCGTCAGGTGATCAAATGCTACTGTAGCCAGCTTGCTTAGCACGTCGGCCTTTTGGTTCTGCCCTCTGGGAATGTTCCGGATGGAGAAGTGCTGAAATTTTGCTATACATTCTTTTGCCTTGGCCAAATACTTGATCATGCTTTCGTTGCTTGCTACGTAATCCCCATTTATTTGGTTCGACACAAGCTTGGAGTCCACTCGCACATCAATACTCTTTACGCACATCCCTTCGGCTATCCGGAGCCCCGCCAGTAATGCTTCGTATTCTGCTTCATTGTTCGTGCTTTCAAAATCCAGCCGGAGGGCATAAGTGTATTCCACACCGTCCGGACTTATCAGAACCAATCCTGCCCCGGAACCCTTACTATTAGAAGCTCCATCGGTATATAGCAACCACTTCCCCACTTTGTCTTTTTCAACCTTCGTAGCCGGCTGGCTGAAATATCGCTCCGGACTTTCCCCAATGGGGGTTTCCGAGAGAAAATCCGCTAACACTTGACCTTTGATTGCACTCCGAGGCTCGTAGGTGATGCTATATGCTCCCAGCTCTAAGGAATATTTGGCCAGCTTTCCGGAAGCTTCGGCCTTGTTAAGTATCTGTTTGATAGGTTGATCGGTAATCACCTTGATCGGGTGTGCCTCGAAATACCTTCTTAACCTTCTCGACATGTGTAGTAGGGATAATGCTAGTTTCTCCATCGGAGCATAGTTCCTTTCGGCTTCACTGAGTGTCCGGCTCACATAATGCACCGGATGTTGTTTTCCCTTTCTTTCGGTCAAGAGAACCGCACTAACGGCCTCCTGAGCCGCCGCCAGGTATACATAGAGTGTTTCCTTGGGCATGGGTGTTATTAGAGACGGGAGATCTGCTATCAGCTTCTTCATTTCTTGAAAAGCGTTCTCCGCGTCCTCTGTCCATCGGTACTGCTCTTTGTTTTCTTTGGTTATGTTCTTTAAAGTTTCGAAAAATGGTAATGATCTTTCGGCTGACCGAGCCAAGAACCGATTCAAAGCCGCTAGCTTGCCACTTAGGCTCTGCATTTCTCTCAATGTCCGGGGAGACTGCATGTCCATCAGAACTTTTGTTTTCTTCGGATTAGCTCTGATTCCTTCGGACGTCACCATATATCCCAGAAATTTCCCTTCCTCCATTCCGAATGAACACTTTTTGGGATTCAGTTTCATGTTGATTCTTCTCAGGTTATCAAACGTCTCGGCAATGTCGGCCAGCATTTCGTTCTCCTCCTTGCTCTTGATGACCATATCGTCTACATATGCCTCTAAATTCCGTCCTATCTGCGATCGGAAGGCCGTGTCCACCATACGCTGATATGTTGCCCCGGCATTCTTTAATCCGAAGGGCATCTTGGTGTAGCAGTACGTCCCCTGATCCGTATAAAAGGCTGTTTTCTCCTCATCTTCTTTTGACATTTGGACTTGATGGTACCCCTTGTACGCGTCCAGAAAGCATTTGTATTTGAATCCCATAACCGCTTCTATCTTCAGATCAATTTCCGGCAGGGGATAGTAGTCCTTTGGGCAGGCTGAGTTGATGTTCTTGAAATCGATGCACATACGCCAGCTTCCGTCACATTTTTTGACCAGAACGGGATTAGAGATCCATGTGGGGTATTTGACCGGTCGGACTATTCCTGCCTTTACCCACTCTTCCACTTCCTTTGTTACGGCCAAGCTTCGATCGGGAGCTAGCACTCTGCGTTTCTGACATACCGGTTCCACCGAAGGGTTAGCATTTAGTGTGTGCTCAATAATGCGCCTCGGCACTCCGGTCATGTCTGCCGGTGTCCAAGCGAAAACGTCCATGTTTTTCTTGAGGAGGGATTTGAGCTTCTTCTTGCAGTCGGACGATAAGCTGCCTCCGATGGTTACCAACTGTTCGGGGTAAGCGGGATTTACCATGACTTCTTCTGGTTCACTCGCTTCGACTTCCTTTTCTGCCAGCCCTTCGCTTTGTTCATAAGAGACCTTTTGAGACTCTTCTATCCTTCGGCATTCCGAGATAACCATTTGCCGAGCTTTCAGAGTAGCTATTCCCCTTGGGGTAGGAAACTTCATCATGGCATGAATGGTGGATGGAATGGCTCTCAGCAACCTTAGCCCAGTCCTTCCTAGGATCACGTTATACGGCGAAGGTGCACGTATGACGGTGAACTTCATAGTTGTTCTTCTGTATAATCCCTCTTCTCCGAATGACACGTCCAGTTCTATTTTCCCCAACGGTTTTGTCACCTGTCCGGCGAAACCCAGCAGATCTGTCTGAGTCTGCTTTAGCCGAGCCTTTATTTCCGGACTCAAATTATCAAAACAATGTTCGAACATGACTTCCACCGAAGCCCCCTCGTCCACGAATACTCTTCTTACCAAGTATCCTTCCATCATGGCTTCGACGATAAGCGGCTCGTCGGATACATCTCCGGCCGGTATGGGAGGAAAGGTTATGGGGACATTCATCCACTTTTCGTCGTGTTCCCTCGACTTGCGTTTCTTCTGCTGTGTTCTTGCACTGACCATGTTGATTATTTTATCCTTGGCCGGAAGATCCTTCTTTGGCGTTCCTTTCCCTTTTTGACGAACATCTTTAACCAGGTGGTTCAACTTTCCCGACTCAAGAGCTAACTCTAACTGCCTTTTCAATTGAAAACAGTCGTTCGTATAATGTCCCCTTTCTCCGTGGTAGTCACAGTATCTGTCCTGATGTTCTCTCTTGGGTGGATCTCTCATCGGCCTTGGAGGAGGTAACCGTAACTGCTGCTCGGTGGCTAGGATTTCCTTCGGCCGTTTTATGAGCGAGTCAAGCGTCACACGGGGAGCATCACGATTCTGGTATTCATTTCGCGCCGGGAGATATGGTGCCGGATGGTCTCGGTACCGATACTGGTTCTGTCGATCCTTGGGAGGGTACCCGGATCGTCCCTCGTTCCTATTATCACTCCCCGATCCCCTATATCCTCTATCATCCTTCCGGAAAGGTCCAGCTGGCCTCTTCCGGTATTGATCATGGCTTTCCCCTCGCGGTAGCTCGGTATTAGCGAATGCGGCCTCTGCTCTCACGAAGTCATCCACTCGGATCATCATTTCTTCAACAGTTCTTGGGATTTTATCAGCGAATCTTTTGGCCAGTTCCGGACATTTACTCCCGTCCATAAAGGAAGAAATTCTCATAATTTCCGGGGCTCCCTGTATGAACCCCGTTTCTGTAGTCCATCTTTCCTTGAACTCTGGTAAAGTTTCATTAGCTTTCCTTACGATCTTCGTTATCTCCGTAGGGTCTTTGGTACATGCTTTGTGCAGAGAGAAACGGGTTTCGAACTGAGCCCTCAAGTCTGCCCACTCGTCTATGCTACCCGGAGGAAGGCGATCGAACCACCCTCTCGCCCTTCCGTCCAGGGTTTGCTGGAACATTCTACACCAGACGGGCATGGGCCACTCCCCGTGACCTGCCGCCCCGGTAAACCGATTGAGGTGATCCTGAGGGTCTGTTGACCCGTCATATAACTTGATATGCGAAGGCATTTTGTGCTCCGGTGAAGAGAATTCGATGATCCTCCGAGTGAAAGGTGATTTCCTAACTTCCTTGAAAGGTTTGCTCAAATCCGCATCTGGTACTTTGTCTCCGGTAACGATTCCCTTCTTCTCCTTCGGCATCTCGGGTCCTTTCGGAGTTTCATCTTCACCCCAGTCTAGACGTATCGGATGCATAGCACTTTGCCTATTATGTTCCTGGATCATGGACTTTAGAGCAGAGACGTATCCTTGTAGCTGTTCTCGGGTGATTGCGGGAGACTCGGCGTCTCCGTTTCCGAAGGGTGGTGGACGGAAGGAGGGTGTTTCGGGATCCTTTCCGCCCGACCCTTCCGGACGTTCGGAACCTGACATTCTGAAGCTTTGGTAGATTGAATATCGGTCCCACGGATGGCGCCAATGTTTAAGTATTTTTCTGCAGGTGAGGTAATCTTTCGAAATATCCTTCGGCCTTGAGTCCGTCAAGTCCTTCGGATAGCTGCTAAGAAAATAGACGCGTTAGTCTCGCCCCGGGTGTGACCCCAGGACCAAACTCCGGCGTGAGAGTAAGTATACGAAGGTAGGACAATAAGTGTATTTTGTAGGTTAAGTACTGTGTGTAAAAAGATAGTTACCATTACTGTAGAACTGCTCCTTTATATAGTAGTCCCTTTTTTGTCTCCATCGGATGTGTCCAAATGTACTGACGACCACTTCGGGTGTCAGTTGGAACTTACTCTGTTTGGGGCCTTTTTCCTGTCCTGACATAATTACTGCAATTCTGCCACATACTATTAATATCGGAGTTGACTTCCTGATCTGGAGATGACCGTTGGTCCGAACGACCTAAGCGGGTCGTTCGGATGTGGAGTCCGTTCGGTCATGGAAGTCCGAACGGATAGATCCTTTCGGAAATCACATGTTCTGAGTTTTGACTTGTTCTGGAATTATTCATTAATCCGAACGACCTGAATGGTCGTTCGGCTAGGTCCGGTCGGCCATATACGCCGACAGTACTTCAAACTCTTGACGCCCTCCGTAAGTCAAAGTCAAACGGTTCTGTATTTCACCAAAGCACATCTCTCCTATACATTTTTGAGGTCTCCAAGGTTTGAAAATCATGGTGATGCATGTAAGAGTTCTGGTAGGCCTTTTAAGAACAGTTATGATCAATCATCAAGACAACTTGCTAACTAATGGATTCACTGAATCAAAGTGCAATCATGTTGAAAAAGGAAGCTTGGCATTGATTTGAATTGTTTGCCATAACTCAAGAATTGAAGATATTAAATATCCTTAAGTTTACATCATAATCTTGTGTCCTAATATTAACCCGTGTTTTAAAAAAACTAAAATGAGAAGAATAAGAAGGATTTCTAGTCTCACGTTTCAAATAAGAGTGAGAATTTTAAGGGGATATGCATCAACTTTTGTAGGTGCATCTGAAATGTGTGGTTCTGATTTCTTCTTATCATTCTCATTTTAATTTTTCTTCTCATTTGATCCTACCGGAATGAAAAAAAAGGAAACAAATTAAATTAGAGAAGTAGTACCAATGTGTCTACCAAGAAACACCTCGAGTCCAAATAAACGACAATGGGTGGGATAAAAAAAATAATTATATAATAAATAAAATAAAATAAAAAGCTAACTAAGGCTTCTCACAGTAGGCGATCGAGATCGAATAGTGATCGACCAAGTCGATCGATTCCATTGCTGTGGATAGTCGATCGGTGGGAATCGATCCCCCATACTTGGTCACGTTTGCGATCGACTTTGAGAAAGGAATCAAAATTATTATTTAACCGTTGATGCCCAAAACCAAGAAAAAGAAAGTATAAACACAGAATAATATTAGTACTATTGCAAATAGATGAAAAAACAGAAGCAGATGATTAAGGAGGACTAACCCTGTTTTTGTTTCTAGAGATAACCTTGATTGGGTTTTGTGGGGATGATACAAGTGTGTTCTTGATTTTGTCTTGTACTCCAATAAAAGTGTCTAATTATTATAATGCGAAAGGGTGTAAATTGTAAGTTACTAGTTTTTATTTTATTTGAATTATTATGTAACGTTTTAATTTTTAATAAAATTTAAGTTTGTGTTTAAAAATTAAAAAAAAAAAAAAAAAAAAAAAAAAAAAAAAAAAAAAAAAAAAAAATTGAACTTGGTCGCCCTTACTGGGGACCTAATCGCCTGTAGGTCGTTGGAGAGAGAAAGCTGACGTGGCAGAGAAAAATGGGAGGATTGGGTCGTCTTACTGTGGGCAGCCTAAAGATCAAATAACCATTATTTTTTATCAAAACAATAAAACCACTTTCATCTTCATTTTAAAAAAATAAATATCTCATAAACCGTTAATCGTTAGGTGAAAATATTTAAACCATTGCGACCAGAATAAAATTATATTTCTATAGAGATTCAACAATATATACTTTTGACGAAGTTTTTTCAATATCATTTTATGTGGGTTTCGATATTTTACACTATAAATGAAAATTTTGAGAATTCACATACATTTTCATGTTAACACAATCCCAAAACCGTAACCCCTAAAGCCTAAAATCCTTAAAGCATAACCCCTAAACCCAACAAACACTAAACACTAAAAACCCTAATCCCTAACTCCTAAACCCTAAATACCTAAACTCTAACTGTAAGCCCAACACCCGAAAAAAAAGTCAAAAGAAAAAATTCGTCAAGAGTATATGATGTCGATATCATATGAAAGATAGTTTTATGTTTGTCGCGATTGTATGATTAGGTTTCGTCTAACGATTACTGGTTTGCAAAATATTTAATTTTTAGAAAAAATGAATTATTATGGGTCTTTTTTATTTTACACTTTTATTTTTATTTTTATTTTTAATTTTTAATGTTATTGTACCAAACTCAAATGACAAGGACACCATACTTAATTGGTAAACTCATTAGAAGATACATTGGAACCCAAATACTTATGAAATATGAGATGTCACAAGTTCAATTCCTACTTTGTGTAAATAATCCTAATGTGGTCACGCCACCTTCCTAAAAAAAGGGGATGATATTTTGGTTTTGTATATCGTCTTCTCGAGTTAGAAGAGAAAAGAAGAGATAACTGATGATTTTACAATTATACTCTTTGTTGTATATAAAATTTATGTTTTACATTAGGTTATTTAAGTAACTAGCTTAAAGACTCGCTGATTCGCGGGGTTTTTAAAGAAATATGAAAATGAGATTATAAGAAAACAACGAACGTAAACATGTTCCATTAATATATGAAATAAACAATGAGATAATACGTGAATTATTCGATAATCAATTGAGTTTGTAACAATTAAATAATAAACGTTCATGTGTTGTCGTCTCCAAATTTGACGATCTTGAATAGCAAATGACGTATATGAGCGCTAATCAATTTAATAGCAAATGTCCATCCCATGAACACCTAATAATCCATAGAAAATGTAGGTAAAAGTAGGTTGTGATTGATAATATATTAGAAGTTCCAATATGATACACAAATTGATATCCTTTTATAAGACCAGAAGTAAATTATTAGAACTCCCAAGATGATATATAAATTTGTATCCTTTTAGAAGACCTCCAAAGTGGTAATATATATTTCTAACGGTTTCAAAAATTACTACGGAAGAAACATGAACAACAATTTAAACGCCGATTCACTTTTTATCCATTTGTCATACTAATTACTCAATGTGTCCCACCCATCCTTGTTCATGTATAGGTTGATCTTGGATCACCAAGTTTAACACCTTTTCACGCTACATACAGCAGATAGATGCTCAAGAAGTAGCTCAAGACACATTATATTATCATTAACCGTCAAACCTGCAATACTTTATTACATTTGTGAAACCTAAATGACTCCTCTCAGGAGCCTCATCTGATATTATGTTTTAGTATCGCTTTAAGAAACAATATTAATATAAATATGATTTTGACACCTACCATGTGTACGGAGGGTATTATATACCAAAAAATAGCATCAAGTAATACGAAGTATGTAGCAAACCCATTAAGCTCTGTCAGCATGTACACTCTTATGCTCATAAATGTTTTTGTTGTAATTTATGACATAACTATAACTCACAAATGTCTCTAACGATATCTCCATGCAATACTATAATTTTTCAATTCTCCTTAGCTAACTACACTTTAGTACCAAAAAAAGTATAAGTTGTATAGATGTGATGTTTTTACAATCATGTTGTTCTAATCATTTACAAAAGACAAACATCTTACATGAATCAGCTTTTTATACCTCCAACCACTAACGGAAAAATTATGTGATCTTTTTGCAAAGGCAACGACTCCAATGTTGTTAAAAAGAACAACTCCAATGCGTCATGTGATTTCTTTGCAAAGGCAAAGGCAATCCTCTTTTAGCTTAATCTTCATCATTTTTTTATCACATTAACTATGACGCTTGTTTATACAGAAACACTGCACTGTTGCAACACAAAATTATTAGTATTATATAAAGATGAATTGATGGATATTACATTAATATTAATATATGTAGATATTTTTCTTGGTATAGGGTGGGTTGTGCGACCTGAAAACATCTCTTTTAATTATATAATAGAATGAACTTTTTAATGACTACAAAAAAAAAACAACATCACAATAATGAACTAACTTTTTTAGAGTAATTTTGGAGTACCACTTTAGATAAATTTTGACCCATTTGACCCGTATCATTTTCATTAAATTTTATAGTATAACCCGTTTGACCCGTTAGAGATAAACATAGCCAAAATCAGCCCATTTATAAACAAATTGGTCAAAACTTGTCACCACTAAAGATAAAAAAGTTACCTCTACTGCAGTCTTAACATCGACTTCCTCTGGTGCTGACGTGCCGCCTTCACAAATCTCCGGGACATGATCATCCTATATGTCATTCAAATATTACTTACAAGAACGAAAACTAATTAGAGCATATCATAGAGATAAATGTAGAAAAGTTACCTTAACTACAATCTTGACATTAATCTCCTCCAGTGCTGACGTGTCACCTCCAGAACTTTCCAGGCCATGACCATTTTCCTAAAAGTCATACAAATGTTGATTATAACCATGAAAACTACGTAAAGCATATCATAGAGGTTAAAGATTTAAATGTCACTTTTACTACAGTCCAAACATTCATCTCTTCCAGTGCTGATGTGTCAACTTTACAGATTACCCAACCTTAAAGATCCTTTACATAAAAATAAGGGTAAGAAGCAATTTTATCCATCTCTAAATGTACAGTTGTACACCCAATGGATTATTTGATCCATATTGATGCAATGCGGCCAGTTGAAGAAGACTGGCGCCTACTAACACTTATAACCATGAAAAATAAGTAAATATCTTAGGGTTAAAGATAGAAATATTATCTTTACTACAGTCTCGACATTCATCTCCTCTTGTGCAGATGTGTCACCTTCAGAAATTTCCTGGACATGACCATTTTCCTAAAAGTCATATACATATTACTTGTAACCATAAAAACTAAGTAGATCATAGTTAAAGATATAAAAGTTACCTTTACTTCAGTCTCAGCATTCATCTCCTCCTGTGCTGATGTGTCACCTTCAAATTTCTCGAGGCACCCTAGTTCATATATTAGATATACTGCTTGCCTAGCTCCAATGACAATAGATTCGTGGTCTGCTTCTAGTAACTTCTTAAAGAATGGAATTGCCCTATGGATACAAAATAATGTCGGTTTGGGCTAAAATGTATCTCAAAACAGGTCAAATGGGTAAACGGGTCAAACAGGTCCAATTGTTTTTATTCTGATAATATAGTTTTGGGAATCATAAGTAACAAACTGATTATTTGCGAATTTCAAAAAAGGTGTTTGGGCTGCTCTGTCGAGAAAATAACTAATAAGATATAAAGAAATACCCTCGCCAATGTTTGTAATTGAGACTCCAACTATCCATGGTAATCAAAAGGAGTGACCAGGAGAGTATAGCTGCACTCTGAACATCCTGTTACGCAAACCCAAAATAGAATCAGCAAAATTTCCAAATTTTTTTAATAACCGCACATACAGAATTTGCCACAAGTGTGCTTGAATATCTCAAGAACTTGCCTTTAGATGTGCTCTTGAATGCATGAAATGCCAAATACTTTGCATAGATCTTTCAGTTTCTTCCAATTCATTGCCCCAACGAACGTGATAACAGCCAAACTATCCAAGATCTACCACATTAAGAATTTAATTAATACTAATAATTAAATAAATATTAACTGAAGTAAACAACTGACCTGCACATCATATAAGTATACTAAGATTTTGGCAAGGGCATACTAATTTTAGCTTCTTTGAATTAGACTCAGTGCTGAGAGCTTCTGAAAGAATCGGGGCTAATTCTTTATACAGTTCTTGACCGTTTTCCCCACAACCAATGTTAATAGCTAGCAATCCTGCGAGAAAAAAATATCTATAAACAAATGCAAAATGGGGAAAAAAAACACACTGATACTTCAAGAGAGCAAACTACCTAAAGCCTCAACACCCAAACAACTCTCTTTAGCCGAACTCCTTTTAAATGCTTTCAAAAACTGGTAAAGTAACTCAGTGAAGCTGCAAGAGCACAAGAAACATTTTCTCCATCAATACATACAATAAGTCTACATTACAAAGAACCCGGAAAAAATACTGACTTTTGCTCAGCAAATTTGTGTTGATAGCCAAAGCTAAATATCTGAATAATTGAAGAAAGTGCAGCCTCTCTTGTTGACCCCCTAAACAGTTGGACGATTAAGGAAAAGTTAACTTCTATGGACATAATAACTTGATGATTAAAAACACAAAATTAAATTATAGTTTTCTAAAACACCTTTTCTCGTATAATTGTTCTAAAAGTTGTTTCAAAGTCTTTGATACTGGTTGAGCACGTTTACTTGTGCAGCCATCTGTATCTGCATCAGTTTCCAGATTTCCACCTTTTCCACCTTTTAGAGTCACTGTAACAGAAAATTAAATATACAATGAAATGCACATCACAAACTGCAAACAAAGTCAAATTAGCGTAATGGAATTCATTTGAAGGCCATTAGGAAATACCTAACAAATGTCTTAATGGATGAAAATGTGTTACCTCTGCACATGTGTATGATGTCTGCAAACCCAATGGTTCTTGCAAACCCTGTTATATTACATAACAATCTAATATTTGTATTAAAATAAATGAGGACATTGTATGCCCTTTCAACCACCCGTTCCATTTAATACAACTTTAACCCGTTTGACCCGTTTCATCACCAAATATTCGTATTAAAATAAATGAGGACATTGTTCACCGGAAGAGCTTTCTTCTTGCCCTTACCTGTCTTAGGCACCTATATACAAAAGACCACAAATTTAAAAACCACAAAACCCCTTCATGATAACTAGAAGAAAATTGAAATACTGCTAAAGAAGTTATTTTCAAGGTGAATGTAATGAGATATTGATGTTGTGCCACACAAAAGGCAAAGAAACAAAGTAAATACGTACTTCTGTTCTTTGAGATCCATGGAAATGCTTGGTAATATTGACCCGTTAACTAATAGACGGGTTGGCTTAGGTTGTGTCTTATGTGATAAACTATTTTATATCAACCCGTTATCATATTGATCTATTAACTAATTTCCACTCACCCCAACTGTAATTGATGCATATAACGTGATAAACTATTTTAGGCCGAAATTGCTTGACCCGACCTGTACCAAAGTCACTTGTTATGTCAACCCGTTGTTTTCTTAATATCATATACCTAAGCATATTAATATCAACCCGTCTATTAGTTAATATCATATACCTAAGCATATTAATGCAAATAAAATATAATTAACAAATTTTTTACCTCAAAAATAAAAGTCTCAGCATGTCCCTTTCCCAACACATCCTATACTTATTTGTAGCAGAAAAATATCTTTCCAAAATACTTTTCTTAGCATGTCCCTTTTCCATATTTCCTTCACGTACGAAGACAAAAAACAAATAGTAAGTAAATCAATTTATACGTACTACCACGCCACTTTCCTTTTCAACATTTCCTTGAAAAATTAAGTAAATGTGATATGGGTCAGATTGGGGAAGTCAAGTAATGAATCATAATGGGTCAGAGATATATTATTGGTCATATTATTACTTACATCAAGAGCAGTGTTCGGAAACCATGAGTGAATTGGCAATGTTGTATCTTCATTATGAGCTTGTAAAACGTTTGATTTCTCAGCCTTCCTGATTTCAGTTGGAGTATTACCACGATTTGAGCACATACCAAAAAGTCACTAAATAGAACCTGTACCAATTATAGAAAATTTTTTTTAGGTCAACCAAGCACACATGTACCAAATAGGAACAAAAAAAGCTATGTTATCATTACTACAAAGAACTAAATAGAAATCAACATTTTTTATCTTCAAAGTATACAACATAATAGTCATAATAGAAGTAATAAACTGATGAAAAGTGTCATTAGTGATGAACAAACTCATGCCTTGTATGACCATTTGAATATAGTTTCTCACCCTCGTATATTGTTCTTTAAAAGTTACCCATTTTGAGTAGTTCTCTAACATGTCAAACCCACCGATTTCAAATGGATCAACGGTCGAAACATCAACCTATTAGTTTTATCATACTTAATACCTCACCTAAACACTTAAAAAAACATATCAATTGCTCAAACTCCACCCGAGCTTTTTTAATAGTAAAACTATATTTTAAGACGCCAATATTCACTTAAAAGTAGAACACTTATCTTAGTCAATACCATATCTTAAATGACCATCATATTCACTTTTAATGAATAATTAACGAATATTTAATGTGTCTAAACCTCAAAGTAATTTTGAATCAATCAAATCCCCTGATGCAATAGCGTGTTGACTCATAGTCATATCATGTCACTACCTCACTATCTGGCATCAGTTTAACACAAAATTGAATATTACTAAGATCAAAGGATATACCTTCAATGAATCCAAGCTCATCAGCTTCTCAAGTAATGTTTGCCTTAGTACTTGGTGGAAAGGAAATAAAATTCTTCAACCGGCATAAACAAACACACTAATAAGTAATATTAGATGGACATCTGAAACATCTAAAACTTCTTGGTTAGAAAAGAATGCAATTTACCTATATGTTGTCTCTTATAGGATGCTTTCTTCCACTCTTTTCGGGAATATGAGGAAATAAACAAAAATACAGAAAAGTAAGAACTTACAGTTCCTTCAAGCATCTTTATTGATGCCTGCTGCACACCCTCACCCGATATATCTTCAAATCCAGCGTTTTAGATCAGATATGATTGGCACACAGAGGCTTCAATCTATCGAAACCCAACATCACAGATTATATTCATGCCAAAAAGTATAGATGATTACAATACATATGACGCATAACAAACAGTAAGATACAGATCACGTGCATCAGAATAAAATTACCTGCAACCCATTGCACCAGAAATCAAAAATTCAAATCACCAAACCATAATTAAAAATCAAAACATAATAATCGTAATTATAAATTGCAACTAATAATGGGATCGTAACAAAATAATTATGTCTAAAATTGGAGGAGAAAAATTCAAGACACCAAACCATAATAGAATTGAAACTCAATAATTGTAATTTGCAGCTAACAATTCCAAAACCTAAAAATTATAAATTATAATTAAAAAGCCTAAATATGAAATACGTACCAATTTTCCCATAATTAACAGCATACAAATCACTCGCAGATGGATGTAACCCAAAAAATTTCTTGATTGTGGTTGAATTGGTGTGGCACAGGAGAATTATTGGGTTTTTTGAAACTGATATGAATTAATATTGGAGCGGGTTAGGGAGATTAAGGAAGTTGTTACAATAAATTTAGTGCTTAACAAAAATACAGATTATGGAGCGTTCAAAGGAAGATTGAAGATTGAAACCGAATAGTGAATTTGAAATTATCTATTTAAATGTGAAGAAGTTATTATTAAAAATGATAAATGCTCTTGAATCCACTTGAGTTAATATGAAAAAAACTGAATTAATTAAGTCATATGAAAACCGTTTGTTTGTGACTTAATAGAGAAATATGACTGAAAATATTAAGTAATAAAACTGAGCTTGTCTGCATTAAGTCATCTCTTAATTAACATGGCTTAATAAAAAAAATTAACAAACAAGCCCTAAGTCAAAGAGGAGCGTCACTTTTTGTTCTGCATTGTATTCTTGTAATTATGGAATTTGTGTCATACATTTAAGAGTAAACTACAAAATACGTCCCTGTCGTTTGGTCAATTTCACACGATACATCCCTCCCGAAAAAGTTGCGCCATACACATCCCTCCGTTAGTAAAAGTCAAACACAATACATCCAAGAGGACGAACGGTGCAAAGATTGTCTCGTTAAGTTGGACACGTGGCAGTTAACTCTTTTTAAGCAAGGCTATTTTAGTCCTTTTATCATAAACACAAATACAAAACACAAACACAAATCAAACACCTACCAATATCTTATCCACACAAACACAAATCAAACATAAACACTATCATCTGTATACCCATATTTAAACAACACCAACATTATCATCTTTAGAAGAAAAAAAACCCAGATTCACAAACACAACAGTGTCATCTGTATTCTCTAAATAACTCATTTAATTTCTAAATCTAAATCTTCATCAACAAGATCTAAACACAAGCACATCACAAGCAGATTTTCAAATCAGATCTTCAAATGATCAAACACACAAGAACGCACCATCATATCTTCCAAAACCAGAATCTCATACTCACAAAAACTTACAAAATTATCACAGACTCATATCTTTCGAATCTCATATCTTTCAAAACCAAAACCACCAACCATCTTCATCTTTTAAAAAAAATTCCAAAAAAAAAAGACTTACAAACACCAACATTAACATCATCATCATCATCTTTTATAAAGAAAACACAAAGATCAAAATACATATTTTTTAAAACCAATTGTCGCCCACGCCGTTCGCTGCCGTCAATGTCAGCCGTCGCCGCTTCAGGCGACTGAATGGTGGGGTTGCAAGCGGCGGCGACAGAATAGTAGTGCAGGTGGCGGAGCTTGAGTTTGTAATTGTGGTTGTTATGGGTTTTCAATGAAATTAAAATTGGAACAGATCTGGTAGCTTTCATACATATATGGAAATGGCGGTGGCTTGTGTGTAATGGGTTGAAGAAAGTAATGATTAGGGGGTGTTTAGTTTAAGTTTTTTGAGATAATGTTTAGTTAAAGAGGGTTGAAGAAGATCATAGGTGTTGAAGATGATAATGGTGGTTTCCATTTGGTTGGTAGTAATTTTATAGAGAATGATATACAGATATAGATGAGTGACTCTGAGTGTGTGTTTCTGCATTTTGGTAGAGAAAGAAAGAAAGAGGAAGATAGATGAGTGACTGAGTGTGTGTTTATGTTTGATTTGTGTTTGTGTGGATAAGATATTGGTAGGTGTTTGATTTGTGTTTGTATTTTGTATTTGTGTTTATGATAAAAGGACTAAAATACCCTTGCTTAAAAAGAGTTAACTGCCACGTGTCCAACTTAACGAGAAAATCTTTGCACCGTTCGTCCTCTTGGATGTATTGTGTTTGACTTTTACTAACGAAGGGATGTGTATGGCGCAACTTTTTCGGGAGGGATGTATCGTGTGAAATTGACCAAACTACAGGGATGTATTTTGTAGTTTACTCTACATTTAATGAATTTTTTTAATGCTCCGGCTTCACTTGACTTGTACATTGGGGTTAAATTAGGAAGGACATTAATAATTTTTTTAATGCTCGTGCATTACAGGGCTTGTGCAAAACCTTATTTTATAACATAGTATACTAGCTTAAAGACCGGTGGATTCACGGGGTTTTTAAATAAATATGAAAATGAGATAATAAGAAAATGAAGAAAGTAAACATGTTCCATTATATAACGAGAAAAACAATGAGATAATACATGAACTGTTCGACAATCAATTGAGTTACTAACAATTAAAATAATAAACATCAATGCCGCTGTCGTCTACAAACATGAATAACAAATGACTTATGTGAGCAAACACCAATTTTGTACCAAATGCCAATTCCATGCACACCTAACATTCGTTAAAAAATATAAGTAAAAGCAGTTCATGATTCATAATGCATTATAATTTAAAATATGGAAGAAAAAAAAATTATAACATCGATATTGCACATACCTCTTCAACCTTGTTCATAGGTCTTCAAGTACTTCTTTGTACATGACATTTGTAGTAGTTTTAGACATATTTCCATCTTTATCACAAACGACAACCTTCAAACCACGTTTGCTTTTAACTCTTGAGACAGCAACGTATAGTTGTCCATGTGTGAAAACAGGTCGGGGGAGGTACAAACCAACTTTTGATAACGATTGACCCTGGCTTTTGTTAATTGTCATTGCAAATGAAAGTGAAATAGGAAATTGTTTCCTGACAATCTTAAGCGGTAAACGCTTATCAGACGGAGTAATTCTCAACCTTGGTATGATTACCGTTTTTCCAAAGTTGGTTCCGTTAATGATTTGTGCGTGAATAGAAGTTCTCGTTAATTTAAGAACTTGGAGTCTTGTTCCATTGCACAAACCATTGGCTTGATCAATGTTTCGCAACAACATAATCGGGACTCCTACTTTTAAAGCAATTCTGTGGTTTGGAACACCTGAGAACTTCAATCCAATGATGCCACCACGTTCACTTTTGTCAACACTGTCACAACTCAGGAAAACCATTTCTTCTCCTGGAAATTTGTCCAACATATGGTCATTTATGCTGTCGACGACTTCATTTGTGGGAGCAAGGATTGCCTTTTCTTGAAAGTACGTGGGATCATGTATGTTATCCAAAATGTTTGGATAAGTGAAGTCAATAATAGATTGAACCGGGTCATCAGCCACATCTATTAAAATATCATGTGGCACATCTATAGAAACCTCTCCGTCATTCGGTTCTCCAAGGTCCCCGTCTCCGACTCTCAATATCCAATCTGCAAATTCCCGTATCTCGTTGACATCTTCAGGGCGTGATCCCACAGTTAGCCTCATGTTCACGGTCAACCTCAGAACTTTGCAGTAGTCCCACAAGTAAGATTTCCTCAAAGAAGCAGTAACAATGTCTTCCCGGGATCCTTTTGGAATAACAGGTAGAACTTGCCTAAAGTCACCGCCAAAACCATGGTCATGTTTCCAAAAGGCTGATCGCACGTTTCATACCTGCTCCTATGAAGTAGAGTAAATTACACCATTCGTCCCTGTGGTTTGGGTCAAATTTCACTCTCAGTCCCTATTTTTTTTCTTGCATCATTGGTCCCTATTTAGTTTTATTTGCACACTGGTGGTCCCTATCGTTAACTGGCGTTATCTTTTTCGTTAGCAAGTGGCAACGTTAGTCCATTAACCAAACAAGCGTTTGCAACGTTAGTCCTTTTACTAACGGCCTTTTTATTTTTTTTTCCAAAATTTTTTTTTCTGAAAAATAAAAAAGAAAGAAAAATAATTTCAAAAAAAAAAAATTTTCTAAAAAAATTATTTTAAGAAAAAAATTTCTATTTTTTTTTTTCTAATTTATAAAAAGAAATGACCACAAGAACTAATTTATATATAAAAAAAAATTTATAAAAAATTTCTAATTTATAAAAAGAAAAAAAATTATAAAAAAAAAAATCTAATTTATAAAAAGAAAAATAACCACAAGAACACTATCCAACTTGATAGTACAACAAATTCACTGAAATGGAGCATTCTAAATCACTATAAATCAACAATCAAACGAACAAAATCACTTAATCTGCTAAGGCTATGTTTGGCGCACGAGCTTATCAGAGCTTATCGTAGCATGAACTTATTTTTTTAGAAAAATAAGCTACTATTGAAAATAAGTCTCGTTTGGCTGACACGGCTTGAAGGAGCTTGTTAAAAAAATAAGCTGCTAAATGAAATGCTAGTTGTACTAGCATGTAAAAAAAAGCTCTAGCCACCTGCTCCAGCAACCAGCTCCAGCGATCCGCTCCAGCTCCTACTTGTGCCAAACATACCCTAAGTATAATCAAAACTAACCTCAAACATTCAAAATCACAATCAAACAAACGAACTTTATTTCATAATCACAATGACTCAACAATCAAACACCATACTATAACTTAATCACTTAAGCAGCTAATTCAGTTCACTGTCACCACAAACTAACCACAAATCAAACAAATAGGGCCCAACTACAAATCAAACAAATATGTCAGCGATGTTTCAACTTTTGCCTAATCTTTTAACATATTTTTTTTGTTGAAATCATTTCTTCACAGATCTTAAACACAACAATTAAAAGCATATATTGATCTCAGTTATTTTTCTTATTCGTGTGCTATAATAAAAGCATATCAGACCTGTGTGTCCAAATACACGAAAGAAAAACTCATCATTGACCATTATTGAAGACTCAAGCTTCTTTAATATCCGAAACATGCTCAAGAATGAACAAGAACAATAAGGGCGTGTTTAGTTGGTGGAAAACACCCTTGTTTTCCACAAAATGTTTTGTAGAAAACAAAGAAAACAAAGATCATGTTCAAATTAGGGTTTTCCAACAAAATGTTTTCCAAAACACAAAATTTCTATTTCCATCCCTAACAAAGAAAACAAGAAAACAATTTTTTTTTGTTTTCCTTATTTTCTATTTCCTATTTCTATTCTATTTCTCTTAAAACCACATACTCACACACTCCAGCCATACCCTAACCACAAACACCACACTCCCACAGTCCACATCAGCCATCACCACCCTCGCCAGCGTCGCTCCAGTTGTTTTTTAGGTTTTTGTCCGATTCTTTACGTTTTGTCTGATTTTTTACGTTTTCGTCCGATTCTTTACATTTTGTTTTCGTTTCGTCCGATTCTTTACGTTTCTCCGATTCTTTACGTTTTCGTCCGATTCTTTACGTTTTCGTCCGATTCTTTACGTTTTCGTCGTTCTTACGTTTTCGCCCGATTCTTTACGTTTTCGTCCGATTCTTTACGTTTTCGTCTGTATTTTTACGTTTTCGGCTGAATTTTTACGTTTTTGTCCGATTCTTTACGTTTTCGTCCTATTCTTTACGTTTTCGTCCGATTCTTTACGTTTTCGTCTGTTTTTTTACGTTTTCGTCTGAATTTTTACGTTTTCGTCCGATTCTTTACGTTTTCGTCCAATTTTTTACGTTATCGTCCTATTCTTTACGTTTTCGTCCGATTTTTTTACGTTTTCGTCCGATTCTTTACGTTTTCGTCCAATTTTTTACGTTTTCGTTCGATTCTTTACGTTTTTCGTCAGAATTTTTACGTTTTCATCCGATTCTTTACATTTTCGGCCAATTTTTTACGTTTTCGTCCGATTTTTTACTTTTTCGTCTGATTTTTTACGTTTTCGTCCGATTTTTTACGTTTTGTCCCATTTTTTACGTTATCGTCCGATTTTTTACGTTTTCGTCCGATTCTTTACGTTTTCGTCCAATTTTTTACGTTTTTGTCCGATTCTTTATGTTTTCGTCCGATTTTTTACGTTTTCATCCGATTCTTTACGTTTTTCGTCCAATTTTTTACGTTTTCGTCTGATTCTTTACGTTTTCGTCCAATTTTTTACGTTTTCGTCTGTTTTTTACGTTTTCGTCTTTTTTTTTACATTTTTTTTGGTTTCGTCTGACGAAAACGTAAAAAATGGATGAAAACGTAAAAAACAGAAGAAAATTTAGAAAAGTGAACGAAAACGTAAAAAATGGACAAAAATGTAAAAAAATGGATGAAAACACTATAATTTAGAAAACGTAAAAAAATGTATGAAAACGTAAAAAAAAATGGACGAAAACGTAAAAAACATAAAAGAGAGGACGAAAACATAATAAAACGGGAGAAAACGTAAAAAACAGACAAAAACGTAAAAAACCTAATAAAAATGTAAAAAACGGACGAAAACGTAAAAGAAAAAACCTACGAAAACGTAAAAACGGACGAAAACGTTAAAAAAACAGACGAAAACATAATAAAACTGACGAAAACGTAAAAAAGTTGACTAAAACGTAAAAAACAGACGAAAAAGTAAATATATATATATATATATATATATATATATATATATATATATATATATATATATATATATATATATATATATATAACATTTTTTTAGTTATTTTACTTTTTTGAATTATAGTCGCTTGAAGATTTTTTGATATAATTTGATGTTATATTTTACTTTTTTAATTCTTTATTTTCTCGTATTATTTTTTTTTGTTATTTTATAATTTAGTTTGTTAGTTTATAATATTTGTTTTTGTGTATTGAAGATTTTTTTTTATAATATTACAAAGGTGAATAAAGAATTGAGATATAAAACAACAACACTTAAACATGTTTTCTTGTTTTGCAAAATGGAAAACACAAACACATGTTTCTCAAACTAAACGCGTTTTCTAAATTTTCCATTGTTTTGTGGAAATAAAACTCCCCTCCCTTTTCCTACAAAACAAGAAATTGGAAATGAAAGAAAATGTTTTCCAACTAAACGCCACCTAAGTGTTCGAATCCAATCTTTCCTTTCGGTTTTAATTAAACAAACATAACACAGCATCATAAACCTACCCGAGACCTTTAATTAAAGATCTTGAAGCCACAAAACTCTTGTGTTCTTCAATCGTGCTAATAAAAAAGACAGAAGGGTAAGAGATTGTTTTGTATCGAGAGTTTTGATAAGATTAAAGATCTTGTATCGAGAGTTTTAATTAAAGATCTTGAAGAGATGATGTGAAGATGAGATTATGGATCGAAAGTTTTGATAAGGTGAGAGATGGATCGAGAGTTTTGATAAGGTCTTTGTATATATGATTTTTGTGTGCGTTGGATGGATTTTTGTGTGTGTTGGATGTGTTCTTGAAGCTTAGCCTGACGATGTCAAAACTCAAAAAAAACACCACAGTATTGATATAAATTTTTGTGTGTGTTGGATGGATTTTTGATAAGGTCTTTGTATATATGTAACTTTCTCTGTAAAAGAATTTATAAATTAGAAATTTTTTTTATAAATTTTTTTCTTTTTATAAATTAGAAATTTTTTATAATTTTTTTTTATAAATTAGTTCTTGTGGTTATTTCTTTTTATAAATTAGAAAAAAAAAATATATATTTTTTTTTATAAATTTTTTTCTTAAAATAATTTTTTTTAGAAAAATTGTTTTTTTCGAAGTTATTTTTCTTTCCATTTTATTTTTCAGAAAAAAAATTTTACAAATTTTTTTTCGAAAGAAAAAAAATTATATTTTTTTATAAATTTTTTTCTTAAAATAATTTTTTTCGTAATTATTTTTCTTTCTTTTTTATTTTTCTGAAAAAAAAAAATTTGAAAAAAAAATAATTTCGGAAAAAAAATAAAAAGGCCGTTAGTAAAAGGACTAACATTGCAAACGCTTGTTTGGTTAATGGACTAACGTTGCCACTTGCTAACGGAAAAGATAACGCCAGTTAACGATAGGGACCACCGTGTGGCAATTGAAACTAAATAGGGACCAACGATGCAAGAAAAAAAAAGGGACTGAGAGTGAAATTTGACCCAAACCACAGGGACGAACGGTGTAATTTACTCTATGAAGTATGTCTCTCAAAGACCGATCTAATGCTTCAAAACAAAGCTTATTTGCCATGGGCGCTTCATCCCTGATAATAAGCTTACATTTCTTTAACAATTTTCCAAAATCGCTTTGAGCACTTATAGAGCAAGTAGAAGTCTCATCCACATTGATAGGAATATGGAATCTTGAATGAGCAGTTCGGCCTCCCGACATTAATAAAGACGCAATACCGCTGGATGCCACATTTAAAACTATATCACCTTTTCTTCTAATGTCGGCAGCAAGCGTCTTCCATAAGAAGGTCTTCCCCGTACCTCCGTACCCGTAAACAAAGTACACCCCCTGTTCCTGTATCAACTGAGTGTATTATGGTGTCATACACACCCTTCTGTTATGTGGTCAAAGAGGCGTACAGACGTTCGTATTCAGATTGTTACTCGACCGGGTTATAATCTGTCTCATCATGTATAAGTCGATTACCAAAGTCAGATATGTATGTATCATCAGGATAAGGCATCTTAGGCCAATGCCGCAAAGTTGCACCTCTTGATCTCAGAAGTTGTTCAATATAGTAAAAAGCCACATTCTTTTTATCTTCGTCACTGAGAATCAAATCTGCATTAAATAAAGGTAGTGTCAGTACTTAATTAACGACAGCGTTATTAAAACATTACACATAATTTGTTGCAAAAATGGTCTCAGCAAACATTTACGACATTTGATCAGTGTTGAATGATATAACAATTTCAGGAAAACATGTCCTAAGAAAAATGCATACAGATTATAGTAACATAGACATTTTGTAGGTATTACCTGGAATTTGTAAAATTTGCCTTCTATTATATTGAACATCTTGCGCAAGTAAATGCCATGTTTGTAACCAAACACTCAAAGGCGTGGTAAGTTCCTTTTGCGTAAGCAGTGTAACAAATAGGTGATGAAGATGCTCAGGGTGTGCCCAATGGGCTGCGTATGTAATACTCTCAACATACTCCTTGTCATCCTCTAAAAGGCCCGCTGCGTAGCAAGCCTCTTTGTAAGTTGGATACACTATACCATTAACCGTTTTAATATCATCGTGTGACCGACATCCTTTTGCACTATTTAGCAGCATTCTGCAATAGTAAGCGTCTCCTGCTGATATAGGAACGCTGTGAATTCTTCCAATCGATCTTCCTTGCTTCCTAAGCGTCCAAATTCTTTTTGGAACGTTCCAGACATACTTTGTAGGAAACTCAGCATACGTTAGCTCCCGTGCCGCCGGAAATTGTTCATTCATTTTCATCCAACCTTCAAACATATCAGCACCAACTGTTTTCTTTTGAACAGATGTTTCGAGATCAGCGTCTTCGTCATACACAACTTGCTGCTCGCCTTCAAGATGAAAGGACAACCTCTCAACAGATGGTGTTCTATAATGAATTTCAAAACCAAATAGCCTCCACGCCGCCTCGCAAGCAGATAGGTATCTGCAATCTAAGAAAGCCTTTATCTCGTCAATAGGTTTATCAATTTCTTGACCGTCAGTCGTGGTAACCGATTCATACAACTGTACCGACACACTATCCAGACCTTTGTTTATATACTTAAACAAATATTTGATTGACCCCGTCTGGTTGCACCACTCAACGTTAATGTGGCATTGGTAACGTTTTAGAAGCTTAGCATTATACGGGATGACATAACCGTTATGTAACTTATGTCCACTCTTTTCCACATATCTTCCGTTGTCAGGTCTTTTATAAACAGGGTAGCCATCCGCGTCCACTGAACTGCATTGGGTGAATTTTTTTGGGAAGTGTTTGGTACAGTTACCTTCGGACATGCAAGCCTGGTTTGGGTCATCCAGACCGCAAGGACCATGCATCAGGAAATCAGAAACTAACTTGTACAAATCAGGATCGTTATCTTTATCCGGTATCTCGGCAGATATGTATTTGTCAATCTGTTCAGCGTTTGGAACCTTGTCATCCCTATGCAAGAATAAACATTCATGTGCGTGCGGAAGGCCTCTTTTTTGAAACTCAACCGTGTATACAACTGCAAAATATTATAAACAAAAGTTACTACAAAATTTGTTAATGTATGTGCATACAATTTGTTACAGAAGAATATACATTAGCAAAGGCTTATGTATACTACCTGCTTGAACACGTCCAAATAAACGCAACTCTTTCAAATCCTTCATCAACTGGTCCAGTTTCATTTTAAAAACTCTTTTAAGCACATCGGGGCAATCTGAAGATGAAAGGTTATGCTCTCGCATATATCTTGCAATCTCTGGCCAGTTAGGATTCACGTGACTGTTATGAACAAATTCGGACAACCATACCATCTATATAACGCCATCGCATCCATAAAGTTTTGCTTCATGTACCTTGGCCCACCAGTAAATGTCAAAGGCAAGACCACCGGCTTTCCAAGGGCGTTCGGGTCTGTGTTACCAGATGCAATGCTCTGACGGATGTTTGAGTACGTATCACACCTAAGTTTTGACTGTTTTGATCGATGGAAATATAAACGCTCAGTCTCAACCATAGTGTAACCATCCACAAGAAACTGCTGAAACAAACACTCCAACGCGTAAATAAATTTTCTTGATTACGATGGCCCTGTATTTGATAAGAAAACCACTACCGAATAGTAACTGTTTTGTCCTTCTTATTTGTGGCCGTTTGATATGTGGCCGTTTGGCCAGCTTTCTTCCTTAGTGGTATATCCAAATGATACCCATCTTGCGCACGGGGCATCAACAAAGGGTACTGCAAGGGGAGGTACATAGGATGGAAAATATTGATACGTTGCAAACCTTCACGATACTTGTCTATCACAATATCTCTTTGTTCTGCACATGAATCGAAGTCGCCTACAATAAGACCAGCAACCTCGTTGGCAGTGGAAAGATTGTAATTTCGTCCATCTTTTCCTCGCTTTGTAATGAGCTTTATTTTAATATTCTGCTCGGTGTCTTCTGTGTATCGGTCACGCGCCCTTGTAAATGTTTTTACCAAATCACTCGAAGTGTCTAAAACATCTTTTACTTCATTGATAATGTTTCGATCGATATGATGCTTTGAATTCGAAGGACCCGAGGATGACGAAGAATTGCTGCATATTAGTAATTTGAATTTATTAAACAAAAATTCATAATGCTGCAAAACTCGTTTTAAACAACATGTTTATACATAAATGGAAATAAACGCAACGCAAATCACCTTAATGCTCTTGCTCTATTCTCATTTTTGTTTGTTGTATCATATATATACAGCTGTGCAAATTTCGGAGGAGCACCTAGTGTGGGAAGCAAACTACCAATACTATGGTATGTTTGTCCATGCAAGCAGAAAACATATAGAGCACGACCTCGTCTTTTAACAGAATCGCCAACCTTTCCGCCCATTGAAGTAAAAGCAAACATACTATTGTATGTTCTAGTGTTGTTTTTGAAATTTTGACTCTTTGCATCATCATTAAATAATAAATCGTGTAAGGGCTTTGGAGCAGGAGCCGGTTGTTTAATAGAAACTTTTCCCTTGCTACAGCATATACTATACGCTTTGTTTGTTGGATTACCACTATACCCTTTTCTGGCTTCCGCTTACCATAGCAAAGCATGACATTCTTTGCACGCAAATGTAGGATCACCATGGTCGTAGTAGTCTGCAAATTAAAAATATGCTTCTTTAATGTGCGATTAAATTATTATTAGCCTTTTCATTGAATGTAAAAGAAGATATAGAATTACCTTCGGATATACCAACGTACTTGTCGTAAACTTTTCTAACATTTTCATCCTCGTCATCAAGATTAAACCTAACTGGCTTTCGAGTTTGTAAAGCAGGTCCCTTAGACCTTTATGTTCGTCTTGATGACTCACCGACTTCGTACGCTGAATTTTCTGTGATTATAGCGGGAATGGTTGTTTTAACACCAGGCGTTGATGTGTTATTGGTGCGTTGATTAACCTGGAGAACCTCGGGAGTTTGGAAAGAAACTGAAAACAGCATTAAGAGAATAATCAAAACACATTGACATATAAGCATGTTGTTCCAAAATAATATGTTGTGTTTCAAATTTTACCGTTTGAAACATCAATCAAGGGAGATTGTCGTTGACGTGACGCGACAACTGGAGTTGATTGGGTAGTACTTGTTGCCACAGATTTACGTGTGCGTCTAATACGATTAACATTGTTAACCGTGTTGAGAGGAAGTGGAGTTTGTGATACTAGAAATAAAAAAATGAACGTAGTTACTAAGACTATTTTTGTTAAAATGCGTACGTATAATGTAGGTGTATATGTTTCTTACAAATTGAGATTCCAGAAGTCGGAGTTCTGTTCAACGCATTAGATGAAGGAGTTGTTGAAACGTTTTTAGGTTGCTCCGGCATAAGTGAAACAGGACCTGCGGATATGTGTAAAATATGGTATTATCCAATAACCTTGCTTACCAATATTCATAAATAGTAAAAACAAAACAATTTTGACGTAGCAGGTTTAATCAAAGATGAGAGTTATAAAAATACCATTTAAGATATCATTCAAGGTAGATTGTCGTTTGCGTGTTGCAGCAACTGAAGCTGGTTTGTTACCAGCTATAGGAAAAGACTTAGGTGAAAGTGAACCAAGATCTTCATTGGTAATAGTGTTGGAAACAACGGACCTTTGAGATACTATAGAAGAATAACATAAATGTGTTAGAAAGAATATATATGTTACTTATATAAGAAGTATAGTACATATGTATATGTGTCTAACCAATTGAATTTCTTGAATTTGGACTTCGTATAAGCCCAATAGAAGAAGAAGTTGCAGCAGAAGCTGGTGGTTTTTGTGGCATAAGTGAAACACGACCTGTAGATTCTGTGGAAACATTTGCTGGTTGCTTTGAATTACTATGAAGTACCGGTAAGTTTCTTCCTAATAAAATACAAACAAAAGAAAAACATGTTAGACATATAAAGTTAATTTACTGAAAATGCAAGATGGAAGATCGTATACAAAATGTATAGATATGAAGCCATAAGGAAAGATACATCACCTAATTGTGATTGAAAATCTGGAGTTGTACTTTCCCTAGCATGTGTAGTTACATTGCGAGTCAACGGTGATAATCGAGTTGGAAACGTGCCAAGAGTATTTGTGGCCAAAATGGGGTTTGTTGTCTATGAATTTGATCCTAAATATATATACAAAAGTTTATAAATGTTCATATAAGTAGAAAGAAATAGGCATATAATGTTGAAAGTTTGGTTACCATTTGTAGGCAAAGAGTTAGGCGAATGTAAACCAAGATTTTCATTGGTAATAGGGTTGCAAACAACAGACCTTTGGGATACTGTAGAAGAATGACATAAACGTGTTAGAAAGAATAGATATGTTACGTATATAATAAGTATAGTACATATTTATATGTGTCTAACCAATTGAATTTCCTGAATTTGGACTTCGTATAAGCCCAATAGCAGAAGAAGACGTAGCAAAAAAGTGTTGGCTGTTGTGGCATAAGTGAAACACGGCCTGTAGATTTTGTGGAAACATTTGCTGGTTGCTTTGGATTACTCTGAAGTACCGGTAAGTTTGTTGCTAATATAGTAAAAACAAAAGAAAAACATGTTAGACATACAAAGTTAATTTACTGAAAATGCAAGATGGAAGATCGTATAGAAAATGTATACATATGAAGCAATAAGGAAATATAAGTCACCTAATTGTGATTGAAAATATGGGGTGAACTTTGCCTAACATGTGTAGGTACATTGCGATTCAACGGTGATAATCCAGTTAGAAACGTGCCAAGAGTATTTGTGGCCAATACGGGGTTTGTTGTATGTGGATTTGATCCTAAATATATATACAAAAGTTTAGGAATCTTCATCTAAGTAGAAAGAAATAGGCATATATTCTTCAAAGTTTAAGCCTTCAAAACACAATATTATATAAATAATCTTGAAAGTTGATACCTTGAAAGAAGGGTGAACTTGAAACTCTTGTTGAATTACCAATATTTGATACGACATTTAAACTTTGAGGAAAATCTGTGTAACATTATATAATGAGAATTTTTAAAAGGTGAGAAAGTACTAATAGTCATAAGAATTCAGTAAATAAGTAATTTTGTATTATCTGACTATCTAAGTAACTCACAGTTAGTAACGTCTGCAAGCGGTAGTCTATTAGGACCTCTTGGTTGCGGCCGTGTAGACTGCGCAAATGAACCTACAAAATTTTTAAATAATACTATGAATAGCAAAAGACATGGCATACCAGTTTGTATTTTGAGTTAATAAAAGAACGTTTACAGCTTCTACATTTTAATGCAGTTAAAATTGTAACTAAACCTTTAAGCTTTGCTGCTTGTGTTGAAGATGTATTGGATAACTATGATGTAGGCAATGTTCCAGTCAAAGGATCATCTAATCGATAGAAACATAAAAAGTTAATACACCATATTAAACGAAGTTATAGTAGGATATTCTTTATACATAGAAACGCATACATGTTAGTATCTCTGCCAAAGAAACTCTTGTGTTAGAAGGTGCCAAAGAAACTCTTGTGTTAGAAGGTGGCGTGACTGTTCCTGACAAAGGGAGTATTTGGTTTGAAGGTTGAGGTTTGTTACCGGTCGACACCTCTTTCTTACGTTTTCTCGAATGTCTTTGATTGTTTTCATCCATGGTAATAGCGTTGTAACAATTTGTTGGGTTCATAAATACCCAATTATCTTAAACAGGATTTGAACACAAATTAAGCCGAGTGTTTACCAACCGAGAACAATTCAAGTCACTGAGTGAACAGTAACTCAATGAGTCATCTTCAGGATGCTTAAGGCGAATTCAGGAAGAAGGATTCACTCCTCAGGAAGGCGGGACTCCCTGAGCGTGACTTAAGCTAAAGAAGAAGATGATGGTTCAGTGAGTACTGACAAGAGCTCATTGAACCCCTCAGTCTCCTGAACAACACAAAGACTGATGACTAAAGACTGAAGACTTAGACTGAATCTAAGGCCTGAAGAAAAGGCGGGATCGAGCGGGAAAGTTTAAAGGAGATAAGGATGAGTCTTATCGCCGCCAAAGTAAACTTACCTTATATGGCTTGAAGATGTGAAGTGTCATAACTGACAATTGGAAAGCTTCTTTAAGACAATCCCAAAATAGATTCTTGGAACTGACAAAAGACTGTAGTGCTTTTGTCAGACTAGACTAGGTTTTCCTTTTGTACTTTAGTCACGGGTTGTTCTTTTATACTTGTGTATAAATAGATAGATGGGGAGAAAAGTGAGTTAAGGTTTGTGCATTAAAAGCTTAGACTTTCGCAAACCCACTTTTCTCCTCCAAAGAACAACCACATCCCTGAGATAGCTCAGTGGGTACTTTCGTTGTCACTCAAGAACAGCTTGAGTTTAGAGAGGAGAACACCATACCTTGTCTATTCAATCCCAAGTGTTTATTCCGCAAAACACTTGGGTAATAGATTCTTTGATTAATTTCTAATAAGAATTTAAACGTTGAAAAACCTTGTTGTTTTTATATTTACGTTATAACTTATTTGGTAAAATTAATCATACATTGTATCAGTCTTAGTACACGATTAGGATAACTTTGTAGTTATTTCTATAAGTGTAAAGGGAACAACAAGTGGTATCAGAGCCTCTGGTTTATAAAATCTTTTCAAAACTAAGAGTGCTCAAGGTTTTTAAAACCAAGATCCTACTATGGCTGATATTAATGTGCCCCAGCTTGTCGACAAAAAGGGAGGTAGCTATTCAGCTGTTGCTCCCAGACTTGAAGCTGGAAAATTTAGCAAGTGGAAAAAGCGCATGCTTTGCTACTTGACTGGTATGGAACCATACTACATCACTTGTATCAATGAAGGTCCTTATGTCCCAAAAACTGCTGAAGGTTTAATCAAACCTGAAGCTCAGTGGACTATTGATGAGAGAAGGGTGGTCAACCAAGACCAGCGCCTGAGAAGCATCATTATATCTTGTCTCCCTGACGATATAATGGTATCAGTCATTAACTGTACCTCAGCCAAACAAACATGGCTTGACTTGGTTCATATCTTTGAAGGTCCCTTAGATACCAAGGAAAATAGGATCATGGATCTTAAACTTGAGTATAATACTTTCAGGGCCAAAGACTCTGAAAGTCTCTCTCAGACCTATACCATGTACAAGACCCTGATAAATGAGTTGTCCAATGATGGTGTAGTTTTGTCTAAGCATGAGATCAATGTTGGCTTTGTCAACAGTCTCCCTGAGAAGTGGCTAAACTTCTCTCAGGGCCTTAGGAATGCAAATCACATTCAGACCCTTGAGCTTGCTGAGATCTATGGGAAGTTTGTCTATGAAGACAACTTAATCTCAAGGAGATACCCAGACTCAAAGAAAGCCTTTGAGACCAAAAAGGCCCTGACTTCCTCACCTATATCAACTGCCTTTTATTCTAATGGTATTGTGCAGGATTTTCAAGAGGATTCTGATGATGAGGTTGATGATAGAACCTGTGAGGAGTACCTAAGTGACTTACACTTGGAATTCCAAGAAAGGGCACTCCTTGCAAATTCAAAACGTTTTATCAAAAGAAATCAGTCAAACTTTTCAAAAGCTAAAGAAAATGAGACCACTGAATGTTTTAAATGTGGTAAAAAGGGTCATTTTGCTAAAGACTGTTATTCAAAAACAACCTCAGAACCTTCTTACAAATTTTCTGGAAACAGTTCTTCTTCAGGAACTAGCAAGTTACAACCTAAGATGTTTCAGTCTTCTCAAACTTCTCAAAGTAGTCAAAAAGACTTTGAAACTAAGTATAGGAAAGCAAAAGCTAAGCTTGCTCTTCTTGAGGCTACTCCCTCAGTCTCTCAGGCTCAGACTCCCAAACCTGTTCAAGCCAAGAACAAGGTACTTATGGCTGAAGCTTATGACTGGGATGAAGAAGAAGTCTCTGATGATGAAGAAGTTCATGTGAGTGCACTGATGGCACTTTATGAGGGTGATCAGTTGGCTGTTGGAAAGAGCCATGCTAGTGATGGAGAATGGGTCAACATCACAATGAAGAAGGTAAACATTTTACTTTCAATGGATGATGATTCTGATTGGCAGTCTTATTTGAACTATATTTCTGTAGATCTTAAGTTTGTAGAAGAACAAAGGCTTAATCTGCTTTCAAAATATAATAATCTTTTGTTAGAATTGAATAAATGTAGAGATGAATTGCTTGTACTGAAATAAGCCAAGTTAGAAGTTGTCACACTACAAATTCAAAATACAGAGATTTTGAAAAAGAATCAAGCCCTTCAAAATGAACTTAACAAAGAAAAGGCTGTCATAGAAAGCTGGACTAAAAAGAACCCAAGAGTCTATGAATCTGTCAGTCTAATTCCTAGTGAAAATAAGAAAACCATAGGAAGAGACCAACTCACTGACACCCCAGTGAGACTGACATAGAAAAGACTTTTATTCCAGCTGGCTTATCTTTTGAGCAAGAGATGAAACCTAAGTCAAATGACTGGATTGTCAGGGACAACCCAGTCAGTAAGTTACCCAACTTTGAGACTGGGAAAATCTTGCTTCCTGAAAGTCAGGCTCTGAAAAGTATGCTAGGACTCACAGATCAACCCATTAGTACTGAGTCAATCACTGAGTCAGAATCAGAATCAGTTGCACCTCTCCCACCACTGAAAGTCCTTCAGGGAGCCTCTCCAAGCTCAGACCTCACACCATTGGTCTATTCTGAACATTCTCCAAAGGAGAAATCAGGACTAGGAAAAACAATCCTGAAAAGGCAAATCCCTGAGGTCTCAGTAAATACTGATGACTCATCAACTTCAGTCCCTTCTGAAGTTAAAACTGAAAGCCCTGACTAAAAAATTGATCAGTTGGCTGAGCTTGTCAGGAAGCTGAGTGAGAAGATAGAATCTTCTGAGAAAACTCCTAAATCCAAGATTAAGGAAACAAAATCAGCTTCCTCAAGTTCCAAACCAAAACCAAAGCCCACCAAACCTCTGCTGAAATGTGAGCTGTGTCACTTTACCAATCATTCCACTGATGATTGCTATAGAATCCTTTACTGCATGTTATGCAAAAAGGAAGATCATAGAACATCTGATCATCAATCATACACAGCCTCATCAAAGATGGCAAGCTTTAAAGCAGTTGCTCATAAGTATCCATCTGATTCAAAGCAGAAAATGAAACAAAAGGCAAAGCCTTTTGCACCTTGCCCTCATTATGGATTCAATGACCACCTCCCTGAGGATTGCCTAATGGACACATGTTGTGACTTATGTGGTGATCCCACTCATGACACCTCAAGACATGAGGAGGTCATTCAGGCAAGAAGAGGAATGACCAAACCATCCTCTTAGTCTGCTGAGTCATCCACTGCAATCAAATGCAAAATTTGTGGGAGCTCAGTCCACTCCACCACTGACCATGAATCATTGTCTACTTTTAAGCAGGCTATCAAAGCCAAGCCCTCCAAGAAGAGGGGTCCTAGAAAGAACTAATTCAGTTTACAATTTGTACAGAGACATGTCTGGGAGCCAATTTGGCATCTAGATAGTGGATGTTCAAGGAGCATGACTGGTGTGAAAGAATATCTGCACAAATATGTAGAGGAACCAGGACCCAAGGTGGTATTTGCTGATAACTCATCATGTCTCACTAAAGGGTATGGTTCAGTAAACTACAATGGTATAGTCTTTACTAGGATAGCTTATGTAAATGGCCTTAAGTATAATCTGATCAGTGTCAGTCAACTATGTGATGCAAAGTACATAGTTCAGTTTGATGATAAGCAAGGAACCATCTTCAATGCAAACAAGGTAGTTTTCCTTATTGCACCAAGAAGGCAAGATGTTTATGTGTTAGACATGACCAGTCTAACTCAGAATGGAACTTGTCTATTTGCTAAGGCCACTGAGACCCTCAACTGGCTTTGGCATAAGAGACTCTCCCATCTGAACTTCAAAAACATAAATCATCTTGTAAAACAAAACAAGGTCCTTGGCTTACCATCTCTTATGTTTTCAAAGGATAAACCATGCTCAGCTTGTGAAAAAGGCAAACACAAGAGAGCATCCTTTAAAACCGAAACCAACTTTTCCATCAGAAATTGCCTACATCTTCTCCCTATGGATCTTTTTGGGCCCATCAGTCCAAGATCCATTAACCATGAGAAGTATACTCTGGTCATTGTGGATGAATACTCAAGATACACTTGGGTTTACTTCCTGACCAAAAAGAGTCAGGCAGCAGGAACAATCATGTCCTTTGTCAGGAACATTGAAAATCAGAATGACATCAAAGTCAAACAGATTAGGACTGACAATGGGACAGAGTTCAGGAACCATGAACTTGAAAGTTTCTGTGATGAGAAAGGTATCCATCAAAACTTTTCCTTACCTTACACACCTGAACAAAATGGTGTGGCTGAATGGAAAAACAGAACACTCATTGAAGCTGCAAGAACAATGTTAAATGGATCAGTCCTTTCCAAACATTTTTGGACTGAAGCAGTCAAAACTGCCTGTTACACTCAGAACAGATCCATCATTGTCAAGAGACATAGCAAAACTCCATATGAGTTATTCAAGGGAAGAATCCCTGACATCAGCTACTTTCATGTCTTTGGGTGTCCTGTGTTTATTCATAATCACAAGGATCACTTAGGGAAATTTGATGCCAAAGCTGATGATGGATACTTCCTAGGATACTCCCTTGTCTCAAAAGCCTTCAGGGTGTTCAACACAAGGAGACAGCAAACTGAGGAAACATTCCATGTTACCTTTAATGAGAGCACTGAAGCAATCAGGTTCTCAAACACCTCAGTGGATGAGATAGGAATCAATGATTCATCAAGATATCCTCCTGATGAGTATGATCCTGATAACAATCTCTCCACTCAGTATCAAGCAAATGCTGATATCTCCTATCACATTATCCCTCATAACCTCCCTTACCCAACCATCACTGAGTTTATTGAAGCACAAACAAACACTCATACATTAAATCAGTCTGTTCAAAGTGCTCAGGAACCAAACAATCTCAGTGATCATCCAAATCATTCAGACACTCAAAATCCTGAAAATTCTCAGGTGTCTGAACCAGATCCTACACCTCCACCCAATCAGGCCTCTACAAGTTCCAATCAGTATCCTAGACCTCAGGACAGTTGGACTAGGTCTCAGGACATAGAACTTGTCAACATCATTGGAGAGCCTACTGAAGGCATGCTCACTAGAAGCATGGCTGCTAAACTAAGGGCAGCCTCAGCCAATGAATGCCTATTTGTGGATTTCATTTCCACCATTGAACCCAAAAGTGTCAAGGAAGCACTTACACATCCTAGTTGGGTTCAAGCCATGCATGATGAACTGGAGCAATTTGACAAAAATAAGGTAATGACCTTAGTTAAGTGTCTTGATGGTGTTACAGTCATCGGCATGAAATGGGTGTTCAAAAATAAATCTGATGAAAATGGCATAGTCATAAAAAAATAAGGCCAAATTGGTTGCCAAAGGCTTCAACCAGCAAGAAGGCATTGACTATGAGGAAATATTTGCACCAGTTGCAAGGATGGAAGCCATCAGAATCTTCTTTGCATTTGTAACCTACATGAACTTCAAAGTGTTCCAAATGGATGTTAAAAGTGCATTCTTAAATGGCTCACTGAAAGAAGAAGTTTATGTCCAACAACCCCCTGGATTTGAAAGCAGTGAGTTTCCTGACTATGTCTGCAAGCTTGACAAAGCCCTCTATGGACTGAAACAAGCTCCCAGGGCATGATATGAAACTCTCTCAGCCTTTCTGATCCAAAACAAATTTGTCAGAGGCAAGATAGACAACACCTTGTAGAAGAATCTCAGGAAGATCTTTACAATGAACTCACGGATGAGCAATGGGATCAGCACACTGAAGTGGCAGCCTCCTATGCCGACTTCAGGGCTTCTGTAGAAGAATCTCAGGAAAAGATTCTTCAGGCCACCAAACTCACTGATAAACAACTTGGCGACCTGAGAAAATCTGTTGAAGAAATAGCCACTAGACAACATCAGGAACTCTCCAACATCCTCAAGGCTATTGAATCAGTCCAAGAACAACTTGCAGATGATCCCACCTTACTCAAAAAACTGGATGACTACTTGGCCACTCAGACGTCCACCTCCACCAACATTACTGAGCTTCTAAAGCTCCTTCAGGGGGTAGATATTCAAGGTCTAAGGATGCAGCAGGATTCAATTCATCAAGCTGTTATTGAATCCAAGGAGCACCTGATCAAAATCTCTTCAGCCTTTGAACAGCTCTCAACAACACATAATGAGCTAGTCAACCATTACACCACCCATGTCACTGAACTCTCTACCAACCAAAAGGCAATGGCTGCCGAATTAAGTGCCGTGAAGAATGAGACTTCTGAAACAAAGTCTATGGTCTCCAGCATCCTATCCATTCTTCAGGCCTCTCATGTTACTCCAACTCCTCAGTCAGCCGGTGTCTCTACTGAAGTTCCAACACCTGCTGAGGGGGAGAAAAATGATGATCCGATCCCTGATCCTTCTTCTGCTTTTGTGACTGTCCCTGAAACATCCACCAGTCAACCCCCTCCCATTGACAAAGGGAAGGGAATCATGGTGACTGAAACCAACCCTCCTCTTGAAGCACGCTTAGTTAAGGCTTCAACTGAAAGACGTGTAGATCCTGATGCACCGTTCTATGTTGATTTAGAGGGAGGACAAAGGGTCTATGGGACTCATGAAGAACTAGCTGAAATCTTACACCAAGAAGATCTCAGGAAGGCCCAAGAGAAAGAGCAGGAACTCAACAGGTCTGTAATTTATGAGGTCGCCAAGGAGGAAATCAAGGAGTCTGATAAAGAAATTCAGGGAGATGAATTCATCAGGCTACAAGCCTAACTTCTTCAGGAACACAACAAACAAGCTAAACTTAAGGAAGAAAGGAGGCAGAGAATATATGAGAGGTATGTATGGCACATGACCAAAACCAAGGATGAAGGCACAATCACTGACATCACCATTCACAACACCAAGCCCCTAAGCATAACAATTCATAGGGGGGCAAGAAAGTCTGAACACCTCCCAACAATCAAATTTTCAGAATATGGGTTAAGAGAATGGGATATGATGATGCCCATCCTAAGGAAGAAAACCTCAAGCAAGAATGCCCCAACCCTTATCAAGTCTCTGAGTGCTAAGTATGAGGAACTCTCGAAAGTGGCCAAAAGTCTTGGAATTGACCATGATAGGGCACTTGCTTCTCAGGGACTGACTATCCCTGAACTTACTCAGAAGACCGGGAAGAAAAGAAAAGCTGTGGCTCAAGAACCTAAACAATACATAGCTGCACTTCACTGCAACATGATTCCTCCTCAGGGAGTCAAGTTTTGTCCCAACCTGGTCATCAAGGAGCCTGAGTATGGTATCTTCTTTGTGGATGAATCTGGTCAGGAAGCCTTTCAGAGAGTCTTTGACATTGATAAAGTGGAAATGACAACACTCCTTGCCTACAAACTGATGGCGCTTAATATCAGGAGTCCTGATAATGAGGAGTTTGTCAGGCTGATGGATCAAATGATGAAGGAACGACCTGACAAAGATGTGTTAGTGTCAAAGAAGGCGAAACTTGAACTCATGGGTCTCTTTCAGGAACCTTGAGTATTTTGTTTAGATGTTAGGACCTTGTAATAATATGAATAGAATGTTGTCTCATGTTTATGTTATATCAGTGTCCTTAACTGTCTTCTAGTATATTCAGTATGAGAAGAAGTCTTTAGCTCACTCATACTGATCAAAACACTTAAGCATAATTTATATCCAAATAGGGGGAGATTGTTGGGTTCATAAATACCCAATTATCTTAAACAGGATTTGAACACAAATTAAGCCAAGTGTTTACCAACCGAGAACAATTCAAGTCACTGAGTGAACAGTAACTCAGTGAGTCATCTTCAGGATGCTTAAGGCGAATTCAGGAAGAAGGATTCACTCCTCAGGAAGGCGGGACTCCCTGAGCGTGACTTAAGCCAAAGAAGAAGATGATGGGTTCAGTGAGTACTGACAAGAGCTCACTGAACCCCTCAGTCTCCTGAACAACACAAAGACTGCTGACTAAAGACTGAAGACTTAGACTGAATCTAAGGCCTGAAGAAAAGGCGGGATCGAGTGGGAAAGTTTAAAGGAGATAAGGATGAGTCTTATCGCCGCCAAAGTAAACTTATCTTTTATGGCTTGAAGATGTGAAGTGTCATAACTGACAATTGGAAAGCTTCTTTAAGACAATCCCAAAATAGATTCTTGGAACTGACAAAAGACTGTAGTGCTTTTGTCAGACTAGACTAGGTTTTCCTTTTGTACTTTAGTCACGGGTTGTTCTTTTATACTTGTGTATAAATAGATAGATGGGGAGAAAAGTGAGTTAAGGTTTGTGCATTAAAAGCTTAGACTTTCGCAAACCCACTTTTCTCCTCCAAAGAACAACCACATCCCTGAGATAGCTCAGTGGGTACTTTCGTTGTCACTCAAGAACAGACTTGAGTTTAGAGAGGAGAACACCATACCTTTCTATTCAATCCCAAGTGTTTATTCCGCAAAACACTTGGGTAATAGATTCTTTGATTAATTTCTAATAAGAATTTAAACGTTGAAAAACCTTGTTGTTTTTATATTTACGTTATAACTTATTTGGTAAAATTAATCATACATTGTATCAGTCTTAGTACACGATTAGAATAACTTTGTAGTTATTTCTATAAGTGTAAAGGTAACAACACAATTTTGTGAATAACAGAAGAGATATACAGTTTAGATGTGTGATGTTAGCAATTTATGCAACAAAATTTCAAAAAAGGGTAATGATCATTGTTTCTTAAAAGACAGGATATTCTTTAATTAGTTATAAATTATATGATGTGTAAATGTATTTTATGAAACTCGTTTGTGTAGTGAAAGCGAATATTAAGGGATATCTTAATTGATGTCAAATCTTTTTGTATTAATAGTAATAATATTGATTGGCAGTTATAATTGATTTCAATATAACCGATTCATTTTTATTTATGTTAATATTGATTGACAATAATTAAAGATTTGATAATAAAATACACACACTTTATATCATAAACGTTTCATAAATCATTCAACAAAATATCATTGAAATCGTGTAATATGAAACTAAACAATAAGCTAATTTCGAAGCCGAATACATTTATTAGTGAAACTGAAAGCAAAGAAACTTGTGAGCAATACTGTGATGAAGAAATTTCAATCTTCATCGCTGAAGAAGTTTAAATCCACAACGTAGTCATCAGTTAACTCATGACCCATTGTGCGTATTTCATTAATCATGGCTTCTGCTTTTAGGACCTTCGACTTAACGCCATTGAGAACCTGTTGACACTCTTCACCATCTCCAACATTTAGTTTAAGCCAGTCGAGAAGAATGGATTCGTCTAACTCATCTGTCACACCAAAAGTACATGGACTAATAAAATTAATATGCAAACATAATTTTTTTTAAAACAAAAGACAAAACTTATATGCAATACCTTTATTATTTTGAGAAGGACCACCTTTTTCAAAGATTGATGCAAGAAATCTCAATGCATCGTCCACTTTAGTATTTGACTCTTTACTGTGTCGATCACGTACTTCATCTTCATTCTTTGGTTGTATTGAGGGTTTGTCAGCAGCAAACGCTGGGTCTTTCAATTTGGAGTTATTGTCAGGAACGGATGATTTTGTATCATCAATCTTTTTTGGGTTTGATGATGCCATGGATAAAACGTATTTAGTTGTAGGTATAAGGAGATACTTCTTAACAATAAGAATGAGGTGTATATATATACGTAGGTGTATGTGGTCCTTCATGGTTTAGTGTGTTTTCTTTTTTTTTTTTTTTTTTTTTTTTTTTTTTTTTTTTTTTTTTACAATATTTACACATATGTTCCTTGATTATTACCAAATATTTACACACTTGCAATTACGATGTTTTGAATATCAGACTTGTCCTCAGCTTATTAGTGCTTAATCAAAAGCTTAAAAGTTGCCTCATCAAGTAAGCATACAATGAGACATCAGTGTATACTGAATTGAACAACCCTCTTTCAAGCTTATTTTGAATCACTTAATAAGCTCTGATTGAGCTGAATTTTGTTCTAATAGATATTTGGTGCATGATTGTCATCTCTTTTGAGTTGTTTGTAGATTTTCTTATTACTTTTGAGCTTATTCTTGAGCTCAAAAGTACCTACTTAGTCTGTTTTGGGCTGCAAATTTAGATTTAACTGCTTAATTGGATTTTGTTGCTTATTTCCATTTTTGGTTTAGCTTATTCTGTTTTATATTGCTTATTTAGATTGCTTTTAGTATTTCTTAGCTTATTTAAGTTTGCACTTTAGCTTTTAGAAGCGTCTTAGCTTATTTCCAGTTGCACTTAGTTACTTTTCTTCTTTAATCAGTCCTTTCTTTGAGTGCTTTTTTCAGGCTTAATTCTCAGTTCTAAAAATATTGGTTTTACAAAAAGTTCTTATTATTAGCTTATAAATAAATCTCAAAAGAAAATTTAAAAAAAAAATAAAAAGGTTGGAAGGGAAGCCAGGCTCGAACCCAAGACCTCAACCCTCCTCAACCTTTAACACACTCTCCTCCACCAACTACCCTTGGGACTTTTTTGTTTGTTATTCCCATTGTTTTATATTTAACAAAGGTGGGGTTAGTTTGCTTATTTTGCTCTTTTGCTATTTAACTACTTATTTCTATAAGTGGTTGGCTTATTTTTTTCTTCCTACGATTAGTTTATGTTAAAGTACTTTTGTGGTATTTTTCATAATTTTTCACCTTTGGTTGATATTTTTTTATATATTTTTCATTTTTTTTTAATTCATAAAAATTAAAATAAAAAACTTAAAAATACAAATCTTTTTTCTAAAATTCATTTTTAACATTTAGGATGTTTAGGTACGAAAGTTGCACTTCTAGAGTCGTTTTTTAAGATTTTGCTTTTCCGAGCCCGTCTTAAGGCTTGTTAGGGCTCGTTTTTAGTTTTAATCGCGTTTTAGTTTATTTGAGCTTTGCTTTATCTCTTTGGTGTATATATATACGTAGGTTTTACCAATCCTTCATTGTTTAGTTTTTTTTTTTCTTTTTTTTTTTTTTTTTGGAGTATTTACACATATGCTCCTTGATTATTACCAAGATGTTTAGTATCGTTTTACATCTATGCTATACTATAAAATTGGTAAAGAACGTATATATACAAAGTGTATCACACGTTAAAATGTAGTAATGCAAATCATATGAATTAAAATTAGCATAAAAAGAATGCATAAAATGTTTAACAAAAATAAGCCAAAACATAAATAAATGTTGGGAATTATCACAAGAACAGACTTATATATAAAGAACATACTTAAGTCTGGTGGAGTACTTAGTTAAGTCTGTTAGTTATAATCAAGTCATAGTTAAGTCTGCCAGTACAATGTTAAGTCTGGTAGATAGTTTACATAGTTAAGTCTGTTTAGCAGTGTTTAGTTAAGTCTGTTTATGATTTATAGTAAAGTTAGTTAGCTATAAGTTAGGAAAGGATACGGATGAATTAGTAGAAGATATCTTTATCCTTCTACACGTTTTGTATCTTTAGGGTTTCCTTGGTGTATAAAAGGAACCCTACGGCTTAATAGTTAGTACGACATTGTGATTGAAAGATTAATAGAATTACGAAGTTAGTTAACTGTGTTCTTCATTGTTATTGTTAAGATTCCGCATTAACAATTAACAACTTGTTTAGAGTTTCTCACTTAGATCAATTTGGATTTATTCAAGTTGTCTATTAAGTAACACAGGCTACTTAGATCCATAAACCATGGACCTACAAGTGGTATCAGAGCCTGTAGAGGGACTATGAGTTCGAAGAAACACAAAAACCACAAACACAAATTCACTCAAATAAACCCTGCACAATGTCTGTTAAGGCTGATGAATTCTCAAACCATCACAGTGATGATGATGTCTCAAACCATGAAGATGATACATCAAAACCTTGCACATCCAAACCACAACAACAAAACATCCCTGCAACAACCACCATATCAAACATCAAACTCCCAATCCTGAAGAAGGAGGAGTATGACATCTGGGCTATGGAGATGGAGCACTATCTTGAGTATGTTGACAATGAGGTCTGGAAGGTGATACAGAATGGGAATTCAAAGAAGAGGGTTTCGGTTGGTAAGGATGGAGTTGTTATGGTGCTTCCACCAATAGCTGCTTTAGAGATACATGATGTGGAAAAGGAGAGAAAGGCAAGAACCATCTTGCTGATGTCACTTCCCAAGGAGCATTTAAGAAGGTTTCATGGCATGGATGATGCCAAGGAGATTTGGGAAGCTATCAGAACAAGGTTTGGAGGGAATGCTAACTCCAAGAAGATGAAGAAAGTTGTTCTTAAACAACAGTTTGAAGCATTCAGTGTAACCAGCTCTAAGGGTTGGAGAAAGGTTATGACAGGTTCTAACATCTTCTCTCATAATTGGAGGCTCATGATGCTGCTGTATCTAATGAGGATGAAAATCACAAGTTTCTCAGATCACTGCCAAAAGAATGGTCAAGTCTGGCAATGACCATGAGAATGAAGGAAGAAATTGACACACCTTGTCAATTGATGATCTGTATAACAATCTTCGGGTTTTTGAATAGGAAATCCAAGGTACTTCAAAGGCACCTTCTAGTACTACCAATATTGCTTTTGTCTCTCAAAGCCAGGGCAGTACTAGCAAGGTTAAGTCTGGTGGTATTAGTTCTGGTGGCTATGAAACTTCTTCAAGCAACATGAAAGAAAGAGAAGTTTCTACAGGTTTTGCTGATGAAGTTGTCTACTCACTCTTTGCTAAGAGGTCAGAAGAGAAGGACCTCATTAGTGATGATCTTGAACAAATCAATGATGTAGAACTTGAAGAGATGGATATTAAGTGGCAGATAGCAATGATTGCCCTTAGAGTGAAGATGTTCTACATGTAGACTGGGAGAAACATTAGATTTGATGGGAAGACACCAGTTGGGTTCAATAAGAAGACTGTGGAATGCTATAGGTGTCACAACCATGGTCACTTTGCTAGGGAATGCAAAACGAAGATGACTGCTGATGGGAAAAAGAAGAAGGACTCTGACTCTCAAGAAGATGGCAAGTTGGAGAAGAATCAGATGAGCATGTTGACTTTGGAAGCTGGTGCTGTGAATTGGGAAGATCACACAGAGGAAGAAGAAGAGCCAAATCATGCATTCATGGCCATTGGTTCCAGTACTGAGGTATCTTTGTGCTCTAAAATATGCATTGATTCATACAATAATCTTAAAGCTTTGTGTGATGAACAATTAAAACAAATAGGTGATCAGGAAGTCCAAATTCTTGCTTATACTAATGTTGTTAAAACTTTAGAAGCACAAATTGTCACCTATCAAAAACAGAAATCTGCCTTAAATGAAAAGATCACCTTTCAGGCCAATGAAATATATGAAAAGGATGAAAAACTTAAAAATATAGGAGAATTGGCATGAAAGCAGTAAAAGATAAGGAAGATTTACAGAAACGGATAGACACATGGAACAATTCCTCTAAAAATCTGTGTAGGCTAGTTGATTCTGGCATGAGCTCAACATGTAAAATTGGCTTAGGTTATGAGATAAAATTAGACAGTGAGATTCTAAGCTATGAGGAAGAGATGGAGAGAACTGTGTTCATCAGTAGAGAGGATGATTTTGCTGATAAACCAGTTTACAACAGATTCATAAATACATTTGATTTTAAAGGGGTTCCACCTCCATTAAATGGAGATTACACTCCTCAACAAAAGGAAGAGCTTGATGATTCTTTGTTTGTGTATGGTAAAAAGGGTCCTCAAATACCTAAAACATGAAAATCAGATGATAAATCAAGTGAATATTCTACCTGTCAATCTAATGACAGTGAAGGATCCAATGTAAATATCTCTGAGCAGTATGAATCTGAATCAGAAAGTGAACCAAAAGAGATGTCTAAGTCAAAATTTGTTAAGAATAGTGAACCAGATGTAACTGCACCTAAATCTAAAACAGCTAAACCTAGTTGTGTTCCACACATAAAATCTCCTAGGAAATCTGTTAAAAGTCAAGAGTCACCAAAACCTGATAGGATGAGAAGAGAGCAAAGGAAAAGTTACACATTTGCTCCTAAGAGGTGTTTTGTTTGTGGTAGCCTTAGTCATCTAATTAAAGATTGTGATTTTCATGAGAAAAGAATGATGAGAGAGGCTGAGCTTAAGAAGAAGAAGAGTGTTAATACTGGTCATGTGAATGCTAAACCAATATGGAATAATGCAAACAGAATTAATCATGCTAACCAATTTGTTCCTAGACCAGTACAAATGAATGCTGGTAAATCATATGTTAATTCTGTTCGACCAAACATTAATTCTGTTAGGTCACATGTTAATACTGGTAGGACAAATTTTAATTCTGTCAGGCAAAATGTTAATTCTGTGAAGCCCAAAGTTAATTCTGGGTATGTTAATCAAATTAGACCCAGACAACCAGTTAATAGACCACAGGTGAACAATTATAATCAAAGAAATACTTTTGCTAAATCACATTCACCTGTGAGGAGACCCATTGCTAAGAATACAACACAAATTTCAAACTCTAATGCTGTAAGGGGACATGGGGGGTCTGCTGTTAAGGCCTCAGCATGTTGGTCGTGGGATCCATTTAAGAATGAACTTACCTACCAATCCCAAAGCAACAGTGGATCATGTTCATACAAGACATACAAATATGTTGATCCACAAGGCAGACCCAAGCCTGCAGAGGCCTGGGTCCTTAAGAGAAACTAATCTCTTTTCTTTATGTGCAGGATCATCCTCTCAAGAACATGGGAGATAGAGGCATATTTGATAGTGGATGCTCAGGGCACATGTCTGGTAACAAGGATCATCTGAAGGATTTTCAAGAATTCAAAGGAGGTTTGGTTACCTTTGGAGGTAGTAAAGGGCATATTACTGGTAAAGGTAGAATAGTTGTGGGCAATTTAGAATTTGACAATGTGTCTTTTGTGAAAGAACTTGGGCAGTTTAACCTTTTCTCAATATCATAAAATTTGTGATAAGCAGCATAAGGTGCTTTTTACTGAATCTGAATGTTTTGTGTTGACTTCTGACTTTAAGATGCCTGATGAAAGTCAGATACTTCTCAAAGTCCCAAGACAAAACAACATGTACAACTTTGATATGAAAACACCTGAACCTGCAAAAGGTTTTGCCTGTTTGATTGCAAAAGCCACTATTGATGAATCTAAATTGTGGCATAGACGGTTGGGTCATGTTTACTTTAAGAACATAAACAAACTTGTGAAGAATAACCTAGTTAGAGGCTTACCTTCCAAGGTTTTTAAGAATGACCATACATGTGTAGCTTGTAATAAGGGTAAACAGCATAGGGCTTCTTGTAAGGCTAAGTTAGAAAGGTTCATCACTGAGCCTTTACACACCTTGCATATGGATCTGTTTGGCCCTACTTCTGTACAGAGTATTAATCATGCTAGTTATTGCCTTGTCATTACTGATGATTGCACTAGATTTTGTTGGATATTCTTTATGTCTAAGAAGGATAAAACCACTGGCTTAATTCAAACTTTCATTAGGCAGATAGAAAACCAGCTTAATCATAAAGTTAAGATTATTAGATCAGACAATGGCACAGAGTTTAAGAATAGAAGCATGCTTGAGTTTTATGGTAATAAAGGAATCAAGCAAGAGTATAGTAATGCTAGAACTCCACAACAGAATGGAGTTGCTGAAAGAATGAACAAGACCCTGATTGAGGCAGCTAGGACTATGCTAGCAGACTCACTCTTACCAACAACCTTTTGGGCTGAAGCAGTCAGTACTGTTTGCTACATATTCAATAGGGTGAGAGTGACCAAACCTCAGAATAAAACACCTTATGAGCTTATATTTGGCCATAAACCGGTTATTAGTTATATAAGACCTTTTGGGTGCCATGTTACCATTCTAGATACTCTTAGTGTGCTTGGCAAGTTTGAAGGAAAGTCTGATGATGGGTTTTTAGTTAGATATTCACTGAATAGTAAGGCCTTTAGGGTATACAATTTAGTGACAAAGAGGGTAGAAGAGAATCTTCATGTTAATTTTCTTGAGGAGAAACCTAATGTGAAGGGAATAGGTTATAGATGGATGTTTGATATTGATTATTTAACTGATTCTATGAACTATATTCCTGTCTCTAAGGAGAATAAAGCTAACCCTCATGCAGGTTCCAAAGAACCAACTAACAATGCAACTTCTGATGCAACTTCTTGTTGTTTCCACACCCATGGTCAAGCCTGATGCAGCTTCTGGTGGCACAAGGAAATCTTCTACAACTTCAAAGAAGAAGGAGAATGTTTCTCAACCTCAAGCACAAGGAAAAGAGGTTTCTCCTACACAAGTTTCAGAAGATATTCTATCTTTCAGAGATGAAATGAATGCTCTAGCAAACAAGCATCTTGGAAATAAGGCTACCAGTACTTCCCCAATTAAGTCTGGTTGTGACTTGGTTAATTCTGTTGAGCCTGATTCTACTCCAAATGATGATTTTGACAATTCTGAGATGCCAGAACTTGAGTTCTTTGATAATCCAATTGAAGGGATTTTTTATGGAGCTTCTTATGATGATGAAGGAGTCATCACTGATTTCAACAACTTACCCACAGAAGTGGATGTAAGTCCAGTTCCAACACTCAGAATTCACAACATTCATCCAAAAAGTCAAATAATTGGTGACCCTAAGTCAGCAGTTCAAACCAGAAGCAAAGTGCAAAAGCAACCTGAAGCTCATGCACTTCTTAGTCTTGTTAAGAAGCAGCAAAGGGTCAACCATAAAGATCAACAACATTGTCTGTTTGCTTGTTTCCTTTCTCAAAAGGAACCCACCAAGGTCTCTGAAGCATTAGAAGATGAGAGTTGGGTGGAAGCAATGCAGGAGGAGTTGTTGCAGTTCAAATTGGAAAAGGTATGGGTTCTGGTAGATCTACCTAATGGGGCAAAAGTGATTGGCACAAAGTGGGTCTTCAGGAACAAAAAGGATGAAAGAGGAGTGGTGGTCAGAAATAAGGCTAGATTGGTGGCCCAAGGCTATAGACAAGAGGAAGGGATAGACTACGATTATTTTTGCACCTGTAGCCAGAATTGAGGCTATTAGGTTATTTTTGGCCTTTGCATCCTACATGGGTGATAACGCTCAAATCTAGCATGTTTTATTAGCGTTATTCGCATGATTATGCATGTTATTTGGTTGTATTTATGAACATTTTACGCTTAAAAGTTACAAAAGATGTGTTCAGGTTCAGGTACAACTATGTCGAAGGAAATAACGAAAAAGATGAAGAAAAGTCGATAAAATCAAGAATATATGCACGAAGAGAAGTTTTCCGTTCAAGATAAAGATTCATGCTATGATTATTTCCAAGTTCAAGATTATGAAGTTTTATGAAGAAGGAAAGAGTCAAGATTAAGTGCCAAGAAGTGTGTTAAAAGTGGGAATTATATGCTAGCTTAGAGTTGAAATTTATGTGCAAAAGTCGGTCTCAACCCAAGGTTCACATTCCAGACCTAAGGTTGAAGCTGACCAAAGGTTCATAGCTCAAACCCAAGGTTCAGCAGATATCCAGACCGCAGGTCCTAGGTCCCGACCATGGGTCCAGCCACTTAAAGTCTTCCAAAGTTGCATTTAAGTGAAGAATTAAGTACCATTACTTCCATGGCCGATCATCTACTTCTAATAACTCATTTTCCTGCATCTTAATGACCCTTTGTGCCCAAGAAACATGCTTGGTGGCCAAGGATTATTCAACTACAAATAGGAGTGCTTGGTTAAGTGTTTTAACACACAAAAAACAAAAAACCCTTATACCTTAAAAATATCGAAAATTATCTATTATCCTACCATCTACAACAAATTCTTTCCATACTTGGAGGATTCTCTTCTACCACTCCCCACCATTTCTAGAGGTGTTGGGGAGTTGGTTTGGCCTTCATTAGCATGACATATGACTTGATCATTCCTACACCATAAGGTTTGATCATAGTTCACACTAATTAAACCCCATATACATCTCCAACAATCCTTATTACCAAACACCCCTAATTCATATACTCACAATATGAGGTCGATTTCCAAGAAGGTTTAGGGATGGATGATTTGTATTTTGGTAGTTTCTTTTGGTTGGAATCACATGGTTGGAATTGTAGCACTCGATGCTTGACTCTAATGTTTGGTATTATTTCTATTTAAATTCAATCATATTAATGTCTTTGCTTATGTTGATTATGAGAATTCCTTTGTGTGTTGTGTTACATGTTTGATTACAATTATCTCTTTATGATTGTTTGAGGAATTATGTATACCTTCGTGTGAATGATTGAATGATTAGTTGGTTAGAAAATATGATTGTTCTCATAAGTTTGTTTAAATATAATTCGTGTTCTAAAACTTGTTGATTAAACATTGTTGGATTTAAAGGTTGAAAAGATTTCTAATATTGTTTGATTCCAAGAAGTTGGTGGCCAAAATGGATTGGTATTTGATAATTGACAACTATTGAGTATTCAAGTTTTTAAATGAATTCGGGAATATTTAATCACGAGATTGGGTCGAAAGAACTCGTAAGAACTAATGAAACTAATCATCTTTTTCATACATTTGATAACACAAAGAGCTAGCGTAATGGGATGAGATATAGGCCGAAAGGACTCACCCGTGAAACTAGTAGAAACATGGATTTTCTTGATATTACCCATTGACTAGAAGTCCTTGTGAAAATTGATATGGCCTTCTATGTTTCACCCAAACATGTTCAACATTCCATCACGATTGGTTATTATCCCTAAACAAGTGTTTATGTGCTTACATCATGCTTTTATAATTGCTTTTCTTGTTGGTTTGATCCGTGACAATCATAACCATCAACTTGTTACTTTCTTAAACAATCAAACAACATTTGAGTACAACCAAGTCTCGTGGGACGACCTTGACTTACCAATCCCTTAACTACAACGGACGAGTATACTTGCTCGTATGTGTTCCTAGTTAACCGGTAATTCTTGTTTATAAATTTAAAACCCGTTGCGAAAGCACATCAAGTTTTTGAAGCTTGTTGGAACGCATCAAGTTTTTGGCGCCGCTGCCGGGGACTTGGTTTTTGTTCTTAGGTGTGTTTGTTTGCTTGTTTGTTTAAATTGTTTGCTTGAAATGTTCGATTATTTGTTTACTTGCTTCTTATATTGATTCCTTGCTTGAAATGTTCGTTTGCTTGATATATTGATTTCTTGTTTGCTAATTTGTTCGAATGCTAAATTGCTCTTGCTCATGAATGATTGTTTCTTTGCTCTTGTTTGATTGCTCTTCATTGCTTGTTTGCTCATGAAGATTGCTTAATTGCCTTCCTTGCGTTTTGTTTTCAAAAATCTCTTAATTCTCATCTTTGCTTAATGATCTTGGCATCAAAATAAAGTTTTTGGTGTTGGGATTTTCTTTCATGTCTTCTAAAAATGCTCATTCAAATAATTGCTTCCAAAGTTTGTGCTCGAAATTGCTTGCGAAAAAAAAAAACCACCCATTGTGTTCGTCTTAATTCTCAATTGCTCTTTTATGTTTAATTTTATTTTTAAGATTAATAAAAGTTTTAAAATTTAAACTTGTTAATAAATATATATATATATATATATATATATATATATATATATATATATATATATATATAATAAAAAAAAGTTGTCTCGTAAGAAAAAAAAAAGAGATTCGAAAAAAAAAAGAAAGATGTACTTTGATAATTGTCCTTGTGAAATATTAGTTTGACTTGCAAATCATGACCAGTGGGTTTGCGTACATGAATACCAGTTCCTCGGGTCCAATTGAGTTCCAATTTGACTGGTACGAGGCAAGTGAATAAGGTGATCCATGCCATGCTTGCTAGAGAGACAGAGGCTAACAGAGGTGATGATCAAGTTTATGAGTATCTGATCCAGGAAATGCAGATCCGTGTTCAGCACAGGCATGCGATCATACTGGAACTTGAAAATTTTGGTTGCCATCGTGCGGTTGAGGTACCTTTGAAATCTCTTAATAAGTCGGAGAGGGATGATTTGGATGAAATTGATGTTTTGATTGAAAGGCGCAAGGCAAGTGTCAGCCGTGACGCTGAGAAGTCAAAGATAATGAAGACGCTAAGGAATTACAAATGAGTTTCTATCTAAATAAGCTTTTGTATACTTGCGGCTTTATGCATTTATGAGTCTTGGATTGTATGGAACTTCTATCTGGTGTGGATATGATTACCTTTAGTGTATTAACATTTCAGTTTCCTTTTCTTCTTTATGTATTTATTTATTTAGTTATTTATTTATTTATTATTATATTTTTTTTCATGCCATTTAGAACAACAACAAACCCACCAAGAAACCGTCAATAGTTAAACCACATATTGTTTGTCTTTTACGGTGACGGTCCAACTTTTATACCCTCGGGCCAATAATAACGAACCCGAGCCCAAATCATCCCAAATATCACAAACAACTAGTCGGTAATATTGACTTCGGAAGTTTATTATTCAAAAAGCATGAGATACAACTAGTTGTTGCGTCAACTCATTATACATGGAAAGTCAATACTTGGTAAAAGGGGATATTGGAGACTTTTTCGTACAACTTCGATTCACATCTATTACTTTTGGGGCGCGCCTTGGTCCCTTTCCCGCCCAAAGTGTTGGGAACCTTTAATCTACCTCTCCAGCCTATTTATACCTATGCATTGTATACCAAAAAACACACACAAACACATACATCCCTTCCAATTGAAAGAAAACATAAACAATGGCAGCAAATAATGGCAACTTTCAAAATGATGCTGAAGAGTACGAGTGGGTGTTAAACAACAATTTGCTGTTTGACGCAGTGTTTGATGCTTTCGGGCATGAACCGATTGCAGAATATGGGTCGTATAGGCAGGTAGATACATGGATGAGGGGTCAAATTTTGAACTGGCTGCATGCGCAAGACTTTTACTGGGATGAGGTTTGGGGAGTGAATGATTATGGGGAGGAGGAAGAAGACGAAGGGGAAGATGAAGATGAAGAGGAGGAGGAAGGTGAAGAGGATGTGGTGGCTCAAAGTGAGGTACTGGTGCAGCAAAATAAAGATGATCAGCAGCAAAATGTGGTGGAGCAGCAAAATGTGGTGGTGCCTCAAAACCAGGGGGAGCAACAAGGTGGGTTTCACGACCCTTATAATCTAGAAAAGAGGATTAGCGATCTTGAAATTGTGTTTAAACGACTCAAGGAGAGGAAGAATATGATGGAAAGTAGGGAAGAGAGCTCCGGTTCTAACAAGTTGGGGTGAAGTACATTGAAGCAGTTTAGGATGACGTTGTTTTTACCGTATTTCCAGTATGTTTAGTATTTAGGTTGGATAATTAAATTAATATTTGTTTGTATCTTTTTAAAAAATATCAATGAATCATTTGATTTAATGAAGTCAACAAACCAAAATTTGCATAAGGGTAAGTGGTGCAAAAAAAATGTCACCAACAATTAGGCAACCTTCAGTATTTACTAGCACCATTTATTATTTTGTACTTTGAGTGCCATATATTCTTCTGAACGACTGACAACACCATTTATGTTTTTTGTACTTTGGGCAACATGGTCGGGTAATTTGCGCAACTTTTATCGTTGTTGGGCAACCAAGTTATGTGATTACTATAAGTGTATTAACATTTCAGTTGCCTCTATTTTTTACGTATTTATTTATTTATTATGTTTTTGTTTATTATAATTTTTTTTAATTCCATTTAAAACAACAAACCAACCAACATTTTTAGTAACCGTAACGGTTAATTTTTTCCAATGTAATTAAAAGGGTACAACTGTTCATTGAAATTACAATAGGTACACCCCTAGTAAATCGACACAACTGTTCAGTTATTAATTACAATAGTTATAGGGGCGCCACCGTAACGGTTATATTTTGTAAGTATTTAAGGCACGCTTCACAACAAAGCATATCATCGTTATTATCCATCAACCACTATTTGCGTAAATATGGAACGCCCAACTTTAGAAGCACTAGCAAACAGAGCAAACTCTCACCGTATGTCAGACATGTGGCTAATTGTAATCCAAGAGGAGACCGAAAGAGATTTTCAAATAGCAAGGAAACTTTTTGATGTTGTTAAAGATCTGAAAGATAGTATGGAGAAGAGGCAAGCCATTATTAATGACTTGAAATTCGATAAGAGTCTGCGTGCCGTGGAAAGTGCAGCATTCTTCAATGCTGTTCAAGAAAAGGAACTCACCTTGAAGATGAAACTCGAAATTGACTGTAAGGAAGCACAGTTACGGACTTTCGAAAAAACGGAATTCCTTAAAAAGATAAAGAAACTTTGTTGAAGGTTTTATTGTTAGATTCCAACATATGCTATCGTCACTTTATTGTGATTTATTTGAAAGTAGTAATGTTTCTTATGACTTTAGCGTGTTTAATTTGAAACTAGTAATATTTTGTATCAATAATTTGGCTATGTATCAACTATTTGGGTATGTGTTAGAGTTTTCGAATTTGTTTGACTTACGAGCGCGTGAAACTAAGAATGATATACAATTAGATTTTTAAACACTAATTCAAGCGATTCGGGGGTTCTTATAATCCGTTCATATACGAAATCACACAACAATCCATGCACTTACAAACCAAGCAGTAGATTCCACCACTTACAAAGCGAGCAGTAGAACCCTCTCAGCAGTAGAATTCTTAGCCTAGCAGCAGGAACTTTGTAACTGGCAGTATAATGTCTGCTCACGAGTAGTAGCAAGTTCCCCAATTTTGTACAGTTGCCCAATTTTTAGTTGGCCATTTTTTAGTTGCCCATTTTTTTAATATGTTTCCTAATTTATTCATGAAGGTTGCATACAGTACATACAAGTACATCTTTATCTTATTTTAATGCCACTTCATAGGTGTAATAAAGAGAATCAATGAGAATCCTGTATATATGTCATATTTGCCAGTGACTTTTCATACATATGGAAAGTTTATTAGTACTTGAAAATAGGCACCTATTATTGGCTTTTCATACATATAACTGAAATGTAACTAATCAGTCATAGAAACACATAAAGATTGACCTGCATATGCAGGTACACGATAAAGGTACAAAATGAATACTTTTTGCAACATACTTCTGATATCTGGATTTCCAAAACAAAAGCGGCACATCCATATTATGTGCATATCAACAAAAGCAACACATCCATCTTATGTGCATACCGCACCTGTCATATCAAACAACAAACAATAAAATGGTATTGTTATTATTTATCGTTTGGAAATTAACAATAAACTAAATTAATAGCCATTATTTTTTTTTTTTTAAATTTCTTTATTTTAATTAATTAATTTATTTATTTATTTTTAAATCTGTTTATATGTTTTCAACATGATGTAGCAATGTATCTGATACATTGTATTTCACAGATTAAGAGCTTCCTGCGCTATATGCGCCCTCTGATCATAATTGATGCCGCACATCTAAAAGGGACATACCAGGGAACTAATCTGGTTGCCGTTGGAATGGACGGAAACAATCAGATTCTACCGATTGCTACGGGTGTTGCTCAAGGCGAGACTGGTGAATCATGGACTTGGTTTTTGATGAAACTCAAAGAATGCATAGGGGAAGTTCCTAATTTGGCAATAATATCTGACAGACATCATGAAATAACCCTTGCATGTAACACTATATTCCCGCATGCCTTTCACGGCTATTGTTGTCGGTTTTGATGTTAAATACAAAGATGCAAACCGATACACTGAAATGTTTATACTGGAAGACATGCAAAGCGTACACAACGGCGGACTTTGCAAAGCTAATGTCTAATATTCGTTCGGTAAGACCGCAGGCTCACAAAAAACTTGTTGAAGCAGGGGTAGAGAAATGGTCAAGGGCACATTGCCCTGGGCAGAGGTACAATTATTTAACCTCAAACAGTGTCGAATCTATAAATGCTTTAACAAAGCTTGTGCGCCACTGCCCAATAACAACGCTGATGGAATGGTTTAGAGGTCTTCTCCAGAGCTGGTATTACCACCGCCGAGCAAAATATGCAGGTAATAGATGTTCAATAATTTTTAATACGTTTACTGCAGAATAATGAAATACTACACACTAAGCATACCTTATTATTTATGGTTAGAAGCCCCGGATGATGATCTTTCTGAATGGGCAACTGCAAAAGTGAATGCCAGAATGGCAAAAAGTGCAAACTCGAAGGTTTTGGGGATTGACAAGGACAGAGTATATGAAGTACGCGACAGGAAAAAAAGTCATATTGTTAATTTGAAAGAGGGTGAATGCACTTGTCGACAATGGCAGCTTTCGGGCTTACCATGTGGACATGTCTGTGCTGTCGGTAGATTTGCAGGGCTGACTAGTGTGAAGAAACTGGCTAAAGCTTGGTTTTATAATACAACACTTAAAGGCACATACGAAGGCAACATTTATCCTTTAAAAGACGTAACGATGTGGGACACTCCAAACGACATCCAAGTTGTATCACCCCCTATTGTAAAAAACAGGCGACCAGGTAGACCAAAAAAAAGAAACAGAATTCCCTCTCAAGGCGAGGTCCCTAGCAGGACTACTTGTTGAAGGTGTGGAGGGCCAGGACATAACCGACTAACGTGTAATGCAACTATTGTGATAGAAAAGGTTGAAATTTTATTTATTATGCCAAAATTGAGTAGTTGTGATTATTGGCATCTAATGTTTATGTGTACATGTATACAGAAAGGTCCAGCGCGTCCAAGGAAAAAGACCCGTGTGGTGGAGGGTTCAGCTAATCAAAGTAACAGCACACAATCTGAGGCAAATGTAGAGTTTATGCATGGGATGATGAATGCGGCCGAGGCACCCAACTCAAGCCAAACACAGCAAGAGCCGAACTCATCCAACCCACACATTAATTCGCTCTCACAATTCGATACTCCAGACAAGTTTTTACAGTAAAGACCCCCAATCACAAACACTATATTTAAATGTATGCACTCACTTCCTATTTGGCACCATGTGTTGTTTAAGTAACAATAACAAGTGTGGGTCGATTGGTGTGTTATAAACATAAGTATTAAAGTAGACATACCTATAATATTCAGCAATTGTGTAATGGGAAATGATTGCGTAAAATAAATTGAAAATGCAAGTAAATCAACGTACCAACCAGCAATCAATCAGATGGCACTTCAACCATTTTGGCTCGCCCGTTAATCACGGCCCTCCTGTATGTTTTTACAACTTGGAATATGCTATCCGTGCTTGATTCACATTCATTCATTGTTTCCTTTCTTGAGTTTCTACCCTTAGGTATATTTCTTTCCAGCACATCATCTTCATACAGATTCGATTTACCGTTATCTGAACCTCTTGGGTTCTCTATTTGTACACCAACCTCGTGTAACATTTTTTCCTCCCCGGTTCCACTTCCTCCTATATCGGTACCATTTTCATTAACCTTGATCCCACCATTTTCATTGACCTTAAAAGGAGTTGAACTACAGCAATGCTGTTGCTTGTGAGCAATAAACAGGTTTATGGAACCATTAATCAAAGCATGATTAAAAAATCTACGAACGTCATTATCAGTGTGTAGTAAAGTTAAACCATTTGCAAGTGACATGTTTGGTTTACAATAAAACAAAGCCCATTTATCACCACCAATGTCATTTATAACATTATTAAGCGCCCAAGTAAAAACACCCGTGTCAGAGGTAAAACACCAAACGTTCCCAACGCACCCATCAACATAACGTAGTGGATCGAAAGCAAATTCCCCATTTTTTGTACTTTAAACTCAACTTTCATCTTAAACGTTAAAAAAATCAAAGTAACAAAGTAATTATGGTGTACATAAAAAAAATCAATTAATAAAAAAAATTCTATTAACTGTAACATCATGTTTATATAAACATAAACGGTAATAATATAGTTGTGGGAAAGTACAACAAACCTAGTTTACGTGATATAAACATGAAAAGGACTGCAATTTTTTTTTTGATTTGTGTGGTGACAATGACCTAGGGTTTGATCTGCCTTTGGGGATATTGTGTTTGTTTGGACCAAAAGGATATGTGGGGTTAGAGTGTTTCCCTTTCAAATTACACGTTTGGTCCTCAAACGTGCAATTTTTTTTATAAACTCTTGACTTAATTTCAAAAATGGTCCCTGCATTTTGCCTTGTAAAAGGCAATCTCTATTTGCAGTATTTAATTTTGTCTTGACCAAATTTGGTACATTGTAATATGACATATAAATGTCAAATAAGAGAGTTATGGTTAAACCATCTTTTGAAAAAGTCTGCACAAATAAGACAGTTATGATCCAATAGTCAAATTACACAGTTATGGTTTAAACCATCTAAAAGTCAAATTTCACAGTCAAGGTCTAGTATCATTAAATTCCATTTAACACAATCTGCACAAAATTTTAGGTACAAGAACCAATTTACCAACCATTAATTGAATTGCATTTACTCTATCCTTGACTATGTTGACTAAAAAGGTCTTTAAATCGGGTTAAGCATACACACAACCTACTCAACAAACCTGTATTCACCCAAACTACTCAACCATGACTTCCAATACACCCATCATTGAAATTTCCACTGATTCTACATCATCCGAGAAGCTCAACTCTCCAAAACCCTACTGTTGGAACCTACCTTACAATTATTCAACTTCCGTTGAAAAAAAATCCAAATCTGAAGAATTCTCTTCTGAACCTAGTTCTTTGCCTAGTGGGGTCTCAAGTTATCATTCAACTTCTGAGGATGATCAACCTCTTTCAAAAGCTCCAAAAAAGTTTACAAAGTCAGTCAACCCTAATGTTGAAACTCATTCTATTTCAACTCAAGGTAAAAGGGAACAGGTTCTAGGGCTCTGCAATGAGCACATTTGGGAAGGAATCAAAGGAAGAGGGAAAAGAAGCATGCCAGCCACAACAGACAAAGGGAAACAGAGGATGTGGTAGCTTTTGATGTTTAGTATGCATGACTTAAGCTTTTGATGGTACTTTTACCAGTGTACTATGAATTTACAAATGCAACTACTTTGTAATGTAATAAAGTTAAGTTAATTGATACTTGTTGTTGAAACTGCTTTTCATCTTCTTACATTCAAACAAGAATTGCACAATCTTTTGATTCATGTTTGTGTTTGATGTGTGTTGTGTTTTTGCTAGTGAAAGTAGGTTTCACACTTGGTTATATTTGGTCAAGGGACTAAACACGTTATGGGTCGCAAGTATGGGGAGTAAAAGTGTTAAACCCGGTCGAGTATACGGACCAATTTTTCAAATTAACTCTAAACTTTTTATACTCTTTTTTTTAAAAAAAAGTGGATTTCTACAAATTAAAAAATTCCGCGCACGTGCAAATTTTTTAGTCCTTTTATAAACACCCCCACTCCCAACAGCTTTGCCTCATTTCACAATTGTTTTAAACCTTGAAACCCTAAAGTATGAGTTCGCGAAATAGAGCGACAACCCGAGTAATTGATGGTAAAATTGAATACTTTTGTAGATGTGCTATTCGACTCACGGTTAAGACTTCAACAACAAGGACAAATCCGGGCAAACGATTTGTAAAATGCTCAGTTTGTGAAGTGTATGAGTTTTTAGATGATGATCTTCCAAGTGAATACTATAAAGATTTAGTGTATGGATTCTTACAAAACGCGAAATGATTGAACAAGACTGCGGAGTACCAGCAGGTTATTGATGCTATTGCTTTGGACAAGTCAGTAATGGAACAAGAGCTGAATGATATGAAGGCAAAGTTGAAGTTGTATGAGCGGTTGTTTTTCATTTTGTTAGGATCTTTTGCAGTTGTTTGTGTAGTGTTTGGGATGATAATAGGCAAATAATGTAGTGGCGTGGATTAGTTTTAGTCCATGGAATCATATGAAGTTGTATCTTTTGTTACTAATTAATATATGTTTCCTTTTGCAAATCTTGTGTTTCATATAAAGATTAATTCGGCATCTAAGGCATTGGCATATTCTTCGTCAGCCTTAATTGGATTAAAATGATTACAATTTCCGTTATTAGATCTTTACATTTTAATTTTTCAATAGTTTATAATCGAGTGTGTTTGGTAGTACTGTTGTCAGTTTGATGGGTGTGCAGGTGCAGGGGTCAAATTGTCCTTGGGCATCCATTTTTTTTCCTTTATTGGGATGTGCAAAATTGGGACGCCACGTAACTACTAAGAACACCCGCCAAATATATTGGTTTCCCTATCAAGACAAACTACATTTTTTGGTCCATATCCTAAATGTGATTCACAAAAAAAAAAAAAAAAAAAAAAAAAAAAAAAAAAAAAAAAAAAAAAAAAAAATCACAATCATATGCATTTTAATAACGCACATGAAACGTAAAAAAAAAAACAACAGCAACTTAAATGTTTTCTTAGCAGTCGTAACAAGTAGCATAGAAAAAATGTGTAACAAACATATAACGAAGTATCCAAAAAGGCTATAGCAAGGCATATAATTTACTTACAATCTTGCTAAACAACCGGTTGTGCAATCTTGAATTGCGATTTTCAAATTTTCATAACAGCCCTAGATTGCAACCTTCCATCCCTAAGGAACCAACTTATTGTTTCTCCAATACCTCCACTCTCCCGCTGTTTGTGTAGAGCTTTAAGATAGCTCAACGTATTTCGCCTCTTCAAATATGAGGTTCGTGATCCAAAGTAGAACTTCCTTGAGTATTTATTTTTCGACACACGTCGACCGGTCGTAGGATGCACACTAGTCCCACCATGTTCATCAACTGCTGACCCACCCACATCCAGCACAACATCGTCTGCAAAACAGTCATTAGAAAGACTTGGCAGTTTGGAACCAAGGTAACTTGATGAAGCGAAAAGTGTACCGCTTTTAGGGGGTTATTTAAGCCCTAAATCGTATTTATTTGATCAAATATTGCCCTAAATCGTTCCTTTTGTCATTTTAGGTACTTTTGAGAAGAAATCTGGAAAAAGGAAGCATTTTGGACGTTTTTGGAGCATAAAAGTGAAGAAAACGACAAAGTCTCAAAATCGGCTGAAAAGTACCTTTGACGGCGTCAGGAATTTCCCCAGACGGCGTCACGGCTTGGCAAAAAAAGATGGATATGAAAATTACTCATGATAAGCCAGAGAATTTTGCATGAAAAATCTGACGGCGTCACCCTTTAATGTGATCAAGGCCATCACGGTTTAAACTAAAGAGGGACGGCGTCAAGCTCAATTCTGACGGCGTCACCCCTTGATAGGCCAGAGCGGATTTTGGAGCACTAAAGAGGGACGACGTCAGGAAGGCCATCCGGGAACCCTAAAAGGCGCGAGGTGACGGCGTCAGGATCTACAACGTGACGCCGTCAGCCCTTAAACTCTATATATAGTTTTGCAATTTTTTGTCATTAGTGTGGAACTTATTGTGTGTAATTTTGGAGGAGAAACCCTAGACGAATTTCTGCCATTTTTAAGGGTTTTCATACCCTTGGATCTCCCATGTTTAATTGAAGATAAGTTATTATTTAATCATTCAATATGTCTATGTGTTGTTTGATTACATCTTGTTCTTGTCTTTTAATTAACATGCTAGGCTAGATTTATCTTGTGTTTGCTTAGATCTAATGAAACCTAGCTATTGATTGTTGGTTATTAGTGTGTTATTAATTGTATTGGATGATTGTTCATCGATGTTAGGCTTAAGAAAACTGGCTAACTTCCTATACGGTAACTTGCTTGAACGTCTTAAGAAACATGAACCAATGCGTACTAAGGTTTTTATGGTTGTATTTAATGCATGAGCGAATTCTAGTGATCCCATGTTAGGAGCTTCTTAGCCGGCTCGACATAGGAGTGAAGTAGGAGCTTATAGAGTTGGGGAAGTACGTACGCCACCCCACGATTGGTATTAAGGAATACACCCGTCATCCACGCAATTAATACACACTAATCAACCGGTAAAAGATAGTTAGGGAGTAAGGAAATCTAAGTAAACACATTTCTCTACATATAAGTTTCATCAACCTTTTCATTTTCAGTTATTTTATTTTATTTGCATTCGTAGTTATTTGGGTTAGTTGACTAGCAACTAATTCCGCCCACTCTTTCAAACCCGAGATTTTACTTGCTTTCATAAAAATATAAAAATACAAAAAATAATCTTCCTTCACCCTTAGACCTAATTAGAGTAGTTTTTCATACCTAACGAACACTATTCCCTGTGGAGAACGATCAATCCCCCGTACTTACCACTACACTATACTACATCGGTCAGGTACACTGCCTGGTGGGGTTGTAAGCCTCTTGAGATCCCTCGAGAGGTAAAACCTGTTGTAAGGTTGCAAAACCACGCATCAAGTTTTTGGCGCCGCTGCCGGGGAATAGTTATTGTTTAGGTTGAATTTTTATTTTATAGGTCTACTCACTAGATTCCTTTCTAGTGAGATTTTTATTTTCTTTTTCTAGGTTTTCTTTAGTCTATCTATTTTCTTCGTTTCTTTGTTCGTAACCATTACCATCCGACATCATGGAAGACGATAATATCCTCGATCCCAACAACCCGCCACAACAACCACCACCACCTCCTAAAGCCCGTACCTTAGGAGACTATTCCCTTCCTAGCCACCATGGCTATCGAAACACCATTGAGCTCACTCAAGGAGCCAATGTCACTCCCTTGCGATCCGACACCATCCGGTTGGTGCAAAGCGGATGCGCATTCCATGGACTTCGTTCTGAAGATCCTAATCAACATCTCAAGGACTTTCTCAAAATTGTTGATTCTATAGACCTTGATGTTGCCACTCGAGAGACGACCCGACTACGTCTCTTTCAATTCTCTCTGCGGGACCAAGCTAGTCAGTGGCTAGAACGTCTACCCGCAGGATCCATCACCTCTTGGGATGATCTCACCACTCGTTTCCTTGCTCAGTTTTTCCCACCGGGAAGAACTACCAAGCTAAGGAATGATATCTTGATGTTCCAACAACGTCAAGGCGAAACCCTCTATGAGGCATGGACTCAATTCAAGGACTTACTCCAAAAAGTCCCTCACCATGGCATAGAACTTTGGCTCCAAGTCCAAATCTTCTATGACCATATCAATCTCTCCACGAGGCAAACCATTGACCAATCGGCTGGTGGTAAGCTATGTGATCTAAGTGCGGAACAATCATGGGCTCTCCTAGAAGATCTTGCTCTTTATGACAACGAAAGTTGGAGTGATCCCCGTGATTTGAATAAAACGGTCAAGGCAATATCTTTTCCTTCGAACAATTCAAGCACTTCCAACCGTAGGATCATAGAACTTGAAGACCAAGTCAAGTTTCTTATGAAATCCTACGAGGCTCCTAAACCTTCAAGCCAAGTGAACAAAATCACTTCTTCATGTGAATTATGTAGTGGTCCCCACGACACTCGTGATTGCATGGAACTCCCCGAACAAGCTTTTGCGGACTACGCATCCTCGCGTACCGATGGAGCGGGAGACAAGTGGTACACTTTCAAACCCGAGCCAAACCCCTATGGTGATTCATACAACCCCTCATGGAAAAATCACCCGAACCTTAGGTGGAAACAAAACCAAAACGCACAACAAACCAATTCTTCCAACCCACCTAATCGTTTCCAATCAAGCGGTTCCAACTCGAACCGTACTTTCAACAACAATCCTTCCGGCAATGGTAGTACCAATAACTTTGAAGGATTGATGTCTCAATTTATGGCATCTCAAGAAGCTCGTTTAGCCAAGTTTGAAGCCGATTTCAAACAAAAACAAAGCGAGATGACCGATAAGATTGACACCTTGTTGAAAGCCCTCAATGACCGAGAAATGGGAGCACTCCCTAGCAACACGGTCAAGAACCCGAAACTAAACGTCAACGCTATTTCATCGGTTTCGTCTCCTAGTTCTTGTCCACAATATTATTCGGTCAATTCCATGAGCACGTGTTTCAAACAAACCCAAGTCATAGTTGAAACACCTCCCACTCAAAACCTTGACGAAGAATTCAAGGAGCTCCACCTTGAAAGTCCGGTTATTGATGTGTTGGATGAGAAGAAGCTCAAGTTAGGCGAAAAAGGGACCGCCTTCGTTCAAAACAAGCTACCTAAAAAGTTAGATGATCCGGGCTTATTTGTTCTACCTTGCAAGATCGGTAATTCGGAGGCTTATGACACATTAGCCGATCTTGGATCAAGCCTTAACCTACTTCCGTTACCTCTCTACACCTCTCTAAAACTAGGAAAACTTGAAGAAACCGAGGTGATAATAGGTTTAGCGGATGGGAGTGTTGCTTACCCGGTTGGAGTAGTCAAGGACATGTTAGTACACATAGGAAAACTAACCATTTTAGCCGATTTCCACGTCCTTGATATGGTTAGCGACCCTACATGCCCCTTGTTAATAGGTAGAGGATTTTTGGCTACCGCTAGTGCTATGATTGATTGTAAGGAATCTAAGATAGCGGTAGGAGAAGGTGATACTTGGTCAGTCTATGATGTAAAGAAACATGCCTATGATACTAGTGAGGAACCAACACCCCATTGGTTAGAATTAAATAGGAGACCATCTAGATATGGACCTTGGATCGATAGAGACTTCATAGGACCCCAACGCCCATTTTACCTAGAAGAGGACTTTGTGAACCGAACACATACGGTAGAGCAACTCTTGGCTAGGGACACCGAATTGGATCCATTTGAAGACCCTCTAGTTTTTAGGAAGATGATTGATTTCCTAGGAGTTTTGCCAATTAACCTAGGGATGAATAAGTGGACTTGTGACGACAATGATCATAAGTGGGATTGGGACAAACCACCCAAAGATGGAGATGGGTCATGGCATATGAAGATGACATTGTATGACCCGGATGGAGAGAAGTTTGAAAAGATATATTGTACTAAGCAAACCAATAGGAAACTTCAATCCAAGCTTAACCCTAAAGACGTCCTTGATGACGAACTCACTTACATAGGGTAGAAGGACTTTGAGTCTAGCTACAAGACTCGTTAATAAAGAAAAGCGCTTCTTGGGAGGCAACCCAAGCTTTATTTGCTTTGTGTGTTTATTTATTTGTTTGTTTGTTTTTATTTGTTTCCGTATGTGTGTTTAATTTTTTTATTATTGATTCATGTTCAAAAGTAAATTGTGAAAATGCTTTATCTTGTTTTTAACTTCGTCTTAACTACATATAAAGGTATTTTGCAAAAGTTAAGTGTAAGGGAAATCTAAATCGGTTTATTAGAACACAAATGAACATGAATCGTAATAATATTAAATGAACATACATATTAGTATTTGTTTGAGTCAAATGCTTGTATCGAGTCATAATGATGTTTTGCAGGATTTCCAGGAAGTAAGGTATAGGTTTTTCCAAAATTTTTCCGGAAACTTAACATGAGAATTCTGTCAGATCATTTATGACGGCGTCAGGAGTTACAACCTGACGGCGTCAGATTTAATTTTCTGAAAATTTTTGAAAGTTTTGTTTTCATAAAAAGTTTTTATTAAATCTCTAACTTATAATCTCCAGGAATCTGCAAAATTATCATTCCACAAGCATTATATCCTTATATATAGAGTTTATCCCACCGATGTTATGCAGGTTTTCGTGTTTGTTTTCTCAGGTTTAACAGGTTATTTTGGACAAAGAAATGTTTGTTGGATCAAGATTTTGGCGATGCATTAGTCATGGAGCTTCAACATTACTTTGGAAGAAGATCTAACCGTGTTACCACATTATACACCGAGCGAATCAGGGGAGTATTTGATTTCATTCTTTTACCTTATTACTTTTACATCTTGTTATTTGAACATTGGGGACAATGTTCATCTTAAGTGTAAGGGGGGGGGGGGTAAAAGTACGATTAGAGAATGCTATTACGCTTGATTTTTGTTTGTTTAATAGTAGATGTGTAATAAAACTGAGATAAATACCTGTTAGGGTAATTTTAGCGCCAAATTTAAATTTTTTTACAACATTTAGGAGTGAAACTTTGATCTTAATGAGCGTCTCACGGATAGGAGTTATATGACTAGCACAAAAACCGTACCACTAAAAAATTTTCCACCCCCAAATATGTGAGGTTCGCCCCTAGAATTGGTAGGAAAAGCATTTATGCTATGATGTGTGTACCGGTAGCACTTAGATTCTAGAACTTGCGTTAGGACCATTCCGAGGCCACAAGTGAGACTACATTCGTGTAGTTAGATTTACTACATGATAAGAGGCATTAGGATTAACCCATTGTTTTATACCTGTGTTTTTGTTATAATTACATTGGCTACATTGGTCAAGTAATTCTCCCACACCCTTTGCGTTCTACTTATTTTTAGTACACGATACCCCTAGTACACCCCTCAGAGCCTATCTTTTCGTTTCGACCTTTAAGCATTTTACTTAAAGGAAGAATTTGTTACACCCCACTAAAATGTACACCCAAATCGCCTTAGCCTACCTTGTATGCACTCATTTTTAGTGCATTATTGTGACAACATTTGTTTAAAACCCAAGTTAATTATCTAATTGATTACATGGTTGCTAATTCGAGTCATATCCTTGTACATATTGTTTTGGGACGATTGGGACTCATGGGTAAAGTACTAGTGTAATGGAGTAATGGGGAAGAACAACATTATTACCCCCATATGTGCTAAATATTTTTAAAAGTACTCCAAGTGTTTCAATTATCTTAATTCGAGTCATTAGAATAGTTATTTGTAAAGTTATGTAAAAGTTCAAGTGTAAGGGGAATGCAACGCCCCTATGATGTATTATTTTGGATGGTAGGGCAAGAGTGTATGAAAAAAAAAATAAAAAAAAAAATAAAGAAAAATACAAAAAAATGAGAAAAAGAAAAATAGAAAAAACATACGGACTACCATCCCGTTTCATTTTATGTTTATTTTATGTTTTTGTTATTTTGTTTTTAGATTAAGATTGAGTCGAGTCTTGGCTTAGCAACATTGTATAGTACATGTAATTAATCAAGATCTTTAACTCGCCACCAGTAAAATATCCCTTATCCAACAAAACGGTGTTTATCATATCCCTACACCTCACGTTATAACCCATGTAAAAGCCCTCTTTGATAGTTTATCTTAGGTGCTTACGCCTAGTGGAGGAGGTTTTCGATCCTTTCCCAAGCCTATGGTAATCTATTTGCTATGACAGGTAGTGAGAGATATTATCTGTTTTCATTTATGAGATTTATTTTGATGACACTTGAGAGATGTGAGTATCTAAACACTACTTGTGAGGTGCTAGTCTATAATCTCCGTGCTTATTATGATTAAAGTGGAACGACTATTTGTTGTAATTACTTTTATATTAGTGTTAAATGACCCCTAACTTGTATTTTGATTAGAATAAAAGCGCATTTGCTTGAGGACAAGCAAATCTCAAGTGTAAGGGTATTTGATGAAGCGAAAAGTGTACCGCTTTTAGGGGGTCATTTAAGCCCTAAATCGTATTTATTTGATCAAATATTGCCCTAAATCGTTCCTTTTGTCATTTTAGGTACTTTTGAGAAGAAATCTGGAAAAGGAAGCATTTTGGACGTTTTTGGAGCATAAAAGTGAAGAAAACAACAAAGTCTCAAAATCGGCTGAAAAGTACCTTTGACGGCGTCAGGAATTTCCCCAGACGGCGTCACGGCTTGGCAAAAAAAGATGGATATGAAAATTACTCATGATAAGCCAGAGAATTTTGCATGAAAAATCTGACGGCGTCACCCTTTAATGTGATCAAGGCCATCACGGTTTAAACTAAAGAGGGACGGCGTCAAGCTCAATTCTGACGGCGTCACCCCTTGATAGGCCAGAGCGGATTTTGGAGCACTAAAGAGGGACGGCGTTAGGAAGGCCATCCGGGAACCCTAAAAGGCGCGAGGTGACGGCGTCAGGATCTACAACGTGACGCCGTCAGCCCTTAAACTCTATATATAGTTTTGCAATTTTTTGTCATTAGTGTGGAACTTATTGTGTGTAATTTTGGAGGAGAAACCCTAGACGAATTTCTGCCATTTTTAAGGGTTTTCATACCCTTGGATCTCCCATGTTTAATTGAATATAAGTTATTATTTAATCATTCAATATGTCTATGTGTTGTTTGATTACATCTTGTTCTTGTCTTTTAATTAACATGCTAGGCTAGATTTATTTTGTGTTTGCTTAGATCTAATGAAACCTAGCTATTGATTATTGGTTATTAGTGTGTTATTAATTGTATTGGATGATTGTTCATCGATGTTAGGCTTAAGAAAACTGGCTAACTTCCTATACGGTAACTTGCTTGAACGTCTTAAGAAACATGAACCAATGCGTACTAAGGTTTTTATGGTTGTATTTAATGCATGAGCGAATTCTAGTTATCCCATGTTAGGAGCTTCTTAGCCGGCTCGACATAGGAGTGAAGTAGGAGCTTATAGAGTTGGGGAAGTACGTACGCCACCCCACGATTGGTATTAAGGAATACACCCGTCATCCACGCAATTAATACACACTAATCAACCGGTAAAAGATAGTTAGGGAGTAAGGAAATCTAAGTAAACACATTTCTCTCCATATAAGTTTCATCAACCTTTTCATTTTCAGTTATTTTATTTTATTTGCATTCGTAGTTATTTGGGTTAGTTGACTAGCAACTAATTCCGCCCACTCTTTCAAACCCGAGATTTTACTTGCTTTCATAAAAATATAAAAATACAAAAAATAATCTTCCTTCACCCTTAGACCTAATTAGAGTAGTTTTTCATACCTAACGAACACTATTCCCTGTGGAGAACGATCAATCCCCCGTACTTACCACTACACTATACTACATCGATCAGGTACACTGCCTGGTGGGGTTGTAAGCCTCTTGAGATCCATCGAGAGGTAAAACCTGTTGTAAGGTTGCAAAACCACGCATCATAACTGAATACATCATTTTGCCACTCATAAGGCGGCGAGCGAGACCACCCAACATCCATGGTAGGAACATCTAGACCAACGACACTAGGCATGCAATCTTCATCCGAAAAATAAACCCCATTATCGATAGAGTCACTATGCAAAAAATCTTTAAAAAGATTTCTACCTTTAAAATTAGTTCCTTTCAGTCTCCGTTCTGAAGGAGGTGTTCTTAGAGGAGGTGAACGACCTTCTTCCTCCTCCCATGCAGCCAGATCAGCTACCGATTTAGAAGTAGCAACTAGCATTGCTTCTTTGTGTTTACTAAGCTTTGACAACATTTCGTCATCATAAGGATCATAAGTCAGATTTTTATAATAGAAAAATGCTAGGTTTTGAGGTGCATGGGCAACATACAAATAGAGTAAACCATATGAATCAGCCGTTTCATACATCTTTCGCATATGACATTCAGCTTCAATCAAATTCAAGCCTTCTGCTAGAGAAGATCTTGGACAACAAAAATACAAACATCGAATATCTTGCTCAAGTTTATAGGTTAACAAGTCAAGCATTTGATCCAAGTTCATCCTTTTCGAATTGCATACCTTCAATGGCATTATTTTGCCATTTTGATACTTTAAGGCTGGAAATTCTAAGAAAACACCATCATAGTTAATCTCAAAAACTAGATGTGTCGTAGTAATCACGTGTGACCTGTACACAACGAACGGAAATTTCTTTATAATCAAATCAAGTTACCAACTAAGCATATTACGTTATAAATTAAAGAAATGCATACCTTTGTTTGGTGTCATCGGAATCATCTTGGGGATTTGCAGGGACTTTCTTTGGAGGAGTTTCATAAGCGTAGGCCATGATGATTCAACAATTACTAATGTAATATTTTAAAGAGAAGTGGGACTTAATTTAGTGTTAGTAAGTTAGTAGAATGTTTATATAAGAAATGAAAGACATTTGGTTGAATAAGAGGAAGGAACAAATAGTGAATGACTTTGTAATATTTTAAAGTTAATTATATTATACAGTTACTAAGGTTTGGACGTATTAGTAACTTGAAGTGTTGTTTATTTGTTTTTGTATTATTGTATTAACGCAAACTTATATGTATGCATGTTGGTTAACCTGACAATGTTTTAGGTCATATAATGTTGTAAACTAATTTGACAAGGTAAATTACATTGATAACTCAAAGTTTAGAATACAACAAGGACGCATAAGATGAACTAAAATAAACAGCCAGTTACATAGGGTAATATCTATGTTTGTAATAAAACCGAACCATCTTCTCACGATACGCTAAGGCAACGTCAACGGGGTCATCAACATCCAACGGTAGACCATGTGACAACCGATATAGAAATATACACACCCACACACCACAATCACCAAAGATACCCCCTTGCTTAGGAACTTTCTCCGCAAGCTTAAACGTAATGTTATATTCACTCGCACGCATTCCATTATTATCGAGAACTTTGGCACGGTCTAGCACTAGTGGAAGTCGATCCTGTATAATAGGATAAAATGTTAGTATACATAGACGGGAAATCTTAAGGGACATTTTGGTACATAGATGTTATTAATGATTATCGATTTACTAGCAATGTGGGTCCCTAAACAGTTGATTTTTTTTTTTTTTTTTTTTTTTTTTATTTTTTTTGTGATAGTTATTAGTTCAGAATATTTTTAAGCTATTAAAGGTTTATTGTTCCTTGCTTCATATGCGGTGTTGTAACATTTGATTAGTTAACAAACACATTATTACGTAAACTAAGCTTGCTTAATTTCCTTATAAGATGAGAACCAACTACAGCCGTCACTAGAGGTACATAGATGATAAACAGATAACACAAAACACAAAATACTAGAGTGACAGAAATTATGAGCAAGCACATAGTAGGCCAGGGATGGACGTTCAATATTGATGGCGCATCTTTGCCAGAAATGAGATTGTAGTGAGAACTTTGATTTGGGTTTGACTGATGAGTATCATCAGTGTCCTATTCTTCTGAAGGTCCTCATCTTGAATTTGAAGCAGCAAATCTAAAGACTTAGCTACGAGACTGGACCCAACCATAGTTTGGAGCTGCTTGATCTGGCCACCCCTTTCCTTGCAACGGCGCGCGAGCTCTACCGCCTCGACATGAAGTGACTTTAAGAGCTTAAAGTCACTCTCAATATTAGTTTTAAACAAATTAGTCAGCAGATCCTTCCAAACGTTTAGTTGATCCATTGATATTTGGAGTGAATGCTTGTGTGTGTGTGTAAAGGTGAGCAGGGTTCTAAATATGGTATGAAATTGCACAATTTACATGGATCGTTTAATATATTATATTTAAAAAGTAGGGTGACCCTTAAATTTGAATTAAGTCAATAAGGATAGTCAATTGGTGAATAGTTGGGTCTTGTCATACCGCTTGGATGCAAATTAAGCCAAAAATTATTAATGCGGATTAGAGCTATGAAATGATTGTGTGCAGAGAGTGTCATAAACTGCTACTTTCTTGTCCACAAATTTACAACGCAACCCAATTCAAATTGGGCAACTTGTTATCAAAGATGGCCTAAATAAGCCAAATGTTATTAATGGGGATTAGATAATTGAAAAGTAAGCCAAATATTATAAAGCGGATTAGAGAAATGTAATGATCGTGGACAGAAAGTGTCATAAAACTGATCCCTTCCTGTCCACTAATTTACAACGCAACCCAATTGAAATTGGGCAACTAGTTATCAAAACTGGGCAAAACAAGCCAAATGTTATTAATGCGGATTAGAGATATGTAAAGTAAGGCAAATATTATTAATACGGATTAGAGAAATGTAATGATTGTGGACACATAGTGTCATAAACTGCTACCTTCCTGTCCACTTATTTGCAACTTGTTTTAAAAATTGGGCAGCTAGGTTGAAACATTGCCCAACTAGACATATGTTGTTTACTTTCAGGTACTTGTATGTGACCTAAATATGGTATTCCAAAAAATCAATAATTGCTAATTTTCTACTCATATTGGGCAAATAGGTTGAAACATTGCCAAATGGACATATGTTGTTTTTAATTTGAGGTACTTGTATGTGACCCAAATATGGCATTCAAAAAAATTAATAATCGCAAATTGTGTATAGCAACAACGTACAATTAATTGCTTTAAGTTAACGGGTAAAGCATTTGGAGGGTCAGGAAAAAATTGAATAAGGTTTGGGGGAGGATGCTTTAAGTAGGGTGATTCGTCAATTATAGTTTAAGGAATAGGGAATCACAAAATGGAAATATGCAAAACCCGAGTCGTAGTCCCGATTGAAGGTTGAATGGAATTGTGATTCGGGATCGTGATTCGTGAAGTGAATGTGAAAAAGAGTGATTGATTTTGGATTACACTACTAATATTAAAATAACAAACAAGATAAATTAATTAAACTAAGCTAATGGAACAATTAAACTAAGCATTTAACCTAAAAACGAAAATTGAATTTAAAAATGGAACGCGACGTAATTTTAAAACGTAAATAAAAATGAAATGCTAAATTCTAAGCCCTAAAAATGCAAAATAATTTTTCCTAAACTCTAAATATAAAAAGAAATTTTAGAAAAAAGAAATTTTTTTTTTGACTTTTTATGAATTTTTTATGAATTAAAAACTAGTTTAAACTATTTAAATGATTTAAAAATATCAAACAGTTTTGGAAAAATCTGAAAAATTTAAGGTAAATCTAAAATTTAATTCTCTATCTAGGAAAAATAGAATCAGAACTTAAATCATCCTAAATAAGCAGAACAGTTGAAATAAGCAGTTTGCAATAAGCTAAAATGATCCAAAATTTATCCAAAGTTCAAAAACTAATTATCAAACTGTATGAAACTTAAAACAACACAAAAGGTCCAAATAAGCTCTCATAATAAGCAGAAAAGCAGTAGCACAGAAGCAAATGGAACAGAAACAAATGATGTGAAAGGGCAGTTTTGCAGCTACTCTAAAGGCCATGAATAAGCTAAATTTGAAAATCAAAAAACAGAAACTGAAAGTTCATATATCAAGCTACTTTTAACTCAAAAATGCCCAAAAGTTACTGCCAATTGCTAGCTTAATTATGGCCTAGATCAGATTCAATTAAGCAACAAAAAGCTAATGCAGCAGATTATCTGAGTAAGTGGCAGGAATGCAGACCCCAAATAAGCTCTTCAATAAGCTAAATTTTAGAATACCAGATATTAAACCTAAAGCCCACTATGTAAACTATATTTATGCCAAGAATCAGGGTCTCAGCTTATCTGGTTAAGCCCAGAATAAGCTAAGATCAGCTGCTATTCAGCAGGTTCAGTTCAGCAGACTTAGACAACAAATGGAGTTATTGTCCTGATTTTTCCTAATGAAACTATTCTAACCTTTTGTAAACTTACTAGTGAACTCAGAAAAGGGAAAATTATAAGCCAAATTAACTCAGCTTATACTGAGCTTATTTGGATTGGATAGAATCCACAACTAATCCTATGAACTAAAAACTTCTAATAAATCAAAATCTCTAAAGTGATACTGAAATCTACTTTGTTTAACCTATATTAAGCTTAAACCAAAATTCAGAAACTGCATATGAATAGTAAATGCCAGAATTAACCCATTTTAACCCATGAAACATCATTAACCAAACAGCCTTTTGACTGATCTGATTTGCAATTTTTTTTAAATAACAGACCTAATTAATCTATGAAATAGAACACTAATGACTCACCTCACTACTTTCAAACTAGAAAAGAAATTTTCAAAACAAAATAAGCTGTTAAATCAGCTTATGCTGACTTTGACTTAATATTTGACTTTAAGCTATTATAAGGAAAAATTAGAAACAACAAAATACTAATCACTAACCTATTATCAAACATCAAAAGCAATATCTAATAAGCAGAAAATTCAAAATAAGCACTTACATTAAGAATTAATCTGTTGACCAAATGTTGACTTCGATACAAAAATAATAAACTGAGTACAAAGTGAGAACTGGAAGCTACAATAAGCTGGAAATATGAGCAGAATAAGCTACCACTACTACACTACCCTACTCCTAAACCTAATAACCTAACTAAAAACTAACCCCTCAAATCGTGGGTGAGAGAGGGTATTTATAGCCTTCAGCTGAAACTTCTAGGTCTTGCCAGGTCACCAATCCGCTTGTATTTGAGCTCTTGATCACCCTTAGATCATTCCCTATCATCCACAGCCGTTTGATCAACTTTGTGAGGTGTTCCTTCCAATCAACTGTCTCCACGTGTCCCTTATAGTTGTCAGTCCCTTCTAGAACACCCAATGATTGGGTAATTATTATGATACGAGGTAATTAGTGGTACGGTCATTTTAGGGTTCTTGTGGTGAAAATTTGGGGATAAACTTGTTTGGCGCGCGTGTGTGTGGGAATTTTTTTATTTCTTTTTGACTGAGATAAAAGAAGTGGGTTGACCGGGTATATTGATGGGTCGGGTCATGGGATTTGCTTTGGGGTGGGTTGGTTTAATGGTTGGGCTGGTGGGTTATTTTAATTGGTGGGTTGAGTTTTATGGATCCGGGTATAGGAATGATTAGGGATTTAAGGGTTTAAATTTATAAGGACTATATGTGTAATTTCTGATTTCTCAGGGACTGAAATTGCTATTTCTCAGAAGTTGATCTAAGGGTGATTTTTGACATTTGGTGGAACTATAAGGCAGATTTTGACTTTTTGACCAAGTATGACTTTCCCGGCTTTGGCTCTGAGTCTCTTCCGTATCTTGTGCTTGTTTTCCCGGTTTTTGCTCGATTTTCTTGTCCTTTTTCGATATCCATCCCTGCACAATCATAAACACAAAAACACGAAATATTTGGCATAATTGGTTAGTTATTGGTCTATTTGGGTCCGATTTTGGTCAAATAAAAGTATGTGTTTAAGCACATACCAAAATCCCCCAGACTAAGCTATTGCAATGTCCTCATGCAATGTTATAAAAACACGTTTTTGAAACCTAAAATTTCCAATCTCTTTTTACTAACTTTGAGAAGTAGCAAAATTTTCAAAGGAGATTAAGAAATTTAAGTTCTAAAAACTCCCCGATTTTCCTTTTTATTCTATTTTTGTAGTTTTCTTATTATTTAGGTGAAGGTTTTGTTTGACAATCATTATCTATCGATAATTTTTAGGGTCTTCGAGCAGGAAACACGACTCATAAAGAAGTGACCATACGGATAAAATTCGTCGTCCCCGATTTTTCACAAGTCCCCAAACTAAGCTTAAAAACGAAATCATTGTTATTTACAAGTTAGATTGCCGACACTACTCATGGAAGCTAATTGTATATTACCTCTTGTTCCCAAATTCCTATTTTCCTCTATTTATTTTATTTTTGGTGAGAAATGAATTTCTTCAAATTCTCGTTTCGATAATTTTTTAGACCGATAAAGATACCTAGTTTAGACGCTAAGTAGTTTCCAAACCTTCCCTCGAAACCGTTGCATACAAAAATGAGGTCCACATCAAGGTCTCTGATTTAACACGATTTTGAGGATATCCCTTTTATATACGACCGAAACAACTCATCTACGAGTCCAGAGACAGAAGCTTTTATTAGGATACCCCCGGAGTCGAAGTTTGGCATTATAACACTTTATCTACATATTCAAGCACATTAACGTATTTAATCCTTGGCCCTTTATAACAATCACAACATCGGTTGCGAGCCGGCAAAATGTGATAGTCTATTATGACCTTGGAATTTTTCCTCTGCCTTTATTAGAAGTCTACAACATCGGCTGCGAACCGGCAAGATGTAGAAAACTTTTTATGGCTTTGGATTATTATTATACATTATCATATTCATTAATTATTTGTGTTGCCAAACCCCAAGTCCTACGGCTTTTATAACAATCCCAACATCGGTTGCGAGCCGGCAAGATGGAATAGTCTATTACACCGTAACACTGGCAGTACCTTGATGTGTACCCAACTTCCATAAGCAAGGATTCTCTAAGGAAGAAATAAAAACTAATCATCGCCAAAACCAAAATAGCTTTAATTATTCCTAGATTACTAATTTTGAGTGAAACAAGCTTATGGGAACAAGAGGCCACAAGTAACTTTGATGAGCTCTAAAGAGATCCAACTACTCCATGTTTAGCAATCTAACTTATAAACAACTCTATCATTTCTCGTTCTTCGCAAATTTAAAATCTTAAATAATAAGATCCGCAAATGCTTAGCCAAATAATCAAGCCATGCATATATAATGTCAATTATGGGAACTTGCAAACTCTTGAAAAGAATTCGTGTTTTCTAGCTCCTTGTGTAAAAGACTAGCACGAGCTTATAGATTATGAATGGTTAAGGGGACAAGCTAGGGCTCAACACGCCCGGTCAAGTCAAAATTTTATTCCTACTCTCACCAGCGGAAAGTCAACAAAAATGTCAAAATTTATTATATTTTTGCAAGAATTTTTAAAATTTTCTAATTTTTTTGGATTTTTTCAATTTTTGGAGGAAAAACGGGGTTGCATGAGAAAACGGCAAAAATGCAAGGCAAAAATCAAATCGACAGATTACCCCCCCCCCCCCCCAAGACTAAAACGAGACATTGTCCTCAATGTCTTAAAGGTAAGGGTTCTCCTACATAAATCTAAGGCCGTTTATTAATTATGCCAAAAGATAGATGTAAAACGATAAGATTTAGGATATCGGATGAGCAACGAATGATGAAACTCGAGTGGAGAGAAGTAAACTACGAGCACGAGAGTCTTCATCAATCGGGCTAACCTGAACACATCACAGAAAACACGAAACACAAGATATGGAAGAGGAAGCCCTCCTCACGTCACTTATTATAAAAGAGATAAGAAGATAGATGGATAAGCATGGGGTGCCTCCCACGAAGTGCTTGTTTAGTATCGAGTCGGAAAGCTTAGACTCGCCCCGAATTCATTTGTCCTTGGGGGAGCATGTGGAAAAGAAAATCTCCATCGGACTATCGTTCAAGAGGTTTGGATAAACATTGAAGCAAACGAAAGTTCCACTCCGATGAGATGCCCACGGCTTGGAGATGCCGGGGTCAAAGATGGTATCTTCACTCCCGAAGGAGTGAATAAGAAGAGAAGTCACCGTATAGGTGAAGAAAGGAAGAAAGATCATAATTAGAATGGGGATCCATTCTTCATCATCAAAGCTCTTGAAAACCTCGGGAGGGAGGGTCGGGGTGATATCATCATCAAGCAAACTCTTAGGATAGAGTTTACCTCCCCCCGGGTCAGGATCTTCTTCAATAACAAAATAATCATACTCCGGAGGAGGTATGATATGAGTGAGTTCTTCTGAGAACTCCTCATGAAGAGATTCGAGAATACGAGGAGAATCTGTGAGTTCCGGTATGGGCTCATCAAGATTAGAAAGAAGATCCTCCTCGCCCTCAATGTTCTCTAACACCCCATCAAAAAGAGGATTAACGGCACAAAAAGTGTACTCGTCACTATATTCAAAGAGGGGGTTAGAGAAAATTCCGGAAGTAACCTCGGAAACGTCAAGAGAATCTCCACAAGATTGCAAATCACAATCACCGTCAAATATTTCCTCGGACTCACTTGGGATTGGGACGAGGTTCTCAACATTGTCTGATTCCGTTGCCGGAATAGTGTCGAGATGCTCGTCCCCCATTTTTAGAGAGTCCTCGGGTTCTTTGGTAGGAAAGACGGGAGTGATTTCTGTTGAATTTTCACAAACTCCCCACATAGAATCCTCATCATCGTCATTGTCGTTGTAAACGAAGGTTTGACGATAATTAGAACTTATTTTAGCAATTTGTCTTTCAGCTAAAAATTCCCTATAAGTTATCTGATGAGGTTCTTTTTGGGAAAGTCGTTTAAGCTCATTCTTAGCTTCTTCAATTGTTTTAAGAATATGAAGAATTTCTTGAGAAATTTCTTGTTGAGCTTTTTGAGACAATGGGTACTGTGGAGGTGAGTTATTATAAGAATAGTCGTAATTGTCACAAGGACCATGTTCATAGACAAACTGGTTACTTGTTTGACAATCAAAGCCAAAGTGAGGACCTCCACAGTATTCACAACAATATTGTTGTTGTGATTGATTTGATGAATTATGTGGATAATGGTCATACCCGAAGTTCTGATTACAAGGAACTTGTTCATTGACAAACGTATTCCTTGCTTGACAATCAAAACTTGGATGTGGACCTCCACAATATTCACAAGAATAATACTGTTGTGGAGAACTTGATGTATAATATGAAGATGTGTCAAATCCGGATGATGTCTGATTGTTATAAGGGTTCTGCTCATAGACAAGCATGTCTCCCGTTCGACAATCAAATTCCGGATGAAGACAACCTCCACAAAATTCACACAAGTATGTCTCCATCTGTTGCTGTGGGGGCTGGTTGAAAAGGTCGGGTGTTTCATTATAGAAACATGGATTTTGGTCATAGACAAACCCGTTTCCTGAATCCATAATGTTACAACCGGGGCAGTTTCCACCATTTGGAGGACCCCCACAGTATTGACAACCATATTGGTAAGATGAAGACATGGAGAAGAAGAATTCAACGAATAGAGGGTAAGAGATAAAGAATCAAACGTATAAGAGGATTGAGAAGAATATTTTTAGATTTTTAAATTTTAGAAACATGGAAAATCACAAAGGAAAATAAATTTTGAAGAGAAAATCTTTTTGGATTTTTATAATATGAAAATATTTACAAATGAAAACGATAACTTCACGGGGAAGGGTCTTCAAAACACGATTCAACGAACGAAATTCAAACTCTTCTCAAGCCTTCCCCGGCAGCGGCGCCATTAATTGATTCAGTCAATTATAGTTTAAGGAATAGGGAATCACAAAATGGAAATATGCAAAACCCGAGTCGTAGTCCCGATTGAAGGTTGAATGGAATTGTGATTCGGGATCGTGATTCGTGAAGTGAATGTGAAAAAGAGTGATTGATTTTGGATTACACTACTAATATTAAAATAACAAACAAGATAAATTAATTAAACTAAGCTAATGGAACAAGTAAACTAAGCTTATAACCTAAAAACGAAAATTGAATTTAAAAACGTTACGCGACGTAATTTTAAAACGTAAATAAAAATGAAATGCTAAATTCTAAGCCCTAAAAATGCAAAATAATTTTTCCTAAACTCTAAATATAAAAAGAAAATTTTAGAAAAAAGAAATTTTTTTTTTGATTTTTTATGAATTTTTTATGAATTAAAAACTAGTTTAAACTATTTAAATGATTTAAAAATATCAAACAGTTTTGGAAAAATCTGAAAAATTTAAGGTAAATCTAAAATTTAATTCTCTATCTAGGAAAAATAGAATCAGAACTTAAATCATCCTAAATAAGCAGAACAGTTGAAATAAGCAGTTTGCAATAAGCTAAAAATAAGCTAAAATGATCCAAAATTTATCCAAAGTTCAAAAACTAATTATCAAACTGTATGAAACTTAAAACAACACAAAAGGTCCAAATAAGCTCTCATAATAAGCAGAAAAGCAGTAGCACAGAAGCAAATGGAACATAAACAAATGATGTGAAAGGGCTGTTTTGCAGCTATTCTAAAGGCCAGGAATAAGCTAAATTTGAAAATCCAAAAACAGAAACTGAAAGTTCATATATCAAGATACTTTTAACTCAAAAATGCCCAAAAGTTACTGCCAATTGCTAGCTTAATTATGGCCTAGATCAGATTCAATTAAGCAACAAAAAGCTAATGCAGCAGATTATCTGAGTAAGTGGCAGGAATGCAGACCCCAAATAAGCTCTTCAATAAGCTAAATTTTAGAATACCAGATATTAAACCTAAAGCCCACTATGTAAACTATATTTATGCCAAGAATCAGGGTCTCAGCTTATCTGGTTAAGCCCAGAATAAGCTAAGATCAGCTGCTATTCAGCAGGTTCAGTTCAGCAGACTTAGACAGCAAATGGAGTTATTGTCCTAATTTTTCCTAGTGAAACTATTCTAACCTTTTGAAAACTTACTAGTGAACTTAGAAAAGGGAAAATTATAAGCCAAATTAACTCAGCTTATACTGAGCTTATTTGGATTGGATAGACTCCACAACTAATCCTATGAACTAAAAACTTCTAATAAATCAAAATCTCTAAAGTGATACTGAAATCTACTTTGTTTAACCTATATTAAGCTTAAACCAAAATTCAGAAACTGCATATGAATAGTAAATGCCAGAATTAACCCATTTTAACCCATGAAACATCATTAACCAAACAACCTTTTGACTGATCTGATTTGCATTTTTTTTTTAAATAACAGACCTAATTAATCTATGAAATAGAACACTAATGACTCACCTCACTACTTTCAAACTAGAAAAGAAATTTTCAAAACAAAATAAGCTGTTAAATCAGCTTATGCTGACTTTGACTTAATATTTGACTTTAAGCTATTATAAGGAAAAATTAGAAACAACAAAATACTAATCACTAACCTATTATCAAACATCAAAAGCAATATCTAATAAGCAGAAAATTCAAAATAAGCACTTACATTAAGAATTAATCTGTTGACCAAATGTTGACTTCGATACAAAAATAATAAACTGAGTACAAAGTGAGAACTGGAAGCTACAATAAGCTGGAAATATGAGCAGAATAAGCTACCACTACTACACTACCCTACTCCTAAACCTAATAACCTAACTAAAACCTAACCCCTCAAATCGTGGGTGAGAGAGGGTATTTATAGCCTTCAGCTGAAACTTCTAGGTCTTGCCAGGTCACCAATCCGCTTGTATTTGAGCTCTTGATCACCCTTAGATCATTCCCTATCATCCACAGCCGTTTGATCAACTTTGTGAGGTGTTCCTTCCAATCAACTGTCTCCACGTGTCCCTTATAGTTGTCAGTCCCTTCTAGAACACCCAATGATTGGGTAATTATTATGATACGAGGTAATTAGTGGTACGGTCATTTTAGGGTTCTTGTGGTGAAAATTTGGGGATAAACTTGTTTGGCCGCGTGTGTGTGGGAATTTTTTTTATTTCTTTTTGACTGAGATAAAAGAAGTGGGTTGACCGGGTATATTGATGGGTCGGGTCATGGGATTTGCTTTGGGCTGGGTTGGTTTAATGGTTGGGCTGGTGGGTTATTTTAATTGGTGGGTTGAGTTTTATGGATCCGGGTATAGGAATGATTAGGGATTTAAGGTTAAATTTATAAGGACTATATGTGTAATTTTTGATTTCTCAGGGACTGAAATTGCTATTTCTCAGAAGTTGATCTAAGGGTGATTTTTGACATTTGGTGGAACTATAAGGCAGATTTTGACTTTTTGACCAAGTATGACTTTCCCGGCTTTGGCTCTGAGTCTCTTCCGTATCTCGTGCTCGTTTTCCCGGTTTTTGCTCGATTTTCTTGTCCTTTTTCGATATCCATCCCTGCACAATCATAAACACAAAAACACGAAATATTTGGCATAATTGGTTAGTTTTTGGTCTATTTAGGTCCGGTTTTGGTCAAATAAAAGTATGTGTTTAAGCACAAAGCATAGGGTGATGATGCTGCTCAACGGGAAGATAGTTCTGGTGTTGAAGTTGTCACAAAAGTTGCTAACATTGATTCTACTGCTGAGAATCATGTTGATTCTACTGCTGAGAATCAAGCTGATTCTACTGGTGAGATATTGGATGATGATGTTAGTCTGGGACATGCAACACTACAACTGGAGTGTACGAAATCATCAACACCAAAACATTGGTTGATGATGTAAGTCTGCCACAAGCATCACAACCACAACCACAAAAATATGGTATCAAACTAAATAATAGCAACAACGCACCTGTAAGCACTTCCTAACACGGATATACCAGTCACGGGTGTCGTAGTCATATGTGTCACCGCTATCATAGAATGTTACCACTCCTGAGCGTATATGAAAATGGGCAAGACACCAGTGTTTGTCCGTTTCGTTTATCGGAATAAAAACCTAAAATATAAAGGATTTCTGATAAATCCTTATACAAGGCGACATATGTATGTCGATAAATACTTATACTAGATTTAAACGGACAAAAGACCAGTATTTGAGTAAAAAATGGTCATCTAAATTTATCCGTACCCAAATAAACATAGTACCTGATCAACATCGCTCCATGGACAGGGATACCTCTGGCCATCGGCATAAAAAGTTGGTGTGCTGTTTTGAAGAAGAAGCTGAAAAAAGTAACAACTAACCATCGCCCAGTTTGCATTATTAGGTCTTACATGCCACATGTAGTCAACCCACAAGTCTATGTGCTGCGAATAAATATTTTAAGAAACCGTGAGAGGCAACCTTATTTATGAATTAGAGTATGCATGTATGCTCACCTGCTCAGTTAGCCAGCCTTTTCTAGCAGGGTCTAAGCAAACTAAGCGTAGCCAGAAATTTCGGTCAACGGTGTAGTCTTCGCACCATGGAAATTTACACTGGTGAGTGTACGCCGGTTGACCAAGAAATACATCAATATCATCAGTAAGCCAGACATTTTCCACAGTATGGAACCATCGAGATAGATCCTACATACGTGGACCAATTTATAAGATAGAATGTAAAAGAGGTAACAAAAGAAAAAATGTCAACTAAATTTAGTTCATGGCAATACCTCAACCCAAGGTTGAACTCTTGTCAGCAATTCAACAATACGTAGGTTATTAACGTTAGGACCGTGTTTTTTAATTCTCACTATAACCTTTTCTGCATTTTTTGATTCCGAAACAGGTTCCAAATAATTTCGCCTCTTGCTCGGTGGTAACCGTGCCAAATATCTTTGATAGTGTTCTGAATTCATAAACGCTTTTCTGCTTTTCTTCTTCTCCTCCTCCATCTTCAACATCTTATCTTCTTCCAAGCGCAACCTCTTAGCCTCTTCCAGTCTTTTCATGTTCTCTTCTGCCATCATCTTCTCTTCTTCTAACTGCAACCTCTCTTCCTCTGCCAACGCCAATCTCAATTCCTCTTGAATAAGATACTCCTGAAACAGGATATTGCGGTTTAGATATGTCGCACAAAAAATATTACGGTATACATCGGGTTCACAAATTAGTTGGAATAATGTATTCTACCTGAGCAAGTTCTTCATCAGAATCAGGCAAGGCAATCAATTTCAGGTAAGTGTTGTTAAGTGAATCGCAAAATTCAGACCTCGTGTTTGGAAAATGTGATTCAATATCCAATTTCTCCTGTGAAATCATTATATTTGTTGTGAAAAGTACAGAGTGGATGTGAAAGTAGATACTCATTTTTTGAAAATAAATATACCTGCAGTCCGCCAGTTCTCTCACTAGCCAGAACCTGTAAGATTTGAGCTTGTATTAAAAACTCGTATACACAGAGTGCATACTATTGATATATTAAGCTGAATAAAACGCAACCTCAATAATAATCTCAAGTTTCAATACTTGGCGATTCAGCTCAGCAACAACACGATCCTTAAGCCTCTTGGTTCTTGAACTATTAGCAGTCCTACATTGAGTGGAATTTAATTTGAACGACTCAGCGACTCGTTTGCGTGCCTTTTCCAACCTGTTAAGATAAGCATCGAAGAGGCCGTAATTGGATGTGACTGCAGCCCTGGGAACGTAGTTTTGGAAGAATTCTTGGCTATGTATCCACCATGAAGACTCGTACTCAGGTGTATTCGGTCTGAGATCTAAACGTGTACTCGAGTCCTACAATTAACCAAGTGAATGAGCTAAATCATACTACTGCTGTTATATTCATTCTACTGCTGAGTATAACTATTTGATGGGTCAAAAGTGTGAAAAACCCAGCAGACATTCTACTGCTGGCATAAAAAGATTATGCTGCTAGGCAAAATGTTATGCTGCTGGTGTTATGCTGCTCTGTTTAGCAAGTATTGGTATTCTGCTACTTGGTTTGAAAGTAAAGGGACTGTTTTGTAACTAGGCGCAAATAAATCCCTAATTAGATCCGAACGGTATAGAACAAGTTGATATCACATTTTACTTTGTGCGCCCAAAATTAAACCCAACTCAAACCCTAACTCATCTTTATATCATCCGATCAAAAACCCCCAAAATTAAGTGTTTGGAAGCATCCTCCTGGTGTTAGTCTGTGGTTAATAGAAACTTGATGATATTTGGAGGAAAATATCAAGTTTAGGGGAGGATTGTTGGGTTTGAAGATGTTGCTGTTACATGTGTTATACTGCTGCTCATGATACTTAAGGAAAAATATACCAAGTTTAGGGGAGGATTGTTGGGTTTGAAGGCAGTAGAACTAAGTGTTTGGCCAAGATTTTGGAAGAAGGCAGTATAACTAAGTGTTTGGAAGCATCCTCCTGGTGTTAGTCTGTGGTTAATAGAAACTTGATGATATTTGGAGGAAAATATCAAGTTTAGGGGAGGATTGTTGGGTTTGAAGATGCTGCTGCTACATGTGTTATACTGCTGCTCATGATACTTAAGGAAAAATACACCAAGTTTAGGGGAGGATTGTTGGGTTTGAAGGCAGTAGAACTAAGTGTTTGGCCAAGATTTTGGAAGAAGGCAGTATAACTAAGTGTTTGGAAGCATCCTCCTGGTGTTAGTCTATGGTTAATAGAAACTTGATGATATTTGGAGGAAAATATCAAGTTTAGGGGAGGATTGTTGGGTTTGAAGATGCTGCTGCTACATGTGTTATACTGCTGCTCATGATACTTAAGGAAAAATACACCAAGTATGATTCGGTTGCTGGGTTTAATCATCCTACTGCTGGCCTACGATGATTCTACTGCTAGAGTAATCCTTCTGCTGCTTATTAGATATACATGTATAGTTGTTAAGATAATAGAGGTAAAGATACGATTTGATATTATATTGCATAGGAAGTCTTTGTAACAGAATAGGGTTTAGGTACGTATTGTTTTGTAAATCAAATCACTTCAAGGTTTCTTGTAACCCTGTTGCTATTGACCAACCGTATTAATATATTGAAGTGTTTATTGAGAATTCGTGTGTGTTCATTTTTAATTCTTCTTAAGATTAAATACTATTTTCCGCATAGTATTTAATAGTTTGTTCAAGAACAGTTTCTATACTTATTGTATTAGATTTCTGTCTAAGATAATTAACAAGATCGTTAGCTCAACTGGGAGGAAAAAAGGATGCTGGTATTCAAGTTGATCAACAAGTGTTTATTGACAGAATTGTTTGTGTGTTGATTGTTGTCCTAAAGATTATTCATTAATATTGTTTCAATTCAAGAAAAAAAAAGATCATTGCTCAACAGGGATTCAACAATTTATTTTACGTAAAATCAAATAGAAAAAGAGTAACCTTTGAAAAAAGGTAGGAACGGTCACTTCTTTTGAATGGTGACTTCCTAGACCATGCAATAGCTCTTGGAATCACATTAGGGTCTTTACTCCACCAACGTTCACATCTTTCAAAAGACTCGAGTATCCAAATCTAAACAAATTGTAAAACACAAACATATCAATCAGTCCATCAAAATGTTCGGCTGCAAAATATTATTAATAAAAAGAAATACAAACCTGGAAAGCAAATACAAATCCAGACAAAGTATATGTCGGAACATACTTTGGGTTTTTCTTCAATCCTAATAGGTGGTTATCCGTGTGCTTATCCATTACATTATGAAGTTGGTCATATAAATGGGTCCAAATATGTTCACCCCACGGAAATGCATTCCAAGCTTCTAGATTTTCAACCAACCTCATCAATGTGTCATCAACTTGGCATGTCAATAAACGACCCATAAAGATAACCTCTAAGACTAACAAAAGAGATATGCATATTACGTCTTCATCACATAGCTTCTGAAACTGCTCTTCATCCTCGATGACACCAATAAGGTCTAAGTTGGTTACAATCAACCCTCGCTTGTCAGGAAATACCCTATCACGAAATTTGAGAGCACCAGAAGTGTATAACTCAAACCTCACACTTCCAAACCGTAACCCCGTCATTAGACAAAACTCAGGACGACCAAAATGCAGAGTATGTCCATCTAGGTAATAGATAAAGGGCATATCATAATGAGAGTCGTCCACTCTTCTTTGTTTTCGTACCATATAGTCTATGAGGTGTGTTTCATGTTCAAAGTATAACAGATCCAACCATTTTCCAAAGCAGGTACTCCTAAACAAGTTCCGTCGTTTTGCGTCTAATTTCTGTTTTATTAACCAAAAGTAGTTCAGTTTGCTCCTAATGATTAGTTTGGCTTCGTAGTCCTAAAAGGAAAAAATAACCTAACTCAGAAAATACAATTCATAACAAATTAAGTTTGAAGACATGTATAATAATCATAAAGAGTTCAGGTGATACATAGAAACGCATGGTTAATAATCATTCAATGCTTGAATCTTGCACCCTTTATTTGACTCAGGCCTGGCGTATCATAAACCCCAAAGTTTTGAACCAACATTGTACAATCCAAGTAACACATATCTAACATACAAATTAATACAATGCCAACCTTTGATAAACTATAACGATTAACCATAACATTGCAATTATATGAATGTAGTTCAATAACATGGCATAAAATACTTTTGGTATAAATCAGGTCAATAGAAAAACGAAATACACAAAAAATCAATAACGTTACAAAACAAATGTAATAAAGATTCGTAATACGATTTACATACCATATTATACCACATTTTGGCTAATCAAATAAACAACCGATGGTATTCTTGATTTTATTGGATCACTGTTCATTGAACAGTGAAGCAATTTTGAGCTAGGAATCAGGCAAAACAACAGGAGTAGATTGGATTTTGAAATAATAGTGTAACAAGATAAACAAGCGCGAACATAAACCGAGTATGTTTTTGTTGGGTTTATAGATTTGATGATACAAAACAAGAAAGAATGAAACAAGAAAGAATTAAACATGAAGGACTTACTTGCAAAAGAAGATTTATATTTTAGTCCTTCGTAGTATTTTGTAAACCCTAAATCTCTATTATATAAAGAGATCAAGGGTTAGGGTTTTTATTATTGTATGTCTTCCATGATGTAGATAATAAAGGTGTGTGTGTGTGTGTTTAGGCGTGTGATTATAAACGCCTAAACAAGTTGTTCATAGCCTCCAAGATCAAAGGTGTCTTTGATCCTGTTACAAGTTTAGTGTAACCGTATTATTCTGATCAAATAATAATTGGAGGTGATGGTGTTTGGTAAAACTTTGTGTCAATAACAATTGTTTTGTTCTATTCCGCTGTGCATATTGTTCATTGTTATTGTTAAACCCTAAGGCTCAAAACGATCCAAGAAACTATATATTCCGCATGTTCTTAGTTTCTACAATTGGTATCAGAGCTTGGGGAGCTCGTTACCTAGGGATTCACAAAGTTTCTGTGTCGACTGAAGCAGATTTGAGATGGTTGATGATCGGTGTTATTTAAAGTATCATGCTTGGCGACAAAAATTGAAGCACGGTAAATTTTAATTATTCTTGTACTGATCGAATCTTTATTGAATTAAATTGGTGGGTGAAGATTAATTGGTTTGTCGTCATAGGGAATAATCATTCTTTAATCAATTGGTTTGTCGCATGCTAGTTTTTATCTGATTTATCAATTCACTAAAATTGTTCGGTGGAAGTGATGCGATTGGTGGATTTATTTACGTTTGACTTTATTCTCATGCGATTGATAGAGCAGATTGAGTTTAATTATATTACGAGTATATTCGATCTGATTGGTGGGATAAAGGATGGACTTTTTGATTGTGAGTCAGCAAGAAACTTATTAAACCTCGTACTGATGCGAATTCATTGATCGGTTTGTGTGGTCGGTGATAATTATGTGGGGTAAGTAGATCACTTTAATTGTGTTATCAGATCATGGGAGTTGGTTAATGTGCTGTTCGTATGATTTTATTCTGCTGATATGCTATTTTACTCTGCTGCTACGTCTGATACACTCTGCTGCTTGTTATATAACTCTGCTGCTCGATGTGAATTTACTCTGCTGCTACGCATATTGATTCTGCTGCTGGACTTACTCTCTGCTGCTATGTTATTGTTTCTACACGATTGATACTTGCATGATTTACGAGCAGTGAGGGGAAGTAAGTATGGTTATTGGTTTACACACACACAGGGGAAGTTCACACACACGAAGGAGTTTGTTTATTTGTTCTTAAAAGATTTAAAAGGCTCGTATTTGGTTTAATGGATTAATTGATTACGAAGACGATTGATCATGACTTAATTGATATTGTAGTTGAGTTTCACAGTGCGCGTTCTTATCATATCTCAAAGTGGGTGTTACACTTTGGAGATAACTTGTTTGTTTTATACGGTGGTGACAAAAACTTGATGAATCTAGCAGTGTGTGATTTTTCTTATGATGCTCTATGCACACATTCGCTATCACTTGAAGGAGTTACATTGTAGTGCTCAGTGTCTCATTAAAGATGAGGATTTTGTCAAGGGATTGCGGTCTACTTATATGGTGTTAGTATAAGTTTGGAGTCACGTGGATAGTGCAAGATATAAGACGCAAGTTTGGGAAATTCAACTTCTTCATCAAATTTGTTATTCTCAGTTTTCTTCATCAGTGATCATTACAAGGAGCTTACTGATTTGAAGAATCATTTTATGTACATGCATCACTCGAGGGGAAGTTTATATTGTTTATTCGTTCTCTATTTGTTGATAACAAAAAGGGGAAGAAATATTGTGATGGCATGGCATGGTTTAAGGGGAAGACAGTTTGTTTCATTCAGGGAGATGATTACATCTCAACTTCTGCTACTTCGTCTAGGGAAGTTCGTACAAGAACGAGTTTGTTTTGTCATCATCAAATAGGGGAAGATTGTTGGGTTTATGGATTTGATGATACAAAACAATAAAGAATGAAACAAGAAAGAATGAAACATGAAGGACTTACTTGCAAAAGAAGATTTATATTTTAGTCCTTCGTAGTATTTTGTAAACCCTAAATCTCTATTATATAAAGAGATCAAGGGTTAGGGTTTTTATTATTGTATGTCTTCCACGATGTAGATAATAAAGGTGTGTGTGTGTGTGTTTAGGCGTGTGATTATAAACGCCTAAACAAGTTGTTCATAGCCTCCAAGATCAAAGGTGTCTTTGATCCTGTTACAAGTTTAGTGTAACCGTATTATTCTGATCAAATAATAATTGGAGGTGATGGTGTTTGGTAAAACTTTGTGTCAATAACAATTGTTTTGTTCTATTCCGTTGTGCATATTGTTCATTGTTATTGTTAAACCCTAAGGCTCAAAACGATCCAAGAAACTATATATTCCGCACGTTCTTAGTTTCTACATTTTTTTGTGTGTCTGACAGTGAAACGCGATGGAGGGAAGAAGGTATATAGAGGAGATACTGTTTGATTTTAAAGTTTTTTTTTTTTTTTTTTTTTTTTTTTTTTTTTTTTTTTTTTTTTTTTTTTTTTTTGTATACGGTATGCACAAAAAGTCAATGGTGTAAATAGTGTATAATATGTAAAATGACCAAAAAACCATCTGTCCAATATACGGTTGCCCAATACATAGAAAGTTGCCCAAAAAACACTACGGACACGTGTCACCATCTGATGCCAGCCGCCGTATTCTACGAGTTGCCCTTGTCTAGTATAAGAATTTTCTGTGAGCGGGTCGGATAAGCAACGCACCAGGGCAACTGGGGCAGTTGCATAATTATCCCGTAAAAATACTTATATATAAATTAATTTTAGAAAATTATTTGCTTTAAAATTATATGTTAGTGTAAAAATTAATTTTAAAAATTACATAAATTAAAAAATTTACAAAATCAATACTTTACTATTTATCATAAATATTTTTTTTGTTAAAAATATTATTTATAATGGGGTGTTGTGGAATCTGATAAAGCACAGGGTTCACATTGGAGTACAAAAGTTGAAGAATAAACTGAATCGCAAGGTGGTTGGGGTGATTCATGGGGTAAGAAAAAATATGAGAATAAACATCAAGACGGGACTGAAGGGTCAAATTAACAGAATACTAATAAAGGGAGTAATTGGTGAAGGTACAATGATGGCGATCCTTTGTCCGCCGATGATCAAACTTGTATTCTTGATAACGTTTTCAATCACCATCCATATAAAGTTCAGAAAACAAAGTTCCAAGAAAGTCGTTGCTTTTTTGTTGTATCAACCGATGGCCGTGAAGAAGACTTCTCGTACATTAAATGTGTTGAGAATTATGTAAAGGTGGTGATCTCGACTATTATGAACTAGGAAGCGAGATCTCCTGAGCTCGAATCCGGTTCTAAACCTGTATTTGAAGACGGTTTAGATCTGAATATTGATGAAATGGATGAGCAAGAGATTATTAACGAAATTAATCCCATCATTCAGTCTATTCCATTGTTGAATTCCATTTCTTGTTAATGTTAAAGTTATGAAACAAGAATACTAACTATGTATGGGCACAAACTATTTTGTGAAGGTACAATGATGGCGATCCTTTGTCCACCGATGATCAAACTTATATTCTTGATAACGTCTTCAATCACCATTCATATAAAGTTCAGAAAACAAAGTTCCAAGAAAGTCGTTGCTTTTTTGTTGTATCAACCGATGGCCGTGAAGAAGACTTCTCGTACATTAAATGTGTTGAGAATTATGTAAAGGTGGTGATCTCGACTATTATGAACTAGAGGATAATTACATGGAAGCGGGATCTCCTGAGCTCGAATCCGGTTCTAAACCTGTATTTGAAGACGGTTTAGATCTGAATATTGATGAAATGGATGTTGATCGGACTGAAGGGTCAAATGAACAGACTACTGATAAAGGGAGTAATTGGGGATGGAACAGGAAGGAGGAACAAATGATGGTCCTAGACCAGGAGGACCTTTTACCGCAACGAGACAAAGGCTCGATATCTTCACAGCGGATGAGCAAGAGATTATTAACGAAATTAATCCCATCATTCAGTCTATTCCATTGTTGAATTCCATTTGTTGTTAATGTTAAAGTTATGAAACACGAATACTAACTATGTATGGGCACAAACTATTTTGTGAAGGTACAATGATGGCGATCCTTTGTCCGCCGATGATCAAACTTATATTCTTGATAACGCCTTCAATCACCATCTATATAAAGTTCAGAAAACAAAGTTCCAAGAAAGTCGTTGCTCTTTTGTTGTATCAACCGATGGCCGTGAAGAAGACTTCTCGTACATTAAATGTGTTGAGAATTATGTAAATGTGGTGATCTCGACTATTATGAACTAGAGGATAATTACATGGAAGCGGGATCTCCTGAGCTCGAATCCGGTTCTAAACCTGTATTTGAAGACGGTTTAGATCTGAATATTGATGAAATGGATGAGCAAGAGATTATTAACGAAATTAATCCCATCATTCAGTCTATCCGCAGGATTATGCATCAAACTTCCCACCAAAACATTTCCCACCAAATTGTCCCACCAAAACTTCCCACCAAAATATTGGCGCCAAAATTTCCCACCAAAACGTTTGTATAAAATATCTGATCTATCCTCACAAACACATTATATACACTCTTATCCTCAAAACCACTCAACCTCACAACCTCTTATCTTCACACCAATTTCAAAACCTGAGATGCAGTGATATAATCCTTTTATGTGTTCTTGTGGAACAGGAAATATAAACTAAGAAAATCACATAAAAAATATACATTTGGATGGGAATATTATGCATGTCCTCTTTCGAAGGTGAACAATCATACATTTCTTATTTATGTAAATATACAAACAATCATAACATTTCCTTATTTATGTAACAACCAAGAGAAAAAGATCATTGATGTGGATATTTTATGTAGAATAGTGAATTTGATGACCGGTTACGAGTAATCTCTTCTGCTTCAACATCTCAAGGTTCTGGATCTGCACCAACAGAGTGCTCAAACTGTAATGCCAAAGATCTTAGGATAAACATGCTAGAATCACAAAAACAGGTGCTAGAGACAAGAGTAAGGATGCTGGAGGCAAGACTTGAAATGGCAAGGAATCCCGACGAACACGACCACGCATGTTAGTCGGATGCAATACTCCGTGAGATGTTAGGTGACATGAAAAATTTTCGTATGTAGTAGTGTTGCTGTTGTTGTTGTTTTTGTTGTTTGTTGTGTTATTGTTGTTTTTGTTGTTTGTTGTGTTATTGTTGTTGTTGTTGTTTGTTGTGTTATTGTTGTTGTTTAATAAAATGTTGTTGTTGTTGTTTGTTGTGTTATTATCTCATGTATAACGGTATCATATCGACTCATTCGTGAAGAAGACTTCTCGTACATTAAATGTGTTGAGAATTATGTAAAGGTGGTGATCTCGACTATTATGAACTAGAGGATAATTACATGGAAGCGGGATCTCCTGAGCTCGAATCCGGTTCTAACCAATCAGGAGCAGGTTCTCGGGATCGGAAGATTCTTCAAACACTAACCAATCGGGAGCAGGTTCTCGGGATCGGAATTATTTTAAAAAATTTAAAACTAATTTAAATAATTTTTAAATTATTTTAATAATTTATAACTAATTTAAATCATAATTAATGTATTTAATATTAATTAAATAATTTAAATCATTTATAATATACATAAGATAAAGATTAAAAAAAAAATAGTTAAGGACGACATTTTCGTCCCTTTTTTCACCAAAATTTTTCACGAAAATTAAACACCCCGCCATAATTTTGAAGAATCCGCCACAGTTAGGGACGACAATGTCGTCCCTAATTTGTATCAATTATTGAGGTAAGTATACCAAATCTGCTTCAATTCGATCGACCCTAATTCTTCTTCAATTCGACAGTACATTCGACACCACCACAACCACCTTCAACACCACTATTACCCAAACCACCTTCAACACCACATTCGACGGCAGCAACACCACCACCTTCAACATATATTCAACAGCAGCAACACCACCACCGACGGTAGCACCATTGTTTAATTTTTGTTAATTTGTTTTGTGTAATTAAAGGTATGTCTTTTTTGTTAATTTTGTTTTTTAATTTTTTTTGTTAATGTGTTTTAGGGACAATGTCGTCGTCAAAAGTTTTTATTAATTAATTTGGTTAATGTAAGTTTGGTTGTTTAATTTAGGTTGTTTTTTTAAGTGTTTGTGTTTGGTTAGCTGGGACAGCCGGGAGAGCTGGGAAAGCCCCACCTCTTTTTGTAATACCTGAAATTCAGATAACACGTAAAATTACCAAATTACCCCTGATAACATAAAACCTTATTAAACAACTTATAAAATTCTGAAATAATTCCAAAACTTCTGAAATCGAACTATATCTGAAACAAACTAATTTCTGGGACAATGTTACATCATTTTAAATATTCAAAAATTAACTTACACATTTATTTAAAATTCCAAAAATATACAATTTAGCTAAATAATATGTTTAATTCTTTTTAATTACATAATATGTAAAATAAATTAGGAAAGGTCTAACAAAATCAATCCTAATTATCCTATGATACTAAATACCAAAAATACAGATTTCTGCCCCCCCTTAGTCGGTTTCTACAAGATAAAAACAAATCTTTTATTCTTTCACAAAAACCTAATCGCAAAACTAGAACATAAACCCTAGCGATCAAAATAATTCGACCAAGGCTATCACAGAAATTCTGGACGTGTACAAGTATTTTTCTGGGGTTCTTGGAGGTGCAAGGAAGCTAGGAAAATTAAGGGTTGCTGCGTGTTTTCTTTGGTTCGTTCTTGTTCTTTATTTCTTGTCGAATTGATCAAAAGCAAGGTAATAATTCATACGATTTAATCACATGTTTTAAAATTAATATGGCAATTTTCATGTGATCTTTACATATTATATAACTCATATAAATTATATGAATCGAAGCATGCATGCTAATCTATGCGTATGAAAATATAATGGTCATAAAACACGTAAATCACAAAAATATGTAATCCGAATTTCTGGACATGATAGCTATTTTATTTAGACCTCATATGATGTATTAGACCTGGGAAAAATGATAGATCGAATTATAGTATCCTAAATTATGTCGTGTTTATTTTGATGTCTAAAACGTACGTAAATATGCAATATATGTTAAACGATTTTTCTGGGCATGCTAATTATTTTTCGTGGGTTCTTTATAAGTTATATGATCTGGGAAAAATATGAGTTTGATTTTTAGAAGCTTATATTTAACGTGGTTAATTATTGTTAAAACCGGATTTCATGAAAATAAAGAAAACAAATAAATTGGAAATCGGGGCTACTAGGGTTTGGTTTCTTGGGCATGAATCTGATCATTTAATTTTTTTTAAGGATGAATTGATGATGGTTCAATGATTGGTGAAAAGTAGGGTTTGTATTTGTTGTTAAAAAGTATAATCCGATTTGCAATAAAATGTATAAGGACCTGTTTTGCCAATTTTGAAACTTCTGGGATATTTTTGTAAGATCATATACATCTGTAAGAATGTGGGAAAAATATAACTTTGGGGTCCTAAGTGTAAATATTGCATTATAATGAATTAATGGCATATTAGGGTTTCGATTTGAAATTAATTAAAAGTGAGGGACCAAAAGTGTAAATCTGAAATTCTGAAGTTGTTTTGAGTTAATACTGATATAAAAAGGTTGTTGTGTAATTTTGAGGATTTATGGGCTAATTATGTAATTGTTATGAATTATGACTTAATATATATGTTTTGTAAACTAAAAGGACTAAATATGTAAATTCTGAATTCTGAGGGGTCAAATCTGTAGTGTACTAAATTCTGATGGGATATTCTGTAATTATGAAATATAATATGCTTGGTTGGTAATTATGGATATTGTAGGGTTTAATTTGTAAAATATGTAATTATAAGGTTGATTTTGTAAATTGTGTAACTAAAGGGGTGTAATCTGTAAATTGTGAAACTTAAGGGAATAAAATGTAATTCTGAATAAAATGAGTGTATAATTCTGTAACTTAAAGTATTTTCACTAATGCCCTTGGAAACTTATGAAGTTACATTTAAAACCCTAAACTTTGTATAATTGTCATTTAAAACCCTAAACTTCTGTAACTTGATAAAATATACTGTTATCCCCTAATAATCTTTGAATCAGGGTTAAACCTAATCTGAAATGATAATATATGTTAATTTTGAAAACCTGCTAATTATGGGAACTTACTAAATCTGGAAAGTTACTAAAAATAGAAAGTACATAAAATGAAGAGATAAACTAAAAGGAATATCTGAATAAGAAACTTTAGTAATTCTGTCTTCCTCTTCCTTAGGTGTGAAGAAGGAGAAGTCGTGATTTTCTTTCTGTGTTTGTTGGTTTATCTGATGTGCTAATAAGGTACAGATATTCTGCCCTATTTCAGTAAGGGTTTCTTTCCCTTTTCTCTCAGTATTTCATTTTCCTTATTAGGATTCCCTATACCATTGCTATGTTCCCCTCTGTTTGTGTATCTCTCCTGTGATCTGTTTATCTTGAATCTTTGTTTGAACCTTCTGCTATGATTTTCTATTCTGGACCTTTGTTTAAAACTCTGATTTGAACCTTTGATATTCTGGACTTTAACATGAACCTTTTTGCCATGTACCCTTAAGACATGACTTTCTGATTTTGATAGTTCATTTGACCTCTGATCTTTGATCTACAGTTTGATATCTGAGCCAATCACTAGGCATGAGGGTTTCATGTCCATGTCATTGATGCACCTTTGACATGACTCTAGGGCAGGAGAGTGATGACCTGTTCCGTCCCTGATTTATTTTATCTGGTGTGTTAAGGAGTTTCTGGCCACCGGGGGCGCATGGATGCATCCTAGTTCTGAATCTGTTATCTGTTATCTGTTATCTGTTTATGTATATTTTTATTATTATATCTGGTGACTGATGGTGTGTGCGATACACGTCACTCACATTATCTGGGAGTTAGCCACTCTACACAGGTTTGTTGCATTATATGGTATTATCTGTTATCTGGGCTCGTGATGGATTTCTGTTTTCCCTAAACCTGATTTGTTTCATTATCTCTTTTTCATTCTTTTCTTGTTCTTTATTTCTTTTCCTATTCTTTCACTTTGATTCTGTATCTGTATGATCTGTATTCCTGATTTGTTCTGTACTGCTATCTGTTATCGTTTCTGTTTATCTATATATCTGTTCACTGAGCTCTCGTAGCTCAGCCGCATTTCTTTTCCTGCGGCAGGTACTTAAGCTAGGAAGCTGGGTTTTAGCTTTGGGATGAGAGCAATCTGATTTGGAGTTTTGACCTTAGTGATTTTAGCTTTACCATCTGGATTTCTATTTACTTTGATATGCCATTGTTTAGGCATTTGAATATTGGATTGTGTACTTCAGTTATTTTGTCTTGCATTTGATATAAGTCATGTTGACTTATTTTGGATTTAATGTTAAGACTTCCGCTGTTTTATTATTGAATGTTATGTTTGTTCTGATATGAAGCCATATATTTGTGACATCTTTGCCCTTGTCGGGTTGGGGTGTTACAATTTGTGGTATCAGAGCAACAGGCATCCGAAACCCGTAGGCTTAGGCCATTGACCTGTGAGGATTGGGTAGACATTAGGTTTCCTTTCGCGTACTCTTTTTCCTTATTCTGCTCTGTCATATTCTGCTTGATCTGACTAATCGTCTTCTTAATTCTATAGATGGTTAACACTCGTCATCAGGAGTATAATGCTGGAGGGGATGCTGAAATCCCCAATCTGGAGGCTTTGGTGGCTAATGCTATAGCCAATCTGTTACCCGGCCTTAACACTGATGCGGTGATCAACCGGCTTATCAGTGGTGGAGCTAGTTCATCTGGAGGTGCTGGTAGTTCTTCTGGTGGTGGGGGCCGACCCACTACCATTAATGGGTGGCTTGAGAGTTTCAATAAACTCAAGCCGTTGTCTTTCAGTTCTGCTGCTACTCCTCATGCTGCAGAGGACTGGATTACCCACATGGAGAAACTGTTTGAGGTGCTAGGTTGTGAGGACGAGTTTAAGACTCGTCTGGCTGTGTTTAAGCTTGAAGGTGATGCACTTAACTGGTGGAAGGCGCACAAGGCAGCTAAAGGAGGCGATCCGTATGTTCTTGGTTGTTCTTGGGCTGATTTCCGCACTACATTCTATAATCGGTACTTCCCTGACTCTGAGCAGCAGAGGTTTATTCGGGAGTACAACACTATTTCCCAGCTAGATACTGAGACCGCAGGGGAATATCTGGAGCGGTTTCAGAGATTGGTCAGCTTTGTGGGCCCCACTGCTGGAGATTCAAGGCGTCAAGCCAAGCAATTCAAATGGGGACTCAAAAGGTGGGTGCTCGATCGTGTTCTTAATGATGAGTTTCAGGATCCGTCAGCATGTTGCGATGCAGCTCGCAACATTGAGATTTTTCATGAGGGAGTTGGTTTCAAGCGAAACCGTGATGGCGACAGGGTTCAGAATCAGAGTCAGAATCGGGACAACAAGGGGTATTCTGGTAGGAACTTTGAGCAGCGAGGTCAGTCAGATCGTGGACGTGACTATCAGGGTCAGTCAGGTAGGAGTTATGATCAGAAGAGGAACGACTCGAAGGGTCAGGATTCGAGGTCGGTTTCTAGGCAGGGGAATGATCGTCATGGACGCAGTGACAGTCAGAAGCAGTGGAAGGATCAGCCTTCCAAGGGTTATCAGCAGCAGTCTCGAGGTTCTGGATCGGGTTCTCAGGCTTTACCTCCTCCTCCTATCTGTACTACTTGTGGGAAGAGTCATCCCGGACCGTGTCGTAGGGCTTCTGGGGCATGTTTCCGATGTGGGTCTTCTGAACATCGGGTGAAAGATTGCCCTAAGCATAATCCGACCCCAGCTGTGCAGTATCTTCCTCCTCCTCCTCCTCCGAATACAGGCCGTGTGTTTTCGACTACTCGGGATCAGGCAGCTAAATCATCAGGTACCATTACTGGCATTCTGCATATTGGTGATCATACTGTATTCATATTATTTGATACCGGCGCAACACACTCTTTTATATCTGTAAAACTAGCTCAGAAACTTAAAACAACTCCAACACCATTAATAAACCAACTATCTATTTCCACCCCAATGAAACACAGTGTCCTTCTCGATCATGTATATGTTAACTGTCCCTTGCGCTTTGATGACCGGATTCGTTCGGCTAACTTACTTCCTCTGGATATGATTGATTTCGATGTCATCCTGGGCATGGATTGGTTGGCTTCCCATAGAGCTACCATTGACTGTCATGCTAGGAATGTGATTTTTGGAGATCTGAACCATCCTGAATTCGTTTATCATGGTTTTCGCCCTCTGAAATCTGTTAAAATCATCTCTGCTATGAAGGCACGGACTCTGATATCTCATGGTTGCCAAGGCTATTTGGCTTCTGTTAAGGATTCATCTGTTGAGACTTCTGATCTTTCTGATGTTCCCATTGTTTGGGATTTTACCGATGTTTTTCCTGAGAAACTTCCTGGTCTTCCTCCGGCTAGGGAAGTTGAATTTGCTATTGATCTGATTCCCGGTGCCGAACCTATCTCTAAGGCTCCGTACCGGATGGCACCTATCGAACTGAAGGAATTAAAGGATCAACTGGAAGAGTTGTTGGATTATGGTTTTATTCGCCCTAGCGTTTCGCCATGGGGTGCTCCGGTGCTTTTTGTGAAGAAGAAGGACGGTAGTATGCGGTTGTGCATTGATTATCGTGAGTTAAATCGTATTACCATCCGAAACCGTTATCCGCTTCCTCGCATTGATGATTTGTTTGATCAGCTGCAGGGAGCTAAAGTATTCTCCAAAATCGACTTGCGATCTGGTTATCACCAATTGCGGGTTAAAGAGCAGGATGTATCTAAGACTGCTTTCCGTACCCGTTATGGACACTATGAGTTTCTGGTTATGCCTTTTGGCTTAACAAATGCTCCTGCTGTGTTTATGGATTTAATGAATCGGGTCTTTCATGAATTTCTGGATAAGTTCGTCATCGTCTTCATTGATGATATTCTGGTGTATTCTAAATCGTCTGAGGAACACGAGCAGCATTTGCGTATTGTTCTGGGTATTCTGAGGCAGCAGAAATTATTCACGAAGTTTTCTAAATGTGAATTCTGGCTGAACCAAGTAGCTTTCCTTGTTCACGTTGTGTCTGCAGACGGTATCACCATGGATCCATCTAAGGTCGAGGCTATCACCAAGTGGCCGAGACCTACCACTGTGACTGAAGTCAGGAGTTTTCTGGGATTAGCTGGCTACTACCGGCGTTTTGTTGAAGGATTTTCTAAGTTAGCGTTACCTTTGACTCAGTTGATGCGGAAGGGTGAAAAGTTTGTATGGATTGATGAGCGTGAGCAGAGTTTTGAGGAGTTGAAACGGCGACTAGTGTCTGCACCTATTCTGACTTTACCATCGGGATCTGGTGGTTTCCAAATCTATAGTGATGCTTCTAAGAAGGGTTTGGGCTGTGTGCTTATGCAACACGGCAAGGTGATTGCCTATGCTTCGAGGCAATTGAAACCCTATGAAGAAAATTATCCGACTCATGATCTGGAGTTAGCGGCTGTTGTCTTTGCATTGAAAATCTGGAGACATTACTTGTATGGCGAATCGTGTGATATCTTCACTGATCACAAGAGTCTCAAATACATCTTTACTCAGAAGGAGCTTAATATGAGACAGAGGAGATGGTTAGAACTCCTCAAGGATTATGACACGAACATCCAGTATCATCCAGGTAAGGCTAATGTTGTTGCTGATGCACTTAGCTGGAAATCTGGAATGATTGCTAGCTTGGAGATTGATCCGCGTGTTCTCAAGGATTTGGAGCGTCTGGATGTTGAGTTGTGTGTTCGTCGTGATGTTGGTTACTGGGCTAGCTTAAAGATTGAGTCAAATCTGATGTTGCGTATTAAAGAGGCTCAGAAAGATGATGGTGAACTCTGGGCTATTGTTCAAAATATTAAAGAGGGTAAGCAAACTGAATTCAGAGTTGATGATGATGGAGTTGTCTGGTATGAGGATCGGTTATGTGTGCCTAATGATTCTGATCTGCGTGAGGCTGTATTAACTGAGGCTCACAGTTCTCCTTTCTCCATTCATCCTGGTTCTACCAAAATGTATCGAGACCTTAAGCAGCATTTTTGGTGGAACGGTATGAAGCAAGATGTGGCGTTATTTGTGGCTAGATGTATGACTTGTCAGCAAGTTAAGATTGAACATCAGCGGGCTAGTGGTTTGTTACAGCCTTTGGAGATTCCGGCATGGAAGTGGGATGAGATTTCCATGGACTTTGTTTCTGGTCTGCCTGTTACTCGTAAAAGACATGATGCGATTTGGGTGGTCGTTGATCGGCTAACTAAATCCGCTCATTTCTTACCTATCCGTATGACCTATAGTGTCAGTCAGTTGGCGGAGATTTTTCAGCAGGAAATCGTTAGATTGCATGGTATGCCTTCGTCTATTGTTTCTGATCGTGATCCTCGTTTCACTTCGCGTTTCTGGAAAGGACTTCATAAAGTTTGGGGCGCTCATCTTAAGTTCAGTACTGCATTTCATCCCCAAACTGATGATCAGTCTGAGAGGACCATTCAGACTTTGGAAGATATGTTACGGGCTTGTGCTTTGGAATGGACCGGTAGTTGGGATGAGTATTTGTGTTTAGTGGAGTTTGCTTATAATAACAGTTGGCATGCAAGTATCCGTATGGCTCCCTTCGAGATGTTGTATGGTAGGAAATGTAGGGCTCCTGTTTGTTGGAATGAAGTAGGTGAACGTCTGATTGAGGGACCTGAAATGGTCGAGATCACTAATGAAAAGGTAGCTGTGGCTAGAGAGAAATTGAAAGAGGCGCGTGCTCGTCAGAAGAGTTATGCTGATAAGCACCGTCGGGATCTGCAATTCAATGTAGGTGATCGGGTATTTCTGAAAGTATCTCCTTTCCGTGGTGTTAAGCGTTTTGGAATCAAGGGCAAGTTGAGTCCTCGATTTATTGGACCATTTGAAATTCTGGATCGTATTGGGGAGGTTTCTTATCGTCTGGCTTTACCTCCTCAACTATCTCATATGCATAACGTTTTTCATGTATCTCTTCTGAGGGGATACAACTATCATCCGTTGCATGTAGTATCTTATCCGCTTGATCAGATCCAACCTGATATGTCCTTGTCTGAAGAGCCGGAAGCGGTTCTGGATCGTCAGGAACGAGTCATGAGGAATAAAGTTATTCCGTTCGTAAAGATTCTTTGGAAGAACCACCCGGAGCGTGAGGCTACCTGGGAAACTGAGGAATCAATACGAGCTAGTTATCCGCATTTCTCGTTTTAATCTGGTATGTCTTGTTTTGTTTTCTGCTCTCTCTCGTTTTCCTTCTGCTTTCTGCAAATTTCGAGGACGAAATTTTTTTTGTTAGTGGGGAAGAAGTTGTAATACCTGAAATTCAGATAACGCGTAAAATTACCAAATTACCCCTGATAACATAAAACCTTTGATGTGTTTTTTTACGTCTATAATAAACTACCAAGTTTTAAATTTATATTTTGCCGAACTAACCTATAGACTCTAAACACTAACGAGCAGTGTACCCGGTCAATGTAGATAGTTTCTAGGTAAGCAAGGGTCGTTCACTAGGAGTGAGATTTCTAATATACTAATTCTAGAGGTATTCGACTCTCCTAAACTAACGTAAAGGGGGGTTCAGCCTGAGAGACTGGCACGGGTTTGGTTTTATTCTAACTAAACTAAGATAAACAAACAATACAAGTATGAAGACACCAAAGATAGGAAGAACGGGTTAGCCAAGTCTAATCCATTTTATAGTTATACATGCTTATGTCTACTTGTTTTAATTCATTCAATTGTTAATCAGCATATCAATTACGAAATTCTGTCACAATTAAGTAACTAGCCCTTGGGGCGGATATGACGAAAGATCATAGTGACTCGTCTAGCATCAATACTAACTTATTGCTTTAAACCATCTAACCTAGTTCGGTATTAAACGCTACTAGTCCTATTAGGTTGTAGACACGTTCCGTTTATGCCAAACAATGATTCCTAATAGAGATTCGGGTTAACACGCATATAACTCAACCAAAGCAACCACAATTACAGGTAGTTAAGTCACATCAATTAAAGTTATAAGGATCATAACCTAGTTACATAGACTTCTACTAGTTATAAGCAATAAACGAGTTTTTATCGACAAGCACCCAATCCAATAACAAAGCAAACACATCGAAAAAATCATAAAAACTAATAAAACTTCATAAACATGGCTAACACCTAAGGGTGTTAGCCCATAATCTCTGTAACAAAGTACATAAACATAATCATAACGAATAAAGTATGAAACATAATGAATACGATACGCTAACCGAATGATTAAGTAATATAACAATGATTAGAGATGTTCTTCAAGGATGATTAGGTCTTCAATATTGATCTTCTACTGTTTGGAGAGGCTTTGATCGTCTGGGAATGCCCCTAAGGGTTCCCAAAGATGCCCTAGTTCGTTACTGAGTTCGGTATTTATAGATTCTGAAATCTGGGTCGATACGGCGCATCTAGAGAGTTAGATGCGCCGCATCTATAAGTAAACGTAGCCTCCAAGTCTGAAACTGACCAGATACGGCGCATCTATAAATCTGATATGGAGCATCTCCCAATACGGCGCATCTAAAGACCAGATGCGCCGCATCTCCATCAGATACAGATAGATTTTCTTTTTCTCTTCGCGTGGCCGCTTGAATCACCTAAATCGGAGTCCGGATGAAGATTTTATGGCCAAAATACGAAAGCATCTTCAAGTGTCGACTTGTAATCTTGACTTCTTCATTAAGCTTCTAATCTTCACTTGATCTCTTGAATTCTTGGTAAGGATTGTATATGGCCGATACGGCGCATCGGGTTGGTCCGATGCTGCGTATCTAGGTAACTTCGCGTGGGGTCCAAGATTATAATATTCGCGAATATTCTTCAATATCTTGGATATCTGGTGAAGTCTTGAGAATGATACGCCGCATATCAGGAGCTTCATGCGGCGCATCTGGAGTAAAACAAGTTGGTTCTTCTCGTTGACCAAGGTTTCATATGCGGCGCATGGGATAAATCCATGCGGCGCATTCTTCAAAATCAGGCAATGGTCTTCAATCTCTTCATTTCAGCAGACTTTTCCAATCTTGATCATTTTGCTCCATTTTTAGTCCATAATCGCTAAGTTTCACCAAATGCTTGTTTTTAACTGAGAATTACAAAAGTAAACGATTAAGTATTAATTCTCATACATAATATAATAAAACAAGTCAAATAAATAGGATAAATGATGATAATAAAATGTACTTATTTGAGTTCATCAAATATCCCCCCACTTGAACTTTACTTGTCCCCAAGTAAACCTTAGAATTTTCTTATGAAAATGTATCCTAAAAGATGTTAGGATTTATTTTTATATCAAGCATGTATTCGTTTAATTCATAATCACACAACTAAACACTTTAACGAATTAGAAGTATAATAAAATAATTTGATAAAAGCAAATCTAATCGTTTAACTCTCCAGTCGCGACGAATATTCTATCATAAGCTTGGCAAGTATACACATCTCCCCCACTAAAGCCAAGGAATAACAAGTCTAAAGCGGTAAAAAGGGTTTTAGGCTTAAGGGTTAATTATTCTCTTTTCACTATCGATCTCAAATTCCAGAAAAGGCGACAAAATCACAAATACATGATCGAATCCACGAACACGATACTTGCAATTGCTCAAATCCTTAACTCGAATAGGCTAAAGATAGGTCCAAACTTCACCAATAATAATATATCAAAAAGGGCGACAAAATCATAAATACATAGCCGAATCCACGACTACGATACTTAAGATTGCTCAAATCCCTAATCTCAATAAATCAAAGGTTTGGTTGGATAAAGAATAATATAGGGTATGGATAATATTTGGGATATGAATTGGTGTAAAAATAAAAATAAACAAAACAAATAAATTAAAATCCTAAGTGTGGTTAATCACTATCCCAACCATCCCATGAATAAGACTCATATCATCGAATAACTCACGCTTTAACACTTGAAACACACGCTTTAGGTAGACACGAATTATACTCAACAAGATCTTAATCAAAGAATAAACCTTAATTGGCGTTCCCATAACTGCCAATTCCCATTCAATCCATAGATATAGTACAACAAATAGTGGCCATATGAACCACTTACATAACTTTACATCGTTGGTTAAAACAAACTTCCTTCTTTTTCTTTTCTTATTTTTTCGATTTTTTTTTTTTTTTTTTTTTTTTTTTTTTTTTTTTTTTTTTTTTTTTAACAACAACATATAGATGTGTAAAATTTCACCACATCACTATAATGATAATTCTGGATAATTTTTCCATACTTTTCATACTTCAGAAATAACGGTAATAGTGAAAGTAGTAAACACATGAAAAATAAACTCAAAGATATACAATATTTACTTTCACTCCAATTGCATTGTGCAATTTCCCGACCTAACCAAAGATAATGAATTACGCACACGAACACAGGTAATGTAAGGAAACACACTTTGCCTATAGCAATTAACCAACCACGGACTTTAATCTACAGGGTAGGCTAAGGTGTAAGGGTGTAACGAAACATTTTAAACATAGGTGTAAGAAACGAAAGGAATGGCTCTGAGTGTTTTTCTAGGGGTATCTTACTCTAAAAATGAGAGTAACAAAAGGGTTTATACGGGGGTTAACTAACCAGTGTAGTTAGTTAATAACACATAACATATAATAGGCTATTTGGGTGTAATCCTAGAATTTTACCAATTTAGACAAGTCATTCCAATTATATAAATAATACTCATTATGGTGGTCTCGAATAGTATACAAGCCAAGTTTTAAAGTTTACAAGTCACCGGCACACTCATAGATTTGTGAATTTTGAAAAATCACAATTTTTGAAAATAACGTCATGTGTGCAGCTATGCAACTTAGATCTTAAACAAAAACATGCTAAAAAAAATTAAATTTTGATAATTAAGCATAGATTAAAGCATATTTTTGAAAATTTAGGACAAGTAACGTTCTAATTCTCCATCCCCCCACTTAAGTTAAACAACGTCCTCGTTGTTTGTATTTAAAATTAAAAACAAGAGATAGAAAGAATTAGAACGGAGAACTCCCCTGAGATTTGCTCGGTATGATCTTCCATTGTAAACGTGCGAGCGTATATAATGCGGGAGTCCATCAACCTCTTCAATTGTCCAGACCTGTAAAAATATAGAGACCACAGAAAAAGAATCTCGAGAGCATCTCGTTAATCATTGGTTAGGAAAATAAAAATACGAAAAAATTACAGGTCAGAGTGTCGATGCGCCGTATCCATGGAATATTGGATGCGCCGCATCAACAACCTGTAGGAAATATTAAACTGCAAATCATCAGGTCAGTCGATACGCCGTATCTTATAGAAAAAGATACGCCGTATTGAACCTGGAATAAATACGAATCAGAATAAAAGATGCGTCGCATCCTTAACCAGGGATGCGCCGCATTAAATAAACTGACAGAAAGTTTTAAAGTCAAAAATAAAAATGCAGAAAATAAAATAAGATATGACCAGTGCAGGCGATGCGTCGCATCTAAGGATTGAGATGCGCCGTATCTTCGGCAGGTCTGACAGACTCGACACAGAACAGAAAATTAAAAGATAAATCCGGGTTGTCTCCCGGTCAGCACTTGTCTTTATTCCAGAGTCTTCAAGTTAGACTCACGTTCAGCTCTTTAATACCGATCACATTTGAAAGGTTGACTTTCCGCCTCTAGTTGTAATCCCTTTCAAATCATGTTTTACCAAAAGAACTTTGTTAAGCACCGTTGACAATTGGTGCACTCAATTACCAATCCATTAATCATGTTTTGTTGTTCCTTTAGCAAGATATCCTTTCATTGACATATCTTCCATAGCAAAACCTGTTATCATAGGTAAAATCGTCAGTAGCATCTGTTCGCTAGAATATTAATGAATTTAGAAATGAATATAAAGAATAAAAATGGCTGATATCTGCGGACGATGCGCCGTATCCATAAAGTTGGATACGCCGTATCTTATTACGTTAAAATATAATCAGATTTTTATTCAGAAAGTAGATACGCCGCATATAAATTAGGATGCGCCGTATCGAGTTAAATTATCAAAAATCAACTATATTTATTAAAATTAAATGCGTCGTATTAACAAAAGTTAATGCGCCGTATTTTTGTTACGTTTCAAAATACAAGATCTTTGATTCAGAAGATGCGCCGTATCGATAGAGATCGATGCGTCGTATCTATTTAATAATTCGAGAAACTGTTTTTAATTTAAATAGAAAATACGCCGTATCTGTTAAAACAGATGCGTCGTATGTCGGTTATGGTTTAATTTTTTTTTTTTTTTTTTTGATTAAAAACAGAATACGGCGCCAAGGGGATAGATGCGCCGTACTCGAATTATTAAATGCGCTGCATATAAAATTAAAACGCCATACGCCGCATCTAGAATACAGATGCGCCGTATCGTTTGTATCAGCAGAATACAGCGACAGCAGTCATGCAGAAAAAACAAATAAAAACAAACACAAGAAAATAAAATAAACTAAAAAAGAAAATAAAAGACAAGCATGGGTTGCCTCCCAAGAAGCGCTTGTTTTTGTTCGAGTCACGAGCCTGACTCCACCCTTATTTACTAGGTAATAGGGTGTACGTCCCCCCACTTGTAATGAAGTGCGGGTGAAAATAGCAATAAACACTATAAGAGTGTAAATTTGCTATAGTAGAAAGAAATGTCAAATAAAAATGGTACCTTAGTGGGTAGTGATCTCCACTCATTACCTTTCTGGATTTGGTTGATAAATTAGATGTCTTGAACATTCCACATGAGAGACTAATATATTGAGGGTGCAAGAATTGTTCTTCATTAATCTTGTCAGTAGTTAGGCGTCCCTCAGCTTCTATACAAGATGTGAAAGAGTCTATGGCGAGTATCGTTTCGAGCTCCTCTTCTTTCCATGTAGATTCGAAAGTTTCTTGCTCTTCAACCATGGTGTTATCCAAGAGCTCATCATCTAATTCTTTTGTAGGTTCAACCAAAATTTGGTGGATAACATTAACAGGTGCTAGTTGTGTGTCATCGTGTGGTGTGATGTCTATGATAGGTTGTAAGGTAACAGATTCCACCACATCGTCATTCGGCTTTGCAACCTGTTTAGAAACACTAACAATGTCATTAGTAAAAATAAAAGGAGAATCAAGGGTGTTACCTATTTGTGTCGTAGATTCCACATGAGCTTGGGTTTTTGTTCTTTTATCCGTTGATTCCTAGCTTTCATCTTCTTTATTTTCTTCTTGTATGGCTTCTTTTTGTTTTCCACCTTCGGTCTTCCAGTGAAAGGAATGGGTATGCATCCACTCTTTATTCGTCCAGGGAAAGGGCCGGGTGGGATATATGGTTCACTTACCTTAAAGCATTCAGGAAAAGGGACGGATGGTGGAATATTGCTAAAGTAAGTTCTTCCATTTTTTTCCCATTGATATTGTACCTCCGGTTTTGGCCTAGGAAAAGGGAAAGGTTTATGTTGGTTAGCCCGAAACCTGTTTAGCCTTTCTGAGTCCGTGAGATCTGAATTCCTATTTTCTTCCTGAGAATCCACAAGAAGGTTATCTATTGTTTCCTTGTCATCATGCTTAAATCCGGAATTACTTATCTCATCATGTTGTGGTTGTACATTATCACGTATAATAGCATCAATCTCATTACATCCTTCCACCATACTCTTTTCTTTTGTTGTGACACTAAGTATGCTTATAATATTACGGCAATGTTCTTCAATACGATGTATTGAATCCGTAGTATTTTTATTGTGCTCTTTAAGTGATTCATGATAACTTGTGTCTACCAACTCTTTTCTTGATAGTTCACCATCTTTTATAAGTTTAGAAACGGCTTCTTTGAAGTCATAGATCTCTTTTTGTGGTGGTGGAGTTGGTGGGTAAGGTGAGTGAGGTCCATTGCATCCCTTGTAGCGATTATCGATGGTATATATCCTTTCATTCATCTTATTTATTTCCCTGCCAAGGTTATCTATTTGAACAGTAATTGTAGCTAAAATTTCAGAATCATCATTACCTGTATGTCTTTTGAATGCCCCATCATACCATCTTAAACAGTGGTCAGCTCTTTCATGTATAGCGGTTAAGGCGTCTTTAGCATTCATTTTAGGTATAAAACTCTGAGAATCTAAAATCATCCGAGTAGCCACATCCAAACCCATATAGAACGCAATCACAACCTGCATGTCAGTTAAATAATGTTGAGGACATTTAAAAAGTAATTCTTTAAACCTGTCCCACGCCAAATAAAGCGTTTCTTCCGGTCTTTGCTTAAAGTTGTTGATTTCTTGAACCTTCTTTGCAGTCATTAATGGAGGATGATACTTGTTCAAAAATTTAGCCTTCAGATCGGCCCATGTAGTGATGCTTCTAGCAGGAATAGTTTTAATCCATCGATATGCTTGTCCAGTGAGTGAAATCGGGAATACTCGTAACATTATATGGTCTTTCCCTACATGAGGTGTATGAAACAAATCAACGATCTCGACCACTTTTTCAACATGCTCATTAGCATCCTCATTTTCTGCACCACTGAAAGCATTATCGCGTAGCTCCTTTAGAAAGTGCCCTTTTAATTCAAACCTGGTTTCTCTCATGGATTTTGTGTACCACTTTTCTTCATCGTATCTTGCATATTGAAAATATTCTTCCATGGTCAGTTCATTAATGTTTTTCTCGATCACCATGATTTCCTGAAAAACAAAACAACCAAGAAGAACAACAGTAGACCAAACAAAAAAAAAATAATAATAATAATAATAAAAATAAAAATACTAAAAACTAATTAACCACTAAAAATAAAATAAAATAAAAACTAAAAATATTTTTGGGTCACAGAAGGTCGATACGCCGTATCTAACAGACAATAGATACGCCGTATGCAATACAAGTTAATACGCCGTATCCAACAGACAATGGATACGCCGTATTAGCTTCCTGTAATTTTTTTTTTTTTTAAATTTAAATTTAAACACTAAATCACACAAACTAAAAAAAATTTTGCCCACAGAACGTCAATACGCCGTATTCACAGACAAGAATACGCCGTATTGAAACAGAAAGATGCGCCGTATTCACAGACAAGAATACGCCGTATCTCCCTTCTGAGACAGACACACAGAATATAAACAAACTAACAGACAAACAAACCAAACACACAAAAACAAACTAAAAACAGAAAATACCAATAAAACTAGCAAATAGATAAATTCACTCCCCGGCAGCGGCGCCAAAAACTTGATGTGTTTTTTTACGTCTATAATAAACTACCAAGTTTTAAATTTATATTTTGCCGAACTAACCTATAGACTCTAAACACTAACGAGCAGTGTACCCGGTCAATGTAGATAGTTTCTAGGTAAGCAAGGGTCGTTCACTAGGAGTGAGATTTCTAATATACTAATTCTAGAGGTATTCGACTCTCCTAAACTAACGTAAAGGGGGGTTCAGCCTGAGAGACTGGCACGGGTTTGGTTTTATTCTAACTAAACTAAGATAAACAAACAATACAAGTATGAAGACACCAAAGATAGGAAGAACGGGTTAGCCAAGTCTAATCCATTTTATAGTTATACATGCTTATGTCTACTTGTTTTAATTCATTCAATTGTTAATCGGCATATCAATTACGAAATTCTGTCACAATTAAGTAACTAGCCCTCGGGGCGGATATGACGAAAGATCATAGTGACTCGTCTAGCATCAATACTAACTTATTGCTTTAAACCATCTAACCTAGTTCGGTATTACACGCTACTAGTCCTATTAGGTTGTAGACACGTTCCGTTTATGCCAAACAATGATTCCTAATAGAGATTCGGGTTAACACGCATATAACTCAACCAAAGCAACCACAATTACAGGTAGTTAAGTCACATCAATTAAAGTTATAAGGATCATAACCTAGTTACATAGACTTCTACTAGTTATAAGCAATAAACGAGTTTTTATCGACAAGCACCCAATCCAATAACAAAGCAAACACATCGAAAAAATCATAAAAACTAATAAAACTTCATAAACATGGCTAACACCTAAGGGTGTTAGCCCATAATCTCTGTAACAAAGTACATAAACATAATCATAACGAATAAAGTATGAAACATAATGAATACGATACGCTAACCGAATGATTAAGTAATATAACAATGATTAGAGATGTTCTTCAAGGATGATTAGGTCTTCAATATTGATCTCCTACTGTTTGGAGAGGCTTTAATCGTCTGGGAATGCCCCTAAGGGTTCCCAAAGATGCCCTAGTTCGTTACTGAGTTCGGTATTTATAGATTCTGAAATCTGGGTCGATACGGCGCATCTAGAGAGTTAGATGCGCCGCATCTATAAGTAAACGTAGCCTCCAAGTCTGAAACTGACCAGATACGGCGCATCTATAAATCTGATATGGAGCATCTCCCAATACGGCGCATCTAAAGACCAGATGCGCCGAATCTCCATCAGATACAGATAGATTTTCTTTTTCTCTTCGCGTGGCCGCTTGAATCACCTAAATCGGAGTCCGGATGAAGATTTTATGGCCAAAATACGAAAGCATCTTCAAGTGTCGACTTGTAATCTTGACTTCTTCATTAAGCTTCTAATCTTCACTTGATCTCTTGAATTCTTGGTAAGGATTGTATATGGCCGATACGGCGCATCAGGTTGGTCCGATGCGGCGTATCTAGGTAACTTCGCGTGGGGTCCAAGATTATAATATTTGCGAATATTCTTCAATATCTTGGATATCTGGTGAAGTCTTGAGAATGATACGCCGCATATCAGGAGCTTCATGCGGCGCATCTGGAGTAAAACAAGTTGGTTCTTCTCGTTGACCAAGGTTTCATATGCGGCGCATGGGATAAATCCATGCGGCGCATTCTTCAAAGTTAGGCAATGGTCTTCAATCTCTTCATTTCAGCAGACTTTTCCAATCTTGATCATTTTGCTCCATTTTTAGTTCATAATCGCTAAGTTTCACCAAATGCTTGTTTTTAACTGAGAATTACGAAAGTAAACGATTAAGTATTAATTCTCATACATAATATAATAAAACAAGTCAAATAAATAGGATAAATGATGATAATAAAATGTACTTATTTGAGTTCATCAACCTTATTAAACAACTTATAAAATTCCGAAATAATTCCAAAACTTCTGAAATCGAACTATATCTGAAACAAACTAATTTCTGGGACAATGTTACATCATTTTAAATATTCAAAAATTAACTTACACATTTATTTAAAATTCCGAAAATATACAATTTAGCTAAATAATATGTTTAATTCTTTTTAATTACATGATATGTAAAATAAATTAGGAAAGGTCTAACAAAATCAATCCTAATTATCCTATGATACTAAATACCGAAAATACAGATTTCTGCCCCCCCCCCCCTTAGTCGGTTTCTACAAGATAAAAACAAATCTTTTATTCTTTCACAAAAACCTAATCGCAAAACTAGAACATAAACCCTAGCGATCAAAATAATTCGACCAAGGCTATCACAGAAATTCTGTATGTGTACAAGTATTTTTTTGGGGTTCTTGGAGGTGCAAGGAAGCTAGGAAAATTAAGGGTTGCTGCGTGTTTTCTTTGGTTCGTTCTTGTTCTTTATTTCTTGTCGAATTGATCAAAAGCAAGGTAATAATTCATACGATTTAATCACATGTTTTAAAATTAATATGGCAATTTTCCTGTGATCTTTACATGTTATATAACTCATATAAATTATATGAATCGAAGCATGCATGCTAATCTATGCGTATGAAAATATAATGGTCATAAAACACGTAAATCACAAAAATATGTAATCCGAATTTTTGGACATGATAGCTATTTTATTTAGACCTCATATGATGTAATAGACCTGGGAAAAATGATAGATCGAATTATAGTAGCCTAAATCATGTCGTGTTAATTTTGATGTCTAAAACGTACGTAAATATGCAATATATGTTAAACGATTTTTCTGGGCATGCTAATTATTTTTTGTGGGTTATTTATAAGTTATATGATCTGGGAAAAACATGAGTTTGATTTTTAGAAGCTTATATTTAACGTGGTTAATTATTGTTAAAACCGGATTTCATGAAAATAAAGAAAACAAATAAATTGGAAATCGGGGCTACTAGGGTTTGGTTTCTTGGGCATGAATCTGATCATTTAATTTGTTTTAAGGATGAATTAATGATGGTTCAATGATTGGTGAAAAGTAGGGTTTGTATTTGTTGTTAAAAAGTATAATCCGATTTGCAATAAAATGTATAAGGACCTGTTTTGCCAATTTTGAAACTTCTGTGATATTTTTTTAAGATCATATACATCTGTAAGAATGTGGGAAAAATATAACTTTGGGGTCCTAAGTGTAAATATTGCATTATAATGAATTAATGGCATATTAGGGTTTCGATTTGAAATTAATTAAAAGTGAGGGACCAAAAGTGTAAATCTGAAATTCTGAAGTTGTTTTGAGTTAATACTGATATAAAAAGGTTGTTGTGTAATTTTGAGGATTTATGGGCTAATTATGTAATTGTTATGAATTATGACTTAATATATATGTTTTGTAAACTAAAAGGACTAAATATGTAAATTCTGAATTCTGAGGGGTCAAATCTGTAGTGTACTAAATTCTGATGGGATATTCTGTAATTATGAAATATAATATGCTTGGTTGGTAATTATGGATATTGTAGGGTTTAATTTGTAAAATATGTAATTATAAGGTTGATTTTGTAAATTATGTAACTAAAGGGGTGTAATCTGTAAATTGTGAAACTTAAGGGAATAAAATGTAATTCTGAATAAAATGAGTGTATAATTCTGTAACTTAAAGTATTTTCACTAATGCCCTTGGAAACTTATGAAGTTACATTTAAAACCCTAAACTTTGTATAATTGTCATTTAAAACCCTAAACTTCTGTAACTTGATAAAATATACTGTTATCCCCTAATAATCTTTGAATCAGGGTTAAACCTAATCTGAAATGATAATATATGTTAATTCTGAAAACCTGCTAATTATGGGAACTTACTAAATCTGGAAAGTTACTAAAAATAGAAAGTACATAAAATGAAGAGATAAACTAAAAGGAATATCTGAATAAGAAACTTTAGTAATTCTGTCTTCCTCTTCCTTAGGTGTAAAGAAGGAGAAGTCGTGATTTTCTTTCTGTGTTTGTTGGTTTATCTGATGTGCTAATAAGGTACAGATATTCTGCCCTATTTCAGTAAGGGTGTTTCTTTCCCTTTTCTCTCAGTATTTCATTTTCCTTATTAGGATTCCCTATACCATTGCTATGTTCCCCTCTGTTTGTGTATCTCTGCTGTGATCTGTTTATCTTGAATCTTTGTTTGAACCTTCTGCTATGATTTTCTATTCTGGACCTTCGTTTAAAACTCTGATTTGAACCTTTGATATTCTGGACTTTAACATGAACCTTTTTGCCATGTACCCTTAAGACATGACTTTCTGATTTTGATAGTTCATTTGACCTCTGACCTCTGACCTACAGTTTGATATCCGAGCCAATCACTAGGCATGAGGGTTTCATGTCCATGTCATTGATGCACCTTTGACATGACTCTAGGGCAGGAGAGTGATGACCTGTTCCGTCCCTGATTTATTTTATCTGGTGTGTTAAGGAGTTTCTGGCCACCGGGGGCGCATGGATGCATCCTAGTTCTGAATCTGTAATCTGTTATATGTTATCTGTTATTTGTTTATGTATATGTTTATTATTATATCTGGTGACTGATGGTGTGTGCGATACACGTCACTCACATTATCTGGGAGTTGGCAACTCTACACAGGTTTGTTGCATTATATGGTATTATCTGTTATCTGGGCTCGTGATGGATTTCTGTTTTCCCTAAACCTGATTTGTTTCATTATCTCTTTTTCATTCTTTTCTTGTTCCTTATTTCTTTTCCTATTCTTTCACTTTGATTCTGTATCAGTATGATCTGTATTCCTGATTTGTTCTGTACTGCTATCTGTTATCGTTTCTGTTTATCTATATATCTGTTCACTGAGCTCTCGTAGCTCAGCCGCATTTCTTTTCCTGCGGCAGGTACTTAAGCTAGGAAGCTGGGTTTTAGCTTTGGGATGAGAGCAATCTGATTTGGAGTTTTGACCTTAGTGATTTTAGCTTTGCCATCTGGATTTCTATTTACTTTGATATGCCATTGTTTAGGCATTTGAATATTGGATTTTGTACTTCAGTTATTTTGTCTTGCATTTGATATAAGTCATGTTGACTTATTTTGGATTTAATGTTAAGACTTCCGTTGTTTTATTATTGAATGTTATGTTTGTTCTGATATGAAGCCATATATTTGTGACATCTTTGCCCTTGTCGGGTTGGGGTGTTACACTTTTCCCTTTTCTTCTCTTCCTCTATTTCAGCCATGAACTAGGCATATAATTTAATTACTTTAAATTGTGCTAGGGATAATATATTGCCGTATTTTCGGTTTGTTTATGATGTAACTTAAGGATTGTTGTGGATGCTTTGCTAGATTGTCTTGAAATTTGTCATGGTTGTTGGCTTGTTACTAGTAAATAAGCTAGTTTACGGAACTGAGTTTATGTATGAATGTTAGTCGTGTTTAGTTTTCAGTGGTTAGTTGTGGTAGCCTAATAGTTGGTTTCGTGGTACTGGTTTTGTGAGTTTTCAGTGGTTAGTTGTAGTAGTCGGATAGTTGGTGTCGTGGTACTGGTTTTGTGAGGATGGATTCTATAGGATAGGATTTGGTGGATGGAACTACTAAGCACTGATGCTGAAACAAGTCCCTTTGTGCTTGATAGCCTAAAATCAATGTTAAATTGGTTTAGTATATCAAATTGACATTCTTGTATTCCATCATTCTAATGTCCTGTGTAGACAAGTGTGTTCATAGTATTAAGAATTTTATTCTGCTTAGAAAGTGACCGGCTTTATATTAATGGAAAATTACTCCGCTATTGTTGGTGGCATAAAATCTTGACTAATCTGGGTGATACTATAACAACTTGTCACCTTCGGTATAACTAGGTCGACCTGTATTGGAAGTTTTATAGTAACAGATGGAATGCGAAAGATTTTGCTTCATGATATGTGTACGTAACAAGAGTTGATGTTTGGTGTTTTCAAGATATAACAACAATGTTGTGCTCCATTTTTTTTTTTTTTTTTTTTTTTTTTTTTTTTTTTTTTTTTTTGATTTTCTTACACGAAAACTACACATTATTTTGCTAGCACCATTTTACAGATATGTGTCCTTGTACTTGCAATTTGGTGTTTACACGAAAACTACACATTATTGTGTGTTCTTGTACTTGTAATTTTACAGATGGCGTGTGTAGCTCCTAAATCACACGGCGGGGATGCTGGTAGTGATCCACCGAGACGACCCTATTTTACTACGTCGGGCTATTGCACAGGTAAGAAATTGTGATTTTTATTTTACATTTTTTATTGATAAAACTAAATTTTTTACTTGTATTTTCACGACTCAATAACTTATATTTGTAGGTTCGATGATGGCGGGTGAGACCTCAAATCGGGCCTTAAAGAGGGCGCTTAAAGAGAATAATAATCAACCTTTGCCGATCAGCTTTGATTACGATGATCAAGGCACCTTCTCACCTGTAGGCACGTATGCACCGCAGTTGAGTAGTCTTATCGGGGAACAAGTTAGGCCACTTCCCCTTGACTGCGAGTGGGAACAAATTCCTAAGGCTCATATATTTCCCGCACTCGAGGTATTAATTGTTTATTTTATTTCTATTCTTATTGTTATCGACCGTTTAGATATGCGTGTTATATTTAAATTGTGTGTTTATTTAAATGCGTATATTTATTTGCAGACCTATTTCAACATCGCACCTTGGTTAAACGACGAGCGCCGAGTGACGGTTGGGGAGTGTGTATATACGGTGGGGGAAAGGGTATCTCTTGGGCTGAAACTTCAGATGCGGTTACTATATCGCAAAAATAAACACAGGATCAAGTCTCGATACTTTGATACACATGAGAACCCCGCGGCGATAAGGGAACAGCCGCCGCTGCCGCCGAAAGTGTGGCTTAACAGAAGCCGAGAGGAATGGGAGATGTTGGTCGACTGGTGGTCCAAACCGGAACGGATGGCAAGATCTGCCAAAAATGCAGATAACCGAGCTAAAAACAAGATACTAACTCACCAAGGGAGACAATCGTTCGTACAAGGAAGAAACGATTATGTAAGACTCATTATAATTTTTGTGATTTTTAATGGTCTATATATAGTTTATATATAGCTCGTTATTAATTTATTTTATATTGTATGTATAGAGGGTTAAGAATGCGGGGAAAAATGAAGACCTCATCGAAACATGGAGGAGGGGCATTCAAGAAAGGGCAAATTTAAAACAAAAGAAAACGAGACGGCTTATGTAAGTAATTTATCTCTTTAACATTCGTCATTAAGATCAAGCTACTTCTTGTTTTTTTTTACTTACTTGTTTTTAACATACCTTTTTTTTTTTTTTTTTTTTTTTTTCCCCACAGATGGAGATGAAGTCACTTTGGGATTAAGTTAAATCCAGTACACACCCGTTGATGACCGAGCAAGAGATATTGGATCAAGTAGTTCCGAGTGACAACCGCCAGAATATGTCGGGCATGGGCAAAGCTTCATCCAGGTCCGCACATCGGCCGGCTGCACAAGATTATATTACTCGTCAGCATATGTCGGAGGTGTTGAGGCGAGAGGAGCAGGAGAAAGAGTTGTTCAGGAGGCAAGCTCTCGAGGCGCAACAACGGGCTCAAGTGGCCGAGAATGAGGCTAGATTGGCTAGGGAACATGCTACCGGGGTTTTTTCTCCACAAGTCGCCTTCGAATCTTTCATTGGGCAGTTTATGAGCCACTACAACAGCCAAGGTAATCCATTTCCCGTTCCCTTTCCCTCATTTCCCCCACCTGCTCCATTTCCCGGCCCTTTTCCCTTTCCCGGCCCTACTGCTCTCTGAGCTCCCTTTTTCAACCCTAATAATTCTTCCTTTGACAATTGTTATCGTCCCTCCTTTCCCGACTCTACTACATGCCCGGGTTCTAGTTCTAACCCGGGTTCTAGTGCTAATTATGCAATGCCGCCACCCGACCTTAACAAATACATCTTACAAAATAATCCTCATTTGAGCCGCATTCCCGAGAATAATAATGCTAGTAGTGGTGAGGAGGAGCAGGCGGAGGAGGAGGCGAAGGAGAAGGGGGAGGAGGAGGAGGAGGAGGCGGGTTCTGACGAGCAGTCGGACTAGGAGTAGGCGTAGGGATGATGTAAGATCTTATTATTTTTGTTAACTTTATGAATTGTTAGTAACTTTGAAGAATGATATATATTGTCGAATGCTATCGTGGATTTGAGGAATGTTATATATTGTGTTAACTTTATTAGTAAATTTGTGACTTGTTAGTTTAATTTGTATCGTATTTGTCGAATGCTATCGTTGATTTGAGGAATGCATGGTATATATTGAATCATTTAGTAAATTGGTATTGTATCATATTGTCGAATTGATATTGCGGATTGTGGTTGATTAAAGGTTTTCTTTTAATAGATATTTTCGGGAAAAAAATCCGGAAAAAATCTGGAAATGCAGGTTCTGCTGCATTTTTTTTTGGCATCCAGGGAAAATAGGGACGACAATGTCGTCCCTAAATTTAACAATACATGTCGTCCCATTTTTTTTACTGCCACATCATCTGTCCCTACTGATTTAATTTTAAATAATTTAAACACTTTGGGACGAGAATCTAGTCCGAAATTTTTTTTTTTCATTCCTTTTTGTTTTTAAAAAATATTTTCTTATTTAATTAAAAATAGTAAAGAAAGTAAAAAAGAAAAAGAAAAAATAATGGGACAAGAATATCGTCCCTTTTTGCATCAGATATCTCATCCCATTTTGTATTTTAAGAGTTGAATTTATAATGGGTCCCATAAAAATGTCGTCCAAAATTTTCATTACATTTGTCGTCCCAAATTTTTTTGGGACAAGAAAAAAGGGACTAGCAAAATGGGACGAGATGTCATGCCATTTTGTGTTTGGGACGATGCCCTTTGTTGATTTTGGACGAGAATATCGTCCTAAAACTCAGTTTTTTTTTGTAGTGAATTGATATTGAACAAAACCGCGTAAGATACTTTTTGTTACACGCTTATATAAGAATCTTATTTAAAACTTTAAGAGTTTGGTACGTTAGTAACACAATAAAGAAAATGACGTCAATGGCATACAATACAATAAAGCGCTAAAGGATGTAAAGTAGATTTAAATATTACTAGTGCATGTATGCATGTATTGTATGACGATATAAAGTGATCGAAGAAAAACCATTACAGTATAATCAAATCAAAGAATAACTAAAAAGAAATGATATTTACGGGACGTACGTTACTTTTATACATTCCATTCTCATTAAATAATTAATCAAATACTATTTCCATCACCGATATAATATCCCCATTTCATTTACCTTACACAGAGAAATTCCATACCCGGCACCAATTCCCTGACCCTACCCTACACATCGGTATGTTGGAAGTGGAAACGGCGGCTGGTTGAGCCAGTGGAGCAGGCGCAACTGGCCCTATTGAATAGTCTGCTTACTGAGTCACCTATTGTGTATTCTGATCGTTCGAATAAGTGGCGCTGGCTTGGAAATTCGGATGGGAATTTTTCGGTGGCTGAAGTAAAAAGGTTCCTGTTATCCGGGATTGATGCTAGTAATAACTTTGTGATGAAATGGTGTAAGTGGATTCCTATCAAGTGCAATGTGTTTGTGTGGCGTGCGGCTTTAGGTGGGATTCCGACGTCTGTATCTTTGATAAAGAGGCATGTTCCGGTTGCGGATCCTATGTGCCAGACCTGTGGGCATGGCGAGGAGTCGGTGGATCACATTTTTACTTCTTGTTTGGTGGCTTCGAATCTGTGGCAGGGTATGAGCCAGTGGTGCAAGGTTCCAAACATTTATGTTTTTTCCTTTGGTGATTTGCTCGAGCAACATAACTTCGCGGGTTTAAAGGGCATGGCTAAAGAGGCGTTCCAAGGTCTGATCTTGATTGGTTGTTGGGCGCTTTGGAAGGCTAGGAACGAGCTTAGGTTCTCTAATAAGGCGGTGCGGGCTAGTGAAATTCTGAGTGAGGTAAAGGCGGTGGGATATTTATGGTTCTCTAATAGAGGTAGATTAAAATCGATATCATGGAAAGATTGGTGTAAATTTAGTTTCATGTAAGTAGCGTTGTTTTTGGGGTCGCTCGTGTGGTTTCTATTGAAAGTTATAGTTCAAAAAAAAATGTAAAGAATTTGCATGTTTAGGTAATTGGCTGGACAAGTTTGAACATCAAATGATAACAAGTTTGAACATTTCTTTTGCTGACTTTGTTTACTTTTGTCACCTCCTCCAACATGTTTGACTTCTCTACACTATAAATACCTTGTTTATGCGGTTATGCCCTCTAGCTCACAACAAAAACAATATCCAATACAACTCCACTGCAAACCACAAAACAAATAAGAATATTATCTAGGGATGGATAGCAAAAAGTCCATTTTGTTTATTGTCTTGTTAGCCACCTTGATCACACTGGCACTAGGCCAAACCCGAGTTGGGTTTTACCGAACCTCATGCCCACGAGTGGAAACCATCGTGCAGACTGCGGTCCGGTCGCCATCAACTCCAACCCAACAATTGCACCTGGTTTACTAAGAATGTTCTTTCATGATTGCTTTGTTAATGGATGTGACGCATCTATTCTAATTGATGGTGCCTCTTCTGAGAAAACCGCTGGCCCGAATTCCCTCTTGAGAGGCTTTGAAGTTATTGATGATGCAAAGACGCAGCTGGAAACTGCCTGTCCTGGGGTGGTCTCTTGTGCTGACATTCTTGCCCTCGCTGCCCGTGATTCTGTAGTACAGGTACTTAAATAGTTACCATTATCTCAATATATATTCGTTAAATCATTTTATGATGCCATGCATACGAAGTTGCATTACATGGCTAGGTGGCTTACAATAAAATTTTCTCACATTGCAGACCGGAGGAACAAGCTGGCAAGTTCCATTAGGTCGCAGAGATGGATTAGTTTCAACGGCGTCTGATACTGCGAGTCTGCCTGGATTCAATGAGCCTATCAATGCCCTAATCACCAAGTTTGCTGACAAGAATCTTAACACCCAAGATCTTGTTACTTTTAGTGGTAAGTTAAACGTACGGTAGACGACAACAATAACTACACTAAAATGTATGCCATTAGCAAAATCAACTTAACACACCTAGCTAATGATAATATATAAAACCTCGATCAGGGTTTTTTGTTTCCTTAATACAAACACGTTTTCATTTTACACATTCTAGTCAATGCACTTTAATTTTGAATTGTACATGCTAATTAACTTATGTATTTCATGGTTTGGTGGATTTTTAGGAGCACACACCATTGGGACAGCAGCATGTGCATTATTCAGCTACAGGCTATACAACTACAACAACACCAATGGGCCTGACCCGACTATTGACGCAGCTTTCCTTCCAACGCTTAGGAACTTATGCCCCAGTGGTGGTGATGGAACAAGGCGTGTGACACTTGATACGGGCAGTGATGGAAACTTTGACAATTCATACTATCGAAACTTGAGAGATAGGCGAGGTGTACTTGAATCTGATGCTGCTTTATGGAACAATCCAGCAACGCAAACGTTGGTGAACAGGTTTCTTGGAACTAGGGGATTGGCTGGATTGACATTCAACATTCAATTTGGGAGATCAATGGTGAAGATGGGCAATATTGAACTGAAAACAAGAAGTCAAGGTGAAATCCGTAGGGTTTGTACCGCTACTAATTGATAGACCAAGATACAAATGTGTTTTTCTAATTGTTGATAGGCCTAAGTTGTTAATACCATCATATTGTTTTCCTTGGAACAAGGATTTATAAAATAAATCTGTAATAAAGTGTGTTTTATCTATCCATTGTTTTCTGTATGTTTAATTTGGATACTCCTATCCTTTTCAAAATTATTGTCCTCATACAAAAACAACACATAGTTTAAAAAAAGTGAGACCACTACACTCCTTCAACCAATTAAATATCGTACGTTCACCCACTAAACTCTCTTTCGATTAGTTCACACAAGAACAAGACTATTATTTTTGGACATCTCAAAATGAAAATGAGGATTATAATTTTGAGACAGAGCGACTAATTAGTTATGTGCGTACATACTATGTGTGTCAAGGTAACAAACAATCTAAGTCATTATATATCCTTAGAGTTGGTGTGTTTGTTTCATTAACATGTTTTAGTTCTGAATCTAACTACTATTAGTCGAATGTATTAGGTCCATTAGTAGCCCATGTTGATCTTGTAAGGGCTTAGCCCACTTAGTAGAATCCCTAGTTAATTGTATCTATATATACTTTGCTCATTTGTATTATACGATCAAGGAATACAAAGCAATACAAATCAAGTTTGTAATATGGTATCAAAGCCATAACAACTTCCCTAATTTCCCCCACCTTCCAAAAATTTATGTCCCCTCTCCCCTCCCTCCTGCCGTCACTTCCTCCCCTACAAACCCTACTTTTTTTTTCTTCTGCAACAACAACAACAATGACTGGAGACGCTGCTTCTTCCTCCAAAACAACCGAGATCAATTTTGGAGTCACAAATATAAAAGCCTACATACCTATCATCCTTGATCTAGATGAACTTAACTATGATCAATGGAGTGAATTATTCACAATTCATTGCAAAACCTTTGGAGTCTATGGTTACCTTACCGGTACCACCAAGAGCACGGGACCAGACGATGCAGAATGGGACAAACATGATAACCTTGTCAAGCTTTGGATATATGGAACCATAAGTAAGGCACTGGTCAAGAGGGTTTTGAAGAAAAACTTAAAGGCGAGTGATGTCTGGAAGAACTTGAAAGACGTCTTTCACGACAACAAAGATGCGCGGGCTATGCAACTTGATACTGAACTTCGTAACCTTTCCATTGGTAATCTTTCTATCACTCAATACTTCACTAAAATTAAGGACATGTCGGATCTGTTAGCCAACATCGAGGCTCCCGTATCAGAAAAGAGTCTTGTTACCTACGCCGTCAATGGCCTTGGTAACAAATTTGCTCATGTGGCTAGCATTATCCGCCATCGTGACCCTTTCCCTAGTTTTGAAACCGCCAGATCCATGCTTCTTGTCGAGGAGAGTATCTTGAATCGTGAAAACAACTCAAGCTCTCTCGGTTCACCATCCACACCTTCAGTTCTCATTACAACCTCTAAGAACAATACCCAAGAACTATGTCGTAATTTTATAAGAGGCAATTGTAGGTTTGGTGATAGGTGTAAGTTTGTGCATGGTGGTAATGCAAATAAGGCTACTAGAGATGTTACAAAAAATGAATCTCATGCAAACACTAATAACGTGAAGTCAATGAGTGGTGGAAATAATACCAGGTTTGACAATCTTATGCATACCATTCAAACCCCACCAAACCACACTGGATCATTTGGACCTCGTCAGTCCATCACTTACCAGCCCACTGAGTGGCTTTGGAGCTCCAAACTTCAGACCTGGGTCCAACCTGTTACCACTACTCCTGGCCCACCTTCTGTTCTCGGCCCAGCACCACAGCAACATTCTGGACAGGCACATGTTACCTCGACCCAAGCTGGACAGTCCCAACCTCTTGTTGTCACCGCCGAAGCAGCTTTCGGATCTAATGGCCCTCCTTTGCCTACTGGTTTTTGTTATGCTCCTTCTGGACCCCGCATTGAGTATGGACCAAATGTTATGTATACCACACTTCCCCAAGCTTTCAACACGATGACTCTTCAAGAAGGTGGGGATGCTGGATGGTATATGGATACAGGAGCTACATCACATCTTGCTTCGGACTCAGGTAAACTCACTACCATTTTTAATAAAAGCATTATACATTCCATCTTAGTTGGTAATGGCTCGTCCATACCCGTTACTAATTCGGGACATAGTGTTTTACCTTCCTTACATCGTCCTTTGCATCTCCATAATGTCTTAATCACACCAAATATAATTAAAAATCTTGTTTCGGTTCGACAATTCACAAAAGATAATAAATGTTCAATTGAATTTGATGAATTTGGCTTTTCTGTGAAGGATTATCGGACTCGACAACTCCTCCTCAGATGTGATAGCACCGGGGATTTATACCCCTTTCGTCCCACCACTACATCACCAACCGCTTTACTCTCTGTTTCTTCTTCAACGTGGCATCAAAGGCTCGATCATCCCGGGAACGAAGTGTTACGTTTTTTAGCTTCTAATAACTTTATTTCATGTAATAAACCAAAGTCTACGACTTTGTGTCATGCTTGTCAACTTGGTAAGCATGTTTGTCTTCCTTTTTCGCTTTCAGATACTATTGTGGAATCTTGCTTTGACATCATACACTCGGACGTGTGGACTTCACCGGTATCGAGTGTTGGTGGTTTCAAATATTATTTTATTTTTATGGACCATTTCTCTCACTTCCTTTGGGTTTATCCTTTAGTCCATAAATCAGATGTGTTTGATAAATTTGTTCATTTTCGTATGTATGTTAAAACGCAATTTCAAACCGAAATCAAAGCATTTCAATGTGATCATGGCGGTGAGTTTGACAACACCAAATTTCACCAATTGTTTAATGCTCATGGCATTCAGTTTAGGTTTTCTTGTCCTAAAACATCACAACAAAATGGAAAATCAGAAAGAATGTTGCGTACAATAAACAATGTCATACGATCCTTACTTTTTCACGCTCATTTACCCCCTCAATATTGGGTCGAAGCCCTACACATGGCAACACACCTCCTAAATATACTCCCATCTACTGCTATCCAAAACAAAATCCCTTTCACAAAATTATTTAACAAAACACCCACTTACACTCACTTATGTGTGTTTGGGTGTCTTTGTTATCCCCATAATTATGTTAATCACAAACTCGAACCACGATCCACTCCATGTATTTTCTTGGGCTACCCGTCTCAACATCGTGGCTATCGATGTCTTGATCTTGAAACCAATAAGATCATTCTTTCACGCCACGTAACATTTGACGAAACCATTTTTCCCTTCAAATCTATGACAACCAACAACCCACCATCATATACATTCCTTGATACTGAACCTTCACAAGTTTCTCTTCGCCTCACCACACCCTCACCCGTTGCGCCATCTATAACAGCCCCACCAGACACTTCGGCCTAAACCACACCTTTGCCTAACTCTACAAACCACACTCTAGCTCATACCACCTCGCAACAAACCACAACCCAACAAATAGACTCCAAGACCAACAATAACAACTCACTTTCCTTAGACCAGCCCACCTGCTCCACTGCCCCACCCACTAGCCCGCTTCCCACCAATATAACGACCCAACCCAATACCAGTAACCCAGCAACTCAACCCATTACCTCGCCTGCCCAAACAACCTCCACAGCCCAATCCGCAAACTCTTCACCCTCAAACCCACCACAAACTCATCCCATGGTCACACGCTCCCAAGTGGGCACTGTCAAACCCAATCCCCATTATAATTTTCATGTCACTAATTTATCTCCTCTTCCTCGCTCACACTTACATGCTCTTCGTGACTCTAATTGGAAACATGCTATGATGGATGAATATAATGCTTTAATTAAAAATAATACGTGGGTCCTGGTTCCGCGACCCCCTAATGCTAATGTTGTTCGCTCTATGTGGTTGTTTAAACTTAAGTTTCATGCAGATGGTTCACTAAGTCGCTACAAGGCTCGCTTAGTGGCTAATGGTCGCAGTCAGATAGAGGGGATCGATTGTGATGAGACATTTAGTCCGGTTGTTAAACCGGCTACTATTCGTACGGTTCTCAGTCTTGCGTTGTCTCGGGATTGGCCGGTACATCAGTTGGATGTGAAGAACGCATTTCTTCATGGATCGTTATCTGAAACTGTTTACATGCATCAACCACCTGGTTTTACTGACTCAGATCATCCTGATTATGTTTTCCTTCTGCAGCGGTCTCTTTATGGACTCAAACAGGCACCTCGTGCATGATTCCAGCATTTTGCCAGTTATGCCACACGAGTCGGGTTTTATCACAGCAAGTCTGACCAGTCTCTATTTATTTTTCATCGTTGATCTGAGGTTGCTTATTGATGCGTGGTTTTGCAACCTTACAACAGGTTTTACCTCTCGAGGGATCTCAAGAGGCTTACAACCCCACCAGGCAGTGTACCTTCCATGATGTCGGATGGTAATGGTTACGAACAAAGAAACGAAGAAAAAAGATAGACTAAAGAAAACCTAGAAAAATAAAATAAAAATCTCACTAGAAAGGAATCTAGTGAGTAGACCTAATAAAATAAAAATTCAACCTAAACAATAACTATTCCCCGGCAGCGGCGCCAAAAACTTGATGCGTGGTTTTGCAACCTTACAACAGGTTTTACCTCTCGAGGGATCTCAAGAGGCTTACAACCCCACCAGGAAGTGTACCTGACCGATGTAGTATAGTGTAGTGGTAAGTACGGGGGATTGATCGTTCTCCACAGGGAATAGTGTCGTTAGGATTGAAAAACTATTCTAATAGGTCTAAGGGTGAAGGAAGATTCTTTTTGTATTTTTATATTTTTATGAAAGCAAATAAAATCTCGGGTTTTGAAGGAGTGGGCGGAATTAGTTGCTAGTCAACTAACCCAAATAACTACAAATGCAAATAAAATAAAATAACTGAAAATGAAAAGAGTTGTGAAACTTATGTGGAGAGAAATGTGTTTACTTAGATTTCCTTACTCCCTAACTATCTTTTACCGGTTGATTAGTGTGTATTAATTGCTTGGATGACGGGTGTATTTCTTAATACCAATCGTGGGGTGGCGTACGTACTTCCCCAACTCTACAAGCTCCTACTTCACTCCTATGTCGAGCCGGCTAAGAAGCTCCTAACATGGGATCACTAGAATTCGCTCATGCATTAAATACAACCATAAAAACCTAGTACGCATTGGTTCATGCTTCTTAAGACGTTCAAGCAAGTTACCGAATAGGAGGTTAGCCAGTTTTCTTAAGCCTAACATCGATAAACAATCATCCAATACAATCAATAACACACTAATAACCAATAATCAATAGTTAGGTTTCATTAGATCTAAGCAAACACAAGATAAATCTAGCCTAGCATGTTAATTAAAAGACAAGAACAAGATATAATCAAACAACACATAGACATATTGATTGATTAAATGAATACTTATCTTCAATTAAACATGGGAGATCCAAGGGTATGAAAACCCTTAAAAATGGCAGAAATTCGTCTTAGGGTTTCTCCTCACAAAGTTGCAGACTAATGACAAAAAATTGCAAAACTATATATAGAGTTTAAGGGCTGACGGCGTCACGTTATAGATCTTGACGCCGTCACCTCGCCGTGTCTAGGGTTCTCGGATGGCCTTCTTGACGCCGTCCCTCTTTAGTCGTCCAAAATCCTCCCTGGCTTATCAAGGCTTGACGCCGTCAGAAATGGGCTTGACGCCGTCTCTCTTTAAGTTAAACCGTGATGGCCTTGATCACCTTAAAGGGTGACGCCGTCAGAATTCCTTTGTAAAATTCTCTGGCTTATCATGTGTATTTTTCATATCCACCTCTTTTGCCAAGCCATGACGCCGTCAAGAGCAATACTTGACGCCGTCAAAGGTACTTTTCCAGCCGATTTTGAGACTTTGTCGTTTTCTTCACTTTTATGCTCCAAAAAAGTCCAAAATGCTTCCTTTTCCAGATTTCTTCTCCAAAGTACCTAAAATGACAAAAGGAACGATTTAGGGCAATATTTGATCAAATAAATACGATTTAGGGCTTAAATGACCCCCTAAAAGCGGTACACTTTTCGCTTCATCAAATACCCTTACACTTGAGATTTGCTTGTCCTCAAGCAAATGCGCTTTTATTCTAATCAAAATACAAGTTAGGGGTCATTTAACACTAATATAAAAGTAATTACAACAAATAGTCGTTCCACTTTAATCATAATAAGCACGGAGATTACAAACTAGCACCTCACAAGTAGTGTTTAGATACTCACATCTCTTAGGTGTCATAAAAATAAATCTCATAAATGAAAACGGATAATATCTCTCACTACCTGTCATAGCAAATAGATTACCATAGGCTTGAGAAAGGATCGAAAACCTCCTCCACTAGACGTAAGCACCTAAGATAAACTATCAAAGAGGGCTTTTACATGGGTTATAACGTGAGGTGTAGGGATATGATAAACACGGTTTTGTTGGATAAGGGATATTTTACTGGTGGCGAGTTAAAGATCTTGATTAATTACATGTACAATATGGCGTTGCTAAGCCAAGACTAGACTCGACTTAAGCTAAAAACAAAATAACAAAAACATAAAATGAAACGGGATGGTAGTCCGTATGTTTTTTCTACTTTTCTTTTTCTCATTTTTTTTTTGTATTTTTCTTGATTTTTTTTTTTTTTTTTTTTTTTTTTTTTTTTTTTTTTTTTTTGCATACACTTTCGCCCTACCATCCAAAATAATACATCATAGGGGCGTTGCATTCCCCTTACACTTGAACTTTTACATAACTTTACAAATAACTATTCTAATGACTCGAATTAAGATAATCGAAACACTTGGAGTACTTTTAAAATATTTAGCACATATGGGGGTAATAATGTTCTTCTTCCCCATTACTCCATTACACTAGTACTTTACCCATGAGTCCCAATCGTCCCAAAACAATATGTACAAGGATATGACTCGACTTAGCAACCATGTAATCAATTAGATAATTAACTAAGGGTTTAAACAAATGTTGTCACAATAATGCACTAAAAATGAGTGCATACAAAGTAGGCTAAGGCGATTTGGGTGTACATTTAAGTGGGGTGTAAACAAATTCTTCCTTTAAGTAAAATGCTTAAAGGTCGAAACGAAAAGATAGGCTCTAAGGGGTGTACTAGGGGTATCGTGTACTAAAAATGAGCACAACGCAAACGGTGTGGGAGAATTACTTGACCAATGTAGCCAAAGTAATTATAACAAAAACACAGGTGTAAAACAATGGGTTAATCCTAATGCCTCTTATCATGTAGTAAATCTAACTACACGAATGTAGTCTCACTTGTGGCCTCGGAATGGTCCTAACGCAAGTTCTAGAATCTAAGTGCTACCGGTACACACATCATAGCATAAATGCTTTTTCTACCAATTCTAGGGGCGAAACTCACATATTTGGGGGTGGAAAATTTTTTAGTGGTACGGTTTTGTGCTAGTCATATAACTCCTATCCATGAGACGCTCATTAAGACCAAAGTTTCACTCCTATATGTTGTAAAAAATTTTAAATTTGGCACTAAAATTGCCTTAACAGGTATTTCTCTCAGTTTTATTACACATCTACCATCAAACAAACAAAAATCAAGTGCACTTGTATTCTCTAAATTATCGTATTTTACCCCCCCCCCCCCTTACACTTAAGATGAACATTGTCCCCAATGTTCAAATAACAAGATGTAAAAGTAAATAAGGTAAACGAACGAAATCAAATACTCCCTTGATTCGCTCGGTGGATAATGAGGTAACATGGTTAGATCTTATTCCAAGAGAATGTAGAAGCTCCAAGACTAATGCATCGCCAAAAGCTTGATTCCACATAGATTTCCTTGTCCAAAATAACCTGTTAAACCTGAGAAAACAAACACGAAAACCTGCATAACATCGGTGGGATAAATTCTATATATAAGGATATAATGCTTGTGGAATGATAATTTTGTAGATTCCTGGAGATTATAAGTTAGAGATTTAATAAAAACTTTTTATGAAAACAAAACTTTCAAAAATTTCAGAAAATTAAAACCTGACGCCGTCAGATTGTAAATCCTGACGCCGTCAGAAATAATCTGACAGAATTCTCATGTTAAGTTTCCGGAAAATTTCTGGAAAAACCTATACCTTACTTCCTGGAAATCCTGCAAAACATCATTATGACTCGATACAAGCATTTGACTCAAACAAATACTAATATGTATGTTAATTTATTATTATTACGATTCATGTTCATTTGTGTTCTAATAAACCGATTTGGATTTCCCTTACACTTATCTTTTGCAAAATACCTTTATATGTAGTTAAGACGAAGTTAAAAACAAGATAAAGCATTTTCACAATTTAGTTTTGAACATGAATCAATAATAATAAAAATTAAACATACATACGGAAACAAATAAAATCAAACAAACACACAAAGCAAATAAAGCTTGGGTTGCCTCCCAAGAAGCGCTTTTCTTTATTAACGAGTCTTGTAGCTAGACTCAAAGTCCTTCTACCCTATGTAAGTGAGCTCGTCATCGAGGACGTCTTTAGGGTTAAGCTTGGATTGAAGTTTCCTATTGGTCCGCTTAGTACAATATATCTTTTCAAACTTCTCTCCGTCCGGGTCATACAATGTCATCCTAATATGCGTTAGTTGATCTAACATTCCAATTTAATTCGTCCGGTACGAATAAATCAAATTTGACCCTGATTCCTCGATAACCAAATGAAAATCTAGCGACAACGTTCTCTATAAACTCTTAACTCAAATTTCTACATTTTCAACACCCATCACGGCCTGAACTTCGGGACGAAGTTCAAAATGAGGGGTGGATACTGTGAGATCCCGCAAAATCTCACTATAATCATACTCGTTAATCTAGGATAATCTCAACTTACTGTTTAGTACAACCTATTTTTATGGGAAAATTTAAACTTTTCTCCTATATGTTATTATTACCACATTACGTCTTCACGATACTTACTCAATAATAACACATATGCTGAGGCACAATTGTCCACGAAACACCATTCTCACTAAATTCAAACCTCACAAATGATAGTGAATATCAATAAATTTCCTACACTAAACTACACTTAGATTTCACATAACCACATTTTACTAATTACAACCTATCTAAATTCAACACACTAACTTTTACTAAATCCTTCACTAATACTACAACTACAAATCAAAATGGGCTGCGTCTTACACAACCCATCAACACAACACAGCCCATTAGCAGCCCATCACCATCACACGCTCCACCAGCCCACCCCAAATCACTCCTTTCTTTTTATACCCGACAACCACACCCCTCCAAAACAACCTTTGTTCTTCCAAATCTTAAACGAGACCTACCCATATTTTTGTACCATCTCGTTCACCACCCACCATTCTATGTTAGTGCCAAATTTCAGAATATCATGACAAGTTTTGATATGGTTTCAAAGGTCAAAGTGTTTGCTTGATTTTACCCAACTCGACAAACATAAAAAGACCACAAAACACAACCAAACTTCATCATGACTGTTCCCACGAACCTCTCATGATATTCCTGACAAAATGTAATGTATGGAACAAGATTAGGACAGCAGTGGAAGTAAGTGATTCGATAAACCCATTTGACACTCAATCAAAAATATCTACCGAATATATATATAACTCCAACCACAAGAGACAAGTCATACAAGCACTCCCATCACCTCTAATAATTACTACAGCAGGAGAATGTGGAAATTCAAATGTTAGTAATGTGTGAATATATATTTCACGTATACACGCCAACAATAAGAATACAAGCATCTCCTATCACATGGTCAATCCCACACTCAACCCAAAACAGTGGAAGGATGCTACAACTCGCTGCTCATCCACAGTGGCCCTTCATGATTTAGTTTGAGAGTCCTTGTAATAAACGTGTGAAATACCTCTATAAAACCCACTCGATCTAGCATCCTTCACTGCCAAAGAGCCATACACAATTCACTTTCACTTATCTCACTCAACTCGCTCACCTTTGACATTCTTATACTCACCCAAACCTATGCAAATTCCACTGCCCAAATCCATACATCTTCCCCTCTCACTAAGTCTCAAACCACTCTTGTCTCACAAAGGAAATACAAGTCGAGTAGGGAAGTGATGCATAAAAACGTGTCCAACAAGCCTACTGCTGTGATTCGTACATCTCCAATTCGCTTATGTTTGATTTCACAGTGCTTCGTCACCTTACTAAAGTATAGTAAGTACTCATTCATTTTTCTCGTTTTCATTTCTCGCACACACAAAACATAACATACATGCATTTTAACTCACGCACTCGAACGTATAGATATCCTAGTTTTCATGCACATACTTCTTCGTATAGCTCACATTTGAATCGAAAACTCCATCATAAAAGACTAGCACTCGAGTCAAAATATCACTGTCTCGTTTGCCTTTAATTGCATGCATCTTAAAACTTTTGTATTCGAACTCATCATTTAGTTTTGCAAAAGTCAGTGATTAAGGTTACATTAAAACCATGCATGCAATTGGGTTAAGCTTATAAAGTATAAATCAAATATTAAAGAGTACATCAGTGATAAATACATTTTTGAACTCACATCAGTGATTACGCTGATTAAAGTTACATTAAAACCATACATTAAAACCATGCCAAGACAAAAGTCAGTGATTATGGTTACACAGGTTTTATAAAAAGTCAGTGTATTTTCTTTGTTCGAATAGTTTGCATGAAAACCATTTGCCATAATTGGTCACTGATGACAAATCCAAAAACCCACGCTAGTACATAATGCATGCATGCACTCTCTCTTTTGTGTTGTTTTCCAAACTTAACGTATAAACATGCATATTATAGCGCCAACTTATTTTGAAACAATGTCGAATTCTCTTTTTGGAAGTCTCAACAGTAAACTCACACACACCACTTTCACAATTAAGTGACATTGCATGCACATCACATGTACACTACAAGCTAAAGCTGGGAAAACCTAACTCATTTTCTAAATGATTTGTATAGTTGCAACCACTCGAGTAACCTTAGAAACCAAGTCCATATCTCGCGACTTAATCAAACGACCACATATTATCTTTACACGACCCATTTCACAGTACAACTAGTTATATTTTTCGTATAAACCTCACACAAAAATAATCTTGTTTCGACCCTTTAAACTAGCCCAAGTTAATCGCATAAACTATTTTTAAACCACATTTAGAAATCATAAATGGGCGTAGCGTTGTAACTCGTTAAGGGCCCATTTAGTATAACAATAAGCTATTAGTCGAATGAGCTAATGAAATAAGCTTAAATAATCTTAAATAAGTTTTATAAAAAGTCGCCCACATTTTTCTTTATCATTTAGACATTTTTGGACTAAAAACGTAACGCATTTTAACTATAAGGACTAAAACTGTCAAATTGTGAAACCTGGGTACTGAAACTGTGAAAACAGTTTATAAAGGACCTAAAATGACTTTTAAATAAATTCCAAGCTTTATAATGGCATTTAAACTATTTTTGGAATGTTATTAAACTTATATTTAACGAAGGACTAACTACGTAACGCAAATACAGTTAGGATAAAAAGTATAAAATCGGGAAAGGACAAGGACCAACTATTTTTCACTTAACATCCTCATTCTCATCACCACATCACTTCACATGCATTCATTACATTCTAGTTACATATATTTAACTTTCGTTAGCTATTTAACGATTTCACTTGCATATCATTCCATCATAATTTGAGGAGATAATACCTCGAGTCAAGTGACATAAGAATCAAGATAATATCATTGTATGATATTAACTTGAGGCATTTTAGGAATATCACACTCACTTCATCAAATCGTTATACGATTTCTCACGCTCACACGCATCGTTAGTACAAGTCGAATACTTAGATATTCCTCATATTCAGATCTCGTATTGAGGACGTTTCCGTGATCATTTCCATATATCTTATAATTCTATCTTGTCAGCTACACTCCAGGTGAGTCGTGGTCCCCCTTCTTTTATTAATTGTTTTAATAACTCTTTTGGGGGAGATACATGCTTCAACTGTTTTAAATTACTTCTATACTCTGAGAAACTCTCATGAATAATTCAAAACCATCAACTGTGTTTACATGTCTTAAACCCCTCATGAAAGGGATATGTGCTTGTATACTTGCCAATCACTTACCTAGCTAAACATTGTATTGAAACATAACATTTTCAAACTACGTGCTGTAACACGATACTCATTATATGCGTACGATTAACAACTGAATGTACTGTTAAACTTTACTATGATATTTCTACATTTCGACTAGAAATAATAGCCAAAACTATGCTATGAACCCCTGAACTCTATATTGTCTAAGTTTACCTAAATTGCCATAAAAGTCCCTCGATCATGAGCCATTAATCACTACGGTGAGCGCGAATATAGTGGACAGCTTCGAAACCTGTAGAGGCTGACGACCTATCCCACTAAGTATGGACGGAATGCCTTAGGGCTAGTCGTATTTAGTCGCGATACACTATATTTGAATAAATAGTAGGATGAGGCAATCACCTATTACCTGGGGGCAACCCATCATAACCTGATGTGACCTTACCGTTTTTACGGAACCTTTGTTAATGCTTTGCGCGTCATGAGGCTTAGGACAATATAACTTTATGAATATATATATGTCTTCCTATATATATTTGGATACAGCTGTAGACCACCACTCCTTACTGACAGATATCAGACCTTATACTATTATTTTCACTATGTGTTATAAATATGTAACATATACTTGAAACCTAACTGTTATCATATGATAGAACAAAATAATGCTCGACATATCGTTACTTTTTAAAGTTTGGACCATTATTTCATTGCAAGTATATAACGACAATACTCCTTTTTACTCAAGCTTGGACCTATGATCGTCAGAGGTCATAAATGATTTACTCTTGGATTTTTACCCAAATTTGCAAACTTGCTAGTTACTTTCATACGATCTAACATTTATTTCAACACTTACTCTACAACCCTCGACATTTTTGAAAGCAAATTATTTTCTACCAAACCCCACGAACTCACCAACCATTGTGTTGACGTTTTAGCATGTGTCTTTCAGGTACTTAACGGATCAGGACAAGACACGGAGCGGGCATCCTATATACTCTGATAACTTAAATGGTGTAAAATCAAATATGTCATTTTTTCCAAATTATCACACTTTTATGAGATTTTCAAATAAAATATTTCACCTTTATAATAAGACAATATTTTGAATGACATATAACTTTCAAAACGCCTTTTCCCAAAGTCGTTTTCTGAAATTTCTAACTTCGATCCTCAGTGTAACACCTAAATATTTTCCGCTGCCACATAACCAAATTTGGGGGTGTTACAGATTGGCATCAGAGCCACAGGTTATAGAGAATCAAATGTTTTCAAACATTGAACTATAACCACACTTTCAAAATAAATGATTTTACACCATACCATTTTACGCCCTCCGTGTCTGCAGACTGTCGTGCTCAATGTATTACCTACTAAGATTATTTTGTACTAATCTTTACATTCTTAATGATTACCGTTCACTTATAACACATTGTATTATTTTACACTCAATGTTGCACTTTAAATATATGAATATTCATGATTATCATCGCTTGCTACAGTACCATGTCTTCTAAACTAGTTGATATCATCGAGACTACCCCTCCTACTACACATGCGTTATCTACCTACCAAATTGCTCCAGATACTGAAGATCCCTATGCACAAATGTCACAACCTCAAACAGACATAGAACACACCCAGAAATCACCTCAGTCATCACCTTCTCACCCACCTCCACGTCGGAAACTTAGGAGAACAACTGAATCCGACTCAGATGAAGATTTGATTGGTGGTCAACCGACATTTGAATTTGGACAGAGTTCACACCAAGAGATAACTTGGAAGAACATCGAACTAAATTCTCCTTTGCTTAACACCTCAGATTTCTCCATGCCAGATGTTCCAAACGACGTATCCTTACCCAACTCCCCTGACCACAATGTAGACACCTATGACTCCATATGGACTCGCCTTCACCAACACACCAGCATACTAGATGCTCACACTGAACAGCTAAAAGAGTTACAACCATTACGATTCGAATGGTATGATCGTAACATTGATACCCTGTTCAAGAGGACGGATGCTGGAAGACGAGAAGTGTTCAGTCTAAAAGTAAATGTTGGTAACATGAAGGACAACTACGAACATGAACTTAGAAACTTGGACGCCAGGACCCGCTGTTTGGGTAGAGGCCATACTCAAACATACATTAGGGTTGAGGACATTGAAAGAACCCTATGGATGGCCAGAGACACGGCAAGAATCCAAAGCCAAAAGATTGTAGCCTTAGAGACCATGTTGGCTAACCAGATGAACATGTGCCAGGCCCGCTTCTCAGCCATGGAAGCTGCTCAACTGGATCTTGAGGCTGAAGTTAGACGTTTACGTCAGAGGCGTAACTGAACCTAAGATGCCATGTATTACAGTTGTACCCACTAAACCAAAAAGTTTTTGGTTAAGTGTTTCATGTATTTCCTAATAATTCTGTAACCCTCAGAAATTGTAATCGACTTTTAATCTATGTTAACCTGTCATATCCTTATGTGGAAGAGATATTCCTCCTATCAAACCTCATTACAATGCTGCATATGCAGACTCCCATGCAAAAATCAAATCATTGTTGCACTCTTAATTAAACAAAAGACCATACGTGATCCAATAAGATCTTTAATAGAAGACCTTGCATTGTCTAAATACCAATCAAGCTATTAAAGTTATGTCGAAGTGGACAAATCCGAACCACAATTAGAATATAAACCCTAGGAATCTCCAAGGACGGAAAATTGCCGAAGAGAACATAGAGGAAGTGGTTAAACTTCAACTTTTGAGGATAAAACCGTTTATTCCTTAAAAATCCCATAATAAGAGATGATTATTATTTTGCGATGTTATCCGGACACATCGTAACTTTATAATCCTCAAATGACTTTGATCTTGTATTATTACCACTTTGTTAGCACTAAATACTCTATTATTTAGGTTACTCTAACAAAGGAGTGAATACTAAGTCAGTCTTTTATGATGTGTATAGGAAATGGCCAACTTGAACACCCCAATACCCACAACAATCATGACGCCCGAGACCATTGAGAAGTTGATAAGCAGTATCATCGCAGTGGTACTCGAAGTGACTACGACAGCTCATTTAAGTGTCAATAACGTGACAAAAGAAACCAACATGACAGCTATACCTCGTAGACATGGCCATGAAAGTTTCATGGAACATGGACCAACTTACCCAAGGAGTCCAAGAAAAGCGACTAAACCTATTCGCGACTGTGCCAAGAGAATCAGGCAAGGTGTTGCACCTAAGAAAAAGAATCAGAAGCGAAAACTTGATGAGATATGGACTGTTGTTCCCAACAGATGTGAGTTCCACAAAAATGTCTGCATCCGAAATCATCAACAAGATCACATTGACTACCTTCGCCAACAAAGGTTCAAACCAGAAGCCAGAGGAGGCTACGTCATCAGCCAGGCTAACAGAGACAACTGCCATGGGAAGCAATCTCTGTGTCAAAGATGTAGGATGCATCACACAAGGCTCTGCTCTGCTAAATACGAGAGATGCAAAAAGACAGGCCACAAGACCAGAGAATGCAAAGCTGTGAATGGAAGGAAACAGCTATCATCCATAAAATGCCACGGATGTGGTGGAATGGGGCATTACAAGAATCATTGTCCGAACTACAATGCCCATTGGAAGCCCAAGACTTGTGCAAGAGAATAAGGACTCGTCAAAGATTTCAAAAAGTGTCAAAGGATGACATCTATGTTTAAGCGGATGAATAGATTCCTGCTTTAAAATAAATAAACTCTAGTCTAGAACTATCTAAGTTGTATTCCGCTAGTAATTACCTTAGGTACGATGGATGTAACCTAAGTGTAACAGTTATCCTTCTACCGTATAAGAACTCTACCTTGTAATATTTCCATGATAATTATAATCTATTCCAATTTCTATTCCACCTCTTCATACATAAATCGTTATGTAACAACACGCTGATATTAATCTTAAGAATTTCATTAACTCCATTTTGACCAAACCATAGGTTGATACCACATTGTAAGAAATCCTCACCTAAAACCTAGGTCTATACCAAAAATATCATTTTAGAAATTCCTGACCAATCCTCGGGATATGAACAAAACTTTTCAAATTCTTTTGAAAATAATCAAAAAGTGTCTGATTATGTGACAAAACTATTTTAGTTGAATCATATAAAACTTTTTGAAGAAGCATAAATACTCCACTGACTGAACCAAGCGTTACATCATTTGGTCCTCAATTATACATAGCCTAGCTACCTATGTATAATTTAGGAAGAATCATGTTATAAATGGAACAGCTATCTTTTCAAAGTTTTAATAACAATTTTCATTCCAACACAAAATTTTGAGACAAAATAAATTGTTCATAAACCTTACTCTTAACCGAACCCTAGCAAGATCTACACTTATTACCCATTACCTTATTCGAGGAAAGTGCGAAATTAGAAACTATAAGAATTCACAACAATGTAAGGAAAACACAAATTTTATTAGAACCCACGAAAATTAATACATAGCGAGATGAATAACATCGGAAGTGCTAATAGTACAATAAAGACAATACAAGACATAGAGTCTTCAATAGATTGGTCCGCCATAGCAACAAAAAGCCACCACCAACCCAGCTATAGCAAGCGCCACCATAGGATGAAGAACCTTGATTATTCAGGAAGATAAATCAAAACCGAGTCATTAAGGACCCGGATTAAGCATAAGCGAGACTTATTCGACACACCACTAAGACACATTCTAACCACACTACTCGTGACCCTCACTTCCAAAAGTCATCCGCAAAAATGGCTAGGATCGTGAGAGGTACGATAACCAACAAGTATCCGATCCAACCGCCGGTATCTTCGGCAGGAAGAAGAGCCAAACCAGCAACGACGAAAATGATGAACATGGCTGCGAGTACTATAGCAATCGGCGGCATGCTTATTTATTTGGGAAAGTAGGATGAAAGTGATAAGTGAAAAAGGTGAAAAGGAAGAAAAGGGAAAGTTAAATAGGAAAATAGGTGGAGAAAAGTATCCGCTATTTTACTATTCACGATCATTAAGTTACAAATCGCTACCCTTAAAAATCCACTAGTCTCGAATCACTAGAACACTGAACGTTAAGTGTTAAATACTTCCTACTCTCGACCGTTACTTTCACTATTCATAGACTTATGAATGCGTTAGTTGATCTAACATTCCAATTTAATTCGTCCGGTACGAATAAATCAAATTTGACCCTGATTCCTCGATAAACAAATGAAAATCTAGCGACAACGTTCTCTATAAACTCTTAACTCAAATTTCTACATTTTCAACACCCATCACGGCCTGAACTTCGGGACGAAGTTCAAAATTAGGGGTGGATACTGTGAGATCCCGCAAAATCTCACTATAATCATACTCGTTAATCTAGGATAATCTCAACTTACTGTTTAGTACAACCCATTTTTATGGGAAAATTTAAACTTTTCTCTTATATGTTATTATTACCACATTACGTCTTCACGATACTTACTCAATAATAACACGTACGCTGAGGCACAATTGTCCACGAAACACCATTCTCACTAAATTCAAACCTCACAAATGATAGTGAATATCAATAAATTTCCTACACTAAACTACACTTAGATTTCACATAACCACATTTTACTAATTACAACCTATCTAAATTCAACACACTAACTTTTACTAAATCCTTCACTAATACTACAACTACAAATCAAAATGGGCTGCGTCTTACACAACCCATCAACACAACACAGCCCATCAGCAGCCCATCACCATCACACGCTCCACCAGCCCACCCCAAATCACTCCTTTCTTTTTATACCCGACAGCCACACCCCTCCAAAACAACCTTTGTTCTTCCAAATCTTAAACGAGACCTACCCATATTTGTGTACCATCTCGTTTACCACCCACCATTCTATGTTAGTGCCAAATTTCAGAATATCATGACAAGTTTTGATATGGTTTCAAAGGTCAAAGTGTTTGCTTGATTTTACCCAACTCGACAAACATAAAAAGACCACAAAACACAACCAAACTTCATCATGACTGTTCCCACGAACCTCTCATGATATTCCTGACAAAATGTAATGTATGGAACAAGATTAGGACAGCAGTGGAAGTAAGTGATTCGATAAACCCATTTGACACTCAATCAAAAATATCTACCGAATATATATATAACTCCAACCACAAGAGACAAGTCATACAAGCACTCCCATCACCTCTAATAATTACTACAGCAGGAGAATGTGGAAATTCAAATGTTAGTAACGTGTGAATATATATTTCACATATACACGCCAACAATAAGAATACAAGCATCTCCTATCACATGGTCAATCCCACACTCAACCCAAAACAGTGGAAGGATGCTATAACTCGCTGCTCATCCACAGTGGCCCTTCATGATTTAGTTTGAGAGTCCTTGTAATAAACGTGCGAAATACCTCTATAAAACCCACTCGATCTAGCATCCTTCACTGCCAAAGAGCCATACACAATTCACTTTCACTTATCTCACTCAACTCGCTCACCTTTGACATTCTTATACTCACCCAAACCTATGCAAATTCCACTGCCCAAATCCATACATCTTCCCCTCTCACTAAGTCTCAAACCACTCTTGTCTCACAAAGGAAATACAAGTCGAGTAGGGAAGTGATGCATAAAAACGTGTCCAACAAGCCTACTGCTGTGATTCGTACATCTCCAATTCGCTTCTGTTTGATTTCACAGTGCTTCGTCACCTTACTAAAGTATAGTAAGTACTCATTCATTTTTCTCGTTTTCATTTCTCGCACACACAAAACATAAGATACATGCATTTTACTCACGCACTTGAACGTATAGATATCCTAGTTTTCATGCACATACTTCTTCGTATAGCTCACATTTGGATCGAAAACTCCATCATAAAAGACTAGCACTCGAGTCAAAATATCACTGTCTCGTTTGCCTTTAATTGCATGCATCTTAAAACTTTTGTATTCGAACTCATCATTTAGTTTTGCAAAAGTCAGTGATTATGGTTACATTAAAACCATGCATGCAATTGGGTTAAGCTTATAAAGTATAAATCAAATATTAAAGAGTACATCAGTGATAAATACATTTTTGAACTCACATCAGTGATTACGCTGATTAAAGTTACATTAAAACCATACATTAAAACCATGCCAAGACAAAAGTCAGTGATTATGGTTACACAGGTTTTATAAAAAGTCAGTGTATTTTCTTTGTTCGAATAGTTTGCATGAAAACCATTTGCCATAATTGGTCACTGATGACAAATCCAAAAACCCACGCTAGTACATAATGCATGCATGCACTCTCTCTTTTGTGTTGTTTTCCAAACTTAACGTATAAACATGCATATTATAGCGCCAACTTATTTTGAAACAATGTCGAATTCTCTTTTTGGAAGTCTCAACAGTAAACTCACACACACCACTTTCACAATTAAGTGACATTGCATGCACATCACATGTACACTACAAGCTAAAGCTGGGAAAACCTAACTCATTTTCTAAATGATTTGTATAGTTGAAACCACTCGAGTAACCTTAGAAACCAAGTCCATATCTCACGACTTAATCAAACGACCACATATTATCTTTACACGACCCATTTCACAATACAACTAGTTATATTTTTCGTATAAACCTCTCACAAAAATAATCTTGTTTCGACCCTTTAAACTAGCCCAAGTTAATCGCATAAACTATTTTTAAACCACATTTAGAAATCATAAATGGGCTTAGCGTTGTAGCTCGTTAAGGGCCCATTTAGTATAAAAATAAGCTAATGATTGAATAAGCTAGTAAAATAAGCTGCTTTAATCTTAAATAAGTTTTATAAAAAGTCGCCCACATTTTTCTTTATCATTTAGACATTTTTGGACTAAAAACGTAATGCATTTTAACTATAAGGACTAAAACTGTCAAATTGTGAAACCTGGGTACTGAAACTGTGAAAACAGTTTATAAAGGACCTAAAATGACTTTTAAATAAATTCCAAGCTTTATAATGGCATTTAAACTATTTTTGGAATGTTATTAAACTTATATTTAACGAAGGACTAACTACGTAACGCAAATACAGTTAGGATAAAAAGTATAAAATCGGGAAAGGACAAGGACCAACTATTTTTCACTTAACATCCTCATTCTCATCACCACATCACTTCACATGCATTCATTACATTCTAGTTACATATATTTAACTTTCGTTATCTATTTAACGATTTCACTTGCATATCATTCCATCATAATTTGAGGAGATAATACCTCGAGTCAAGTGACATAAGAATCAAGATAATATCATTGTATGATATTAACTTGAGGCATTTTAGGAATATCACACTCACTTCATCAAATCGTTATACGATTTCTCACGCTCACACGCATCGTTAGTACAAGTCGAATACTTAGATATTCCTCATATTCAGGTCTCGTATTGAGGACGTTTCCGTGATCATTTCCATAGATCTTATAATTCTATCTTGTCAGCTACACTCCAGGTGAGTCGTGGTCCCCCTTCTTTTATTAATTGTTTTAATAACTCTTTTGGGGGAGATACATGCTTCAACTGTTTTAAATTACTTCTATACTCTGAGAAACTCTCATGAATAATTCAAAACCATCAACTGTGTTTACATGTCTTAAACCCCTCTTGAAAGGGATATGTGCTTGTATACTTGCCAATCACTTACCTAGCTAAACATTGTATTGAAACATAACATTTTCAAACTACGTGCTGTAACACGATACTCATTATATACGTACGATTAACAACTGAATGTACTGTTAAACTTTACTATGATATTTCTACATTTCGACTAGAAATAATAGCCAAAACTATGCTATGAACCCCTGAACTCTATATTGTCTAAGTTTACCTAAATTGCCATAAAAGTCCCTCGATCATGAGCCATTAATCACTACGGTGAGCGCGAATATAGTGGACAGCTTCGAAACCTGTAGAGGCTGACGACCTATCCCACTAAGTATGGACGGAATGCCTTAGGGCTAGTCGTATTTAGTCGCGATACACTATATTTGAATAAATAGTAGGATGAGGAAATCACCTATTACCTGGGGGCAACCCATCATAACCTGATGTGACCTTACCGTTTTTACGGAACCTTTGTTAATGCTTTGCGCGTCATGAGGCTTAGGACAATATAACTTTATGAATATATATGTCTTCCTATATATATTTGGATACAGCTGTAGACCACCACTCCTTACTGATAGATATCAGACCTTATACTATTATTTTCACTATGTGTTATAAATATGTAGCATATACTTGAAACCTAACTGTTATCATATGATAGAACAAAATAATGCTCGACATATCGTTACTTTTTAAAGTTTGGACCATTATTTCATTGCAAGTATATAACGACAATACTCCTTTTTACTCAAACTTGGACCTATGATCGTCAGAGGTCATAAATGATTTACTCTTGGATTTTTACCCAAATTTGCAAACTTGCTAGTTACTTTCATACGATCTAACATTTATTTCAACACTTACTCTACAACCCTCGACATTTTTGAAAGCAAATTATTTTCTACCAAACCCCATGAACTCACCAACCATTGTGTTGACGTTTTAGCATGTGTCTTTCAGGTACTTAACGGATCAGGACAAGACACGGAGCGGGCATCCTATATACTCTGATAACTTAAATGGTGTAAAATCAAATATGTCATTTTTTCCAAATTATCACACTTTTATGAGGTTTTCAAATAAAATATTTCGCCTTTATAATATGACAATATTTTGAATGACATATAACTTTCAAAACGCCTTTTCCCAAAGTCGTTTTCTGAAATTTCTAACTTCGATCCTCAGTGTAACACCTAAATATTTTCCGCTGCCACATAACAAAATCTGGGGGTGTTACAGTCGCTAACCATATCAAGGACGTGGAAATCGGCTAAAATGGTTAGTTTTCCTATGTGTACTAACACGTCTTTGACTACTCCAACCGGGTAAGCAACACTCCCATCCGCTAAGCCTATTATCACCTCGGTTTCTTCAAGTTTTCCTAGTTTTAGAGAGGTGTAGAGAGGTAACGGAAGTAGGTTAAGACTTGATCCAAGATCGGCTAATGTGTCATAAGCCTCCAAATTACCGATCTTGCAAGGTAGAATAAATAAGCCCGGATCATCTAACTTCTTAGGTAGCTTGTTTTGAACAAGGCAGTCCCTTTTTCGCCTAACTTGAGCTTCTTCTCATCCAACATATCAATAACCGGACTTTCAAGGTGGAGCTCCTTGAATTCATTGTCAAGGTTTTGAGTGGGAGGTGTTTCAACTATGTTGTTGACCAATTTGGATATCATAACTTCTTGGTCATTTTGAACGACTTGGGTTTGTTTGAAACACGAGCTCATGGAATTGACCGAATAATATTGTGGACAAGAACTAGGAGACGAAACCGACGAGATGGCATTGACGTTTAGTTTCGGGTTCTTGACTGTGTTGCTAGGGAGTGCTCCCATTTCTCGGTCATTGAGGGCTTTCAACAAAGTGTCAATCTTATTGGTCATCTCGCTTTGTTTTTGTTTGAAATCGGCTTCAAACTTGGCCAAACGAGCTTCTTGAGATGCCATAAATTGAGACATCAATCCTTCAAAGTTATTGGTACTACCATTGCTGGAAGGATTGTTGTTGAAAGTACGGTTCGAGTTGGAACCGCTTGATTGGAAACGATTAGGTGGGTTGGAAGAATTGGTTTGTTGTGCGTTTTGGTTTTGTTTCCACCTAAGGTTCAGGTGATTTTTCCATGAGGGGTTGTATGAATCACCGTAGGGGTTTGGCTTGGGTTTGAAAGTGTACCACTTGTCTCCCGCTCCGTCGGTACGTGAGGATGCGTAGTCCGCAAAAGCTTGTTCGGGGAGTTCCATGCAATCACGAGTGTCGTGGGGACCACTACATAATTCACATGAAGAAGTGATTTTGTTCACTTGGCTTGAAGGTTTAGGAGCCTCGTAGGATTTCATAAGAAACTTGACTTGGTCTTCAAGTTCTATGATCCTACGGTCGGAAGTGCTTGAATTGTTCGAAGGCAAAGATATTGCCTTGACCGTTTTATTCAAATCACGGGGATCACTCCAACTTTCGTTGTCATAAAGAGAAAGATCTTCTAGGAGAGCCCATGATTGTTCCGCACTTAGATCACGTAGCTTACCACCGGCCGATTGGTCAATGGTTTGCCTCGTGGAGAGATTGATATGGTCATAGAAGATTTGGACTTGGAGCCAAAGTTCTATGCCATGGTGAGGGACTTTTTGGAGTAAGTCCTTAAATCGAGTCCATGCCTCGTAGAGGGTTTCGCCTTGACGTTGTTGGAACATCAAGATATCATTCCTTAGCTTGGTAGTTCTTCCTGGTGGGAAAAACTGAGCGAGGAAACGAGTGGTGAGATCATCCCAAGAGGTGATGGATCCTGCTGGTAGACGCTCTAGCCATTGACTAGCTTGGTCCCGCAGAGAGAATTGAAAGAGACGCAGTCGGGTCGTCTCTCGAGTGGCAACATCAAGGTCTATGAAATCAACAATTTTGAGAAAGTCCTTGAGATGTTGATTAGGATCTTCAGAAAGAAGTCCATGGAATGCGCATCCGCTTTGCACCAACCGGATGGTGTCGGATCGCAAGGGTGTGACATTGGCTCCTTGAGTGAGCTCAATGGTGTTTCGATAGCCATGGTAGCTAGGACGGGAGTAGTCTCCTAGGGTACGGGCTCTAGGAGGTGGGTGTGTTGTTGTGGTGGTGGGTTGTTGGGATCAAGGATATTACCACCTTCCATGATGTCGGATGGTAATGGTTACGAACAAAGAAACGAAGAAAAAAGATAGACTAAAGAAAACCTAGAAAAATAAAATAAAAATCTCACTAGAAAGGAATCTAGTGAGTAGACCTAATAAAATAAAAATTCAACCTAAACAATAACTATTCCCCGGCAGCGGCACCAAAAACTTGATGCGTGGTTTTGCAACCTTACAACAGGTTTTACCTCTCGAGGGATCTCAAGAGGCTTACAACCCCACCAGGCAGTGTACCTGACCGATGTAGTATAGTGTAGTGGTAAGTACGGGGGATTGATCGTTCTCCACAGGGAATAGTGTCGTTAGGATTGAAAAACTATTCTAATAGGTCTAAGGGTGAAGGAAGATTCTTTTTGTATTTTTATATTTTTATGAAAGCAAATAAAATCTCGGGGTTTGAAGGAGTGGACGGAATTAGTTGCTAGTCAACTAACCCAAATAACTACAAATGCAAATAAAATAAAATAACTGAAAATGAAAAGAGTTGTGAAACTTATGTGGAGAGAAATGTGTTTACTTAGATTTCCTTACTCCCTAACTATCTTTTACCGGTTGATTAGTGTGTATTAATTGCGTGGATGACGGGTGTATTTCTTAATACCAATCGTGGGGTGGCGTACGTACTTCCCCAACTCTACAAGCTCCTACTTCACTCCTATGTCGAGCCGGCTAAGAAGCTCCTAACATGGGATCACTAGAATTCGCTCATGCATTAAATACAACCATAAAAACCTAGTACGCATTGGTTCATGCTTCTTAAGACGTTCAAGCAAGTTACCGAATAGGAGGTTAGCCAGTTTTCTTAAGCCTAACATCGATAAACAATCATCCAATACAATCAATAACACACTAATAACCAATAATCAATAGTTAGGTTTCATTAGATCTAAGCAAACACAAGATAAATCTAGCCTAGCATGTTAATTAAAAGACAAGAACAAGATATAATCAAACAACACATAGACATATTGATTGATTAAATGAATACTTATCTTCAATTAAACATGGGAGATCCAAGGGTATGAAAACCCTTAAAAATGGCAGAAATTCGTCTTAGGGTTTCTCCTCACAAAGTTGCACACTAATGACAAAAAATTACAAAACTATATATAGAGTTTAAGGGCTGACGGCGTCACGTTATAGATCTTGACGCCGTCACCTCGCCGTGTCTAGGGTTCCCGGATGGCCTTCTTGACGCCGTCCCTCTTTAGTCGTCCAAAATCCTCCCTTGCTTATCAAGGCTTGACGCCGTCAGAAATGGGCTTCACGTCGTCTCTCTTTAAGTTAAACCGTGATGGCCTTGATCACCTTAAAGGGTGACGCCGTCAGAATTCCTTTGTAAAATTCTCTGGCTTATCATGTGTATTTTTCATATCCACCTCTTTTGCCAAGCCATGACGCCGTCAAGAGCAATACTTGACGCCGTCAAAGGTACTTTTCCAGCCGATTTTGAGACTTTGTCGTTTTCTTCACTTTTATGCTCCAAAAACGTCCAAAATGCTTCCTTTTCCAGATTTCTTCTCCAAAGTACCTAAAATGACAAAAGGAACGATTTAGGGCAATATTTGATCAAATAAATACGATTTAGGGCTTAAATGACCCCCTAAAAGCGGTACACTTTTCGCTTCATCACTTATTTACTTATATATGTGGATGACATCATCTTGACAGCTTCTTCCCCAGCTCTGCTTCAGCGGGTTATATCGTCGCTACACAGTGAATTCTCTATGACTGATCTTGGCCCTCTCAATTATTTTCTTGGCATATCTTCTCTTCGTACTGGTTCCGGCATGTTCTTGTCCCAGTCGAAATATGCCAATGAAATACTTAAGCGGGCCCATATGGAGTATTGCAACCCTTGTCGAACCCCTGTTGACACTGAGTCGAAGCTGGGCCCCGATGGTGACCCGGTTACTGACCCGACTCTATACCGTAGCCTTGCAGGTGCTCTTCAGTATCTCACTTTTACTCGCCCAGACATTACATATGCAGTTCAGCAGGTTTGCCTATATATGCACGATCCTCGTGAACCTCATTTCGTAGCTTTGAAGAGGATTCTCCGTTATGTTCGAGGTACCTTAGATTATGGTCTGCAGCTTTATGCTTCTTCAACATCTCAGCTCACAGCTTATTCAGATGCCGACTGGGCTGGCTGCCCGTCTACACGTCGGTCTACCTCCGGTTATTGTGTGTTTCTTGGTGATAACCTCCTGTCTTGGTCATCTAAACGACAACATACTATTTCTCGTTCTAGCGCTGAGGCTGAGTATCGTGGTGTAGCTAATGCCGTGGCCGAGACTGCATGGATTCGGAATCTACTTCTTGAGCTTCACTCACCATTACACTCGGCTACATTGGTTTATTGTGATAATGTAAGTGCAGTTTATCTATCTTCCAATCCGGTTCAGCATCAACGCACCAAGCATATTGTGATAGATATCCACTTTGTTCGGGATAAGGTGGCTACTGGACATGTTCGTGTTCTCCATGTTCCATCGCGTTTCCAGTATGCAGACATATTTACTAAGGGACTCCCATCCCCTCTATTTACTGAGTTTCGGTCCAGTTTGAGTGTCCGCCCATCTCCCGCTCAAACTGAGGGGGCGTATTAGTCGAATGTATTAGGTCCATTAGTAGCCCATGTTGATCTTGTAAGGGCTTAGCCCACTTAGTAGAATCCCTAGTTAATTGTATCTATATATACTTTGCTCATTTTGTATGATACGATCAAGGAATACAAAGCAATACAAATCAAGTTTGTAATAACTACCACATCCTACCAGTAAGAGGTAGCTAGAAAATCTAAATCTGAACGAAATAATGTTGTTTATTTTTTTATATTTGTCCGAATGATTTTAATTGCTCGTTTCTGCAATTTATTTAAGTAACTTATGTAAATATGAAACAAGACTTTTTATCATAAATATAACATAGTTAATAAACCATCAAATATATTATATTAACACGAGTCTTCAATCTCTTATCGAGTAAGAGGCAGTAAGACAAGTCCTCCACCTCTTACTGAGTAAAATGTTATATGTCTAACTGGGTCTGACTCAAAAGAAAAAAACAAACAAGCAAAACGTCTGACCACCTCTTACTAGTAAGAGTAAGAGAGCTAGTAAGAGTTTTTTTTTTTTTTTTTTTTTTTTTTTTTTTTTTTTTAAATAAAAAAAATAAAAAATAAACACACCCTAAGTCATTATCCTAAGAGTTGGCGATGGCCGCTTTTAGAAACTCGATTCAAAGACTTTTAAATAGGATACATCTATACTAACTAATAAACGAAAATACTTTACAAGCACTCTAAGCATCTCCTGCAATAATGGCGCTGATGTGTCATTGTTCCTATTGGCTGTGTATTAATGTCGTACAAGTGGAGCTGCAGCAGTGTTGAAGGGTTCGTATTGTTGGTAAGTAATTATGTTAGTCAATACCATTCTTCAATCAAAATGCTCCTTCATAATTGTTTCAATTCGAATGATTTCCGTTAATATTTTGGGTAAGTAATCAATTGATTATTAATTTGTTCAAAAATCAAATCAAAGCCATTACAACCGTATCCTTAAAAACCCTCAAATCAAAGCGTTTACAAATGCTTATTTTGATAATTGTGTAATAGGGATTTGTAGGAGACGAAGAGAATCAGGAGTTGTAGAAACACTCTTATGCATCGTCTAAATGAATTGCTATAATCCGTTTTTTGTAAGTTTCCGTTAATGCATTTTGTTTTTTTAACCAGGTATAATGACTTTGTGTGCTTTATGAACTCATTTATTGTAATTTTGATTAATTCAATCAGTTTATGTTTGATTCCAGTATCCATGGCTTTGATGAATCGTGATTTATTAAATCGATTTTAGTTTTTTGTGATTACTATTAGGTGTTTATCTGTTATGTTTACATCGATTCTGGATCTTTCTGCAGCAAGAGGACAAGCTTGAAGAGGATGAAAAATCCATGATCAAATCCATCTTCGAGGTTAGTGTTATTTCTGTAATTATGCTATGTTTCTAATTTGTTACGAGTTATGTTAATTTACAAGATAATTTGTTACTGAATTTAACTCAGGGATCAAAGGAGGTTATAATGTTTGTGTACAGTCAAATAATATGTTTAGATGCATATGAAGAAAAAAAATGTGTAATGTAGCCATGTAGGGAACATATAAAAGTGTGTTTGGGATTGCTCTACACGGAATTTTTCTTTAAATAGATTACCAATTTAATTTCTACTATAGTACTATATAAGCATATGTGAATCAGTTATTTCAATGTCAAGATTATTTAGCTTCTTACTGGATAGCCTGAGAAATAAAACCCTCCAATATTGACTCTAACGGGAAAAACTACCGTTCAAAAACTTGCAGATAAGCGAAGCAATGCAACTGCATGTTGAAGTTCAAGAAGGCTACATGAGCAACTTGAGGTACAATATGTTAATATTAACACATCTAATATTGTTTATAATATTCTTTTGTTAGCCGCGGGACTATCGTAGATGCACGCCTAAGCGAGTAAACTATTGTTAGAATAAGGACTTTTAAAATTCGACACGACATGCATACGACACATAAACTCCTTTTATATGTTGTACAAGTCCAGGAGGTACTGAGTATATGGCTAACGGGTCACTTAGGCATGTTCTTATAAAAAATAACCGATTTGTTGTTTGGATTTTATATGCGTTGTCAAATTCTTTTTGCCTACCCATGTCATGCGCGTGATGTGTCGTTGCAGTTTAGCAGTATTAATGCCTACTCAAGTTTTAAATTTATATTTAGCCGACTTATCAATAACACACACACTTAACGAGCAGTGTACCCGGTCAGTATGAATATAATGGTAAGCAGAGTGTCGATCACTAAGAGTGAAACGTATTATCTAGTTATTCTAATCAGTATTTTAATATCCTAAGTTAGTTATACAACCTAATCTAATGCAAGGGGGTTCAGCCTGAGAGACTGGCATAGTTTGGTTATAATTAAATAGAAAACTAAACTAATGAGCACGAATCAGCGATTAGCACACACGTACACAGATAGATACTCGAGACAATAAGAAGATCTGTCCTGATAATTAAATAGCTTGTCACTTGTTTTATTACTAGTTTTATATGAAGTGTATATAATTAAACCTTTCTCGTTGGCTCTAATCTTATCGGAGAGTAAACCCTTAATGATTACTTATGTCTATCCTACTTTTCTAGAGACGCTAGAATAAATAGGCGAGGAAGGGGCATGGCGACCCAAGCAAGACTCAGCTAGACAGAGAGGTTATCAATGCACTAATAAAAGTCACCAAAGACATCAACATATACACTTTAATTAATGGGAAAGCAATATTAAGGGGAGTGCATGATCTTCCGTAGTCACATGACACAAGCCCATCAATCCTGATGAATTAAAGCGTACTAAAACAATAAAACAAAACTACTTAATGAATTGAATACATGCAGGACCTTCTTACAGCTCTTGTATCTTTGTTTGAGGTATGTCTTGTGCTGCTTGGTCGTCTGAATTCGGCTCTAGGGTTATATCAAAGGTCTCTTAAATTCGTCTGACCTTGGGGTATTTATAGTTTCTGTCTGAGGGATCGATGCGGCGCATTGAGTTGATAGATGCGGCGCATTGTCTTAACTTCGCGTGGGGTCCAAGATTAATATATTCTGGAATATTCGTACACCGTCTTCAGATGCGGCGTAACTTGATCTTTGTATGCGGCGCATGTACTTTAGCTGTCTTGGATTGTAACTGGTGAAATCTTGATAGTGATACGCCGTATGTTAGAAGTATATTGCGGCATATCTGGAGTAGAACGAGCTTGATCTTCTTCTTTGACCAAAGTTTCATATGCGGCGCATGACAGAATTGCATGCGGCGCATTCTTCAAAGTCAGGCAATGGTCTTCGAATTCATCTAAGTATGATATTGCGTCGTATCTGTTGAGTGAGATACGGCGCATCTTCTGGATTTCAGTAGACTTTTGACATCTCGCTTGTTTTGCTCCATAATTAGTCCAAAATCGCCAAGTTTCACATAATGCTTGTTTTTACCTGAGAATTACTAAAGTAAACATTAATGTATCGATTCTCATATATAATATAATAAAATAAGTCAAATAAATAGGATAAATGATGATAATAAAATGTACTTATTTGAGTTCATCAAATATCCCCCCACTTGAACTTTACTTGTCCCCAAGTAAACTTTAGAATTAATCATATGAAAATGTATCCTAAAAGATATTAGGATTTATTTTTTATATTTAAGCACATATTCGTTTTGTCATAATCACACAACCAAACACTTAACGAAGTAGAAACCAAAATAATTTTTAATGTAAAACAATTCTAAATCGTTTAGTTGCTTAGTCGTGACGAATATTCTATCATAGGATTGGCAAGTATACGCATCTCCCCCACTAAAGCCAAGGAGTAACAAGTCTAAAGCGGTAAAAAGGGTTTGTTGGTTAAGGGTTGATCATCCTTTTTAATCTCTATCGATCTCATATTCCAGAAAAGGCGACAAAATTTCAAATACATTATCGAATCCACGACCACGATACTTGCAATTGCTCAATTCCTTAACTCGAATGGGCTAAAGATAGGACCAAGTAATCTTCACCAATAATATTATATCAAAAAGGGCGACAAAATCATAAATACATAGCCGAATCCACGACTACAATACTTAAGATTGCTCAAATCCCTAATCTCAATAAATCAAAGGTTTGGATAAAGAATAATATAGGGTATGGATAATATTTGGGATATAAATTGGTGTAAAATGAAAAATAAACAAAACAGATAAATTAAAATCCTAAGTGTGGTTAATCACAATCCCAACCATCCCATGAATAAGACTCATATCATTGAATAACTCACGCTTTAACACTTGAAACACACGCTTTAGGTAGACACGAATTATACTCAACAAGATCTCAATCAAAGAATATCCTTAAGTTGGCGTTCCCATAACGTTCAACTCCCATTCAATCCATAGATATAATATACAACAACAAATAGTGGTGATATCACCCACTTAATACAAAACTTTACATAAGTTGGTTAAAACAAACTTCCAACTTTTCCTCTTTTTTTTCTTTTCTATTTATTTTTTTTTTCGACTTTTTTTTTCGACTTTTTTTTTTTTTTTTTTGACATCAACATATATGTGTAAAATTTCACAACTTTTCTATCACTATTTTTCCGGATAATTGTTCCATACTCTTCATACTTTCAGAAATAACTGTAATAGTGAAAGTAGCAAACACACGAAAAATAAACTAAAAGTTATACAATATTTACTTTCATACCAATTGCATCGTGCAATTTCCCGACCTAACAAAAGATAATGAATTACGCACGCGAACACAGGTAATGTAAGAAAACACATTTTGCCTAAAGCAATTAACCACGGATTTTAATCTACAGGGTAGGCTAAGGTGTAAGGGTGTATCGAAACATTATAACAAAGGTGTAAGAAACAAAAAGAATGGCTCTGAGGGTTTTTCTAGGGGTATCTTACTCTAAAAATGAGAGTAAACAAAGGGTTTATACGGGGGTTAACTGATAACGCCTAAATCTAACATGTTTTTGATAGCGTTATTGGTAGTTTTATATATGTTTTGTGGTTATATTTATATGCTTTTGTTACTAAATCGTACCAAAGTGTGTTTGCAAAGCATTTGTAGCCAAAGACAGGAAAATGGATGGAAAAGATGCAAAAATGAGGAAAAAGGAAGTATTTGAGATTGCATGTGAGTCTTGTGTCAAGTTCCGCTCCGTAAGGTACTTCAATGAGTTAAAGTCCGAGTAGTCGAGTTAATAAGCTTAAGGATGAAGGGAAAGATCAAAGAATCAAGAGCTACAACCGAGAAACAAGTCGTACGCAAAAGTCCAAGAAATAGGTTCATCAGCCATAGCCATCCGATCGGTCGCCGCCCGCAACCGATTCGGATGGAGTGAATTTGGATTTACCGAGAAGACCAACCGATCGGTAGACCATTCTATCCGATCGGTTGGAAGTCGCTGTTGACCCAAGACTTCTTTATTAAGGATTGTGACTTTATAAATCCGGTTCTAGGTCCTTCTTTTCAGTATTCTAACCATTCAATACTACTTGGAGAGCAAGAGAAGCATTTATGCACTTAGACCTTTGGTTAGAGCAATTTATGGAACCATTTGTTGAGTATTTATATACCAATCAATCTTGAGATACATAACAAGTGCTAGGAGAGAACCATTCACAGAAATATACTCAGAAATTCGTCCATAAGTCCAGGAGAAGGGAGAAAGTCGAATATACCATTTTCATTGCTTGTGGAATCATTGTCTTTCACTTGTAATCTTATTTCCAAATCATTGTAAGACTTTCAATCATGGTTTCTAATGTTCAAAGTATTGAGTTTACATTTATGTTTGCTATGAGTGGCTAGTGCCTTTGTGCACTTGCTTAGATGATGTGTATTATTCATTGATTGGCATATGATTGTGATAACATGTTTTAATTCAATTTCAAGTCAATTCTAAGAACCAATTGTGATAAAGTTTCATAGTGACATTTGGGTAATCAAGTTTAACTAGTGCTAGTAATCTTAAGGGTTGAAAGAACTATTGTTATTCCACTAGTTATAATCATTTGTCTATGAATGATTGTTGTTTTCCACTATTCTTGATTAAACAAAGGAACTTAATTGTGATTGTAATGAAAATGCTTTTGTCTATCAAAACGGATTGATTGTAAACCACTTTAAAGGTCGAGAGATTAATAGTTTGCTTTCAATTGTGACCTTTTGTCTATAATCGGTTACCTTTTGTATTGACCATTTCCTAAGCTTGTTTGATTAGACAAAAGATTGTTTTTGTGTTTGGGGAACACCAACTCATGAACCTTGAATTGATCTTGAATTGATTGGTTAAACTTAATGCTTGTTTTTATAAACCAAAATCTTGACGAAGGTTTAATTTGTAGAAACAATAGATTAGTGTCAAAACTAATTATCACAACCAACATGTTTTCCAAAGTTATCACAATCATATTAGTCAATTGTAGTACACTAGTCTAAGCAAGTGTAGTTTTTAATCATTTGACTTTTCATCATATCATTACTACTTATTTGAGACAGTTGCTTTTAACTTACAATTCGATTCACTACACAAATCCCTGCGAACGATCCCGACTTACCATCAAAATCTTGCTACAACGGACGAGTATACTTGCTCGTATGTGTTGTTATTAGATTCGGTAATTCACCCCCTTATAAATTTAAAACTTGCACCGAACCGGGCACATCAAGTTTTTGGCGCCGTTGCCGGGGATTTTGATCGTGTTTCTGTAAGTTTTAGTCCAATTCTCATATAGTTAGTTTTCGTAAAAAAAAAAAGTTTTACCGAGCTGCCCATCCGATCGGTTGTTCATCCATCCGATCGGTTTTCCAAAATTTTCATTTACCGAGAGAACCATCCGATCGGCGGACACTTCCATCCGATCGGATCCTTCAAATCAAATTTACCGAGAGATCTATCCGATCGGTAGACTGTTCTATCCGATCGGTTGGACGATTCTGATCTTTTCAAATTGTTTTCATTCTTTGCTCGTTTGTTTAGACATTGCCTCGATTCGTTGGGGAATTGTATGAACACTCGATCAACTGGAGTAGAACCAATTCCACCACTTTTCGATCCCGAAAGTTTGATTCGAACAAGATCTAGAAGAAGAAGAAGAAGAACACCCTTTGTTCCATTAGCCAATCGTGTACCAAGAGTACCAAACCCAACTTTTGATAACCTTTTTGAAGCCAAAGTCGTTTATAACCCATTCACTGATCAACCTTTTCCCATGGCTGACGATAGACCCATGTGGGAAGCAAACCGAGCCGTAGCACCCACTCCGGGAGCTGCTATTGTTGCTGTCAACTTAGGTGACAATTTCACCGTGAAAGGTCACCATCTTTCTATGATCAAAGACCGTCAATTCGATGGCCGTTCGAGGGCCGATCCTCACAAACACGTTGCCGAATTCATTGAAATTTGTGGCATGTTCCGATACGGAGATACAAATGTAGATGCCATTAAACTCAAACTTTTTCCGTCATCACTTGCTGGAGATGCAAAAGTGTGGTATAACGAATTAACACCAGGAATCATCACTACTTGGGAGGAGATGAGGCAAGCTTTTGTAAGCCAATTCTTTCCACCTGCAATGTTTGATCGACTCATGGGAGAAATTCGTGATTTCACACAAAACCCTAACGAATCACTCGTCGAAGCCTGGCTTCGTATGAAAGATTTACTTCGAAGTTGTCATGGACATGGATTAGGACGAGGAACCATTATCCAAATCTTTTACCATGGACTTGATGAAACATCTCAAGGAATTCTTGATGCTGGAGGAATTTTTCTTTATAAGACTCCTAACCAGGCATACCAATTGCTTGAAGACCGAGTTCTTCTCAAACTCGACTGGTCAAAAGATGCCAAGACAAAACCCTTAAGAAAAACCGTTGCTTTTGCCGAAAGTTCTGATTCATCTAAACTCATGGAGAAAATGGAAACCTTGGTTTCCAAAATCGATTCGCAATACAAAGATCTTAGAGGAGAGATGAAAGAAATGCGAGATGGTTGTAACAACTGTGGAGGTAACCACCTATCATCAGAATGCGATGATCAACCAATGGATCAACCAAAAGAAGGAGAAGCTAATTACATCCAAGGAGGATACCGAGGAGGAGGATATCGTGGAAATTATTACGGACGAAACTCTGCTAGTTGGCAAGATCGCCGACAAAGGGATAACAACCATGAGTCCCAACCAAAAGTAGAGAACCAAACCTCACAAAATTCCGACAAGAAACCTGAAGAAACAGATTTTGAAAAAATGATGAGAGAATTTGTCACTGCTCAAAAATCAACCAACGAGTTCGTCAAGAATCAATTTTTCAATCTCAAGACCAAAGTTGAGCAAGGTCAGAAAAATCATCAAGCGTCTATCCAAGATCTTGAAAACAAATTTGGGAGACTCTCTGATCAAATTTCTTCCCGACCATCAGGTTCGTTGCCTAGTAACACCCAAACCAACCCAAAACCATCATCATCATCGAATGATAAGACTTATCATCCACCACAAACTAGAAATGAGCATATCAATGCTGTATTCACAAGAAGTGGCCTGTCTTATGATCCACCACCCAACCCAAACAACACCACAACTATCGATTTCGATAGTGAGGATGAAGATGAAGAATCCAAGAAGGAAAATACACCAAAAACACCACCCAAACCCAAACCCAAACCACCAGTTAAGGCTTACACTCCAAAAATTCCATATCCACAGAGCCTTAAGAAAGAAAGAATTGAGGAGCGTTATAAGAAGTTTGTTGAAATAATCAAAGAAGTTAGACTCAATGTACCCCTCATTGATGTTTTAGCCGGAATGCCCAATTACGGGAAATTTTTGAAAGAACTTCTTAACAACAAAAACAAGTTGGAGCAAATATCCGCTACCTTTCTCAATGAAGAATGTTCAGCTATTGTTCAAAACAAAATTCCACAAAAACTCAGAGATCCCGGAAGTTTTCTGATTCCATGCATATTAGGAAACAACATCACATGCGATGCTTTAGCCGACTTAGGTGCGAGTATTAATTTGATGCCCTATTCGCTGTATACGAAACTTTCAATCAATACCTTGAAACCCACAAGGATGAGTATCCGATTAGCTAATCATACTTACCAATATCCTGTTGGTATTGCTGAGAATATGCTTGTCCAAGTAGGTAAATTCATTTTTCCCGTGGATTTTGTGATTTTAGAAATGGAGGAAGATAGTAGAGTACCCCTTATTTTAGGAAGACCTTTCCTAAACACCGCTGATGCGATCATCAAAGTAAAAGGAAAATAACTCAATCTTGGAGTTGGAGAGGATAGAATCACCTTTTTAATCGATAAAGCAATGAAATATCCACATTCCAGTGATGACACTTGCTTTAACATTGATGTAATCGATGAAGTCACTGAGGAAGAATTGGATGCATTACTTGAAGATTCTGATCCATTCATGACTATTTCAGAGAAGATTAGTGAAACAACTTTTGATAAAGAATTCGCTGATTTTATGGAAGTAAAGATTGATGAAGAAGAAGAAGAAGAAGAAAGAAGAAGAAGAAGAAGAAGAAGAAGAAGAAGAAGAAGAAGAAGAAGAAGAAGAAGAAGAAGGAGAGATAATAGAAGAAGATTTTGAGGAAATCAGTTTTAATGATCAAATGAGGATCAAAACATCACTTCAAGAACCACCGATTGATCTTGAGTTGAAACCACTTCCAGAAAATCTTGAGTATGCTTACTTGGAAGACAATTCGCTACTTCCAGTAGTCATATCTTCGTTGCTCAATGATTTTGAGAAAGAATGTCTGATTTCAGTTCTTAAGAAGCATAAAGAAGCTTTTGCGTGGAAAACTTCTGACATCCCAGGAATCAGTCCTGATTTTTGCAAACACAAAATCAATTTCGAAGAAGATGCCAAACCAGTTGTAGAAAGACAACGTCGACTCAACCCCAACATGAAAGAAGTTGTTAAAAAAGAAATCATCAAACTTCTTGATGCAGGTATCATTTACCCCATCGAGGATAGTCCTTGGGTGAGTCCTGTTCACTGTGTTCCGAAAAAAGGAGGAATGACTGTTGTGACCAACGAACGAAACGAACTAGTTCCAACTAGAACTGTCACCGGATGGCGAGTATGTATTGATTACAGAAAATTAAATAAAGCCACCAGAAAAGATCATTTTCCTTTGCCTTTCATGGATCAAATGCTTGAGAGATTAGCAGGAAACAAATACTTTTGTTTTCTCGATGGTTTTTTAGGATATTTTCAAATTCCTATTGATCCAGCTGATCAAGAAAAGACCACATTCACATGTCCCTTTGGAACTTACGCTTATCGGCGTATGCCTTTTGGATTATGTAATGCTCCCGCGACTTTTCAAAGATGCATGATTGCCATATTCCAAGATATGCTTGAAACATCTATGGAAGTTTTCATGGATGACTTTTCAGTTTTTGGAAGCTTATTCGAAGCTTGCCTTTCTAACCTCGATAAAATGCTTGAAAGATGTAAAGCTGCACATCTTGTTCTCAATTGGGAGAAGTGTCATTTCATGGTAACTGAAGGAATTGTGTTAGGACACAAAATTTCCAGCGCAGGAATGGAGGTTGACAAAGCAAAGATCGATGTCATTACCAAATTACCACCCCCAACTAACGTTAAAGCCGTTAGAAGTTTCCTAGGACATGCAGGTTTTTACCGTCGTTTCATTAAGGATTTTTCCAAAACATCTCGTCCAATGACGAAACTTCTTGAAAAAGATGCTGTTTTCGATTTTAATGCAGACTGCATGAAAGCATTTGAAGCATTGAAAACACAACTGACTAGTGCACCCATTATGGTTTCCCCTGATTGGTCACTACCATTCGAGCTTATGTGCGATGCAAGCGATTTTGCTGTTGGAGCTGTATTAGGAAAACGAGAAGAGAAACATTTTCGTCCTATATATTTTGCCAGCAAAACACTCAACAATGCTCAACAGAATTACACAGTTACAGAGAAAGAATTGTTAGCCGTTGTTTTCGCTTTCGATAAATTCAGATCATACCTTGTACTTTCGAAAACAATCGTGTTCACTGATCATTCAGCGTTAAAATATCTCTTTAAGAAGTAAGATGCCAAACCGCGTCTCATCCGATGGATTTTACTACTCCAAGAATTCGATATCGAAATCAAAGATAAGAAAGGAGCAGAAAATCTAGCCGCTGATCATCTATCTCGTTAGAAATCCAAATCTGGAAGAGTTAAAAGAAAGAGATTGACGATTATTCCGATGAAACACTCATGACTGTTGATACAGATGATGAGAACGAAATTCCATGGTTTGCCAATTATGCAAATTATCTCGTTGGAGGAATTCTAAAGAAAGGATTAACTCATGCCCAACGAAGTAAATTCTTTTCGGATCTTAAACATTATTATTGGGAAAACTTATCTTTCAAAATGTGGTCCCGTAATGGGATGATTAGTAAGATGTGTTTATGGTTCTAAAACGAGAAGAATTCTCGATGAATGTCATCATGGCCCAACTGGGGGACATTATGGTCCTTCCACCACCGCTAAAAAAGTCTTTGATGCTGGATTCTATTGGCCGACTATTTTTAAAGAAGCCCATACTCTTGTTAAGAATTGTGATGCTTGCCAAAAATCCGGTAGTCTTTCTCGAAGAGATGAAATGCCTCAGAAGAGCATTCAAGTCTGTGAATTATTCGATATTTGGGGAATTGATTTCATGGGACCGTTTCCTAAATCACACAAATACGAATACATTCTCGTTGCTATTGATTATGTTTCCAAATGGGCTGAAGCGGAAGCTCTACCCACAAATGATGCACGAGTAGTTGTTAATTTTCTCAAAAAGCTTTTCGCTCGTTATGGAATTCCTAAAGCTTTGATAAGTGATCGTGGAACCCATTTCTGTAATAAACAAATTTAGAAAATTATAAAGTGATACGGAGTTCATCATCGTTTCGCTACAGCTTATCACCCACAGACCAGTGGTCAAGTCGAAAATACCAACAGAGCCTTAAAAAGGATACTCGAAAAAATGGTTAAAGACAATCCCGCCGTTTGGTCGAGAAAACTAGATGATGCTCTGTGGGCATTTCGCACAGCTTACAAAACACCAATTGGTACAACACCATACAGATTGTTGTATGGAAAAACTTGTCATTTGCCGTTCGAAATCGAACATCGCGCTTACTGGGCATTAAGAAACTGTAACCCAGACCTCAAAGTAGCTGGAGAAAAGAGATTTTTGCAATTGCATGAACTCGATGAGCTTAGACTACAAGCTTATGAGAACTCCAAACTTTACAAAGCAAGAACAAAAGCTTATCATGACAGAAAGCTAAGAATCAGAAAAGAATTCAAAGCTGGAGACAAAGTTCTGCTTTTTAACATGAAGTATAAGTTCAAAGCTCCCAAGCTGAAACCGAAATGGTTCGGACCGTATACAGTGAAACTTGGATTTCCATCCGGATATGTTGAATTGCATGACAAACATGGTGGAAGTTTCATTGTTAATGGGCACCGAATTAAGTTATACTATGACAAGGAGCAGATGAATGAAGTTTCTATTCAAGAGATTCCGCCTGAATCAGAATATGAAGCTATAACCTTTATGTCACCCTTCCCGGCCGATTTCAAGAAAAACACTCCGTGGGCCAAAGATTCTGGTTATATCTATGATGTTCTACCAAGACCATGGGAGAAAGTTAAGTTGGAATACATAGATGAAACTGGAGAAGGAATAGTGATTGGAAATGTGTTGTACGTTCCAAAATTTCAAAAGAAGAAGTCAGCACCAACATGAAGAGAGAGAAGTTCGAGTCCGGCTGATGACTCGTTAATAAAACAAGCGCTTCTCGGGAGGCAACCCGTGTGTTTGCTATGTTTATTTTTCATTTTTATTTTCTAGTGATTAAACCCCAAAGTTTTTCTAAATTGCTTAGTTGAACTTAAGTGTGGGGGTGTATCACTGTTTTTTGAATAAAGCGAAGACATATTTCGTATGTGTGTCTCTTTTGTTTTTAGATTACTGCAAATAATGATTTTGAAGCTTGGACGCTAGGATCAAGACTCCTCTTGAGAAGAAAATACGGTTTATTCTCTTATTTCCCTATTTCATTCTTTGTCGTTTATCACATTGAGGACAATGCTTAACTTAAGTGTGGGGGGGGGGTGAATAGGAAAATAAGAATAAATTGTAGTTTTGAGCTGAATTTTAAAATTTTGTTTGCCTTGTAATCTAGTCTTTTGTCATTTTAAAGATCATATTCTAGAATAACTGGATTTATCCACTGGTGAAATCTGTAATTTTGAAAATTCGAGATGTGTCCCGATTAATATTGCAATCCATTCTGGGATCGATAACATTTGCTAGCACAGATTATAGCCCTTTCCACTAAAGTGTGAGGATTTTAGCCTGTTCTATATACAGCATACATCTTTTATGCTTAGATCTTTTGCTATGAGTGTGCCGGTGATTTTATTTATTCTAGAACTTGCACTTGTAAATCATTACGAGACCATTGTGAGATCACATTTCGTTTGTGATATAAGTGTATATGCGTGATAAGAGGCAATCTTAGGTTTTATCCCAAATGGCCTTCCATTTTCATATAATGCTATATTAGCTAGCTACATTGGCTAGTTAACCACTCATATGGACCCATTTGTTAGCATTTATCTTTAATGCTAGATAACCTTAGTTACACCCGCCGAGCCTATCTTTTCTTTTGATAAAATCCAGAAAAATTCAAAAAGATTTTACACCTTTTTAGCCTAGCCTTATCCATAGTCAAGTCTTGGTTGGTTGCTAGCTATTTGAAAGGATGGATGTTATGTGGAAATCATGAAAGTTCAAAGAAAGCGTAAACTCCGAAAGTTGTTATCCAAGAAAAGTCATTGCAACTATAAGATGACAAGTCAAAAAAAAAAAAAAAAAAAAAAAAAAAAAAAAAAAAGAGAGAAAAAGAGAAAAAGAAGAAAAGTCATTGCAACTATAAGGTGACAAGAATAAGCCAATGGGCTAAGTGAATCAAGTATGAATAAAGGAAGTATGGAGTTTTTCACAAAATGGCATGATATTGGTTAGTAATAGCTAGTAACATTTGGTTCGTAGACTTTGACTAATTTTGTTTTATGTTCAACCAATTTCATACACATATCCCACGCCTTATCCTACCCTTTTTGACTTTGTGAAATTATTAAGTGTATGGACATGTAGTAACCATCCGATTTCTTGAGGAATTGACTAACGTTGTTAGCAATCTAGGGCGTATTTTGGCGACCATCCGTTATGCAAGTAACGTCGTTAGCGAACCAAGGTACAATCTAGTGACCATCCGTTAGTTGGTAATGCAAGAATTCGTTGTTAGGGAGCTATTATGTTTTGCATGAGATAGTGGCGCGTTAGTCTTTTATTACCCTTTAAGCCTTAAACCCGAATTAAAGCCCTCTTTGATATGTATACTTGGTGCTCACACCATTTCGGTGTAGTTTTGTTTCTCGTACATGCCTATGGTAATATTTAGATCATGACTGAGCAAATGAGTGTCATTCCTCTTATATACTCCACCAATCATACAAATGAGTGTTTGAGTGAATTATATTTCATTTTCCTTTCGTGAGGTGTTTAGTAATGTGTATCATGCAAGAAAATCATAGGGGTATTGTCAAACATCTCGATGATTCAACCATAAAAGCTTAAAATGATGAATCTAGCTTGTACTAGTGCTTGATAGATTTGCATCACATTTTCCTAATCATTTGTGTATACCATGTGGATGATTGTTTTTATTTCTAGATTTGCTTGAGGGCAAGCAAACTTCAAGTGTGGGGGATTTGATAACGCCTAAATCTAACATGTTTTTGATAGCGTTATTGGTAGTTTTATATATGTTTTGTGGTTATATTTATATGCTTTTGTTACTAAATCGTACCAAAGTGTGTTTGCAAAGCATTTGTAGCCAAAGACAGGAAAATGGATGGAAAAGATACAAAAATGAGGAAAAAGGAAGTATTTGAGATTGCATGTGAGTCTTGTGTCAAGTTCCGCTCCGTAAGGTACTTCAATGAGTTAAAGTCCGAGTAGTCGAGTTAATAAGCTTAAGGATGAAGGGAAAGATCAAAGAATCAAGAGCTACAACCGAGAAACAAGTCGTACGCAAAAGTCCAAGAAATAGGTTCATCAGCCATAGCCATCCGATCGGTCGCCGCCCGCAACCGATTCGGATGGAGTGAATTTGGATTTACCGAGAAGACCAACCGATCGGTAGACCATTCTATCCGATCGGTTGGAAGTCGCTGTTGACCCAAGACTTCTTTATTAAGGATTGTGACTTTATAAATCCGGTTCTAGGTCCTTCTTTTCAGTATTCTAACCATTCAATACTACTTGGAGAGCAAGAGAAGCATTTATGCACTTAGACCTTTGGTTAGAGCAATTTATGGAACCATTTGTTGAGTATTTATATACCAATCAATCTTGAGATACATAACAAGTGCTAGGAGAGAACCATTCATAGAAATATACTCAGAAATTCGTCCATAAGTCCAGGAGAAGGGAGAAAGTTGAATATACCATTTTCATTGCTTGTGGAATCATTGTCTTTCACTTGTAATCTTATTTCCAAATCATTGTAAGACTTTCAATCATGGTTTCTAATGTTCAAAGTATTGAGTTTACATTTATGTTTGCTATGAGTGGCTAGTGCCTTTGTGCACTTGCTTAGATGATGTGTATTATTCATTGATTGGCATATGATTGTGATAACATGTTTTAATTCAATTTCAAGTCAATTCTAAGAACCAATTGTGATAAAGTTTCATAGTGACATTTGGGTAATCAAGTTTAACTAGTGCTAGTAATCTTAAGGGTTGAAAGAACTATTGTTATTCCACTAGTTATAATCATTTGTCTATGAATGATTGTTGTTTTCCACTATTCTTGATTAAACAAAGGAACTTAATTGTGATTGTAATGAAAATGCTTTTGTCTATCAAAACGGATTGATTGTAAACCACTTTAAAGGTCGAGAGATTAATAGTTTGCTTTCAATTGTGACCTTTTGTCTATAATCGGTTACCTTTTGTATTGACCATTTCCTAAGCTTGTTTGATTAGACAAAAGATTGTTTTTGTGTTTGGGGAACACCAACTAATGAACCTTGAATTGATCTTGAATTGATTGGTTAAACTTAATGCTTGTTTTTATAAACCAAAATCTTGACGAAGGTTTAATTTGTAGAAACAATAGATTAGTGTCAAAACTAATTATCACAACCAACATGTTTTCCAAAGTTATCACAATCATATTAGTCAATTGTAGTACACTAGTCTAAGCAAGTGTAGTTTTTAATCATTTGAATTTTCATCATATCATTACTACTTATTTGAGATAGTTGCTTTTAACTTACAATTCGATTCACTACACAAATCCCTGCGAACGATCCCGACTTACCATCAAAATCTTGCTACAACGGACGAGTATACTTGCTCGTATGTATTGTTACTAGATTCGGTAATTCACCCCCTTGTAAATTTAAAACTTGCACCGAACCGGGCACATCATTAACTAACCAGTGTAGTTAGTTAATATCACATAACATATAAAGGCTATTTGGGTGTAATCCTAGAAATTTACCAATTTAGACAAGTCACTCCAATTATATAGATAATACTCATTATGGTGGTCTCGAATAGTATACAAGCCAAGTTCTAAAGTTTACAAGTCACCGGCACACTAAAGTTTTAATATTTTTGAAAGAATAGAGTTATGTGTGCGGTTATGTAATTTAGACTTTAAACAAAAACATGCTAAAAAATTTTAAATTTTGATATATTAAGCGCATTTTAAGCATATTTTGAAAAAGTTTAGGACAAGTAAGTGTTCTAATTCTCCATCCCCCCACTTAAGTTAAACATCAACTTTCTTGTGGATGAGAACGTTTAAGCTTCATAAATGATGTATCCACAAAAATGCAGGAATCTATAATACCATTTAGACTTTAACACACCTGAGTTAAGAAGGTTCAAACTTGCATAATACATTAGTAGTTAGTAAAAATAAAACCTAAAAAATTAAACTGTAAATCATCAGGTCAGTCGATACGCCGTATCTTATGGAAGAAGATACGCCGTATCGAGCCTGGAATAAATACGAAATAAAATAAAATAAAGGATAGGATGCGTCGCATCTGTTTCACTAAATGCGGCGCATGTAGTTACCAAACAGACTGTTAACAGTCTGTTGTAAAATTGGCACGTTTCACGGTTTACCTCTCGGGTTCTCTCGTTCACTCATGCTGAACTTAATGCCAGTCTCCATCAAACATAATATGAAACATAAACTGAAACATTAAATAAACACATGATAATAGTATTTAGTACAATCCCAAAAGAGTAAAAATGTACGAGGAACGATGTCTATAAATTCAAACACATGAAATCAAGGATGTGGGGAGTCGTCTCCTTCAGCCGAGCGAGTCTCTGAGGTGCTAGCATCATCGGTCCTAGTTCGGACTCTGCGTGTGCCATGTGAAGGGAGCCGGGAGTATCTGATCATGCCTCTAACGTAAGTATCATCTGGGCGAGTATGGTTCATGCCCTGATGCTCCAGAATCTGACTCACACTCCCAACTAGCCAACCTATATCCCTCCTGACTACAGCAACGTCAGCCCTCATACCGTCAACTATACCCCACAAAGCTCTCATCTCCTCCTCAGCTCGCTCTACTCTCTGACCGACAGTACGTACAACTGGTGGCGGGGGTACCTGTGGCTCCTCCTGAGCTGGAGTAGCAGCTGGAGCTCCCTGGGGATCTCCCTGCTCCGGCTCTACCTCTACTAGTCTAACGGGACCCAAGGCTACCCAATAGCATCCCCCCATGATCATCTCACAAATCCCTAACCTAACCAGATAATCCTGACCAATAACCGGCAAACTGGTCACCTCAATCTCTAAACTAGCAGGGATCTCATCACCAATCACACCAAAATGTCAGGCCAACCTAGACACAAAATGTCCACCGGTCATCTGGCTCCTCCTGTCTCTCCTTAAAGCGCCTCTATGAAGGAAATGTGCCAAAAAGTTAGGGATGTTCACCACCAATCCCTCATCCATGCTCCTGAGAAGGAAGAGATCAAGAGTGGTCACCTTCTCAGGTGACTGACCTCTCCCAACGATGGTCAACGCAATCATCCGGTGGTACAATCTCCTCAAAGGCTCTCTGATGAGTGTGTAGGATGGGGTGGTAGTGGCGGAATCACCCCCAGAAGATATCCTCTCCCAGTAATCACCGAGCAACATCCTATCTGGAACTACCCGTAAGCTCTCAGTCCAGTATCTTGCAAACCCAGCAGATCCTATCTCCTCCTCAGTATGTAATCCCATGGCCAAAATGAACTGCTGCATCGACATCTGCCTGTGTACCCCACCTAACCTAAACACCAGAGTATCAGCTGTATCTAACTCCACATCAGTCTCCCTGTAATAAACCGTACTAAAGAACTCTAGCATGAGCTCCTTAATCAGAGGCTCATCAATACCAAACAACTTCTCCCATGCATACGATCTAAACACAACATCGTCATCCTCATTCCTCACCACCATCTCTAACCTATCACGAAGACTACCAGCAGCATTCCCTCCGTTAATCATACCAACACCCTCAAAATCCAAAACCGAAACCCTAAAGATTTTCCTAAAGAAAATCGCCCTTAGTCTCATTTCATAGTCAGCCTCAGTTTCTGGTGTAAGTCCCATGGTTTCAAAACGGAGCCACAAATGCCTGCGTTCAACAACTGGTAATGCCATTTGAAATAAATTTTAAAGTTAGAGAATAGTTCTAAAATATGGTCGATACGGCGCATTTGATGAAGCAATGCGGCGTATCTTAGTTGCACAAAATAAAAGAGATGCGGAGCACGCAATAACAATTACTAATACGGCGTATCCAATAAATAAAATACGGCGTATGGAGGATGCGTCGTATCTAAATTACATAATACGTCGCAACAATAGTGGAAATATTTAAATTAAAAATAGGTTGTTACGCCGTATCAAGTAACTTAGATGCGCCGCATCTAGCAATGTATCAGTATAAAAGAAAGGGGGTCAGGCACGTTTTCCAAGAATCCGGCCCCATGACGTAAACTCCCACTCAACATCACGGTTCCATTTACCCATATATCAAAATCTAAAAGTTCCATTTACCACAACGATTTCATTTTCCCTCCAAAATTCAAAAACAATCTCCCCGAACCCTAATTTTTATTCAAATCAAATCGGTTTGAAATTAAATGATCTATCCAAAATTAATATAGGGGAAATCATCTAGTCCAAGTTCTAATCAAATCCCCTAAATTTTCCATCAAAATCGATCTATTGCATAAACCCTAATTTTTAAATTTAAACAAAATTAAATAGGATTATTACCTTATATCACGCTTAGGATTCGGTCAAGAACTCAGATTAAAGGGTTTGATTCGAGACAAGTGGTGTGCGTTTTTTTTTAACTGTGTGCAAATTTTGGGTAAAAAGTAAAAATCCGGCGCATCTCTTTCATATTTATAGGGAAAATACGATGCGCCGTATCGCATAATTATCATGCGCCGTATTTATCTAAATTCGTTGACTGGTCAATAAGTGTTAATTAGTCAGAGATACGGCGCTTAGAATACTAAGATCCGCCGTATTGTTGTGCCAGTGAACAAAATTTAAATAGGGAACGTACCTTGGCCTCCGCAACATATTTCCTTATACATCAATTGGGGTAAAACGGTATACCATATGATATATATAAATTCAAGATAAGAGCAATAGGCATATCCGTTTTATTAATGATTATAATCTTATTGTTTAGTGGATAATGATTTATTCCAAGGTTAGGAGCAAATATCATTTTAAGCTTACAAAATTGAGATTATAATTTGAACCTGATGTATTACATAGATCAATTTCTGAAGAACTCTTACGGAAATCACAACTTTCGTTGTGGAATTCGGTGTTTTTGCATTTAGGTAATTTATAAGAAGAGAGGTTTATATCAGTGTTTAGCATGCAATTTTCACTTTTTAGTAACCTGTTTCTTAAAAATTTTCTTTTCAGACATGAACATGTAATAGTTAGATTAAAGTAAAGGAAATTTTCTTTTATTGTCAAATATTCGGAGAGGTTTCGTAGAGAACTCTCCTTAAGGCTAGGTGAATAATTGTAAAGGATACCTGGAATTCTATTTCAAGAATTTAAGATACTCAATGTTACCAGTACTGAGTTTTCCTCTACTCTTGTCGTCTTATTACAACCTTCCAGTCATCGAAGGTTTGATCACTCCAGCTAGCATCTCTTGGTTAGGTTCAGAATGTAATCTTCCATAGTGATGCTTAAGCCATCATTTATTCTGAAAGTAAACTAACTTGTGCACGAGAGTAGTGAAACGATCAAAGTGAATATCAAAATTCAATTATATTTATTAAAATGAAATGCGTCGTATTAACAAAAGCTAATGCGCCGTATTTTCGTTACATTTCAAAATAAAAGATTTTTGATTTAGTAGATGCGCCGTATCGATAAAGATCGATGCGTCGCTTCTGTTTAATAGTTCGAAAAACTGTTTTTAATTTAAATAGAAAATACGCCGTATCTGTTAAAACAGATGCGTCGTATGGCGCTAGCGTTTAGAAAAATTTCTTATTAAAAACAGAATACGCCGTATCTTGGGGAAAGATGCGTCGTACTCGAATTTATTAAACGCGTTGTATTTTATAAAAATTAAACGCAATACGCCGTATCTGCGAAAACAGAAGCGTCGTATCGTTTGTATCAGCACAATACAACGACAGCAGAATGCAGAAAAATACAGAAAAAAGAAAAACAAAAATAAAAAAAAATAAAAAAAAAACAAAAAGAAACAAAAATTACAGAAAACAAAAACACACAAAAACAGTAAATATGCAAATTATACAATGAATGCAATCTATCTAATATACAACAGGGTTAGTGGTTAGAATCTAAAAAAAACTAAAAAGAAAAACCTAATTAAAATACTTAATCAAATTAACAGATAATAACAATTCACTCCCCTGCAACGGCGCCAAAAACTTGATGCGCGTGATGTGTCGTTGCGGTTTAGCAGTATTAATGCCTACTCAAGTTTTAAATTTATATTTAGCCGACTTATCAATAACACACACACTTAACGAGCAGTGTACCCGGTCAGTATGAATATAATGGTAAGCAGAGTGTCGATCACTAAGAGTGGAACGTATTATCTAGTTATTCTAATTAGTATTTTAATATCCTAAGTTAGTTATACAACCTAATCTAACGCAAGGGGGTTCAGCCTGAGAGACTAGCACAGTTTGGTTATAATTAAATAGAAAACTAAACTAATGAGCACGAATCAGCGATTAGCACACACGTACACAGATAGATACTCGAGACAATAAGAAGACCTGTCCTGATAATTAAATAGCTTGTCACTTGTTTTATTGCTAGTTTTATATGAAGTGTATATAATTAAACCTTTCTCGTTGGCTCTAATCTTATCGGCGAGTAAACCCTTAATGATTACTTATGTCTATCCTACTTTTCTAGAGACGCTAGAATAAATAGGCAAGGAAGGGGCATGGCGACCCAAGCAAGACTCGGCTAGACACAGAGGTTATCAATGCACTAATAAAAGTCACCAAAGACATCAACATATAAACTTTAATTAATGGGAAAGCAATATTAAGGGGAGTGCATGATATTCCGTAGTCACATGACACAAGCCCATCAATCCTGATGAATTAAAGCGTACTAAAACAATAAAACAAAACTACTTAATGAATTGAATACATGCAGGACCTTCTTGCAGATCTTGTATCTTTGTTTGAGGTGTGTCTTGTGCTGCTTGGTCGTCTGAATTCGGCTCTAGGGTTATATCAAAGGTCTCTTAAATTCGTCTGACCTTGGGGTATTTATAGTTTATGTCTGAGGGATCGATGCGGCGCATTGAGTTGATAGATGCGGCGCATTGTCTTAACTTCGCGTGGGGTCCAAGATTAATATATTCTGGAATATTCGCACACCGTCTTCAGATGCGGCGTAACTTGATCTTTGTATGCGGCGCATGTACTTTAGCTGTCTTGGATTGTAACTGGTGAAATCTTGATAGTGATACGCCGTATGTTAGAAGTATATTGCGGCATATCTGGAGTAGAACGAGCTTGATCTTCTTCTTTGACCAAAGTTTCATATGCGGCGCATGACAGAATTGCATGCGGCGCATTCTTCAAAGTCAGGCAATGGTCTTCGAATTCATCTAAGTATGATATTGCGTCGTATCTGTTGAGTGAGATACGGCGCATCTTCTGGATTTCAGTAGACTTTTGACATCTCGCTTGTTTTGCTCCATAATTAGTCCAAAATCGCCAAGTTTCACATAATGCTTGTTTTTACCTGAGAATTACTAAAGTAAACATTAATGTATCGATTCTCATATATAATATAATAAAACAAGTCAAATAAATAGGATAAATGATGATAATAAAATGTACTTATTTGAGTTCATCACCATGTCAGGTTGAATTGAGGGGTTTTGTGGACTTTTTTAATAGCCGAATGAACGGGGTGTCTATTTTCGATACTATGGGACTCATAAGCTGTTAAAAGTGAGCATATAGGCTTTGCGGGTATAAATAAGCAATGTAACTTAGAAAATATTGAATTAAAATCAATAGACCTCTACTTATAAATATATTTAGCAATACCAAACAGCCCACTAATATTTGGATAAATGAATACACACCTACTTTACGTGTGGTTCTTAGTTTGGATATTTGTGTCTTCAGCTTTATCGAGTACTTTAGATATATGTGTGAGGAAACTAAAATGTTTCATTTGCAGGAGTAAGGATGACTCTGAGTATATAGATTTTAAAATATACATGTGAAGAATCTGTTACATGTACATGTAACATATGGTTATGTCTCAGGTACCTGATAAGTTTCTAGTGCGGTTTTAAAGCCAACTTTTGTCAACGTTTCCAGCACTTATTTGCAGTCCAAACTGCCCCTGAAAAAGTTCAGTCCAAATAGGCCAATCCCAGACTTTTTTAACCTTTTTTCTGCGCTTACTTGCTGTCCAAACAGCCTATTAAAAGGGTCTATCCAAACAGCCCCAAAACATTTTTTTAAACCTTTTTTGTGCTCTTATTTACTGTCTAAACAAAATTGAAATTATACGTGTGTCAAATGAATTTCTAATAGCAATACTGAAATTACACACTCTTGTGATCTCCTCATAGATTGCTTCTCCCTGAACTTATGTGTTCTGTTAATAAATGTGCAGATGGTACTTCGTTTTGCCAATCGTTTCTTCTAGCCACTCTGGAACCGCGACAACATCTCTAATATACAGGTGATGCTTCTTCTTGAATGTTTCTACGCGAGTTAGCTTTATATTTAACTTTGTAACATCTCTAATATACAGGTGATGCTTCTTCTTGAATGTTTCTACGCGAGTTAGCTTTATATTTAACTTTAAATACAGACCCGATTCCTGCCACTAAGTTCCTATCCTATTCAACTTTTTACCTGTTTCTCACATAGCTACATTTTAGTATAAGCAGAATATATACATAATAGATGAACATAAGGAACATTGACTTTGATTATCCGGTATTTATCACTTGCATAACAACAATTTCGTTTGATAAAGTTCCTAAATGTAATTTAATATTGATAACGTTTTTGCTTTTCACTGTTGCATTCATGATTTTTTAGCCAACATTATTAAGTGGTCTTTGTTACATTATTAAGTGGACCTTCTTATGAAGACTAACATGTTTCATATTACCAGTTGGTTCTTTGATGGAAATTGCTAAAGTTTATCCACTAGATGCTTACTTTGATAACCCTGACCATGTACGTGAAGATGTAAGTAGTATAGAAAAGTATCATGATTAATGACTAAAGCAACTATTTTTGGGTGCATTGAGCAACTTGCTGATGATGACATACTTAACTAAGTAAATTGTTCCTTCTGCGTTTCTTATTCGTTTTGGGTGCATTGGGCAACTTGCTGATGATGCCAAGAGAACAAGAAGAGTGCCAACAACGATCCCAAGAACAGTGCCAGTAATCGAGAACACTGTAAAGGCTGCGCGTGCAGGTTTGCCATATGCAGTAAAAACTGTTGAAATTACTTATGGGGGCCACCGCGGGTGCGTTTGTATGCTAAAATGGGTGCGATCAGGTTCTGAAATAGGGGCTGAAATGAGGTGGTTTAAGGTGATGAAATGAGAGCTTAAATTGTTGCGTGTTGATGCTGAAATAGGGGCTAAAACGCTTTAGGGGCTGAAATGGGCGGGTTTGGAAGCTTGAATGGATGAGTTTGGGGCCTAAAATGGGTGTGTGGTTCGTAGCTGTAATGGGTTAGTTTGGGAGAAGAAATCGAGGCTCAAAAGGGTAGATTCGGTGCTGAAATGTGTGCAGACGTTTGTGCGGTTAGATGCTGAAATGGGCGGGTTTGATGGCTCAACTAGGGGCTGAAATGGGTGACTTTTGGGTGTTGGAACGGGGGTTTCGATCTCCACGTTTGGGAGTTGAACTGGGGTCTAAGATGCACTGCTTTAGGGGCTGAAATATACGGGTTTTGTTGGTCCACAAATTGTATATGGATCACTAAGTAGTCTTGAATACCTAGTAGATGGTTAGGATAAATCCGAACCAATCTAAGTGAGAAACCCTAGGTGATTGTTATTGTTAATGCGGAATCTTAACAAGAACAATTAAGAACACAAGCAGAGATATCACTAACTTCGTATATTGATTATAATCACAATAATGAACTCGTACAACTCACACACGAACTAACAATCTTTAGGGATCCTTTTATAACACAAGGAAACCCTAACCAACTCAGAAGATATACACAAATCTTCTATAAAGATACATACATGTTTTGTATCTTTTCCTAACATAACTCTAACAGACTTTCCTAACTTCACGACCAGACTTAACTTTACAAGTCAACCAGACTTAAACATGCTACCAGACTTAACATTACATTACCAGACCTAATAACACAAACAGACCTAACTTAGATAAACTACCAGACCTAAGTTGTCTGCTCTTGATTCGTATCATAATTCCCAACAATCCTCCCCTAACTTGATCTTCATGCTCCATGAACTTCAAGTTCTTCTGATTAAGCCTTCTGAGGATTGATTCTCGAACACTTTGAACTGTATTTAGGTCTTGTTCCTTTCTAGCAGCTTGAATCTTGATAGGCTCTTCTGATATGGTCTTTGCAGCAACATTGACTATATGTACATCAATTCATATTAAGTTTCATATCTATTCTCATCACTTCCAGGTGTGTTAACTCCTGTGAGAGGTGAATCATTGAAATTTAATGGATTTGATGTCTCTTTACCAATAGCCATCACTACTGGAGTAGCCAAATGTTTTGGTGTGTAAGACCATGGTACACTGATAACCATATGATTTTTAGCAAATCATCAGCTTATCAACGGATTTGTTAAGTCTTTACCAAAAGCCGTTTGCTTCTGGACTAGTCAATTCTTTGATGGAAAAGCACCTCATCATGGTGAATTGATTACCATTTATGGTTTTCCACAGCCTTTACCACAAGCCCTAACGTTGTGGGCTAGCCAACTCTTCACTTATCTTAGATATGGTGAGTTGAATACCATACAATTTTTGGCAAATTGTCAGCCATAAACGGATTTGAGCAATCTTTACCTGTTAGCCGTTTGCTCAGGATTAGCCAGTCCTTATGTTGATGAGACAAGGTGGACTGATAACCTTTTGATGTGTTAGTGCAAAGCACCTCCACCAAGTGAGAAGTTCCAATAATCTCACTCAACAACTTGTGAAAATTCTTTCAAACACCCTTAGGCTACATCCTTCAAAGACTGCTTCTTAATCAAATCCAATAACATCTCATATCCTTCATCCTTTTTACTAGTATACAACTTTTTGCTCATCATTTCCTTGCAAACACTTGATGATAAAGGATATTCCAACTCTGCAAGCATATAAATATCAACATTCTTTAATGAAACACAATGTACCTTGCAGGTATGAAAATATCTCCAGCTGACAATGTTTTGCTCTTCAGGAAGTTTCCACACTATATCAGACTCAGTTGGTGGCTCAAACATTACCTTCAAATTGCCCCAAAAGACTCTTTCAAATTTATCTTCAGGTGGATGATCTCCATATTTAATGTTTACCAACTGATAAAGTTCCTGTAGATCCTCCCTATTCACATCATTTAGAATTCCAGCAAAATTCATATAAACAATGTCAGAATTATCTTCCCTTATTATTTGATATGCAGCCCTCTCACCAGTCATGATAAGTTGATACTTGACAACCTTAGTAGGTTCCTTAGTGCTTTCAATAGTCCCCATTGTGGCTCCTTCAGATGAAGGTTCTTCATCTAATTCCTCTTCAACAACCACTTTCTTGGATTTACTTTTCCTTTCCAAACCTTTTCTTCTTTGAAACACAATAGGCTTTATTACTTTATCTTGCACTTCTTCTGTTGACTTTCCAGCTTCAGTTTGTATATCAATCACTTTATCAGGTTCAATGACCAGTTCAGTCTCTTTAGCCTTTCTACCTTGAAAGCAATATTTCTGCACATCATCATAATCAATAGCTTTGTAACCTTGATCTCTCTCAAATGCCTTGAGATATGCTATTTGTATTTCTTCATATGACTTCTTTTTCATCTGTTCCAAAGATAGATGCATTTGATTTTTAAGATACATCTTCATATCATGTTTCTTTTCTGCCATAGACATCTTCTTAGGAATCTTTGATTTCTTCTGAAGCTTGAACTTTTCTAAGAATCCACCCAATGTATCATCATTACTTCTTGCATTTATGAAGTCAGCTAACTGTTTGGCTCGTTCATCAGCAGTTAAACCTTCAATAGTTAGCAGCTCTTCATACTTTGCTCTCACTTCATCATCAACATTGAGCAGCTTTGTAAAATCATCAGATTCTTCAGCCAATTGTCTTGCATAAACTGCATCTAGCATCTTTTGTCTTTCTTCCTCAGCAATATCTTGTGCCATAATCCTTTCAATTTCAGCCTCAGATGCTATTTCTTCTCTTGTTTTGTTCTTAGACTTCTTTGACTTTGAAGTTTCACCCACAACAGATTGTTGCTCTTCATTACCAGAACTAAGTTCATTACCAGACTTTCCTTCACCAGACTTTTCATCAGATATTGTCCCAAACTTTTCAACCTCTTCCTCAACAGACAAAATTAACCTTCTTCTTTTCCTATCCTGTTTAATTTTGCCCATTGATTGAGCCAAAGTCTCTGCTACTTCCAGTGTCTCTGGACTAATTGTGGTGACATTATCTTGAACAAGTGGTTCTTGAACTGGTGTTTGAAGAATATTTTCCTGTTCTTGCTCCAAATTCCTCCCCTGTTTGGAAGAATTTTCAGCTTCATCTTCCTCATCATCAAAAGAAACACCCTTTTTCTTCATTGCTACTCCCATTTTCTTTACTTTCTTCACCAAAGTCACATAAGCTTTTCTCAGTGCCTCATTAGACTTTTCCAAAATAGCAATCTTCTTTTGTAGTTGAGGAACAATGATAAGAAGATTTTCCACAGTTATGGGATCATGTTCCTCCTCCCTTGCAGGACTTGGAACATTTGGTTGTGGAGGTGAAGATTGTTGGATAGGTGTAGATGATCTTTCAGCAGATGGTGAGGGACCTGGTTGAGGTGATGGAATTGGAGAAGATGTAGGTGTAGCAGACCTAGATGATGCTTGGTCTTGTGCTTCATCAGGGTGCACTTGTGCAGCTCTAGAAGTACCTGCATTGTTAGTACCAAGCATAGCAGCAAGCAAAGGTTTGTCTGTCCCTTGAAAACTCCTTTTTAAATTTGCAAAAAGTTTGGGAGTAAAGGCCACACTGATGTAAGGCACTTTATCTTTAGTTTCAAAATTCAAGATCATTTACAAAAATCGTGGATACATTAAAATTTTTGGGTCCTTAGCATTTTTCACCATTCCTTCAAAAATTAATTTTGAAAAGTTAAATTTCCTTCCAAATGATAAACAGACCAATGCAGAAGCAATTCTGCTTCCAAATTGATCCCATCCACCACTCTTGGGACTTAAGCTCTGAAGTAAATGATGTACTAAAAACCTCCACTGAGGTGAAAAATGACTTTTTCAAAAGGTAAAACTTCCATCTGTGGGGTACCCAATGCTATTCAAACCCTCCAAAATATCCTCACTAGGCAAATCAAATTCTCCTAAAGCATCATCCAATTGGAGATTGTCCCTAATCGAGGCTTCAGTAATGGTAAAACCATTTTTATCTATGATTGCCCTTTAACATGGTGTCCCATCATCAAGAGTCTCAGAGGTAACCGACCTCCAGAACTGCTTGACAAGGGACTGATAAATAGTAGGATTATGAGTTAATGAATAACAAATGTAAGAACCTTTTAGGAAATCCACAATCTGCTCGAAACCTGCACTTTGATCTGGCTTCTTCAAGAAACCAACTTGATTATGCTTTTCCACAAACTTGAGATTAGCCATGGATGAGTTAATGATTTAGGTCTGGTTGATAAGAAAGGTGGGGTTTTGAAAAATATTTGCGTAGAAACAGAGTCGTGAAAAATAAAGATGATTTAAATTTGGAAGCAAATAAAGAATAAAAGAAGATAAATAATATCAAAATTTAATCTTATATACTTCACAAATATCTTGTTTTACCGAAAATAGTGCAACGGTAATATATTAGCAAAATCTTTATTTACTCTGACCAGATCTAACGGTCATAAAATTAACACTACCCGACCTAAAATGGTCAACCAGGCCGAATCATAAACTTACCAGACCTAACCAAGAGAGTGGACTTACACACTGAATATAGCGAATGCAAGGCTTTGCATCACCTCATTCCAATCTTTTCTGCAAGAATTAGTTGAAACAACAAGAAAGAGGAGACAAAAACCAATTTTTGCAAGACACATGAGCTACCAGATTTAACACTTAAGTTTACCCGATTTAAAAACATGTAAAACTTGTACATTTGCCTCCCCTTAAATGTACATTACCTCCCCTTAAGTGTAAATCTCCTTTTTTTTTTTTTTTTTTTTTTTATCACTTAATCAAAATAAAACCTGTGGTCAACTTTCCAAAAATACAATTAATAACTCTTTCCCTGCAAGTATTAACTCATACACCAACCGAGCATTAAAAGACATTAAACCTTGATTTTCCCTATAAAACCACCCATTGTTTTATCACAAAAACCATCACAAACCAAAAGAAAACCTTATAAGCATAATGGATCCATCCAACTCAGAAACCATAGAGATTTCATCCGATTCTTCTTGGGATTCGAATGGCTCATCTTCTGATACATCATCAGGAGGATGGGGTGGATACTTCCCACCAGGGTATTCATCAATCACAAGAAACAAGACATTAAGAGAATCAACTCTGAAACAATGGCTAGCTGCTTATGATCTTACTGAAAAGGAACCAGACAATGAAGCACCAAAGACTTCAAGACCAATTCCCCCTTCTGATGTAGATGATAAAAGTGCTGAAGAAGAAGACCCCTCCAAAGATGATGAAGAGACCTTTCCTTCGAAGGTTGTGCCATCCCTGAGAAGTGGTTCTATCCCTCATCCACCACCAAGCAGCTTGATTCTTGGACTTCCATGCCCAAAAGCGTGGAATCAGTTTGGTGGCAGAGGAGCCAAGAAGACCATTCCTTACTTCATGGGCAAAGGGAAACAGAAAGTGTAGGTGGTGATGTTTAGCTGGTTTGCGTTAAAGCTTTTGTCTTATGAAGCATAGTAACTTGCATCCTAGAATGCAATTTCATGTGAATAAATAAAAAGCTCTTTGGTTCTGATGTTTTAATTTTCCACATATGAATTACTTGCAATAGAGAAGAGCTAACAACTGCAAAACAAAGTTAAGCACAAAATACCAAAAACACACATACTATAGAAAGCAGAAAACAAATTAACTACTGAAAATAAGAATAACCAAGAAGAGTAGCAAGATTAAGAACAAACAAATATACAAACTATACAAAGTTAAGAAAGAGAATCAGTTTTTCTTAACAACCCAGGCCTGAGTGGGCTTGAGTCCTTTCTGTGGAGCAACATACTTATAGGTCTTGTATGAACTTGCTCCAGTGAAACCATGTTTGGACTTATAGGTAAATTCATTTTTAAATGGATTCCAAGCCCAACAATCAGAGAAATTATCAGCAGAACCCCCATTTGAATTTGTTTGTCTCCTTACAGGTGAATGAGCTTTATAAAAATTATTTCTTTGAAAATTTGCATTCACCTGAGGTTTTTGAAAAGGTTGTTTGGGTCTCACAAAACCAGTGTTCACATTAGGCCTCATAGAATTAACATTTTGCCTATTCATATTAAAGTTTCTGTAGCCAGACCTAAAATTTGGTCTACCAGAATTAACATAAGAGTTAGGTCTGGTAGTGTTATTTAGTTGGACAGGTCTGGGAACAAACTGGTTGGCATGATTAATTCTACTAGCATTATTCCAAACTGGTTTATTTGAACCATGACCCTTATTAACATTCATTCTCTTTTGCTCAGCCTCTCTTTTCATTCTCTTTTCATCAGCCTCTCTTTTCATTCTCTTTTCATGGAAGTCACAATCTCTTATTAAATGACTCAAACTTCCACACACAAAGCATCTTTTAGGAGCATAAGTATAACTACTCCTAATTTCTCTGTGAACACTATTGCTTCTAGGTGACTCACTCATTTTAACAGATTCCCTAGGAGATTTTATGTGATTGACACAACTAGGTTTAACTGTCTCAGCCTTTTGTTCAGTCACTACAGGTTTAGTAACAACAGGTTCACACTTCTCAACAACCTTAGGTTCAGGATTCTCTTTTTCCTCATTATTTGACTCAGACTTAGAGTGATCAGAGGAACCATCAATAGATCCTTCAGAGTCATTGGATTGACAAGAAGAATACCTACTGAATTTTTCCTCTGAGGTGGTTGGTTCAGGCACTTGAGGACCTTTCTTACCATACACAAAGAGTGAATCATCCAACTCTTCTTTTTCAAGAGGAGTATAGTCATCACTCAAAGGTGGTGGTACTCCCTTAAAGTCACCAGTCTTAACAAACCTATTATACAAAGGCTTATCAGCATAGTCCTCTTCTTTATTCTTAAATATAGCCCTATTCTCATTTTCCTCATATCCTAAGCCACATTTTTTATTTGACTTAATTTGAGAATCCCAACACTTAAACAGGTTATTATTTGAACTGTTCCATTGATCTACCCTTTTTTCTCAGCTCATCCCTTTCCTTCTGAATTTTAAGCCCTAATTGTCTATACCTTTTAAGCTTTTCATCTTGTTCGTATATCTTATTAGCTTGAAAGTATAGTTTTTCATTTAAAGCAGCATGTTGGTTTTGAAGGGTGACCTTTTGTGCTTCTAAAGTTTTTACAGCATTTTTATGTGCTAATAAATTTACTTCTAGATCACCTATTTGTTCTTGCTGCTCATCACACAAAGCTTTAACATGATTATATGAGTCAGTGCATAATTTAGAGCATAATGATACCTCATTACCAATGGCCATGAGAGCATGATCAGACTCCTCATTTACTCTTGGATGCTCACCCCAGTTGACTCCTCCAGCTTCCATTGTCAGCAGGCTCATCTGATTCTTTTCCATCTTCCCATCATCATCTCTTTTCCCATCAGCAGGCTTCTTCTCTGGACAATCTCTTGAAAAATGTCCATGCTTGTGACAGTTGTAGCATTCAACTGTCCTCTTTGTGTATCCCACTGGTGATTTGTGGTTGAAGTTGATGGTCCTTCCATACTGCTTCTGAAATCGTTTGACTCTTAAAGCAACCATGGCTATGTGCCATTTTATGTCCATCTCCTCAACTTCAGCATCATTAATCTGTTCTAGGTCTTCACTAATAAATCTCTCATCTTCCGTTTGATTGGCAAAGAAAGAATGTATCACCTCATCATTAAAACTTGAAGCAGACCTTTCACTTGAAGGAGTTTCATAGTTACCAGACCTAACACCACCAGATTTAACCTTGTAAGTACTGCTTTTGTTTTGTGACACAAAAGCAACATTTGATGAACTGGTTGAACCCTGAGTGTTGTTACTGATGTCCCTTTCAAACATCCTAAGATTATTGTATAGGTCATCAGGTGTCATAGAATCTACTTCCTCCTTAATCCTCATCGCCACAGATACATTGCCCCATTCTGATGGTAAAGATCTAAGAAATTTGTGATTTGCATCCTCATTTGAGACTGCTGCACCATGAACTTCCAGTTGTGTTAACAGATGTTGAAATCTGTCATAGCCCTTCTCCAAACCTTCAGTCTTAGAAACACCGAATGTTTCAAATTGCTGTTTAAGAACAGTCTTTTGCATCTTCTTGGAGTTAGCATTACCTCCAAATCGTTTCTTGATAGCCTCCCACATCTCCTTTGCATCAAGAATGCCATGAAACCTTTGTAGATGCTCCTTAGGAATAGCCATAAGAAGCAAGGTTCTGGCCTTCTTTTCTTTCTCCACAGCTCTAATCTCCTCAGCAGATAATGGTGGCATTATTCTGATATGCCCATCATTCCCTTGTGAAATTCTTTTCTTAGAATTTCCCTTCTGAATCACCTTCCATACATCGCAATCAATGTATTCCAGATAATGTTCCATCTCCATGGCCCATATATCATACTCTTCTCTTTTCAGTAATGGAAGTTTTATGTTTGAGATTGTGGTTATGGAAGGGATGGGTTGTTGTTGTGTTTGGGAGTTACTGGTTTCGGTTTTTCCTTCATCTTCATGGTTTGATTTCTCATCCTCACTGTTATGGATTGAGAAAGTTTCAGTGTTAACAGGCTTATCAAATTCAGACATTGTGTAGGGTGATTTGAGTGAGAATTAGGTTTTTGAGATTTAGTGTTCTTCGAATTCAGAGTCTCTCTCCTTGCTCTGATACCACTTGTTGGTCCACAAATTGTATATGGATCACTAAGTAGTCTTGAATACCTAGTAGATGGTTAGGATAAATCCGAACCAATCTAAGTGAGAAACCCTAGGTGATTGTTATTGTTAATGCGGAATCTTAACAAGAACAATTAAGAACACAAGCAGAGATATCACTAACTTCGTATATTGATTATAATCACAATAATGAACTCGTACAACTCACACACGAACTAACAATCTTTAGAGATCCTTTTATAACACAAGGAAACCCTAACCGACTCAGAAGATATACACAAATCTTCTATAAAGATACATACACGTTTTGTATCTTTTCCTAACATAACTCTAACAGACTTTCCTAACTTCACGACCAGACTTAACTTTACAAGTCAACCAGACTTAAACATGCTACCAGACTTAACATTACATTACCAGACCTAATAACACAAATAGACCTAACTTAGATAAACTACCAGACCTAAGTTGTCTGCTCTTGATTCGTATCATAATTCCCAACAGGTTTGGACGCTCATATGTGTTTAGTTTGGACCCTCAAATGATTGTGTTTCGGATTTTCGCAAGCTCTTTGATAAGTTTTTTTTTTTTTTTTTTTTTTTTTTTTTTTTTTTTTTAATAATATTGTTAGCTATATGATGAAGCTTTTTAAGTAGGACAAAATGTGCCCAAAGTTTGTTTTTAGGCCTAATAAAATCTACTTGGCTCATAATAATCGATGCATACAAGGTATGATTTAACTATATTCATGTTTCTCTGATTGTTAATTTTGATTTGACTGAATCGCACTGTGCGTTAAGAATGACTATGAAAGGACTGATCACTTCGTACTTTTGTGTAAGCACATATATCATTTTCATAGTATTTAACGTTCTCCATGATTGTTTATTGAAACCACTTAGAAAATGCACCTTCATAAATAGTTTTAATAAGCAATCCCAAACTACACCTTTGTATGCGGCAATTTAAATAAGTGAAATGAATTTTACAAGAAACAGTTTGAGGGAGCCATCCCCAAAAATTTTATTCTAACACCAATTTTACGCCCCAAACTCATCCATTCAAGCTTCCAAACCCGTGACAAATTTTATTCTAACACCAATTTTAATAAGTGAAATGAACTTTACAAGAAACAATTTAAATAACAGGTTTCAATGAAATTGGCTAAAAGTAAGCAACGCAAAAAGATATTCAGGCGAAGAAATTTTCGTTGACTATGTTTGTTCATGTGAAGCACTGAAGGTGAATATGAGTATTTTTGTGAAGATTACAAACTTTTTAACTAGATCTATTAAACTACAGTATTAAATGTATTAGTGCCTCATTAAATCTTTTGTCTTTTTAATTTCTCTCATGATACCGGGGTGTGATTCACAAAAATCAACACGTAAATTTTTCCAAGGATTTCAAAGGAAATATGTAAACCCGAGTCGTTTTCCCAAAGAAGGAGTAAATGGAATTTTGTGAATTCGAGTTCGTGAAACGTGTTGTGAATAGTGAAATAAGAGATATTTTGGATTTTTAAACTAAAATTTATAAAAATAAACTAAAAAAAACTAAATAAGCAAGGAAAATGATTATCTAAAGCTCACGTACCTAAAAACGTAAAGGAAAACTAAAAACGCGCTTAAACCGGGAAATCCCGAGCCTAAAAAGTGAAATCTAAGAAATATTAACCCTAGGAATGTAAAACTAATTTTTCTAAGTCCTAAATGATAAAATAAAATTTTAGAAACAAGAATTATATTTTTTTGACTTTTATTTAATTTATTATGAATTAAAAACTATATTTAAAAGAAAATTTAATTAAAAATACTAAATGAAACTGGAAAAATCTAAAAAATTCCAGAAAACTACTTAATGATAATCTAATCCTAGGAAAAATAAAATGGGGCCAACAGCTTATTTGAATAAGCTGCAAATAAGCTTATTTTGGACAAACTAGGTTAAGTGATTAATTGTGCAAAGATAAACCAGAGAAGACCCAAGGGCATTCTGTTAGTGAGTGTGTGTGCTAAGGTGTTGGTGAGGCTGGAGGTCCAGGGTTCAAATCCCTTGGCCTCCTTTTTGCTTAACTTTTTTTCCCCCCTTTTAAAGACAGAATAAGCACAAAAGATAAGCTACTTTTACAAAAGGAATATTTTTTTAAAATTACTAAAAAGCTCAGAAATAAGCAATTAGAAACAGACCCATAGGCAAAAAGGACAAGGAAAGCTAAGGGTAAAAGTGATAAGCCAAAAGGCTTTTTCCAAACTAAACTAAAACCAATATAAGCTAAAGTATACTAAATAAGCTAATATGGACTAAATTTATCTAAATCTAACTAAAAATTAAGCTCAGAAATAAGCTCTAGAATGATCAGTAGGCAAATTTAAGGAAACAAGCAAAAAGGGAATAAGCCAATGACTATTAAGCTAAAATTAAGCTAAATTAAAACTGAAAAAGCTACATCTAACTAAGCACAATCTAATTTAACCAAAAATCTTTGAATAAGCTATAATCAAAAGCAATTAAGCACTGAATAAGTAAACACTGGAGTCTGCTGTTATGTGCAGGGTATATCAGTAAAAAAAGGGACATTTCAAGCTACTTAAAAGCTATCATAAGCTACTCAGAAAAAATCAGAAAAATTGGGAACAACTACACAAGCAATAGAACAGTAAAAGCACAAAATCTTGGATCAAGAGGGCTAATGATGAACAATTGAAAAATCAAAGACTTTGGCTGATTTGGCAATATTAATATGCAGACTGCTTAATGGTGAACTGAGATTACCAAAGTGAATTCAAACTCAAATCCAATGAAGCCTTCTCTTGATCATCAACTTAGCAACTAAAATAGAACCTAAAAATACCACAACAAGGAGCTGAATAAGCTTAAGCTTATGGGAAGCTTATCAGAACAGTGCTTAACCTAAATCCTATACTAATTAACTCAAATCTCTTAAAACTTTAAAAATAGTTCACAGCTTACTACAATCTACTTTTCTAAGTATATTTAAGCTAGAATGAACTACCCTAGAGTGCACATGAACAGTAAACCTTAATTTGACCCGTTTTGACACTAATGCCAAACAGTCCTTTAATAGGCTGATTTTGAGATTTAAACTGAAATAGACCAAAACAAGCTATGATTCTGAGTTATCACTTATTTACTGCTTTAATTAAACCTTAATGACCAGTTTTCAAATGAAAATAAGCACTCAAATAAGCTGAGTACTATTTGACTGTTTTCTAGATTTTTAAAGCTATATAAGAACAAAATGGATTAAGCTAATTACAACTAACTAATAAGAATCAATTAACATCAAATAGAACAAATAAGGACAGAAAAGGGCAAATAAGCACTAATTAAGCTAATGAACAGTAAATGCAAAAATTAAAAATTAACTCACAATTGCCCTTTGCTCAAAACAAGGGTTTTAATGCTCGAGGAGCTTCTCAACAAGCTCTAGCTTGTTTGAAACAAGCTAGTAATCACCCATCCATGGCCAGCTTATCATCCAGATAGCTTAATTTGACTTTCCTTGACTTTCCTTGACTTTTTTGGACTTTTTGAAATTAAACTAGTTTTAAACTATTATAAGCTTACAAAAAGCTATAATTAGCTTATATAAGCTTATACAAACAGAAATGAGGGCTTTTGAATCATGTTAACAGTAACTAACTTTTAATTCGAATTAATAGAAATAACTTAAATTTTCATTAACCTTAAATTCGATACAAAGCTGATAAAAATTAAGATAACTAAGCTTAACTAGACTTGAATTAAACACTGAGAACTTAAAATTAATATTTCTATTGACTAACTTATAATTTCGACTACTACTAATTAACTACTCGCCCTTCAGGCTTACAAACGTGCTATTTATACTAAAAAATGAGTTGGGTTCTTCAATATCTTCTTCTCTGATCCATTCTGAGCCATTGGATAAGACTTGTGCAATCTCAGCCCTTGATTTCTGTTTTGGCGGGAAAATTGTTTTGGTGGATTTCCAGCGTGGAAATGGTATCATGTGAAGATGGTACTTGTGAAGAAGCTATTGGAGAGGGGGGTGGGAGGTGGAGTGTATCAGGGGAGAAGCAGGTGTGGGTTTGTCAGGGGAGAAGGTGAGATGGGGTGGTTTTGGCGGGAAAATGGTAAAGAGGAAGGTGGGTTTGACCGGGGTTGACCCTGGTTTTAGCTAAAATGGGGTTGGGTTTATTTAGGGTTAAGTGGATTGGGTTGGGATGTGTTGGGCTTGGGATTGGATTTATTAAAGGGTTTATTTGTTTTGGATTTAGGATAAGGTTTAAGGTTTGAGTTTTAAGTTTAGGGACCATCTTTGCCAATTCTGAAAATTCAAGGACCAAATCTGTCAAATCTGAAAATTATTTCCAAGGACCATTTTTGACATTTTGATATTCTTGAGGGTTGACTTTTGACGATTTGAGCGTAATCTTAGTCTAAACTTGTAAATTTCTTCCCCGGCCTCGGCGTTTTGACGATTTTCCAATCTCGTGCTCGGTTTTGTCCATTTTTGCCTTGTTTTCAATCCTTTTGTACCTGAAATACATGAAAAACACAAACCAAGGATATCTGTAGTATAAATTGGTATATTTGGCCATTTTTAGCATTTTTTATGTATTATATGGGCATAAAATGATGAGTAAATAGGCACTCATCATCCCCCTACACTATCAATTGCTAGTCCCTAGCAATCCAATCATATAAAGTAATGAAAGGATCAAAAGATCACCAAGTATACTTCGTTTTGACTTTTTATTCAATGCAAGAAATTTAAACTAGAACAAAAATAGATAAATGCTTGATTTTCAAAAATGGTGTCATGGAACGGGATTCACACAAAATGGGTGTGTCTCCAGGGAATTGTAATCGTCATCCTCTTTTTAATACTCCCAACTAAGCTTAAACTCAATGTGCAAATATTTTTGTAAAATGCTAACACTACTTATACTAATAATCTATGTACGCCGAAACTTAACTTTTCACTCCCACAATTTATTCAAGTTAGGTGAGTGTGCTCATTTTCAAAATTTTGACCGCAAAAATCGACATTTATTATGGTTTTTACTTGTTTAAGTCAAATACTAATTTACCGGGAACCTCGAAAATCTAAGGATCGAAAAGGGCCTTTTCCATGTAGCGGCTTTCTTCTCGGCACATCCCAAACCAGTTGGTTTTAGGTGACCAGGCTTTTGACACCCCACAGAGAATAGTACCGGAATCAGTGAAATTTCGATTTCAAAGATTTTGGATATTCCCACTAAGCTAGTATTAAAAACTTAAATAAATAACAACAAACGATCATTTAGAGATTAGAGACTCAAAGGTGAGATCACTCCATGTAACGGCTTTCTTCTCAGCACATCCCAAACCAGTTGGTTTTAGGTGACCAGGCTTTTGACACCTCACAGAGAATAGTACCAGAGCTTTCGGGGTCTTTGGAATCAACAATCTACTAACTTACCGTTTAACGTTTATGACAAAATTGACGAATCCTAGTTCAACTTCCGATTTAAACTTAAGAAAAAGCAAGTTTCCAACATTTATTCATATAAACAATATATACATCTTTATTTTTACAACATTATTACTTATTGCATTTTGCAATATCATTCCTTTTTTCAATTTTTTTCATTTTTCATTTTTTCATTTTTTTCATTTATATATATATATATATATATATATATATATATATATATATATATATGTGTGTGTGTGTGTGTGTGTGTGTGTGTGTGTGTGTGTGTGTGTGTGTGTGTGTGTGTGTGTGTGTGTGCGTGCTTTCTCAATAATTAAAATAAAAAGTTGAACTCGGACTCTATATCAAAATTGTATAAAAATTTGTTTTGCATAACAAAATGATTTTAACGTTCAAACGTTTGAAAACAGCACTAATTTATTCAGATTAGGAGCTCCTGGGAGGAAAAGCCATAGATTACTTATATAAGCTCTAAAGAGAACCAACTACTCTACGCTTAGCATTTTCATTTGCACAAATCGTAAAATCTTAGTCTAATCGTTAAGGAAGCAGCCAGATCAACACTCTGGCAGAGTCGGGATTCCCGTTGTTCTAACATAATCAAGACTAAACACTTTTTTTTTTTTTTTTTTTTTTTTTTGCGCAATTTCTTATTTAAAAACGAAAAAAATTTAAAATTTTGGTCAAAAACGGGGGTACTAGGGCACTAGAAGGTACACATGTGATCAAATTCGCAAGAATTCCCCCCCCCCCCACACTTAGAATTGAATATTGCCCTCAATATTCAAAGTACCGGCTATTATGCCGACACTTAGAACGTAAAAAGGTAATACTAATAGCCAAGTGTGTGAAAGAATTCTCTTTTTCACAAAAAAGGATTTAAAAGATATCCCTCGATAATCGTTAGCAAAAAGATCGGATATTGGGCGGCTGGATTGAAAACAGGCGCATCAATCATCACGATCTAAGGAAAACCTGCAAACAAGAGCAAACAACACACAAAAACAAAGCAAAGTAGAGGAATTCCCCCACACTTAGTGTTAGAAAATAGAAAGAAATCAGAAACATGGGTTGTCACCCATGAAGTGCTAATGTTTTTGTTAACCGAGTCACTAGCTTGACTCGACCCCGAATTCATTGGTCCATGGGGAAAGTTTGGAGATCCGGGACAACCATGGGTGGTATGTCCCCTCCAAATTAATGCTTCAACCTATGACCATTCACCTTGAAGTTTGGTCCATCGGTTTGAGATAACTTGACGGTACCATAAGGAAAAACTTGAGCAACGGTGAATGGTCCAGACCAACGGGTTTTTAACTTGCCCGAGAAAATCTTTAATCGAGAATTGAAGAGAAGGACTCGATCACCAACGTTGAAAACGCGGGGTTCTTGATTTTGGAGTCATGAATCCTCTTCGTCTTCTCTTTGTAGATCAAAGAGTTCTCGTAGGCTTGATCCCTAAGCTCATTTAATTCATTCATTTGAAGCTTTCGGTGATTACCCACGGTTTTAAGGTCAAAATTAGTATGTTTTAAGGCCCAATAGGCCTTATGTTCAAGCTCAATGGGTAGATGGCAAGCCTTTCCGTAAACCAACTTATAAGGAGTGCACCCAATGGGTGTTTTGTAAGCGGTACGGAAGGCCCATAATGCGTCATCTAATTTATCGGCCCACGAGGCCCGATTTTCACCTACGGTTCTTTCTAAAATACGTTTCAATCCAAGATTTGAAACCTCGACTTGACCGCTCGTTTGCGGGTGATACGCGGTAGAAAGATGGTGAGTAACTCCATATTTAAGCATGACCTTTGCGAATTGGTCATTGCAAAAATGGGTACCGCGATCACTTATAATAACACGAGGAGTTCCGAATCGGGAGAAGAGATTTTTCAAGAATTTCACAACAACTTGGGCGTAGTTAGTGGGGAGCGCCTTCGCTTCAACCCATTTTGACAAATAATCGACGGCCACGAGGATATATTTGTTCCCTCGTGAAGACGGGAACGGCCTCATAAAATCGATGCCCAATACGTCAAAGATCTCGCAGACTTGAATTGCATTTTGAGGCATTTCATCTTTTTGCGAGGTTTTTCCTTGACGTTGACAAGAGTCACAAGATTTAACTAAGTCATGGGCATCACGGTAAATCGTGGGCCAATAGAAACCGGAATCAAATACCTTTTTAGCGGTGTAGCTGGCACCATGAAGTCCCCCGTAGGTCCATTGTGGCAAGCCGTGAGGATATCAACAGCTTCTTGGCCGTTGATGCGTGGTTTTGCGATCTTACAACAGGTTTTACCTCTCGAGGGATCTCAAGAGGCTTACAACCCCACCAGGCAGTGTACCTGACCGATGTAGTATAGTGTAGTGGTAAGTACGGGGGATTGATCGTTCTCCACAGGGAATAGTGTTGTTAGGATTGAAAAACTATTCTAATAGGTCTAAGGGTGAAGGAAGATTCTTTTTGTATTTTTATATTTTTATGAAAGCAAATAAAATCTCGGGTTTTGAAGGAGTGGGCGGAATTAGTTGCTAGTCAACTAACCCAAATAACTACAAATGCAAATAAAATAAAATAATTGAAAATGAAAAGGTTTGTGAAACTTATGTGGAGAGAAATGTGTTTACTTAGATTTCCTTACTCCCTAACTATCTTTTACCGGTTGATTAGTGTGTATTAATTGCGTGGATGACGGGTGTATTCCTTAATACCAATCGTGGGGTGGCGTACGTACTTCCCCAACTCTACAAGCTCCTATTTCACTCCTATGTCGAGCCGGCTAAGAAGCTCCTAACATGGGATCACTAGAATTCGCTCATGCATTAAATACAACCATAAAAACCTAGTACGCATTGGTTCATGTTTCTTAAGACGTTCAAGCAAGTTACCGAATAGGAGGTTAGCCAGTTTTCTTAAGCCTAACATCGATAAACAATCATCCAATACAATCAATAACACACTGATAACCAATAATCAAAAGTTAGGTTTCATTAGATCTAAGCAAACACAAGATAAATCTAGCCTAGCATGTTAATTAAAAGACAAGAACAAGATATAATCAAACAACACATAGACATATTGATTGATTAAATGAATACTTATCTTCAATTAAACATGGGAGATCCAAGGGTATCAAAACCCTTAAAAATGGCAGAAATTCGTCTTAGGGTTTCTCCTCACAAAGTTGCACACTAATGACAAAAAATTGCAAAACTATATATAGAGTTTAAGGGCTGACGGCGTCACGTTATAGATCTTGACGCCGTCACCTCGCCGTGTCTAGGGTTCCCGGATGGTCTTCCTGACGCCGTCCCTCTTTAGTCCTCAAAAATCCGCTCTGGCTTATCAAAGGTTGACGCCGTCAGAAATGGGCTTGACGCCGTCTCTCTTTAAGTTAAACCGTGATGGCCTTGATCACCTTAAAGGGTGACGCCGTCAGAATTCCTTTGTAAAATTCTCTGGCTTATCATGTGTATTTTTCATATCCACCTCTTTTGCCAAGCCATGACGCCGTCAAGAGCAATACTTGACGCCGTCAAAGGTACTTTTCCAGCCGATTTTGAGACTTTGTCGTTTTCTTCACTTTTATGCTCCAAAAACGTCCAAAATGCTTCCTTTTCCAGATTTCTTCTCCAAAGTACCTAAAATGACAAAAGGAACGATTTAGGGCAATATTTGATCAAATAAATACGATTTAGGGCTTAAATGACCCCCTAAAAGCGGTACACTTTTCGCTTCATCAGCCGTAGACACACCGTCTAATCACTTGATTGGCACAGATTTTAAACAAGTAGGGGTCGTCCCAAAAGTAATGATTCATGTCTTTGAAGAATTTGTTCTTTTGTTGGGACGACATCCCTTTAACAACAAAGTTCCCCGCATGGTAGTTTGCAAAATGGGAAAACCATGGGGTACTAGAATCACCATGAAAAGATACCACGTTAAGTGTCTCGAGAGGAAATGTTTCATTTATTTCCTTTTTCACGAGCACACTTTGATGAGGATTCTCTAATCGGGACAGATGATCAGCTGCGAGGTTCTCGGCTCCTTTTTTATCACGGATGATGATATCAAATTCTTGCAGGAGGAGAACCCATCAGAGCAATCTCGGCTTTGCATCTTGTTTTGCAAAGAGATATTTAAGAGCCGAGTGATCCGTATACACTATGCTTTTTGACAAGATTAAGTATGGCCGGAATTTTTCGAAAGCATACACCACGGCTAATAATTCTTTTTCCGTTGTAGTGTAATGAGCTAGAGCTTCGGTTATAGTTTTGCTTGCATAGTGTATAGGCTGAAAATGTTTTGTTTTTCGTTGCCCCAAGACCGCCCCAATAGCAAAATCACTAGCATCACACATGAGTTCAAAGGGCAAGTCCCAATCGGGGGCAACTAGGATCGGTGCTTCTGTTAATTTCTTTTCGAGAATTTCAAATGCTTCGATGCATTCTGGGGAGAAGAAGAACAGAGTATCTTTTTCAAGAAGATGGGTCAGAGGCCGGGCGATTTTAGAAAAATCTTGAATAAACCGACGGTAGAAACCGGCATGACCAAGGAAACTACGAATTCCTTTGACGGTGGTGAGATGAGGTAGCTTAGCCATAACATCGACTTTAGCTTGATCGACCTCAATCCCGGCACTGAAAATCTTATGGCCGAGGACAATGCCCTCTTTAACCATGAAGTGGCACTTCTCCCAATTTAGAACAAGATTGGTGTCTTCACACCGTTTTAGCATTTTGTCTAAATGGGAGAGGCAAGATGAGAAAGAATTTCCATAAACCGAAAAATCATCCATAAAGACTTCCATTGTTTTCTCGATCATATCATGAAATATGGCCATCATGCACCTTTTGGAACGTGCCCGGAGCGTTGCATAAGCCGAAAGGCATACGTCGATAGGCAAACGTACCATAAGGGCAAGTGAAGGTGGTCTTTTCCTGATCTTGTGGATCAATCGGGATTTGGAAATACCCGAAAAAGCCATCGAGAAAAAAATAGAACTCATTTCCCGCTAAACGTTCAAGCATTTGATCCATAAAAGGAAGCGGAAAATGGTCTTTTCGGGTAGCATCATTGAGTTTACGATAACCAATACACACTCTCCATCCAGTGACGAGACGTGTGGGAATCAACTCATTCTCTTCATTTTTAATGACGGTCATACCCCCTTCTTGGGTACAAAATGGACGGGACTAACCCACGGGCTATCGAAGATAGGGTAAATCATTCCGGCATCAAGAAGTTTAAGAACTTCATTTTTGATAACCTCATGAATCTTTGGGTTTACCCTTCTTTGTTGTTGCACCTTGGGTTTAAAATCATCCTCCATTAAGATCTTATGAGTACAGAAACGAGGGTCAATACCCTTTATATCGGAGAGCTGCCAAGCGATGACACTTTTATGCTTTTTGAGCACATCTAAGAGTTGGGTCTTCTCCTCATCTTTAAGGTCTTTAGAAATAATGACAGGAAATTTGTCGGTATCTTCTAAGAAAGCGTATTCAAGATGAGGAGGTAAATCCTTGAGCTCGAGCTCCGGAGGATTAGACGGCTTAATCTCTTTGATTTCTTCTATTTGAATTTCCTTCGGAGGGAGAGAAGATGACAGATCATTATTAAGTAACTTCTCGAGGAGGAGAATGTCTCCCTCCGGATCAAAGTCGGTATCATCAATTTCCGGCGAAATCGATTCATCTTTGAGACAAGCATCGATCTCTTCCAAAACGAAGTCACTTCCCTCAAACGGAGTGAGAGAAGGGGAAGAGTCGGAAAGAATAGGTTGAGAAGAAGGAGTGGGATTGCCACTCGAAGAGTTATTGGAGAATCCAAGAACTTCTTGAGAATACTCCTCCGAAGCAATGTCTATGACTTCAATCCGATTAACCGAGATAGAATCGTGATTGGAGGAGTATTTGAAAGTTCGATAAAGATTAAAGGTCACGGCCTCATTATCCAACCGAAGTGTTATTTCTTCACCATAAACGTCAATCAAAGCACGGATGGTCCTCAAAAAGGATCTCCCTAGAATAAGGGGAACCCGAGGATCGGCATCGAAATCTACAACCAAAAAATCGGCGGGTAAATGAAACTTCCCTACTTTGACAAAGACATCCTCGGCTATTCCAATTGGACGAGTTATAGAATGGTCCGCTAGCTCGAGGGTCATGCAAGTTGGAGTAAGTTTTGGGAGAGAAAGCTTTTTCCAAATGGAAAGCGGCATTAGGTTGATGCTTACACCAAGATCGGCCAAGGCGTAGCATTCAACCATCCCCGGGAAATCACATGGGATAAGGAATTTGCCGAGATCTCCAAGCTTTTCGGGAAGCTTCTTGAGGAGAACCGCTGAGCAATTTTCATTCAAAGGAGTTTTTGCTAATTCAAACAATTTTTCTTTGTTGCTCAACAAACCCTTAATTGTGGAAGCAAACTTGGGCATAAGAAGCAAAGCATCCGCAAAGCTTATGTCGAAATGCAAATCTTGGAAGATTTGAAAGAATTTCTCCATTTGATTTGAAGCTTTTTCACGAAGCTTTTGATCGTTTAATCTTGAAGGATAAGGAAGTTTGGTTTTGTCGGGAGCTTCTTTGGGTTCAAAAACAACTTTTGGTTTAGAGGGTTGGACAACCGTAGGTTGGACGTCTTCGGTACTTCCGTTATTAGTAGGAAGTTCCGTGTCCTTTGTCGCCTCGGTCTCACGGTCAACTACCTTCGGAGGAAGAGAAGAAGAGGTAGTTGGAGCCGTGGGTCCATCATATGATACACCACTCCGTGTAGTGATCGCTTTCACATCGCCCCTCGGGTTAGCGATCGTGTTGCTAGGAAGAGTACCTGAGCCCGAGGGTCGATCATTTAAAGACTTCTTAATTTCTGTGATTTGATTAACCAACAACCTATTTGTTTCTTCTTGGGTTTTCATAAATTGTTTCAACAACTCATCCGAGGCCGTTTGATTTTGTACAAATCCTTTATTTTGATTATTGTTTCCTTGATTAAGATTTGGCCCTCGGTTGTTTTGAACGAAACCTTGATTTTGATTTTGAAAATTCCCTTGATTTTGGTTAAAATTTCCTTGGTTTTGGTTTTGAAAATTCCCTTGATTCGGGCCTTGATTAAAATTTCCCTGATTAAAATTTCCTTGATTTTGACCTCAATTGTAATTTCCTTGGTTTTCAAAACCTTGGTTCATCCGATTTTGATTTTGATTAGATTGAGCATTTCGGTTTTGCACATTCGGATTTGGATTTTTATTAAAACCGGGTGGTCCGAGATAATTGTTAGAATGGTAGCTGAGAAGATTACGGTCTCCTTGCGGTTGGTAACCATTATCCCCCGTGTTAAAGGTTCCCGTGGCAGCATACACATTCTCTTGAGTGAAGCCACCGGAGGCTGGGCACTCGGAATACGGATGAGGACCACCACATCTTTCACAACTTTGATTAACAACACTTACTTGATGATTGTTGTTATTTTGAATCTGATTTTGATGTATTCTCAAGACAACAGTGGACAAATCATCCATCTTTTTAGTGAGTGCAGCTATCTCGGAGGTAGAAGAAGAAGTAGTGATAGATCTAGTAGACTCATTCCTCTCGGCAGAGGAATCCCAATGATTATGGTGGGCGGTCATGTTCTCGATTAGATCATAGCACTCTTCGGGTCGTCTTTTCATAAAAGTACCACCGGCTGCAGCATTAATTGTGTCACGGGGTCTCAATGTTAAATCATTATAGAACGTGTCTATTATGGTGACTAATAACATGTTATGGTTTGGACACCGATCAATCGAAAGCTTATAGCGTTCCCATGCCTCAAATAATGATTCATCGGGAAGCTGACGAAAGTTGCTTATGTCATTTCTCAATTTCGTCACCATCGATGGTGGAAAATATTTTGCCAAGAACTTTGAAACCATTTCATCAAAATTGTGAATTGAGTTCTTGGGAAGACGATCAAACCATGCGGTGGCATGATGCGTCAAAGAATAAGGGAAGAGATATAGACGAAGGGCGTCATCGATGACCCCATTTTGCTTGATGCTCTGGGTGACGGCAAGGAATTTATCAAGATGCTTGTTTGCATCGTCACCCGGCAATCCGTGAAATTGGCAAGAATTTTGGACTTATTGGATCATGTGATGTTTAAGTCCAAAATCCGCGGCTTGGACATTAACGGGGGCAATCGGGCCACCACGTCCATGCATTGTTGGTTGGCACAACTCCTCCATCGTTCGGAGATCGGGAGCTGGCCTTGGATTTTCATTTTCATTATCATCCATTTTTTCAATGTTTGAAAATTCAACATGGTGATTGTGACAGATAATTCTCTCGGGATTTGAGAGAGGTGAAAGAAGATCGTGAGAAGAAGAAGAACGGGTGTTCATACACCAAAAAGAAACAAAAATTAAAAGAAAAAAAATTTGAAAATGAAAATATTTTTAGATTTTGATTTTAAAGAAAGATTAAACACAATATTTTTAGGATCGATCCCTCAATCGGAATTCGTTTCTTTTTAGACTACTCGCAGAGTGGCGGAAGAGAAGAATGGATCTCTTTTCAGTTTGCAATTTAATGTCAAAACCTCCTTAAACCCCTTTTATAGGTTGTAATCTAAAAATAATCCGAAAACAATTGATTTCTCGATTTGTTTTGTTGGATTTTTACATTTTTTGGTATTTTAAACACTTTAGGAAAAGTGTTTGTGGTATTTTTTTAATTTTTATGATTTTTGGTTTTTAGAAAAATATTCACAAAGAAAACGATAACTTCTCGAGGAAGGGTCTTTGAAACATGAATTGACGAATGAGAATCAAAAATTCACTTCAAACCTTCCCCGGAAGCGGCGCTAAAAATTGATTCGCAAAAATCAACACGTAAATTTTTCCAAGGATTTACAAAGGAAATATGTAAACCCGAGTTGTTTTCCCAACGAATGAGTGAATAGAATTTTGTGAATTCGAGTTCGTGAAACGTGTCGTGAATAGTGAAATAAGAGATATTTTGGATTTTTAAACTAAAATTTATAAACATAAACTAAAAACAACTAAATAAGCAAGGAAAACGATTATCTAAAGCTCACGTAACTAAAAAAGTAAAGGAAAACTAAAAACGCGCTTAAATCGGGAAATCCTGAGCCTAAAACGTGAAATCTAAGAAATATTAACCCTAGGAATGTAAAACTAATTTTTCTAAGTCCTAAATGATAAAATAAAATTTTAGAAAAAAAAATTATATTTTTTTGACTTTTATTTAATTTATTATGAATTAAAAACTATATTTAAAGAAAAATTAATTAAAAATAATAAATGAAACTGGAAAAATATGAAAAATTCCAGAAAACTACTTAATGATAATCTAATCCTAGGAAAAATAAAATGGGGCCAACAGTTTTTTGAATAAGCTGCAAATAAGCTTAAAAGGGAAATAAGCTTATTATGGACAAACTAGGTTAAGTGATTAATTGTGCAAAGATAAACCAGAGAAGACCCAAGGGCATTCTGGTAGTGAGTGTGTGTGCTAAGGTGTTGGTGAGGCTGGAGGTCCAGGGTTCGAATCCCTTGGCCTCCTTTTTGCTTAACTTTTTTTTTTTCTTTTAAAGACAGAATAAGCACAAAAGATAAGCTACTTTTACAAAAGCAATATTTTTTTAAAATTACTAAAAAGCTTAGAAATAAGCAATTAGAAACAGACCAGTAGGCAAAAAGGACAAGGAAATCTAAGGGTAAAAGTGATAAGCCAAAAGGCTTTTTCCAAACTAAACTAAAACCAATATAAGCTAAAGTATACTAAATAAGCTAATATGGACTAAATTTATCTAAATCTAACTAAAAATTAAGCTCAGAAATAAGCTCTAGAATGATCAGTAGGCTAATTTAAGGAAACAAGAAAAAAGGGAATAAGCCAATGACTGTTAAGCTGAATTTAAGCTAAATTAAAACTGAAAAAGCTACATCTAACTAAGAACAATCTAATTTAACCAACAATCTCTGAATAAGCTATAATCAAAAGCAATTAAGCACTGAATAAGTAAACATTGGAGTCTACTGTTATGTGCAGGGTATATGATTTGGTGTTTTTCAACCAATTAGTATATTTATAAGTCCAAAGGAATACAACGGATGTATTTCCCCGGGTCGTAGTCCCAACGAAGGTTGAAGTCGAGTTGTCGGTTACGGTGTCGAAATGTGAAGTGAATGGTGATATAAGAGTGAGATTTTGGAGTTTTACACTACGAATATGAAATAACAAATAAAAACAAGTAATCTACCAAAGAGTACAATCAATTAAAGCACACGGTTCCTAAAACGCAATTTAAACTTAAAAACGTACGTTTCTAAATCTAAAAACGTACCTAAATAGTGAAATCCTAAATTATAAGCCTTAAAAATTTAAAAATATTTTTCCTAAGTGCCAAATACTAAAAGAAAATTTAAGAAAAAAGAATTTTATTTTTTTGATTTTTTATTTATTTTTTATGAATTCAAAACTAAAAGAAAGTAATTAAATAATTAAAAATAACAAACTGATTTGGAAAATTATGAAATTTGCAGAAAAATCTAAAAATATATTAAGAAGCTATGAAAATTGGAATTTGAATTCTGCTAATCCCTAATAAGCAGTTTGGGGGAAAAGCAGTTTCAAATAAGCTCTTGAAATAAGCTCTACAGTATCAAAATTCACCAAATGCTCAAAAACAGATGAACACACCAATTAAAGCTTAAAACAACTTATTGAGACCAAAGAAGCACTCAGGTTAAGCCAATAAGCAGTTGAGCAGTCAACAATTAAGGACAGAAGCAATGACTAAACACCCTACTTTAAGCTGATTTAAAAGCTAGATAAAAGCTACTTAGGAGAAACTAAAAGCTGATTCTTGAAGTTTACACTACAGGCTACTTATAAACTGAAAAGCCCCAAATTATACCATCAATTGCTTATTCAATTTAGACCAAGAACAGATGCTCATGGAGACAAAAACTGACGCAGGTATGAATAGTCCTAGTGGGCACTTGCAGACCAAAATTAAGCTATCAAATAAGCTGAAAAAATGAAATCTAAACTCAGAACCCTAAAGACAGGACTACAAACTACCTATAAACCAAAAATCAGGCAATTTGATCAAGTAATAAGTAGAAAATGATCAAGCAAAAACTGAGATAAGCAAAACAGTGGGTGTGCAGGGCTGCAAGTTGATTCTGATGCAGCAGTTGGAGTTTTTTTTACCTCAACTCTTTCAATCCTTGATGGAACAAAACCAACCAATGAAATCTTACTTAAACTAATGAAATACACCTAATAGTTGCCAAAAAAATGGACCATATAAGCCTCAGCTTATACAGAGCTTGTATGATCAGTATAGATTCTAGATTTAAACCTACAAACTCAAAACTTCCAAAAGCATCAAAATAGCTTAACACCTACTTGAATCAACTTAACTTGCTTCAATTCAGCTTAATCAAAACTCAGCTTAAGGTAAATGTACAGTAACTTTCAAATCCAATCCAGAAATATCATATGCCAAACACTCCCTCTAGAATTGAATTGGAGCTTTTACATTAGAAACCACCAAGTTAAGCTGGGATATCAATTCCTACTGATTATCTAAATTATAAAACCACCAATAAGCAACTTACAATACCTCAATAAGCCCTTAATTAAGCTACTCTAATATGACTGTTTTTATAGCTTTTAATGATTTATAAAGTAAAAAAATAAGATCAACCCTAACAACTACTCATTAATAAGCTCAATTAAGATCAAATAACAATAACTACTCAAAATAAGCACTGAACTATTAGAAATAAGCAGTAGAACAGTATTAAGCTATGAATGAGAATTAAATGATGCTTACAAGTAGAACTTATTGTGAAACAGATCTGATCCAACCAAACAAATACCCAGGCTTATCTCCTAAGCCAAAATTAACCCAAATAAGCTCTTCCAGGTCAGCTTATTCTTCACAGCTTATTGGAACAGTGAATTTGACTTTAGTTGACTTTTTGCACTTTTGAGACTAAAACAGATTTGAATCTTATCCAACACTCACAATAAGCTAAAAAGCTTATATGAGCTTAATCTAGTGGTAAATAGCTTATTGAAAGCTGATTTTAGAATATTTTTTTGTATTTTTGAAGGATTTTTCTATATTTTTGGATTTTTGATATAAGTTGAACAATAATGAAAGTGAAAGTTTAAGATAAGCTAAACAAGTTTAATATAAGCTAATGAAACAGTTTATAAGCTAAGATTAGATTTAAATTATAGAGATAAGAATTAAAGGAGAATTAAGCTAACTTTCGTTAATCAACCTTAAAAGTTACAAAAGGAAATTAGAGACTACAATTCAGAAAATAATTTAACAGCATAACATTACTTAAAAACTACATAATCAATGAAGAAGAAGGGAGCTCTATTTATAGCCGAGCCATGAAGCTTCTAGCATGCCATGTCATCAATCCATACCACTATTTGTGCTTCTTCATGTAGATATCATCCTTTGGATTGCCCTTGATCAACAATCCATCATTATCGTCCCTTGGATCAGAATTACACGTACCATCCACCAATCACATGCCTCGATTTTTGTTGGGATTGCTGACATGTCATTCCTGACATGTCAGAAATCTTCTAGAGACTCGTGAGAAGTACGGAAATACTCTTAATTGTGGTAATTTAAGGGGATGGGTAATTAGGGTTCTAGCCTGGTAAATTTGGGGAAAAAGAAGGGCGCGGGTAAATTTTTGGTTATTTTAATGAGTTTGACTGGTAATTATGGTGGGTCGACCGGGTGGGTTTAAGGGGTGGATCAGGTCATAGGGTAGTGGATTCGGGTTGTGGTTTATAAAGTTGGGCTTGGGTTTATTTTGGGCTGGGTTTAGTATCCGGTTTGGTTTAAGTATAGGATTTTAAGAAATAAATTTGGTAAGGACTAATAGTATAAATTCTTAAATTCCAGGGACCTTTTCTGCCTAACTTTAATAATGTGATCCAAGGGCTTATCTTGTAATTCTTTGATTCTTCAAGGACTTGTTTGACATTTGAGCATAAACTTTGACTATTTGCTTCTCGGCTTCGGCTTTTGACACTTTTCCAAATCTCGTGCTCGTTTTCTTTATTTTTGCTTGATTTTGTCCATATTTCTAAATATCCGTACCTGCATATTAACAAACACAAAAACACAAATATCTTTGGCATTTTGATTAGTTTTTTGTCGTTTTGGACTTAATTTGGTAAATAAAAGGTATGTGAATAAGCACATACCAAAATCCCCCAGACTATTTGAGATCACGAGGCAATGAACGTTTATTACACAGATGTTTACAAGCATTGTGTTTTGTATTATCAGATACTTATAACTTATTATTCCATTACAAGAAAATTTCATAGCGTTTACGTTCGTTTTTCTTTCTTACTTTATTCCCGTACTTATTTTTTTTAATCAAAAACCCTCTAAAATCCCGTGGATTCCACGGGTCTATAAGCTAGTAATATATACACAAGAACGTAACCTGAAAATTGAGAAACGTAGGTTTATATATCGACTATATCTGGAAAACTGAAATTATGATGCGAATATGAGATTTAGACGTGATAAGTACACCGACGCTTTTGGCCGATATGCCTAAACTTGTCATACATACTCGTAACTTTTTCGTGGTTATAGAGTATCACATGTATAACTTACAATCTTTGTTTTGTAGAAAATTGATCATTTCTGCCTCGTTGATATAGGCCGATCACGTAAAATCGATATAACTATATTACATATTTGTGTTCTTGATTTTTTTTTTTTTTTTTTTTTTTTTTTTTTTCTCGCATATCAGTTGGGTACCTAGCTATTTATGATCACACAATCAATATTACGTGATTCTAGTGTGTCGTTAGATCAAGGCTAATTTACAAAATATAATTCCACTAGCAATAATGATTTCTAAGACGTACGTTAATGACCTTACTATTGGATAAAGGTTTAGCAAAAGGTCACATGCATGGAGGTTAACAAGTTTGACAAATACATATGGACCCATATATGGATGACGCTTGTTGAATGTCAAACAATTAATCTTTCATGCATGGACGTGATACCTATCACAAAATTTTGACTTTGTTTAATTTGCTTTTAAAATTAATCAATGACTTTGTTTAATTTGCTTTTAAAATTTATCAATGATGGAGTTGCTAACGTATGTGTTGATGTTGTTATGTGCTTAAGATTGTGCAAGTCTGTGGTTATAGAATGTGTTATGGTTATAGTATTAGAATGCGATGACTAGACAGTGTAATGCGATAGATTAGTTTTTTTTTTTTTTTTTTTTTTTTTTTTATTTTTTTTTTAGTATGAAGTGTTTATATTGCACATATGTTAATTGATATATTAATCATGTACTAACCCGTTACTTACTAAGCGAAAGCTTACCGTTATAGTTGATAATGTTTTGTAGGTTATTATGGAAGTGTTATGCTTGGATTAAAGCTTAGATTTGGAAGTGCGGGTTGAAAGTGTATTGGAACGTGCTTAGGAGCTTAGTATTAGTACCGAGCTCAAATCAAGGTTGAACCTCCAAAGTGTCGTAAAATGTTTTGTAAAAGATATTGTTAAGTAGTGTCAAAGTCCAAGTCTTTATTATTATAGTAAAGGTCATGTGTGTTGTATAAGAGTTGTATGTAAAATGGGTCAAAAAGGGGTGTTTGGCAAAACATCCGTCGAATGGTAAAATATGTGTTCTCGGGTCGTTTAGACCAAGTATTGCTATAGAAATGATATATTATGATGAAATAATGTATTCTGGAAGTTTTGGTTAAGTGTCGGGTTTTGGAAGTCGAAGTTTGTGTCAAATATGCAAGTCGGGAAGTGTTGTGCAGGCCTGAGGCTTTTAGCCGCCGGTCAAGGGGCCTTAGCCGCCGGCCATGGGCTCTCAGAGGCCTCCATCCGCCAGCTAAGTGCCTCAGGAAGGTTGTCGGTTTTTGTTGTTCTTGTAAAGAGTGTGAAAAATGAACCGTAAGTCGTCACGGGTCGTGCCACCAGTCGATTTAAAGGTCTTTGAGTCTAATTTTCTATTAAAATACTTTCAATGTCTTAATCTTATCAGAAATGTAAAAGTATGTTTGGAAAGTAAAGGAATGTCAGTTATAGTCAAGTCGTTTCCGCGCAAAAGTTTTAATTTTTGGTCAAATCGGGCACGGGGCGTAACTACGTAAGCTTCTCATAAAACGTTAACTCGTGGTATTCATACTTTCTACTATACTTTTAGTGAAATTTTTATTATCTATAATTGAAAATAAATAAAAGACACTTGGACTTGAGAGTAGAAAATCGGATATTGAATGGGCTTGGGGTTTATGCATTGGGTTTGTTGAGTGGAGAAAAGTAAGTAGGGTTTTGTTGGTTATAATTTATAAGGGACATGTTATATGGACCCTCCCTAAGGGTCAAACGTACAAATCGCGAAGCACACAGTACAACACCGCGATACACACAATATAACCGTCTGATGCGTTCAATGATTGGAAACCCTCCCTATAGGGGGGGGGGGGGGTCCGGATAAACTGCCCTAATTTATAAATACACAACATCCCCTTTACATTATACAAATTCCAGCCAACCAACGAAAATTGAACACTTTAAGGGGAGAAGGAGTGATCACTCCCAATTTTTCAACCCTCCCAAATTTATCCAATAAAATTATGCCAACTCAGCTCAACCCTCCAGCCCTCCCAACCAATTTCACTTGCGCCCATGATTTTCCAACCCTCCCAAATTTTTTTTTTTTTACATTTAATGCTAAGTACAACTTAAATAACACAATGTACAACATATTAATACTAAATACAACGGGTTCACCAGCGGTTTCCCAGCCCTACGAGCAACCCGCCTGAGCCAACCCGATGGAGGCGGAATGGGCAGCCCGCCGGGTTGAGGAGCCTTTTGGCCAACCCGATGACCACTCCTTCTCCCCTAATTCCATTTCCTTTTTTATTTTTCTTATAAACTACAGTAATAATTTGAAGTTGATGAATGCCTATGATGAGTGATGTCTTGTCCGTACCATCTGATTTTTATGATTAGTATTTGCATCCAATTTCAGAAGCATTCTTCCTTTTGAATTCATTTATAAATCATTTTTTCCTGATTAGTTTAGTTGTTAGTAAAAGTAAAGGCAACAATTTAGAGACGCTCATTCACCTTATCAGTAGTGGATAGAGTGCTGTATGTTGCCAATATTTATTTGGTACCGATATTATGGCATTTCAAGAATTGCTTATTTCTTCCGATGCATTCTAATTTACCTATTATCTATATCTTTATATTCATTTTTATAATCTGCTTTAGACTTTCCAAAACACGTTGTACTGAATTTATCTTAAGGGGTGTTTGTTTTAGCTAACTTCTAAACTTAAGTGGAAAAAAAAAACCTTAAAAGGTCTTCGCATGCAAATTAATTCAGTTTAACCTTATAAACAATTAATTCATACTCGACACAGACTAGTTCAATAAAACCTTTTAAATGATCAATTTATGCCAACTTACCAAAAGTAAAACCCAGTCGCTTATGGCGAAATGGTTCGGCCCAGGTCAGCTAAAACCAGCAGTTCAATCCTGGTTTTAAATCTTAAAAAATCGGGCTAGCAACGACCAACAACCCGGTTATATCCTTCAATCTGGGTTTATAAATCTTTTCAAATCACAAAAAATTAAAACCCAATAGTCCAATACTAGTCTATACTACATATAATGCATCTCTACTAAATTTTCTAAAACACTTACAATATGCATCATGTACAAACCATGCATGCTTGTATTAAATTATTATTATTATTATTATTGTTGTTGTTGTTTTAATACAAACTAACGTCCATGATGGAGAGAGATACTTGTCATATTGTCTACAACTTGTGAGGCAACTTGAGGTGGGAGACTTGAGAGTTGTGCTGGTCTAATTTTATTTTGGCAATCACGTGTGGGCACCCCAAGTCACTGAAATGCTGGTTGATTTAGCATTTTAGCTGGTGGTTCTAATCTATAATCAATAAGTCTACTAATGTTGAAAAACAAGTAGCGCTCACCTTTTAAAAATCGTGCTTTATTATGAATCAGATTCTTTAAAAAGACCATGCTTTGCTACGGATTAAATCTCTGTATGTATTAAAGTTATAATAACGAATGGCTAGCCAAAGTGCACCACCGTCCTGTGTCATTCGTCACTTAGCTATCCCAATCACATATGCCATTAGATTCTTTTATTTTATAGACGAGTAACATGTTAGTCGTCACCACTGCACCTAGCTCTCTAAATCGTTTTGCTTTGTCTTGTTACCTAATGTTTGGCTTGATTTATCACATATTTTGAATATTTCTTTCTTCGTCTCAATTAGGGGTGTTTATCGGTTCGGTTAACGGGTTATTCAGTTTATTCGATTTGGTTAGTTCGGTTAAATTTTTTTCTGGGTAAAACCGAAAGCCGAACCGAACCGAATTCAAATTTGATTTAACCGAACTGAATAACCGAAAACCTAACCCCTATAACCGAATAACCCGAATTACATATTTTTAATTATTTTTTCATTTAATTATATATATTTTTAGCACAATTTTTTTTTCAAACTTAAATAATCTTATATTTATACTAAGAAAGTTTTAGTGATTTTTTTCATATAAATACATAGAAAAAATATACATTTATACGGTTTTTGGTTTGGTTTTCGGTTTTCATTCCCAAAACCATATCCAAACCGATAACCGAGTATTTAGTTCGGTTCTGTTCAGTTTTGACCAATTCGGTTTGGTTACGAATTCGGTTCAGTTTTTTTCAGTTGGGTTCGGTTTTAGTTTTTCATTTACTGTGGATATTACCCGATCCGTGAACACCCCTAGTCTCAATAAATGCACACTTTGTAAATGCACAAAGTTTTGAAAAATTTCACTAACTACACTTTTCACCGATCAAATGTCATCTCTACCTACTAAACTCTCTTTTGATTGGTTGAAATTCAAAGTGAAATTTTATTATGGTAAATCCGGAAATAGAAACAATGACATTTATTTTGAGACCGAAGGGGATAATAAAAGAAAAATATACGAGAGTTGTGGTGCAGTCTATAAATTTAGATATTTTAAGTAGAATTATGTTATAAATATTATAACTTTTGGTCATCATTAAGTTAAAGGACTTAATGTGTCATCTCTTCAATCTTGTTATCACTGGAATACATGTTTAAGCTGCTTATGGAAAGAGTGATGAGCTACAAGGGCTAAAGTGTAAATGACCTCTATATAAGCTATCATCCAGAGCTAGGGTTGTTAGTGTGATCTGTGTGCAATCTTTGTATTCTCTCTTGTTCTCTCTTGTTAGTCTTGGTTACTGTCTTAATTGATCAATCTTGATTGATCAATGTTGGGAATAAAATGATCAAAGTCAAAGAGCCTGCCAAGTCGATGAAGAGCCTGCTAGTTGATTTTGTTATGTACGAAGATGTTCTACCAGTACCTTCTGGGTAGAAGGTACTGCTAGCTAATGAAGAGCCTGCCAAGCTTATGTCAAGTCGATTAGATATTTTGTAATAGATATTTAGTTGAATTATTAGTCTTTGTACATTGTTATACGTTATGTAGAAGTAGAATAGTCTTCTGTGGTGACAGAAGAATATATCAGAGTGTACATGGGTAGTTGTATTTAATTGTAGGCGCCAATATAGTCAAAGTATAGTATTATATTCATCTACTTGACAACATGTAATAAGATATCCTTATCTTATAAAAGGATATCTTAGTCACTTCTTCATGCATGCATCTTTCACAACCAATAACCACAAACCAAACTATCTCTCAAGTAACTTAGTTACTTCAAATCACAAATCCTTTTACAATCTTAGATTCAAGATTACTTTGTAATCCCGGTGATATTTAGATCATCCGTATTATTTCATCAATAATATTGAATCGTTTTGTGTTAAACAAAGTTGTGTTATTTGTTCATTACATTCACTCATTTACTTAAACTCACCACCTTGTGTTCTTTTAAAGTGTGTTGTAGTAGATTCCGCATGCTAAACACATTCAATACATAAATATCTCTCAAACACATTACTAAGATTCATATCCCAAGTGTTTGAACTTCGAACAACAAACGTTCCACAATCAATAACTGAGTGTTAGTGATTTGTAGTAATGTTGGTTGGTGCCCTTCTGAAGGGGATCAATCTTTGTCTTTGTATTTGATTGGTAAGCACCCTATTGGGGACTTATCTACTTTAGCTATTAATAATAAAAGATACACCAAGGGGTGGTTGGTTGGGTGTAAAGATTGTTGTTGTGTGTTCTTACCATTCTTACATGGTATCAGAGCCACGGTGATCTGATCCGGTGATTTTTGAGATTCTAGGGTTTCTAGGGTTTCAAAGATGTTTTGGGATTTTGTTAATTGGAGGTTTAATTGGTTAATTGAGGTCGTATTCTTTACAGCCGTGTTCGATTTAGTCTGTTCAGGCTAGATCTAGTGGTTCTTGTGGGATTCTTGGTTAGGGTTTCTTGAAACCCTAATTTGAGGATTTGGGGGTTTTATCCCTGGTGATTGATTGAGGTTGTTGGGCCCATTCTTGATTACAATAATACTAGACTAAGTGAATCTAGTGTTGTTGTAGTGGTTTTTTTCCGTAGTGATCTGGTTTAAGCACTGTAAGTTGATCTTTCTTCCTTTAAGATAACACTTGTTTAGTTAAGAAGGTGCAAACGGGGTGGTTAACATCTTGACCTACCAACCTGATTGGTACAGATACCTTTCTGGCTACCCCCAGTCTTCTTGGCTAGCATTTGGTTATTCTTGGGTGTGTGTTTCTTTTCTTCTGTTTCTTGTTATTAGGTGTTGTTTAGTTGAGTCTAGGTCGATGGAGTTTAGGTTCCTGGGCTGTCTTGGTAGATCTTTGTTGAGTGGTTTATTTGTCTGTTCTTTGTTGTTTGTCTTACCATTATATGTTTTGTTTGTTTGTTTGTTCTTGTTTATCTGCATTGATTGCTTGTTTATCTTTGTTTATCTGTTGTTATGGCTGTTGGTGTAAAATAGTGGTGGAGGTGGTGCTTCACCTGTTTTAATTAGTAATCTTGATGATGGTAATCCTTTGCATATTCAAACTAATGATTATAGTAATAATACTTAAATTCCTTTTAAATTGCTTGGGACTGAGAACTATAGGATTTGGTCTGGTGCCATGAAGTTGGCCTTACAGGCTAGGAATAAGTATAGTTTTCTTGATGGTACATGCTTAAAAGAGTCATATGTCACTAGTGATGTGTTATCTGCCCAATGGGACATATGTAATGCCATTGTTTTAACCTGGATCATGAATTTTGTGTCTCAAGATGTTTATATGGGATTGGTTTATTCTAAAAATGCTGCATCTGTTTGGAAAGAATTACAGGAAACATATGATAAGGTTGATGGGTCTGTGGTATATAATTTGTTACAAAAGATTAATTCTGTCAAACAAGGTGGTAGTTCTATAGCAGATTATTATCATAGGCTGAATTCTTTGTGGAGAGAATTTGATGCTTTGACTAAATTGCCTAAATGTGTATGTGAAGTTAAGTGCAGTTGTGATGCTAGTAAAGAACTAGGGTTACATCAGCAGCTTATAAAGCTGATGCAGTTCCTCATGGGACTTGATGATTGCTATCAGCTTATGAGGACAGCTCTTATAACTAGGGATCCTCTCCCTAAAGTAAAAGATGCTTATACTAATGTGTCCAGAGAAGAATCCCATAGATGGGTTCCTGAGTGCTCTGGTAGTGTTGAGACAAAAATGAATGCTACTTCTTTTAATGCTAAATCTTTTAACAATAATAGAAGGAGTTTTAATACTAATAATAATAACAACAGAGGGAATATTACTAATGGGGTTAACAGGGGACCAAATCCTAACCTAAACTGTAAAAAATGTGGTAAAATTGGTCATACAATAGAAAGATGTTATGAGTTGGTTGGATTTCCACCTAGTTTCAAGAAGTTTTCTAACCCTGTTAAACAAAATTTCAATGCTAATACTGATGTTAAACAACCTGAGAAAAAGTCTTCTTCTAGTCCTTCTTCTGGTTTCACTTCTGATCAGATGAAGAAACTTCTGTCTTTGATCAATTAAACACCCTCTGGTAGTGTTCATGCCAATATGGCTGGTAAGGCTTCCTTCTTTAATGGCAATGTTTGGTTTAACATTAATTTTTCTAGATTTTTTTTGTGCTAATAGTAGTCTATATGTTAATACTATAAGTATGGGTTGGTGATGTGTCGTTGTATAGGTGATTATTCCTTATCAAGTTTTACATTTATATTTTGCCGACTTAACCTATAACAACACTAACGGGCAGTGTACCCGATCAATGTAGCCTAGTTGGTAAGTAGGGTGTCGATCACTAAGAGTGAGATTTCTAATATACTAATTCTAGAGGTATTCGACTCTCCTAAACTAACGTAAAGGGGGGTTCAGCCTGAGAGACTGGCACGGTTTGGTTGCAATTAAATAATAAACTAACTAATAGGCACGAATCAGCGAATAGCACACACGTACACAGATAAATACTCGAGACAATAAGAAGACCTGTCCTGATAGTTAAGTAGCTTGTCACTTGTTTTATTGCTAGTTTTATATGAAGTGTATAGTTCGATGCAACGCACCGAGATTAAGCCCTTTCTCGTTGGTTCTAATCTTATCGGCGAGTAAACCCTTAATGATTACTTATGACTATCCCATTTATCTTTCTTCCTACTTTTCTACAGACGATAGAATGCATAGGCGATCTAATAAATAGGCGAGGAAGGGGCATGGCGACCCAAGCAATGCTCAGCTAGACACAGAGGTTATCAATGCACTAATAAAAGTCACCAAAGACATCAACATATAAACTTTAATTAATGGGAAAGCAATTTTAAGGGGAGTTGAAGTGAATGATAACATAACACAAGCCCATCAATCCTGATGAATTAAAGTGTACTAATACAATAAAACAAAACTACTTAATGAATTGAATACATGCAAGATCTTCTTACAGCTCTCGTATCTTTGTTCAAGGTGTGTCTTGTGCTGCTACTTCGACTGAATTCGGCCTAGGGCTTCTGTCCTTCGAATATCGTACGTACCAAAAGTCTCTTAATTCGTCTGGTCTTTGGGGTATTTATAGTTTCTGTCTGAGGTAAGATGCGGCGCATCTAATAAGTAGATGCGGCGCATTGACTTAACTTCGCGTGGGGTCCAAGATTAATATATTCAGGAATATTCGTACACCGCCAGAAGATGCGGCGTAACTCCATTTATAGATGCGGCGCATGTCCTCTTGTATCTTGGATCATATCTTGTGAAATCTGGATAGTGATGCGCCGTATGTAATAAGTAAGATGTGGCGCATCTGGAGCAGAATGTCTTGATCTTGTACATTTCAGTAGACTCTTATCTTCTTGCTTGTTTTGCTCCATAATTAGTCCAAAATCGCCAAGTTTCACCAAATGCTTGTTTTTACCTGAGAATTACAAAAGTAAACATTAACGTATCAATTCTCATACATAATATAATAAAACAAGTCAAATAAATAGGATAAATGATAGTAATAAAATGTACTTATTTGAGTTCATCAAATATCCCCCCACTTGAACTTTACTTGTCCCCAAGTAAACCTTAGAATTAATCTTATGAAAATGTATCCTAAAAGATATTAGGATTTATTTTTATATTTAAGCATGTATTCGTTTTTTGTCATAATCACACAACCAAACACTTAACGAATTAGAAGTAAAATAAAATATTTCGATAAAAGCAAATCTAATCGTTTAACTGTCCAGTCGTGACGAATATTCTATCATAAGCTTGGCAAGTATACACATCTCCCCCACTAAAGCCAAGGAATAACAAGTCTAAAGCGGTAAAAAGGGTTTATAGGTTAAGGGTTAATCATTCTCCTTAATCTCTATCGATCTCAAATTCCAGAAAAGGCGACAAAATCACAAATACATGATCGAATCCACGAACACGATACTTGCAATTGCTCAAATCCTTAACTCGAATAGGCTAAAGATAGGACCAAGTAATCTTCACCAATAATATTATATCAAAAAGGGCGACAAAATCATAAATACATAGCCGAATCCACGACTACGATACTTAAGATTGCTCAAATCCCTAATCTCAATAAATCAAAGGTTTGGATAAAGAATAATATAGGGTATGGATAATATTTGGGATATAAATTGGTGTAAAATGAAAAATAAACAAAACAAATAAATTAAAATCCTAAGTGTGGTTAATCACTATCCCAACCATCCCATGAATAAGACTCATATCATTGAATAACTCACGCTTTAACACTTGAAACACACGCTTTAGGTAGACACGAATTATACTCAACAAGATCTTAATCAAAGAATATCCTTAAGTTGGCGTTCCCATAACGTTCAACTCCCATTCAATCCATAGATATAATATACAACAACTAGTGGTGATATCGACCACTTAATACAAAACTTTACATAAGTTGGTCAAAACAAACTTCCAACTTTTCTTTTTTCTTTTTCTTTTCTTTTTTTTTTTTTCGATTTTTTTTTTTTTTTTTTTTTTTTTTTTTTTTTAATAACATAAACAAAGATGTGTAAAATTTCACCACATCACTATAATGATAATTCTGGATAATTTTTCCATACTTTCCATGACTTCAGAAATAACGGTAATAGTGAAAGTAGTAAACACACGAAAAACAAGACTCAAAGATATACAATATTTACTTTCACTCCAATTGCATTGTGCAATTTCCCGACCTAACCATAGATAATGAATTACGCACGCGAACACAGGTAATGTAAGGAAACACACTTTCCCTAAAGCAATTAACCAACCACGGATTCTAATCTACAGGGTAGGCTAAGGTGTAAGGGTGTAACGAAACATTATAACAAAGGTGTAAGAAACGAAAGGAATGGCTCTGAGTGTTTTTCTAGGGGTATCTTACTCTAAAAATGAGAGTAACAAAAGGGTTTATACGGGGGTTAACTAACCAGTGTAGTTAGCTAATAACACATAACATATAAAGGCTATTTGGGTGTAATCCTAGAATTTTACCAATTTAGACAAGTCATTCCAATTATATCAATAATACTTATTATGGTGGTCTCGAATAGTATACAAGCCAAGTTCTAAAGTTTACAAGTCACCGGCACACTCATAGATTTGTGAATTTTGAAAAATCACAATTTTTGAAAATAGCGTCATGTGTGCAGCTATGCAACTTAGACTTTAAACAAAAACATGCTAAAAAATTTAATTTTGATATATTAAGCACATTTTAAGCATATTTTGAAAAGTTTAGGACAAGTAAGTGTTAAGTGTTCTAATTCTCCAATCCCCCCACTTAAGTTAAACAACGTCCTCGTTGTTTGTATAAAAGGTTAAAAACTGAAAAATAAAAGAATTAGAACAGAAAAACTCCCCTGAGATTTGCTCGGTATGATCCTCCATTTGTATAAGAGCAAAAATCATCTTTTTTGTGGATGAGAACATTTAAGCTTCATATTTGATGTATCCACAGGAAATGCAGGAATCTATAATACCACCAAAACTTTAAACACACCTAAGTTAAGAAAGGTTCAAACTTGCATAATACATTAGTAGTTAGGAAAAATAAAACATAAAAATAAAAACTGAAAATCATCAGGTCAGTCGATGCGCCGTATCTTATGGAAAAAGATACGCCGTATCGAGCCTGGAATAATTACGAATCAGAATAGAAGATGCGCCGCATCCTTAACCAGGGATGCGCCGCATTAAAATAAACTGATAAAAAGTTTTAAAGTCGAAAAATATAAATATGCGGAAAAATAAAGTAAGATATGACCATTGCAGGAGATGCGTCGCATCTCAGGATTGAGATGTGCCGTATCCTCTGCGGCCTGACTGACTCAACACAGAACAGAATAATAAAAAATTTCCGGGTTGTCTCCCGGCCAGCACTTGTCTTTATTCCAGAGTCTTCAAGTTAGACTCACGTTCAGCTCTTTAATATCGATCATTGAAGGAGTCGGAAACATCGCGCTCCCTCATCGCCAATTCAGTAATATTGAACACTCCTTGCTCGTCCTTAATTTCCACGCCGTTCTTCTTTAATATCTGTATAAACAAAGTTCTGTCCCTTTCGGGCAGAGATGACAAAATGATAGACGGGAAATTCTTATTATCATATAGGCATAAATAAGCAAGGTGGGGTGGTAGTTCAATAAACACATCATTATTCAAATTTGTTTTCTCAACTATTCTCCTACGTTTGTTAATTACAACGCAATCATACCACTCATCATCAGAATCATTAACAATATCGCGTCTAAGTTCGGTAGGTACATTAAGGTCAATAAATTCCTCAAAGTTCTCATTATTAGGATTAGTTTAGTTGTTTTGAATCAATGTTTCTCCCATAAGCCTAGCTTCAAGATCGAGGTCCATACGCTCTCTTAATCCTAGCACATAGACGCCTCTAATTATGCTTTTAATAGGATCTTGGCACTTATAGACTAGTTTATTATTCCCTACCTTTAACGAGATTTTTCTTTTAAACACATCAATCTTAGCATGGGCAGTAGACAAGAAAGGTCTTCCAAGGATTAAAGGAATCTTAACATCCTCGGGCATATCTAATATAACAAAGTCTACAGGGAAAATAAACTTCTCAATCTTAACTAGCACATTAATAGCAATCCCTTCAGGTCGTTTTACCGTTTTATCAGCCAATTCAATAAGTAACTTAGTTGGTGCTAATTTTCCTAGTCCTAGGGTAGTGAATGTCTTAAGAGGCATTACACTAACGCTAGCTCCTAAGTCAGCTAACACATTATTGAAAGATATATCATTAATTGAACAAGGTAAAGTAAAACTTCCTGGGTCTTTTTCTTTATGAGGCAAGGCATTTAAGTCGGTTGCAGAGCTCTCTTCTTTCATTGTAGCCTTGATCTCCTCTTCAATCTTTGTCTTCTCTTTGAGTAGCCTCCTTAAACTGGTTGAAGAATTAAAGAAAAATTCTGGTCTTACACCATCATTACCATTCATCAGTCTTCTAGGAAAAGGAATGTTAGGAGTGACTTCTTCAGTGGTGCTTATGGCCTTGACATGATCTCTTGGGTTGGTTTCAGTTGAGCTAGGTAAACTTCCGTATCCCCTTTCTTGAAGAACTTTGCTCATTTGACCAATTTGTTGTTCCAATGCTTTGATCGAAGCTCCTTGATTTCTTGTAGTAGTGTCCGTTGAAGCTCTGATTTCTTTGATCATAGCAGTATTCTCTTCATGTCTTTTAGCAGCATCGGCCATAATTTGCTTTAGAGTGTCATCTAAAGTCTGCCTCCTTTCTTGATAAGCGGGATTAAAGTTGTTCTTTTGATAGAATCCCGGGGTGGCTTCCCTAAATCTTCCTGAAGGTCGGAATGGTTGTCCAAATTGGGTGTAATATGCTTCTTCAAACGTCTCACTTTCATTCTTATTCGGGCAATCTTTAGTGTAGTGAGGTCCTTCGCACTTTTCACATCCAACTTAGGCAGCATACACTTTTTCATCACGCTTCTTCATCTCTCTACTAATTTTATCCAATTGAGCTTGAATAGCAGCAAACCCGTCAAAATTAGTGCTGCTCTTAGATCTAGTAGAGGTCCCATCGTGCCATTTTTGAGAATGATCAGCAGCTTCTTGGATCGCTTTCCTAGCATTGGCTGCACTCATTTGAGGCACAGCTCCCTTAGCGTCCAAGATTTGTCTAGTAGGCACGTCCAATCCTTGATAAAACAATATTATCTCCTGCATAGGGGTTAGATAGTGTTGAGGACATTTTACCAGTAAATCTTTAAATCGTTCCCAAGCTTGATAAAGAGTTTCATCAGGCTCTTGCTTGAAACTGTTGATAGCCTCCATCTTTTTAGCAGTCTTAGCAGGTGGACAATATCTCTTTAGGAATTTGCTCTTCAAATCTTCCCATGTAGTGATTGAACTAGCAGGTTCATTCCTTAGCCACTTGTTAGCAGCTCCTTTTAGCGAGAGTGGAAAGATTCTTAGCATGAGTTGATCGTCAGTCACTCCTTCAGAAGTAAACAAATCCGCAATCTCGAGGACCTTTTCAACATGCTCATTAGCATCCTCATGTTCCGATCCACTGAAAGCATTCTCTCTTAGTTCCTTGAGAAACTGACCCTTCAATTCAAACTTTGACTTATCATCAAATTTTGGTCTAGCAACTCCTGAAGTGTAATCAGCACGGGTTTTGTTCATGTATTCCTCCATAGTTGTATTTTCGCCCATTGTTTCTGTTTCTTCTTCCTCTTTTTCTTCAGAAAAATAATCAAGCTCGAATGAACTTGAGATATCAAAGCTTTTTGTGTTGAAAAGCCTTTTAAGCGAATGAAAGACTCGTTCAGGATCTTCAAAAGGTTGAATCAAGTTCTTCGTAGAACTCCTGGTCATGCACTTCCTGAAATCAACACAAAAACATCAGTAGGGTATGCTCAAGAAAGTAATATATCAGAAAATTAACAACGAAAATGGAATACGAAAAATTAAAGTTACTGATATCTGCAGACGATGCGCCGTATCCAAAAAGTTGGATACGCCGTATCTTATAATCGTTAAAATTAAATCAGACTTTATTCAGAAAATAGATACGCCGCTTAGAAATTAGAATGCGCCGTATCAGTTTTAATAATCAAAAATCGATATTTATTTAAAATTAAATGCGTCGTATTAACAAAAGTTAATGCGCCGTATTTTCGTTACGTTTCAAAATACAAGATTTTTGATTCAGAAGATACGCCGTATCGACAAGGATCGATGCGTCGTATCTGTTTAATAATTCAAAAACTGTTTTTAATTAAAATAATAGATGCGCCGTATCTGCTAAAGCAGATGCGTCGTATCGCGTTAACGTTTAGAAAAAATTTCTTATTAAAAACAGATACGCCGTATCTTGGGGAAAGATGCGTCGTATCGAATTAATTAAACGCGTTGTATTTTATAAAAATTAAACGCAATACGCCGTATCTATGAAAATAGATGCGCCGTATCGTTTAAATGAGCTCAGTACAACGATAACAGAACACAGAAAATACGAAAGATAAAAACAAATAAAAACAAACCAAAATAAACAAAAATAAAAGAAAACAAATAACACACAAAACAGAAAATATGCAAAATAATACAATGAATGCAAATTAACCTAATATACAACACAGTTAGCGGTTAGATTAAAAATTAAAAAGAAAAACCTAATTAAAATACTAATCAAATTAACAGATAATAACAATTCACTCCCCGGCAGCGGCGCCAAAAACTTGATGCGTCGTTGTATAGGTGATTATTCCTTATCAAGTTTTACATTTATATTTTGCCGACTTAACCTATAACAACACTAACGGGCAGTATACCCGATCAATGTAGCTTAGTTGGTAAGTAGGGTGTCGATCACTAAGAGTGAGATTTCTAATATACTAATTCTAGAGGTATTCGACTCTCCTAAACTAACGTAAAGGGGGGTTCAGCCTGAGAGACTGGCACGGTTTGGTTGCAATTAAATAATAAACTAACTAATAGGCACGAATCAGCGAATAGCACACACGTACACAGATAAATACTCGAGACAATAAGAAGACCTGTCCTGATAGTTAAGTAGCTTGTCACTTGTTTTATTGCTAGTTTTATATGAAGTGTATAGTTCGATGCAACGCACCGAGATTAAGTCCTTTCTCGTTGGTTCTAATCTTATCGGCGAGTAAACCCTTAATGATTACTTATGACTATCCCATTTATCTTTCTTCCTACTTTTCTACAGACGATAGAATGCATAGGCGATCTAATAAATAGGCGAGGAAGGGGCATGGCGACCCAAGCAATGCTCAGCTAGACACAGAGGTTATCAATGCACTAATAAAAGTCACCAAAGACATCAACATATAAACTTTAATTAATGGGAAAGCAATTTTAAGGGGAGTTGAAGTGAATGATAACATAACACAAGCCCATCAATCCTGATCAATTAAAGTGTACTAATACAATAAAACAAAACTACTTAATGAATTGAATACATGCAGGACCTTCTTACAGCTCTCGTATCTTTGTTCAAGGTGTGTCTTGTGCTGCTACTTCGACTGAATTCGGCCTAGGGCTTCTGTCCTTCGAATATCGTACGTACCAAAAGTCTCTTAATTCGTCTGGTCTTTGGGGTATTTATAGTTTCTGTCTGAGGTAAGATGCGGCGCATCTAATATTCGTACACCGCCAGAAGATGCGGCGTAACTCCATTTATAGATGCGGCGCATGTCCTCTTGTATCTTGGATCGTATCTTGTGAAATCTTGATAGTGATGCGCCGTATGTAATAAGTAAGATGCGGCGTATCTGGAGCAGAATGTCTTGATCTTGTACATTTCAGTAGACTCTTAACTTCTTGCTTGTTTTGCTCCATAATTAGTCCAAAATCGCCAAGTTTCACATAATACTTGTTTTTACCTGAGAATTACAAAAGTAAACATTAACGTATCAATTCTCACAGATAATATAATAAAACAAGTCAAATAAATAGGATAAATGACGGTAATAAAATGTACTTATTTGAGTTCATCAGTTGGACCATTGATTCTGGTGCTAATCAGCACTTAACTGTGTCTACTATTGGTATGTCTAATGTGGTTGATGTCACTAGTTTAAAGATTACTGTTGGTCATCCCAATGGTACTCTTGCTACTATTAGTCATGTTGGGAACTTAAGATTAACTAATAATGTGATTTTATATGATGTTCTTGTTGTTCCTGGTTATTGTGTGAGTCTACTGTCTGTTAACAATCTTATTAGAGATAGTAAGATGTTTGTTGGTTTTGATGAGGATAAGTGTTATATTTTGGACTTGAAAAATGAGAGAACATTGGGGACTGGTAGTGAATCTGGAGGATTATATCTGTTTGACATGAATAAGGACTGTGTGGTAGGTAAGTCTAATATGATTCTAAGTTTTAATGTGTCTAAGTTGCTTTGGCATAATAGACTGGGTCATCCTGCTGACCAAGTGTTGTCTGTTTTACATAATGACTTGAATATATCTAAAAACACTTATGTGCCTGTTTGTAAGGTCTGTCACAGGGCTAAACAGACAATGGAACCATTTCCCTTGTCTGATTACAAGTCTAAGACTATTAGTGAACTTGTTCACCTAGACTTGTGGGGCCCTTATAGAATTCCTAGCAGAAAAGGGTTTAAGTATTTCTTAACTATTGTTGATGATTATTTAAGGGCTGTGTGGGTATACTTAGTCAAAACTAAGGATGAGGTATTTGATGTATTTGTTTTCTTTATTAAATTGATTCATAATCAGTTTGAAGTTAAAATTAAAAAGTTTGAAGTTAAAATTAAAACTGTTAGGTCAGATAATGGTACAGAATTTGTTAATAAAAGAATGCATACTTTGTTTTCTGATCTTGGAATAATACATCAGACCTCTTGTGCCCATACACCTCAGCAGAATGGTATTGCTGAAAGGAAACATAGACACTTGCTAAATGTAGCAAGGAGTCTTATGTTTCAGGGGGGGGGGGGGATTCCTTTATCTTTCTGGTCAGAGTGTGTTCTAACTGTTGTGTATCTTATAAACAGGCTGCCTTCATCTGTATTAAATGGTAAGTCTCCTTTTGAGTTGGTACATAAAAAGAAACCTAATCTTTCCCATTTGAGGTGTTTTGGTTGTTTATGTTTTTCTACTATTTTAAATAATAATGATAAAATGTCTTTTAGATCTGAAAAGTGTGTTCTTATTGGGTTTTCTACTGTGAAAAAAGCTTATAAAATTTTAAGTTTGGATTCTAGAAATATGTTTTATTCAAGAGATGTTAGGTTTTATGAAAACATATTTCATTTTAAGATGAAAATCTGTGATTTAACAGATGTAGATTTTACAAATGAAGTTGATCACTTGAAGTTTTTTAGTGAGCGTCAAAGTCCCAATGATGAATGGAAAGATTCATCAGTTGTGGATGGTAGTGTGCAACCTCCTGATTCAGTAGATACTTCAAGTGATACCACACTTGGTATGAATCAGGAAGGAAGGCACATTGCAACCAACTTTGATGACCAAAACTGGTCTGAGGGCAATTTTAATGAAAATGTTTCTGTACCAACTCCTTCTCATGTTCAAAATGGTTCTGATGAAGGGCAGACACCTGTATTAAGAAGGTCTGATAGACAATCTAGGCTTCCTGTTAGACTGAATGATTATGTGTTGAGTTCTAATGTTAGATATGGTATAGAAAAATATGTCTGTTATGCTATGCTTAGTAATGACAACTTGTGTTTTACTACTAATTTGAATAAGTCTGTTGAACCAACCAGCTATGAAGAAGCTGTTACTGATCCTAATTGGATTGATGCCATGAATAATGAAATTGAGGCCTTAAATAGGAATAATACTTGGACTGAATGTTATCTGCCTGCAGGTAGAAAAGCTATTGGGTATAAGTGCCTTTGGAAAATTAAATATAAATCTACTGGTGAGATCGATAGGTATAAAGCTAGATTAGTAGCTAAGGGGTTTGGTCAAAGGGAAGGTCTTGACTATAATGAGACTTTCAGTCCTGTTGTTAAGATGGTTACTGTTAGATGTGTTATTAGCATTGCTATGAATAAAAATTGGCCTGATATTAGTTATGTTGTTCACTGTCTTAGTCAGCATATGCATAGTTCTTTGCAGTCTCATATGAAAGCTGCTTTAAGGGTTCTTAGGTACTTAAAGGGTTCACCTGGGTCTGGTTTGCAATTTGATAGAGTTTTTGACCTTAAACTTAGAGTTTACTCTGATGCAGACTGGGCTAAATGTCCTAAAACTAGAAAATCAGTTACTGGTTTTTGTGTTTTCTTGGGTAAAAATTTGATTTCATGGAAAAGTAAAAAACAAGCTACATTGTCTAAAAGCTCTGCAGAAGCTGAATACAAAAGTATGGCTTCTGCTACTTGTGAAATCATTTGGTTAAGCAATTTGTTACATAGTTTAGGTGTTACTGAGTTGTTACCAGTAGAATTGTTTTGTGATAATAGTGCTGCTATTCAGTTAGCAGCTAATCCTGTTTTTCATGAGAAATCTAAACATTTTGAACTTGATGTTCATTTGGTTAGAGAAAAAGTGGCAGCAGGTATTATTAAAACTGTTAAAGTGCACACTGATGTGCAGACTGCTGATATTTTTACCAAGTGTCTTGGAGGTGTGCAACATTCTTTGTTTTGCAGAAAACTTGGATTGTTAGATATGTTTAAGAAGCAGAATGCAGAAGCTGTTGAGATGAAGAAGGTTGTTCAGGTTGATGACTCAAAAGCTTAAGGGAAGGTGTTATAAATATTATAACTTTTGGTCATCATTAAGTTAAAGGACTTAACGTGTCATCTCTTCAATCTTGCTATCACTGGAATACATGTTTAAGCTGCTTATGGAAAGAGTGATGAACTACAAGGGCTAAAGTGTAAATGTTCGCTATATAAGCTCTCATCCAAAGCTAGGGTTGTTAGTGTGATATGTGTGCAATCTTTGTATTCTCTCTTGTTCTCTCATTGTCTTCGCATTGTTATAGATATCATCTCTGATATCTTGTTAGTCTTGGTTACTGTCTTAATTGGTCAATCTTGATTGATCAATAACTGAATGTGAGTGATTTGTAGTAAGGTTGGTTGGTGCCCTTCTGAAGAGGATCAATCTTTGTCTTTGTATTTGTTTGGTAAGCACCCTATTGGTGACTTATCTACTTTAGCTATTAATAGTAAAAGATACACCAAGGGGTGGTTGGTTGAGTGTAAATATTGTTGTTGTGTGTTCTTACCATTCTTACAGATTCTTATATTTACTACATATAATGAGTGTATCACATTTTTTTGAAAGCTTGAAAAGTCAAGAATCTTGAAAACTTAAAACTAATTAAGAAAACTTAATACTAATGCAAACTTGAAACTTAAAATCAGAAAACACACGGTTTAAATTGAATTGAAACACAGAATTGAAAGACACGGTTTGTAATATAGGAATGTATTTATAATGTAAGAGTTGACTTTGAGAGAAAAATAGTAAATGTCGTTAATAAGTGTTTTATTATCTACATGTTATCTTAGGTAACTAATTAATCACAATTTAATATTTTAATTTGCTCATTTAGAATTTAAATGAATAGTCATACGTAATTCAGAATTTTGTTCTTCATTCATTCTCATCTTTGAGTTATCTCCTTCTTTCTCATCTTTCAAACCACCATGCTTTCTTTGAAGTTAATACTATGTTGATCTTGTGTAATGTTTTGTGTAATTAAAATATCACTATAACTATCAGACGCTATAAGATCACGTTGCTATGCACGAGTACTCGTCTAGTTTTTTCTTTAATATACATAAATTTGTGGGTAGTTCGGGCCACTACAACAACGTGATCATACGTATAGATAATATTAGGAACGTAAAAGAAAATACAAAAATCAATGTAGATGAGAAATTAAGAAAATTTAGGCGTCACTTTGTACAAACTGTTGATTGTTAACCTAAACTTTGGGTTAAATGTGTCAAATTAGAAAGTATATTTAGTATGTGTATGTAAAGTTAGGACCAAAAGTGTCAAGTTAGAAAGATTATAACCGAAAATACAGTTATGTGTCAAAGGTCGTGTCTGTTGGATAGTGTCGGTTCGTTGGCTATAAAAGCCACAACCACCGCAAGTTTACATTAGTCGAATATTTGTGTATGTAAAACAATTCTGTGTAAATTCCAAGCAAGTTTATTCAAACAAACATAGTATTGTTTATCCAAATAACCTGTGAAACCCAACAATTGGCATCAGAGCCAGAGGTTAATCGACCCAGGGAAGGAAGAAAACAACGATTCCTGTTACAAAACTTGTAACCGTTGATTTCAGAAGCAAGAAGAAGAAGATCGATTTCTGTTGGAAATCTATTTACCGAACCAAAAGCAAGAACAAACAGAAATTGATTTTCTGGCAAGTCTCTAATCAATCAAAGGGGAATTAAGAACGAGGGAAGGATATTAAAACGTACCCGTTCGTTGATTTGGAATCACGAATCAGAGAAAAGAAGAAACCGTCGAGTAACCGCTATCGCCGGAGAAGAATAACCGTCGAGTAACCGCCATCGCTGGAGAAGAATTCGGAACCAAAACCACCGATCAAAAGAAGAAGACGAAGTTTGTGTTGGTGATTTTTTGGTGTTTTGGGTTCGATAACAATCAGACAAAGAAGAAAAGGGGCAGTCGATTTTTACCCTATTTTTGTGAGATATGGAAGACAAAAGAAGGTTGGGATACCGAGAGAAAAGAAGAAAGCAAGGATAGTGGATACTGATAAGTCTTCATTTTTCAATTTAATTTCATATTTTAGTTTATAGAAATTTTAGTGATACAAAGGTGGTCTATTGTTTAATCAAATTAAGTTTTGTGCATAAACAAAAAATTTATTTGGGGATTAGTCATTTTAGAGATTTCTAATCGATTGGGATTAGTTGAGAAAAGTAAGAAATCAAGAAAGTAAGATTAAGTTTTGTATATTTTTCTATTTTAAGTAACAAAATCATTTTTTTAAATTAGTAAATACAAAACTAGAAGTAAGAAATTCCTTGTATTGATTGGAGAAAGTAGAACCGTGTGGTTTAATTAGCAAGTGGAAAAAAAAACCACATCTTATAGTAAGATAAACCGAACCATTTTGGTTCATAGCAAGTTTAACCGAATCTTTAGATTCAAATAGCAAGTCCCAAGCCTTTTAGGTTCAAATAGCAAGTAGAACCTCTTGATTCAAGTTTGGCAAGCAAGTAGAATCATCACGGTTCAAATTAGCAAGAAAAGACCAAACTTTGGTCAAATCAAGCAAGTCACACCTGATTAGCAAGTCGGTCAGGAACAACAAAATCTGATTAGCAAGTGGGTCAGAAGCAAGAAAAGTTGATTAGCAAGTTGGTCAACATTTAGCAAGTTTAGCAAGAAAACCTGGTTAGCAAGTTGGCCAGTAGAAAGTAAGAGTTTTTGATCTTTTGATCAAACACAAGAGCAAGAAAACCAGAAACCATTTCGGTTCTGATTGTAAGAAAGTACGCAAGTAAGAAAGAAAGCAAGAACGTAAGTAAGTAAGCAAGAAACAACGTAAGTAAGAAAGCAACAAAGCATGAAGATAGGAGAAACATCTACACCAACTCCTGAGCAAAATATAGCACTTTAATGTCCGAAACTGAATGAATCAAACTACACCACATGGGCAATTATGATGGAAACAATCTTAAAAGCTTATGTTCTGTGAGAAATACTTGAAGCTACAGAAGTCGCAGATGAAAAAAAGATGAATACAACAAAAGCAATGATCCTCACAACATTACCAGAAGATATTCTAATGCAAGTTGCACAATACTCGAAAGCGAAGGAAGTATGGGAATCAATTAAGGTACGATATATAGGAGAGGATAGAGTTCAGAAAGCACGGCTACAAACTTTAAGGAGCGAATTGGAGACTTTGAAAATGAAAAAAAACGAAACTGTAAGCGACTTTGCCAGAAAATTGGGAAGCATAAGAGGCAAATTTAAAAGTCTTGGTTCAACTCTTAAAGACAAAACACTCGTCAGAAAGTTACTGAACTTCGTTCCAAAGAAGTTTCTACCGATCGTGGCATCTATCGAGCAATATTCCGAGATTGATAAAATGTCATTTGAAGAAGCAATGGGAAGAATAATAACTTTTGAAGAACGCATCAAAAGTCAAGATGAACCGGAAGAAAATTATCAAAACAAACTTCTGATGGCAAGTTCAAACAACCAAAGTCGTGGTAAAGGGCGAGATAAAAATTTCAACAAAGAAGCCAAGGAAAGCATGAAATGGAAGAATAGTTCATATGCACGTGGGACAAGTACGAGTCAAGGAACTAAAGACAAGTGCACTTTCAGATGCTATGAAAGTGGTGACTTAGGTCATTTTGCACGCGAATGCACCAAATGGAAGAAGAAAGACAAGGAGGATCAAGCACATTTCATTTATGAAATTGACGAAGAACCAACATTGCTGTAAAGCAAGTCAAAGCAAGTTGAAGACCTACCTTAAACCAAAGTTTAGTTTAAATGTGTCAAATTAGAAAGTATATTTAGTATGTGTATGTAAAGTTATGACCAAAAGTGTCAAGTTAGAAATATTATAACCGAAAATACAGCTATGTGTCAAAGGTCGTGTCTGTTGGATAGTGTCGGTTCGTTGGCTATAAAAGCCACACCACCGCAAGTTTACATTAGTCGAATATTTGTGTATGTAAAACAATTCTGTGTAAATTCCAAGCAAGTTTATTCAAACAAACATAGTATTGTTTATCCAAATAACCTGTGAAACCCAACACAAACAATAAGCCAAAAGAATTACGGTGCAACTAAAAGGAAAAAAAAATCAAAAGCTAAGTTCCCGAGAATCGAACTCGGGTCAATTGTCATGTCAGTTGTTGTCAAATTAGCTATATGTACACTAACAATTATTATTTCATTTAGCTAGCTTTGTAAGCTAAGCAAGCCTGGTTCTCCGGGCACTACGGTAGGACGTGGATCGATAATACAACGATCGCAACCGTAAATGTATTATAACATTAAAGCCAGAAAGAATTACTTTCAACTTTTTTTTTTTATACTGCATTTCTTTTTTTCAAGAAAAGGGGTTTTGGTAATTTGTATATATAAAAATCTCAGTTATCTTGTAAAAATAAAATGAAAAGAATCTATAAACAACGAAATTTCATACATCCTTGCGTTGTTCAGATGCCTAAAAATTATCTTTCAGACGAAAATTGATATTGAACAAAACCGCGTAAGATACTTTTTGTTATACGCTATATAAGAATCTTATTTAAAACTTTAAGAGTTTGGTACGTTAGTAACACAATAAAGAAAATGACGTTAATGGCATACAATACAATAAAGCGCTAAAGGATGTAAAGTAGATTTAAATATTACTAGTGCATGTATGCATGCATTGTATGACGATATAAAGTGATCGAAGAAAAACCATTACAGTATAATCGAAGAATAACTAAAAAGAAATGATATTTATGAGACGTACGTTACTTTTATACATTCCATTCTCATTAAGGGGCCGTTTGGTTTTTTTCTAAGAGGCCGTTTGGTTTTTTTCTAAGAATCACAATGGGTATCGAATTTGGTATGAGGTAGAATGACAATGGATATGAAAAAGTGTATCTTACGATTGTTTATGTTTGGATGACAAAATATAGTATGAAAAAGTGTATAGATATTTGAATTTTGTAGTGGAAAAGAGAGGGACTCACGAAATGGATTTCATAGACATCAAATTAGTTGGTAATGAATTTATGGCTATTATATACCCATTTCATTACTGGGCCCACAAAACAAACAACTTTAATGACTTTCAAAGTTATAGTCTCATTCCCATACACCCCAACCAAACGGCCCTAAATAATTAATCAAATACTATTTCCATCACCGATATAATATCCCCGTTTCATCTACCTTACACAGAGAAATTTCATACCCGGCACCAATTCCCTGACCCTACACATAGCACTTTAATACATAAAGAAAAACGTAATTTGCATATATGTTTAGGTAATTGGCTGGACAAGTTTGAACATCAAATGATAACAAGTTTGAACATTTCTTTTGCTGACTTTGTTTACTTTTGTCACCTCCTCCAGCATATATGTTTGACTTCTCTACACTATAAATACCTTGTTTATGTATACTCTAGCTCACATCAAAATCAATATCCAATACTACTCCACTGCAAACCACAAAACAAATAAGAATATCTAGCTAGGGATGGATAGCAAAAAGTCCATTTTGTTTGTTGTCTTTTTAGCCACCTTGATCACACTGGCACTAGGCCAAACCCGAGTTGGGTTTTACCAAACCTCATGCCCACGAGTGGAAACCATCGTACAGACTGCAGTCCGGTCTGCCATCAACTCCAACCCAACAATTGCACCTGGTTTACTAAGAATGTTCTTTCATGATTGCTTTGTTAATGGATGTGACGCATCTATTCTAATTGATGGTGCCTCTTCTGAGAAAACCGCTGGCCCGAATTCCCTCTTGAGAGGCTTTGAAGTTATTGATGATGCAAAGACGCAGCTGGAAACTGCCTGTCCTGGGGTGGTCTCTTGTGCTGACATTCTTGCCCTTGCTGCCCGTGATTCTGTAGTACAGGTACTTAAATAGTTACCATTTCGTTGAATCATTTTATGATGCCATAAGAAGTTGCATTACATGCATGGCTAGTTGGCTTACAATAAAATTTTCTCACATTGCAGACTGGAGGAGCAAGCTGGCAAGTTCCATTAGGTCGCAGAGACGGATTAGTTTCAAGGGCGTCTGATACTGCGAGTCTGCCTGGTTTCAATGAGCCTATCAATGCTCTAATCACCAAGTTTGCTGACAAGAATCTTAACACACAAGATCTTGTTACTCTTAGTGGTAAGTTAAACGTATGGTAACAACAACAATAACTACACTAAACTGTATGCCATTAGCAAAATCAACTTAACACACCTAGCTAATGATGATAATAACATTCTAGTCAATGCGCTTTAATTTTGAATTGTACATGCTAATTAACTTATTTATTTCATGGTTTGGTGGATTTTTAGGAGCACACACCATTGGGACAGCAGCATGTGCATTATTCAGCTACAGGCTATACAACTACAACAACACCAATGGGCCTGACCCGACTATTGACGCAGCTTTCCTTCCAACGCTTAGGAACTTATGCCCCAATGGTGGTGATGGAACAAGCCGTGTGACACTTGATACGGGCAGTGTTGGAAACTTTGACAATTCATACTACCGAAACTTGAGAAATAGGCGAGGTGTACTTGAATCTGATGCTGCTTTATGGAACAATCCAGCAACGCAAACGTTGGTGAACAGGTTTCTTGGAATTAGGGGATTGGCTGGATTGAGATTCAACGTTGAATTCGGGAGATCAATGGTGAAGATGGGCAATATTGAACTGAAAACAGGAAGTCAAGGTGAAATCCGTAGGGTTTGTACCGCTACTAATAATTGATCAATTGACGAAGATACAAAAGTGTTTTTCTAATTGTTGATACTTGATAGGCCTAAGTTGTTAATACCATATATCGTATTGTTTTCCTTGGAACAAGGATTTATAAAATAAAGCTGTAATAAAGTGTGTTGTATCTATCAATTTCTTTCTATATGTTTAGTTTTGATACTCCATCCATTCTAAAATTATTGTCTCCACACAAAAAACACATAGTTTAAGAAAAATGGGAACTCCCCTAAACTCTCTTTTAATTGGTTACGTGCGTGTACATACTATGTGTGTCAAGGTAATAATTAATCTAAATCATTATCCTAAGAGTTGGCGATGGCAACTTTTACAAACTCGATTCAATGGCTTTTAAATAGGATATATAATATATATACACAAGAACGTAACCTGAAATTGAGAAACATAGGTTTATATATCGACCATATCTGGAAAACTGAAATTATGAAGCGAATATGAGATTTAGACGCGATAAGTACATCGACGCTTTTGGCCGATATGCCTAATGTTGTCATACATACTCACAACTTTTTCCTGGTTATAGAGTATGCATGTATAACTTACAGTCTTAAAATCTTTGTTTTGTAGAAAAATGATCATTTCTGCCTCGTGGATATCGACCGATCACGCAAAATCGATATAACTACATTACATACATGTGTTCTTGATGTTTTTTACTTATTTGTTTCTCGCATGTTAGTTGCTATTTACCTAACAATAATGTTAGTGTGCATGCATGGTAATTGCTAATTTGATATCATTTGGATACCTAGCTAGCTATCACACAATAAATAATCATATATGATAAACCTTACAAAAGATATATATAACAAAGCAATATTACGTGACTCCAGTGTGTCGATCGATCAACGCTAATTTACAGTTCCACTAGCAATAACGATTTCTAATGAAATTGATAGACGTAATGACCTTATTATTGGATAAAGGTTTAGCAAAAGGTCACATGCATGGAGGTGAACAAGTTTGACAAATACATATGCACCCATACAAGGATGACGTTTGTTAAATGTCAAACAACTAATCCTTAATGCATGGACGTGTCTATCACAAAATTTTGACTTTGTTTAATTTGCTTTTAAAATTTATCAATGATGACGCCTAATACGGTTACGCGTTATGCTACTTTCATTGGCAATTGGTGTTGTAGATGTGGTATTTGTGGTATCCTGATAGCAATTAGAAGTCACGAATATGAACGCTTTCAGATCGATTAAATTGGAGTGTATACCAATTAACGACCGGATAAAATCTAATTGATTCAAGTTTGTATATGATAGTATGTTTGCAGAAAAAAATGTGATCAAAATATGGTTGATCAGCCTTGTCTTTTCTCTATTCGAAATAGAGAATATATAAGACAGTTTATGGGGTCGGTTATTAGGGCCTAATAACTGCAAAACAGTTATATTAACTGTAAAACAACTAGCAGCAGCAACTGGTAACTAGCAGCAGGAACCAGACACTAGCAGCAGGAACCAGCAGCAGGAACACATCACTAGCAGCAGAATCTAGCAGCAGAATCCACATCAACTTAATATGTATTATTTGGTGATATGTATTATTTGGTGGAAAAACAAATTATAATGAATTTCTAACATAGCAATGTTATACCAGGGGCTGCCGCCCCTTGGACCCTGCCAGGGGCTGCTGCCCCTTGGACCCTGCTTCTCTCAGGGGCGTTGCCCCCGAACCCCCACCAAGGGGGCTACGCCCCCTTGGAACCCCCGTTAGTCCCGTTAATATCCAAATAAGTGTCGACCCTTATTTGCATATTAAACTCAATCTATTTTACACTAAAATACCAACAAACCTCCCCCATTTTAGTGTAATCATAAATTAACTAACTAGTCCAGCAAACAATCAAACTAATGCATAAATGAAATGTCGAGACGATTGAATTTCATCTTAGTATATTACACATTCCAAATATTCGAATATCAAGGTTTCCCGAAAGATTGAACCTTGTAATATCACTATTGAATACATGAAGATAATATACACATTAGTTTTACATACACAATTCTTACATGACACATTCTTTTACTAGCCTATGTCCCTATCCTTCATAAGTATATCAAAGCCAAGTCCCAGCTTCTTGAAGCAGCTAAACTTCATACTCATATAGGTAATTCTTTTAGTCTTGCACCTGCAAATGCAATTTTTCAAAAGAATTATTAAGAAGATATACTTCAACCTATCTTATCTTGCAGACCGAACACATACATTTGGGATAAATTGATGTTGTGTTCCAAACTCTAGATGTTAAGCCTTCCACATTGTAAATTCAGCACCTAACGTCATATTAGGTGGGAATTGGGTATCTTAACATGAGAGCTTTCATATGGACTTTAACCCTAATCCCACAGCTGATCCTTTCACGAGATCTCTACATAACCCTTTGGTTAAATGATCAGCTAAGTTCCGATGAGTTGCAATCCACTCAACGGATATGACACCATGCATTATGAGCTCACGAACCATGATGTGTCTCACACCTAAGTGTCTTGACTTGCCATTATACACTTGACTATAAGCCTTAGCCAAAGTAGCTTGACTATCACACCTGATAGAAATGGAAGAAATCGGCTTTGGCCACAATGGAATTTCATAAAGCAAATTCCTCAACCATTCAGCCTCATTACCAGCTGCCGCCAAAGCAACAAACTCAGACTCCATAGTTGAGTTTGTTATGCAAGTCTGTTTCTTCGATACCCAACTAATGGCACCTCCCCCAAGAAGGAACACCCAACCAGATGTAGAAGAATGATCTTCCTTATTGGTTATCCAACTTGCATCGCAATAACCTTCAATTACTGAAGGAAACCCAATGTAAGTCAATTTATAATCAACTGTTCCTTTCAAATACTGGAACACTCGACTCAAAGCTCGCCAATGAAATGTACTAGGATTGCTAGTAAACCTACTAAGCTTTCCAACTACATATGCAATATCCGGCCTAGTACTTATCATAGCATACATTAATGATCCAATCCTTTTCGAGTATTCAAGTTGAGACACCGCTTTACCTTTATTGGGTAATAGCTTAAGTTGTGGATCCATGGGAGTACCTATCGGAGAACAATCCTTGAAATTGAATTTATCTAAAATCTTTTCAATATAATGTGACTGTGATATTGAAATACCCTTGTTCTCACGAATGATCTTTATACCTAAGATCACCTCCGCCTCCCCCATGTCTTTCATAGCAAATTTAGATGACAAGAATTCCTTAGTTTCATCAACTTGATCTTGGTTGGTACCAAATATCAACATGTCATCTACATATAAGCATATCATGACTCCATTTCCAGAATCATTAAATTTACTATAGACACATTTGTCGGCTTGATTTAAAACAAAACCACTCGACAATACAACCTCATCAAATTTTTGATGCCACTGTTTAGGAGCTTGTTTTAGTCCATAAAGAGATTTAACTAATTTACACACTTTGTTTTCGTGTCCAGGCATAACAAACCCTTCGGGTTGTTTCATGTAAATCTCTTCATCTAATTCACCATTCAAGAATGCAGTTTTCACATCCATTTGGTGAATTACTAGATTGCCGCCCCTTGGACCCTGCTTCTCTCAGGGGCGTTGCCCCCGAACCCCCACCAAGGGGGCTACGCCCCCTTGGAACCTCCGTTAGTCCCGTTAATATCCAAATAAGTGTCGACCCTTATTTGCATATTAAACTCAATCTATTTTACACTAAAATACCAACAATTGGCATAAGATAGAATGAGCAATATCAAAAGCAATGTACACTAAGGTTAAAAGATAACCCACAATCATATCAGTGACCATACTTTTCTAATTAATTATATCCTAAGGAGTTTTATAATTCCGCGTTGCAGCGCGCAGGTTTAAAACAAGCACTATATATTGAAGTTGATATAGGATAGCAAGCCCTATATATTGAAGTTGATATCTGATATAACGTACAGGAGTTTTTAGTCCAAGTGACTAAAGTCATACGACCACAGCCGGCCCACAAAAATAAAGGCCCAACACATTTTGCCTGGAGAGCCAACTCTTCAGGCAAAAATCAGCCAAAAGCATAAGACCTCTAGCCTAGATAATCAACTCCAGAGCATGAGAATTTATCCCCAAAACCGTTATATACTAACGCCACGTGCAGGTACCTCATTCGTGTAGAGGTAGTGTTGTAGGCATTTCGTTAGTATGTGCAAATCATGTCGAACATTCCCATATCTTGAAGAGCCAAGGATGTCACACCACGTGTCAATCTTGTCTCCTTCATAGGATAAACACCACGTGGGTCATCTATAGTTGTTGGATCACATCCACGGATGACACACACCCCAAGTGCATCCCTATAAATATATATATGCATTTCATGAGAAGAACCAAATTATCTTCTCCACATTTCACACACATTAAACCCTATTCGTGTGTGAGCATTACCCCTGCCAGATAAACACTTTTATCTCAGGGTTCTTATCACTCGAGGGAAATCGAACATACGATTAGCCTCATCTCACACCATTGATCGATTTACCATAGTCCTTGCTTTACATACCATATACACATGGTGTCATCCATGGGACCCATGACATAAACAAAGCCATCGGTTTCAATTTTTCCGACATCGAAAAACCCAAAAATTTCACTTTTTAGTTACAAACACGAATAAAAACTTTCATCTCATTTTTTTTATCATAACTAGAATCTCTATTTTACAAACATGTCAGACCAACCACCACCACCTTTGTCCTATATTTATGGTCCCATAAGCACGGTTGATATCACTCACACGAAATGTCAGTCGACTTTATCCCAAAACAATCATCACATCATCTCAAAAAAAACAACAATGGAAGTAGGTGGACTAAGCATGCTTTCATTTCATGAAAGCCCTCAATCAGTTACCATAACCGCTTCAAGACAAACACCACCAATTGAATTTCACAACTCCATCCACAAAACGCTCGTCCTCCAAGCTAGGCCACTAGATGAAAGAACGTACACCATGCAGGTCATGCTTGCAATTATAACCTACTTGGAACCAATGATGTGGGAAAGCCAAGAAGGAATTCAGGAAGACCGTACTCAGACATCTCAAACACAAATATATGGTCACCTACAATACATGTACCCCAACACATGCAACAACCTTCACAACATGTTTATCATGGTGCACCATCCTAGCATATGCAGCAACAAACATATCAGGGGGCACCAACACAATATATGTAATCAGTTTATCTAATCACCAAGACTAACTAATGTGACGTAACCCACATCCTCAATAAACGTGCTCCCACGCAGACCAACACCAACATGCTTCATGTTTATTTCTCATAAACATCTTTATATGTCAAGTACCAAAGTTTTCAACTCCTATTTGCCACTTTACGTTAATTCATTAACATACGATTATTAAACGCTCAAACTAAACGTTTACTATCTATTAAAGTTCTCACAGAAACCCTAATGTGCACTATAACCCCTAATGTGCACTAATGACCTCTAAATTATACTGAAGACCCCTAAAGTGCACTTAAGACCCCTAAAATGCACTGAGGACCCCAAAAGTGCAAACCTTATAGAACAAAGCCTTAAAACTAAGGTACAAGCCTTTAAAGCACGAAAACGTAAGCTTTACTTTATTTTCCCGTTACAAGCCCTAATTTCACAAAACTATGATTTTATGTGATAAAAACGCAAACCCTAATTAATTTGTAAATGACTTCTATAAAATATAAATGTAAAAGTCACTCAAGCACATGTACAAGTCCTTAATACATAAAACACAACATTTATAAAAACCTCATTATAAACCTTAGTGTACTTACTCTAAAGCACATAATACTAGACCCTTATGCACTAACCCTAAACATAGATTTTATTATAACATTCAAACTTAGAGTACAAGTCCTAAAACCTATGGTACAAGTACTTAATGCATAAAAACTAAAAACTGCATTTTTACTACACTAAACATATCTAAACCTAATTATACTTAGGAAGACACTAACCAAGGATCCTAACTAAGATTCCCACATTTCTAGAACTCCATGTACAACACCTTAAAGCCATGGTACATGTTAGACCCGTTTCCTGGGTGCCTGGACCCCACCCTATATGAAATAGATAGACCTTACGTGATTGGCCAGTCAACGAATGTTGCGTTGTGGTCAAACCTGATAGTCAAAATATGACTAAAGTGGTTATATAAAATATGATGTGTAACTAAAGGGGCCTAAGTTGCCATTGTGGTAAGTATGTTATAAGTTAGTTGTGGCCAAAATAGAAGGAATGGAACTTGAGGGGCCATTCTTGCCTTTGACCCAAATTGTGCCTAACTAGTTATATCTAGCTAAGTCTAGAAAAATCCACAGATCTCTTGGGTCTTTGAGAAGGCCGGTTTCTAGAGAGAAGAAAAGGAGGGAAAATAGCTAAGTGATGATCTAAGAAGAAGAAAGTGAAGATCAAGTGTCAATAGCCTTCCCTTAGTAATGATCATCACAAGTAAGTAATCTATTGTCTTGTTTTAGTGAAGTTTTAGATTAAGAGTAAAGTGGGAAATCATCATATGATCAAGATATGATCATATGATGATATGTTATGGAAGATAAGTGTATTTGATGGGTTTTGATAACCCTTGTTATGTTATTTATTGTTATGTTATTAGGTTGTGGTTATGACCGACGATGATGATGATGGATCATGATGATGATGATGATGTTCTTGATATGTTTAGCTTGGATTAAGGTAAGTAAAATGATGATAGCATATGTTATATGGATTTCTATCATTATGTGTTATGTATGTTTATGTTGAGAAGATGAGCTTGGATTATGCTTATGTGATGCCATGTTTATGGCTTATGTGATGAGATGATGCTATGGAATATGTTGATGTTATGTGCTAGTTGAGATTTGAGTAGTGAGCCATGATGTAAGTGTTTTATGTATATGATGCATTATGTGGATTGAAGTATAATTGTATGTTATGGTCGTTTTACTTACTAAGCCGTTGTGCTTATGGTTTAGTTGTCTAACCCTTTTGTAGGTTCTTGTGATCTTGGAAGGCTTGGATATAAGGATTAAGGAATTGGATTAGCAAGACCAAAGGTACTATATGTATAGGAGCTTAGGTAGAATACCGAGCTCATGTGTAAGTTTGTACCCCCGTTGGTCTATTCTTGGTTAGTAAAGTGTAGCCGTGTGGCAAATGATATGTTAAGGTTGTCCCATCGTTTTGGTGGTCAACTATGGTGTCGAAGTATGTTTTAGGTGTTTATAGTCAAAGTTAAGGGGGCGTTTGGCAAAAGTGTAAATATACCCATTTTGGGTTGTGAAAGGGTCAAGTGTTTATGGAACATGTTTAATATGTTAAAGTAATGATGTTGGCCAAGTTTGGTGGGTAAATGAAGTGTTATAGATGGTTTGTAGTGTAAATGGGTCAAAACGGGTATTTTGGCATAATACCCGTTACTTTGTAAAGCATGTTTCCGCGGGTCATTATGACCAAGTTTATACATATAATTGATGTCTATAATGTCCTAATGATTTCTGGAAGTTTTGGTGTAATTTCATGTTATAAAAGTCATTTTTCCGGAAAATGGGTCAAAAGTGCACAAAAAGGTTATGCAGAAAAAGGGGTGTTTGGGAGAAGGTCCATTTTAACCCATTTTGGGTCTAACGGGTCAAGAATTTTGGGAAACCATGTATAATGTATATTTTTAGTTAAATGTGGATTACATGTGTTTAAATATAGGTCTAAAGTGTTGATTTAGTGTTTAAAAGGTGTTACGGGTCAAATGGGTCAATAGTGTACTTTAGGGTCCCTATAGTGCACAAGAGGGGTAATAGTGCACAAGAGGGGTCATTTAATACATAAAATGGGTTGTAGTTCATAAGAAGGAGTCCGTACTTCATAAATAAGGTTTGTAGTGCACTTGAGGGATACTTAGTGCATAAGAGGTACTATAGTGCACTTTAGGGTCCCTTAGTGCACAAGAGGTGTTTGGCAGTTTCTTTATTTTGTAGAAAATCAACCGTGGCTTGTTGGAAGTCGTGTAACCTATCGTTTTAAAGGTATTTGAGTCTAGTTTCATCTAAAAATGGTTCCAAGGTCTATACGTTAACAGATTTTAGTCAATGGTCAAAGGAAAAATGGAATGTACGTAAAGTCAAGCGTTTCCGAGTAAAAAGTTTTAAGTTTTTGGTTAAAGCGTTCACGGGGTGTTACAGTACAAGTGGTTAAAGCATAAACGCCACCCTTGTATTTCCTAGTTCAAATCAAACCAAGCCTTAACCAAATCAGGCCCTAATTAAACTAAACCCTAATTATACCCTAACTAAGCCTTAATGAGGTGTTAAACATGCCACATCTTCATGTCCCCTAAGCCTTCTATATTGGTCAAGAATGTCAAGCTTGATTAAGGTCCTTAATGGTGCCACATTTCAAGTCTTCTTACAATCACACATGAGCCTTACCAACTTCAAGGCACACCTCATCTTGTCCCTTCTCCCATATCAAACCTTACCAAGAGCCTAGAAGCCTCAAGAAAACCTGAAAATCCTTTCTATAAAATTCGACCAAATAAGCTACTTGTTATCTCATTCCATAAGTTAACCACAACACATTAAATTACACACCTACATTCTGAATCACAAGCTTCCAATAGAAGTAGAAGAAGCATACAAAGAAGCTTAGGAGAGTGGAAAGAAGCCTTGTTCACTTAGGAGTCACTTTAGCCACATTTTTATCCTAGTCGAAATCTCCAAGAGTAAGTCTTTCCAATTCTTTTTAATCCCTTTTATAAGTCTTAGTTACACCTAAAAATAATGTTACTTAAGTTAAAATAAAAGGCCAAGATCAAAAATTATAATTTCTATACATAGTATTTAACCAGTAACCAAACAAACGCCTATATTTAGCTATAAGGTTATTTTAAGTTTTAAAGCTATGATAAATACAAATAAGTCATCTAGATAAGCTATATTACATGTTGATAAGCCCTATTTTTCTACCATAAGTCAAGGCTTATAAGCCCAGCCAATAAGCACTATTAATAAGCACCTAGGATACTACTTAAAGCCCCCAAGATCCCGGTAAAACACTATAGGCCACGCTCAAATATTATGGTTCTTTTCATGTCGCTCAGAACTGGGTTTAGTTGTTTTCTTTCTTATCGAGAAACCATGCCAAGCACCCAACTTTGACAAATTATTTAGGCCATAAGCTAAAAGCTTTAATCTGTGAGATTTTGCAAAATTAATAACCTCCTAGCAAAGATTATAAAACCACAAGAATGTTGTAAAAAGAACATAGGGCCTCGTGTATATTTTTGTTTCTTTTTTGTGTCTCGGCTCATAAACTAACACAACCTTTTTATTTATTTTAAGCCTATAAGCTAAAAATATAAGCTGATAAGCTGTTCACAGCTTATTTACAAACAAAACACAACACATTTAGCAAGACATAATAGATAACACCATTTTCTAAACCTAAAACGCGGTTAAAATGTAATAAGGACTATATACGTAACGACTAAAATACTTTGAGGGGAAAACTCTAACATTTTGAAATTTGGAGTTTTCTTGGGCCGAAACCTTAAATTTTGATTAGTTATATACAACAAGGGCTAAAATAGTAAACAACTAATAGTTAAGGGTATAAAGTGTCACTATTGAAACTACAGGGGTAAAAGTTGTCATTTTATGAAAGTTGAGGGGTATAAATTGTCATTTCATAAAAGATGAAGGGTATAAGTTGTTAATTTATAAAAATGAATGATATAAATTGTTATTTCATAAAAGATGAAGGGTATAAGTTGTTAATTTATAAAAATGAAGGATATAAGTTGTCATGCTATAACAGATGAAGGGTATAAGTTGTCATTATATGAAAGTTCAGGGGTATAAACTGTCAATACCTGAAACTATAAGAGTATAAAATGTAACATTTAATATTATTGCGGGAAATATACTTTTGGCTCGTTTTTTATAGAAACTAATAAACGAGATACTTCTAATTCATTAACGAACAAGCGAACACTAAAAATGAAATATGATAAATATTAACATCCACTAACTTTTGAAGAGACTTCATGTTGTCTCATTCAAGAGTTAACCATCAACACGACACTTGCTATTCGAATGCTAAAACTTGACATATTCACCTAGGTTGCGTGTCGGAGCAGTTTATTCACCGTACTTGATTTACTTTCAAATCAGACTACTGTAACACCAAGGTGAGTTTATAGTCCCACTTTTATACGTTTTTCAAACTCGTGGGGAGATACATGCTACAAACCTAAACACAAGTATTTTTCTGTATGCTATCCTGATTGATATTGCCTAAGCTTACATTGTTGCCACTAAAAAGACCCTTTTATCATGAGCCATTAATCACTTGCGAGTATAGTGAATAGATCTATTGGAGGTTGACGACCCATTTGTACTCGCCGGATAGATAGCTATAATGCTAGCCGGATTGATAGACAAATGCACTTTATTTGAGAATAAATAGGAAGTTGGCAAGCTCCTACCCGAGGGCATTATTACTACATTTAATTATGTTAGTAATTTACATCACTCTTGTGATGTCCTACTGTTATGGTTTGCGTGTCATGAGGCTTAGGGCAATATACTCAACTGCAATATTATTGTTTTACCACTACTTAACTTGTGTTCAACCAACTAATTATTATGCAACCACTATGGATTCACTCAACCTTTATTTTGATTTTTTGCATGTTTTATCTCAGGTAACTAAAGCACAACTTGGCACGGAGTGGCTATGGACCTTCTTATAAAAAGGATGTCCATTTTGTTATCATTCAGACAATATATATGTATTTCAATAACTCCCGCTGGGACCTCTCTTTTGTAAAACTCTGATTAAATAAATGAATGATAAATATATTATCTAAAACGTCTCTTTTTGGGTCGATTTCTATTATTATGTGTTAGGAATATAAATATTCAGTTGAAGACTCGGTCACCCCGAGTACTTAATAGCACTTAATAGCTCGTAGGTTTATTAGTAATATTAGCAGTAGATTAGTTAGTATTAATATTGTGGAGTGGGTCGGGTCTTTTACCCACTGTCAGCTCGCTCCACAGCCCACTAGGGGCACCCTATGTAGTACTATATAAAGCCCTCTCCACCAAAGGAGAGGGTTGGACCTCATTTGATAACTAATCTAATATTTCTCTAGTTTCTCTCACTACAAGGTTCCCATCTCTTTCTCTCTCTAAACTAACCCATTCGATCCATATTTTAGTCCCAAACGTGTGTTTATTTGCTTGTGAATATACTACAATTGGTATCAAGAGCCATGGTTAGGTTCATGTATGGTTATATTCACGGATTTGTGTAGATTTGGGGTACTTTTGGTTCGAATAGTTAGTTTCTTGAAAATCTATTTTGCGCTTTGTTTAGTTGATAGAAGGTGTTAGATCTTGTACTTTCTAGCTTAGGGATAGTATAGAAGTAGTGTTTGGTGTTTGGAATCATAGTTTCAGGCTTTGTGTGGTAGTTTTTGGCAGATTCGAGGGTTAGTAGCGATTTGTGTATTGTTGGGTAAGTGAAAGTAGCGATTTGTGGTTTCTCGAAGTTGCGATTTGGCCCATTACCGGATTTGGCAAAAGACGACAAACCGCTAAGAAAGCGACGTGTCTGGCGTTTAGTGTGTTGCGTTTTGACCAAGATAGTGACAGTTCTGTTTTCTTGTGACTTGCGATTTGTGGGTTGCGACTAGTGTCTGTCAGGGTAGCGACTTGTTAGACTTGCGACTTGTATGTCAGGGTAGCGACTTGTTAGGCTTGCGACTTGTCTGTTGCGGTTTGTATCCACAGGGTTGTGATTTGTCTGTTGCGGTTTGTATCCTCAGGGTTGTGATTTGTCTGTTGCGGTTTGTATCCTCAGGGTTGTGATTTGTCTGTTGCGATTTGTAATAGTGAGTTGCGACTTGAGCACTTGCGAATTGAACATTGCGTTTTGTCTCATAGTTCCCAAATTGCGATTTGATTATATGCGATTTGACAAGTTGTTACTTGACTTATTGCGATTTGATAAGCTTGCGAGTTGATCTATTGCGATTTGACGTTGCAAGCTAACACTTGTGATTTGATTTATTGCGATTTGATAAACTTGCGATTTGTCTTGTTGCGATTTGACAAGCTGTGTCTTGACACTTTGCGATTTGATCAATTGAGATTTGAGTTCTCTTGAGTTAAGACTTAAAATTCTAATTTGCAAGTTACTCTTAGTTTACAGTTTGTTTCTTGGTGATTTTAGAAAGTCCCGCGAAAGATTCGATTTCTCGGTTAAATCACAAGATCTGTAAAATCCCGTATTCATTATGGCCACCACGACAAGCACCGCATCAGATGATATTCAAGAAGCAGGGTCCGATACCCGTCCACCTATGCTAGATAGGACGGACTATGAGTCGTGGGCACAACGAATACGGCTTTACTGCTTGGGAAAAGAGAATGGAGCAAACATCCTTAAGTCCATTGATGAAGGACCATTTCAGATGGGTACCACCAGAGATGCTGTTACTACTGGTGAAGATGGCACAGTCACCTTTGGAATTGACAGACCACGCACTTACAATGACCTTAATGAGGAGGAAAAGAAGAGGTATGATGCTGACATTAGGGCCTCAAACATTGTTATTCAAGGTTTGCCAAAGGATGTCTACAAACTCATCAATTTCAACACTGAAGCTAAAGCAGTGTGGGACAATGTAAAGATGTTGCTAGCTGGGTCAGAACTCACAAAAGAAGACCGTGAATCACAATTGTATGATGAGTTTGAACACTTCAAAATGAACCCAGGAGAGAATGTCACAGATTACTATGTGAGATTCCATAAGTTGGTGAATGACATGAGGATGATAAGAATGACTATGCCCAACACCAACTTAACTCAAAGTTTGTGAACAACATGACTCCAGAATGGGACAAATTTGTTACTGCTGTCAAACTCAACAAAGGTCTGAGAGACACTAACTATGAACAGTTGTATGCCTACCTACAACAACATGAGAAGCATGCTGCCTACGATCGGGTGCTGAGAGAAAAGCTCAATCCTTCAACTCCTAATGACCCACTGGCATTTATGGCAAGTGCTCTACCAAACACCCAACCATCACCTAACCAAGGTTATCATCAACTTCACTCACCATATTCTGCTATGAGCTCACAACTCGACTCAGGCTATTCTCAGACCGACAAAATGATTGATAACCTCACCAACCAAGTATCATTACTGGTTCAACAATTTAAAGCATCTCTCCCTCAGACCAACAATCAGTTAAGAAACTCATCCAACCCACGCAATCTAGCAATGGTGGAGGATGGGAAAATTGTGGTTCAGAATGTGCAAGGGAGAGCAGGAAGAAACATGGGTCGAGGTAATGTGCAGAACAGAGCGGGGAATGCCAATCAGGGGCAGGGGAAACAGCTCAAGTGTTATAATTGTGGAGGACTGGGACACATTGCCAGGAATTGCAATCAACCGAAATGTCCTCAGAACTCAGATTACTTCAAGGATAAGATGTTGTTGATGCAGGCTCAAGAGAATGGAGCTGTATTGGATGAGGAAGAATTGTTGTTTTTGGCTGGTGATGGGGGAAATACTTTTGATGAAGATGTGGATGAGTAACCAGTTCAGGATCTAGCACTCAACGATCCCAACATCTTCAAAGCTGATGATTGTGATGCATTTGACTCTGATGTGGATGATGAACCAACGGCTCAAACAGTCTTCATGGCTAACTTGTCATCCTTGGCTTCATCACCTCGAAAAGCTGGTTCTTCAAATGCATCTGTGATTTCTGAGGTACTAAAACTTTATGACACATATGAAGTAGTTGATGAACAAAAGATTCCCAACGAAGTACAACAGGGAGATGTTTCTGACTCAAATAATGTTGACATGGAAAATAGCGATATGATTCCATATGAACAATATTTGACTCACAACAACGTGCCTGATGTACAAGATGGAGAATCTTCTGTTGATAATAATGCTTGTGTTGTTAATAACGTGTGTGCCTTAGAAAATACATGTAACGTTGATAATGCATATGAGTGGCATGAAAACACTGTACTTGCTCCTAATGATAATTTGATCACTAGACTAAACATCTATAAGGAACAAGTAGCTATGTATGAACAGCGTGCTAAGTTTGAACTAACTGAACGTGAGCAGAAAATGGAAGGTCAGTTGCGTACACTTATAAAAGACTCTAGAGTGAGAGAAGAAACATTAAAACAAGAGTTGAATTCTTTGAAAAGCCAACTAGATATGTCTATTAAACAAAAACAGGAAGTACAGAATTGTGTGAATAGGCTTAAGCTAGAATTCAAAGAAAAAGAATCTAAAATCTTAGATGATTTCTCTAGACTCAAAACATTAAAGAATAAACTTGAAGATAAGTTGTACACACAAGATCAAACCAGACAGACTGCTCAAATGATTCAGAAGCACAGAAAGCTGAGTGATAAGCATCGTGAAAGTAATGTAGGTGAACCTAAATTAGCTCTCCTTAGGATTGCTAAAGTAGCCCAACCTGCCTTATATGATGCCAATGTGATGCTTATGCCTAGTCATGCCCCACCTGAGGTTTTATCTTTGAAAGAGAGTGATGAAATAGAAGTGAGAAATAGAGAAAGAATGAATGAGAAAATGAAAGATCCCATATGCATAGACAAGCGAGTAATAGTCAAACCCCATGATTATTATGAGGAGAATCGCTTGACTGTGTTTGCACCTCAAAAGAAGTTAACGCCTGAACAAATATTTTGGAAATATGATACTGAGAAATTAAAAGCTGATGAACTTAAAGCCAACATCCCATCCCTTAGAAAAGTCGCGTCCATAACGGTGTATCCTCCCAATACACCTAGGAATTTGGTTCCTTTGTCTCTTCCTACTGAATGCAAAACCTTAATTAGCTTATACGTGCTTTGGCAATTATTTGCTGATTTTGATAAAACATGTAAGAAGAGAATCACACCAACCAGAATTACTGAGGGGGAAAGGTGTTTTGAGCATGCAAAAAGGTGTTACTTGACTGAGGTCATGCCATTCTTTAAACTACTTAAAGAACATTTTGAAGGGATGCAAATTGCCCTTAATACCGAAATAAATGAAATGAAAGTAGTGTTTAAAGATATGGAAAATAAGGTAACTCAATGTGCAATAGAACTTAAGAGTCGTGAAATTGAAAGGAAAAACATACTCATCGCCAATGACAACTTGATTGCTAGATGTATTGCGCAAGATGTATTTTATACTACTACTGATTCTGCTTTATCTGCTTGTCAATTTCATGAGTATGTTATTGCTTTAAATGTTACCCAGAATCGTGTTGTTGAGCTTGAGGGGGAGAATGTGAAATTGCTTGGCAAAATTCAAAATGATGACCATGATAACATGGTTAAACGTTTTTCAAAACTAGAGGTTGATTATCTAAATCTGCAACTAAAATATCAACATTTAGAAGAAAAATGCAAAATATCAAATGACAAGACATCCATGGATGCTCCTGAGTTTGATACATATTTTGAATTAAGCAAACGAGATGAAAAGATTCAAGCTCACACAAACACGATTCGACTGTTGAGGGCCCAAATTGCCCAATTGAAATCCAACAAGTGTGATGTATATGGCACCAATAAACCTTCGTCTTCAGATTCTCAGAATTTTCAATATCAAGACACCATCAATAAGTTACATTATGAAAATGAGTGTTTTCGAGAAGAAAATTCTAAGATTAAACAGCATTACAAAGAGTTATATGACTCAATTAAAGTTACAAGAAATAGTCATAATGAAAAGATAACTTCTTTGTTAAATGAAATTGAGAATCTTAAGACTCAGGTGAAAGGAAAAATGCCATGCACCTCTTGTAATTGTGTTGCATCAAAGGTCTCTGCTTGTAAAATGTACGATGTTGATGTGGGGCCTATTCCGTTTCCCATGAGAAACAACAGACCTGTCCATCATATGTATCTCTATCACCTTAGGGATGGACTTGACACTCTTCGTGAGGTTGTGGAAGAGGACAGAATAGAAAAACCACTTGATAAGGCAGTAGGTTATGCCTGCGTCCTCACAAAAAGGATCCAGGAACAGTTAGAATATGCCATTGGCACGGGTCCCAAGTCTAGCAACCAAAGAGATAGATTAGGTGCATCATCATCCACTATTAAAAACAAGCATGTAACCTTTGATTTGCCATCAAGAACATCAGAACCCAACACATCAAAATCAGGAAAGCATGTGACCGTGAAACAAACTAATTTTCCTATCATTACTTCTACAGGAGTGAAATGTGACACCCAAGCTAGCGAGTCAAAGCCTAGAGGCAATGCAAGCAAAGATAGGACTGCGCCAGCTAATAGTGATCACAAGAAGAGTGTAGAAGCCCAACCTAGGAACAATAAGTTTGTAATGACTAGATTGAATCGTGTTGATTCTAGTATCAAAAGTACTGTAATTAATTCGAATTCTAATGCGGTCTGTAAAACATGTGACAAATGCTTAATTTCAGCTAATCATGATGATTGTGTTGTGTCATTTCTGATATCTCATGCACCACCCCAAGTTAAGTATGTTAGGAAAACTGAAAGAAGTAAGAAAGTTTGGAAGGCAACAGGAAAAACTTTTGCTACTATTGGGTATCAATGGAGACCCACTGGAAGAAAATTCATTTTAGGAAATAAAAGCCCATTGCCTAAGTTGAATAATCATAGGTTTGTGAAAGTTAAAGAATGGAGGCCAACAGGTCGAATTTTGTCTCTAGGAACACAATGCCTTCCAAATAGGCCATCCGCTGACTCTAGAATTGTTCCTACTGTAGAGACTTCAGTATTAGCAAACTCTGTTGCTCCTGAATTTGTGAATGCTAACCAAACGGACCCCAGCTACACGTGGGGATCTACATATTTCAGTTATCCACCTTTGTCTGTCTTCAAATGCAGGTCGTACAAATCGTCCTTTGGTATTTGGATTCAGGCTGCTCAAAACATATGACTGGGGATCGCTCACGGCTCAAGAACTTCGTGAAATAGTTTATCGGGACAGTTAGATTCGGGAACGACCATTTTGGTGCGATTATGGGTTATGGAGATTATGTGTTCGGTGATAGTGTAATCTCACGGGTATATTATGTGGAAGGATTAGGGCACAATCTGTTTTCTGTGGGTCAATTTTGTGATTCAGATCTAGAAGTGGCTTTCAGAAAACACACATGTTTCGTCAGGGAGTTGGATGGTGTAGACCTTCTAAAAGGCAGTCAGGTCACAAATCTATACACTATATCGATTGAAGAAATGTTGAGGTCCTCTCCCATTTGCTTACTTTCTAAAGCCTCCAAGACAAAATCATGGCTGTGGCATCGTCTTCTGAACCATCTAAACTTCGGTACCATAAATAATCTTTCCCGCAAAGATCTTGTACGAGGCATGCCCAGACTAAAATTTGAGAAAGATCATCTATGCTCCGCATGTCAACTGGGCAAAAGCAAGAAACAAACCCACAAACCCAAAACCGTCAACACCAATCTGGAAGTTCTTCACACCCTTCACATGGATCTGTGTGGCCCAATGAGAGTACAAACCATAAATGGAAAGAAAAATGTTCTTGTGATAGTAGATGATTACTCTCGGTTTACATGGGTAAAGTTTTTGAGAACAAAGGATGAAACTCCAGAGATTATCATCAAACTGATAAAACAGCTGCAAGTAAGGCTTGACAAAACTGTCAGAATCATCCGCACTGACAATGGAACTGAGTTTGTTAATCATCAACTCAGAAATTTCTATGAAAATATTGGCATCACGCATCAGAAAAGTATCCCTCGCACTCCTCAGCAGAACGGAGTTGTTGAACGAAGGAACCGTACTCTGGTGGAAGCTGCGAGAACCATGCTTATATTTTCAAAGGCACCGATGTTTCTCTGGGCAGAGGCTATTGCAACAGCATGCTACACCCAAAACCGATCTCTGATTCATCTTGTTCATGACAAGACTCCCTATGAGTTAATTCATAACAAGAAACCAGATCTTTCCTTTCTTCGTGTGTTTGGCGCCCTTTGCTATCCGACTAATGATAGTCAAGACTTGGGAAAGTTAAGAGCTAAAGCAGACGTAGGTATTTTTGTTGGTTACGCACCAGATCACAAGGGGTACAGAATCTACAACAAGAGAACCCGACAAATCATGGAATCCATCCACGTCACGTTCGACGAGTTGAGTGAGCAACCTGCTTCAGGACAAAACAGTTCTGGACCCGATCTTAAAATTTTGACACCTGGACCAATTAGTTCAGGGCTTGTACAGAATCCCACGCCTGCAGAGTCTTATGTACCACCAACTAGTGAGGAGTTGAAGAAGTTATTTGATCCTATGTTTGACGAATATTTTGAGCCAACAAATGAAACGACCTCAAATGCTGCAGCTGTTCTTCCTAATGCTGATGCTCAAGTTTCGCAAGGCTCTGAAGGCCCATCAGCATCTGTCTCAATCAGTTTCAATGCACCAGCTGCCAGTCAATCACCCTCATCATCAAATATACAATCCTCTCCGGTGCAACAAGAATCTGTAGATGAACATTCTTTGGAAGTTAATCCGTTTGCTCCTATAGATGATGTTCCTTTTGAGAATATATTTGCTCCTGAATCTTCAACTCACACATTCTCTTTCGAAGAACACAGCACGGCAACATCAGTTCAAAACCCTCAACCTCATGATCATCTCAGAAAATGAACCAACGATCATCCTATTGACAACATCATTGGCAATCCCGCTCGTCCTGTATCCACACGTAAACAACTGGCCACTGATGCACTATGGTGCTTCTTCAATTCCGTACTATCCAAAGTCGAACCAAAAGATGCCAAAGAAGCAATGACTAAAGATTGCTGGTTCGAGGATATGCAAGACGAAATCCATGAATTTGATCGGCTTGAAGTATGGGAATTGGTGCCTCCTCCAGAGTGTGCTATGATTATTGCTCTCAAGTGGATTTTCAAGGTGAAACTAGATGAGCATGGTGATGTTCTAAAGAACAAGACACAGTTAGTTGCAAAAGGATACAGACAAGAAGAGGGCATTGATTTTGAAGAATTGTTTGCTCCAGTTGCTAGAATTGAAGCCATTAGAATCTTCCTTGCCAATGCTGCTAGTCGGAATATGATAGTCTACCAGATGGATGTCAAAACAGCATTCCTAAATGGTGATTTAAAGGAAGAAGTTTATGTGAGCCAACCAGAAGGATTTGTGGATGTTGAACTTCCTACTCATGTCTACCGCTTGAAGAAGGCTCTCTACGGTTTAAAGCAGGCACCAAGGGCATGGTTTGATACATTGTCCAAGTTCCTTCTAGCAAACGGGTTCTCGAAGGGTGTTGTTGATCCCACATTATTCACTAGGAAGTCGAGCAAACATCTGCTTCATGTTCAGATATACATAGATGATATTATTTTTGCTTCATCTGATCCTAGTGAATGTGATAGATTTTCAAAGGAGATGAGTTCCAAGTTTCAAATGTCAATGATGGGACAAATGTCATTCTTCCTAGGATTACAAATCTCACAAAGTCCCGGAGGCATTTTCATAAATCAATCCAAATATGCCCATGAGATCTTGAAAAAGTTTGGATTTGATTCGAGTGAGCCTGTTGACACTCCCATGGTTGATAGATCAAGACTAGATGAAGATCCTTCGGGGATTCCAGTTGACCAAACAAAGTATAGAAGCATGATTGGATCCTTGATGTATATCACTGCTAGTAGACCAGATCTTCTGTTCGCCGTATGCATGTGTGCTCGGTATCAATCCAAGCCTACTAAGAAACATCTAGAAGCAGTAAAAAGGGTATTCAGATATCTTCAAGGCACAGTTCATATGGGTCTCTGGTATCCGAAGGACACAGCAATGGAGTTAACTACGTACGCTGATGCTGATCACGCGGGATGTCAAGACACTCGTCTAAGTACTTCGGGGGGAGCTCAGTTTTTAGGGGAAAAGTTGGTGAGTTGGTCTTCTAAGAAGCAAATGAGTACGTCGATATCTTCTACATAGGCCGAATACATCGCTATGTCTGGTTGCTGTGCACAAATTCTATGGATGAGATCACAGCTTTCAGACTATGGCTTTTCATACAACAAGATTCCTCTATATTGTGACAACAAGAGTGCTATAGCTCTTTGTTGTAACAATGCCCAACACTCCCGGTCAAAACACATCGACATCAGGCATCACTTCATTAGGGAACAAGTTGAGAAAGGAATTGTGGAGCTATACTTCGTGAGGACAGAGTTTCAGTTAGCAGACATCTTCACCAAGGCTCTTCCGAGAGAAAGGTTTCAGTTTATTCTCCCACGTCTTGGAATGAAGAGCTTGACACCTGAAACCCTCAAGTGTCTTCAAGAAGAAAAGGAGGAGTAAAGGATTGACTTCCCATATCCTTGTATATAGTTGTATATATCTTAAATCAAAAAGAAAATAGAAAAATATAAAACCTATAAAAACCATAAAAATCAAAAAAAAAATCAGAAAATACCAAAAATAGTTTCACCTAGGCATGTCTTCTGTTTATCGATAACATTTACGGACCTAGAAATGTCATTCAATAATGACACGGGTCTTTAAATGAAGCTCGAGCATAAGTTACACTAATTGGTTAAAACATGTCTTAATGGCTTGCTATTACTTTAGATAGCAACCCGCGTTTCAAAATGGGGAAAGCACGTCGCCAAAAAGACGGCTGTTCCTCTCACTGGGTGATGTTCACCCGGGCATGGATTACTTTATATCCATGTTCTTCCTGATTTGATGTACGTTTCAGTGCGTCATTTCGTGTATAAGAAGAGAAGTCTTCTTTACATCAGACTCTTTATCTTCTTTGATTCTTCAAGAGAGTTTTGATGTTACACAAGGTGGTAAATTGAATTAAATTTTCACAAATACTCGTCGCTCAATTGAATGACTACAGCTCTTTAAATAGAAAACGGGTCATTAATTAAGGGGGAGAATATTTGTTCAAATTTCTGACACCTTGCCAAATTTGTGCAACATCAGCAGTGACACTCTCTCGTGGTTTAAGGGGGAGCATAGTATGCTCCATAATCAGAACACAGTATAACCTGACCACATTTTCTCCCAAAATTTCTCACTTATTTAAATCAATTGGGATCACAAATCTCAAGTGGTTTGAAATTTTTGATCGGGGGAGAGAATGTGATTTAAATATGAAATTCTGATAAAAAATGTGATCTTTTGAAACTCAAGTGTAGGCTCTCCCATATGTGCCAAACCTTTTCGTATATCGATGCACATATTGAGGGGGAGCAAATGATTTGTGATGGCAATTGTGAAAGAATACCAAAGACCGACCATTTTACTTTATGTATTAGAGTTATAAGGATGGTAAGGTTAGGTATTAGTTCCCATGATCCAGCCAGAACCGGAGGGATCTTCCCAGGGACAATCCTCTAGTTAGAATAGAAGTCCTTAGGAATGATTAAAAAGGAGAAAAGTGAATAAGGGAAAAGTGCCGACTGAGATGGAGCTAGTACTGGAACAAACCCAACAAGGTGCTAGTAATGAAGTCTCGGTAAGCGCTGAAGGGGTTGAAGAATGAAAAAGAAATGTAAAGATAAAGGGTGAAAAGAAAGAAGCCCTCCTTACACCTTAGGCAGAAACCGGGTCAATACATATGCTGTCATAATCACTTAGTTGATTGCTGACATTGAAGACAAAGTATCATGGACTCGGTGATACGCTGCACAACCCTCCCTAGCCACTCAAGGTCCCTCAAAGGACTCTTGTTTCACTTGTCACGGAGATAAATACATTGCTATCGTCTCTCTCACTCCGAGTTTGATGATATTGAAAAGGTGGCAGTCCTCTCCAGCCTCCGATCACTAAATCAAAACGCACTATTGAGTCTAGAGCCAAGAGATCGTCCATTAATCTCATTAGGACACATTTCCAACATGCTTGCTATTTCATACACCATGAGAAGCAAGAAAATATTTATGAAGAGTCCTACGCATTATCCTCGTGGTATTGCCAGAACATCCGAGTGATACGTAAAGTATTCACAATGAAGATGGAAATCTTTCTAGAGCCAACATCAAACAAGCTCTTGGTGGGTGACAAGTGAGATCCTTCATGGATCATGCTTGTGCCAACTGGAAAGAAACGATGGGGCGATTCAAATTTGAATCAAACTTGTTCCAGGAAATGGATTGACGGATACTTTTGGAAAACCTTTCAATGTGCTCACCAACAAAGTTTCGAGCACATTGATAGTGAAATTTTTCAAACAAAAGTATTTTTGACAGAAAGGTGATTCAATTTATAAAACCCTTGTCATGTTGCACAAAATGTTTATCCAGTGACACGCAAGTGATGTTTTTCTAATCAATTTCTCGTCAATCAGTGGGTATTTAATTCACTTATTCACTCTACCGTGTTGTCTGCTTTGAGACGTTCCGGTTTGAGAACATACTTAGTATGATGATTCTGACATTAATTTGTTAGAAGACTCATTACTACAAGCTGGAAATTCCTGTCAAGGAGAATCTTCTTTAAAGGGGATTCTACCTGATCACAGGTCGGTCTTCACAGAACCGAAGGTTAAATCCAACCACCACATCGAACGAATGACAAAGCCATATTCGTTCTCCAACTTTATTGCTAACTGTTTTATTTCAGATTCATATAAAGATGGTGATGGTGGTTCCTGATTCCAGCAGAGACGTGTCAATCCACACTCCATGCTCACACTTCCAATTCATTATCAAAGACATCATGATAGATGAAAGACCTACGACACAGCTTCCGCAACTCTGATGATAGCGATCATGATCCAGAAAAGTGTGAGCATGCAAGTCCAACAGTCACAACAATTCACATGGAGGCATTACTACAATGGATGAGCTCAGAGATTTATGGTGGCCGATGATCTCAAAGAAGGCTCCAAGATCACAACTTCTCATGATGACGAAGCCACAAGATGACTTGAAGACATATGTTGGATGATAACTTCAAAGAATACTCAAAGATCATCCAAAACAAAGAACAGTCATCGCAAGTTCACTGCTGAAGGCACAAAGATTTTTGACGTAGAAGAATCAAGGTCTACGAGCTATGAAGTCAAGATTCAAGGATAGAGTGCTAGAATTCAGAACGTTACTTCCGGGGTGACCTCCCTTAGGGGGAGATTGTTAGGAATATAAATATTCAGTTGAAGACATAGGAGAGTTCTAGTTTTACAGCCTTACGAACCTGAGCCGTTTATGAAAGCATTCCGTCATCATCCTAACAGTCCAGTCAGGAAGAATACACCACGGAAACGGGTACTTCGTATCCAACCACGTGTTTCTGAAGTACCACCACCCGCACCATTAGCACCACCATCATCATCCTCACCGGATACACCACCAGATCTCCCCAGGAGAACCCATGAGTCCGCACGGAAAATGACACTTCCCGTGCCCTCACCATCAGTATCTCCACCATCACCTCCACATCTGTACATGTTACCCACGTATGTACCACCCACAGCTCCGGCATCTTCAACATCACTTACACCATCACTTCCTCCCCGAGATGCTATCCCTGAGGAAGCGATGCCACCTCGAAAGAGGACCCGCTTCTCTACACCACTATCATCTGCAGATTTCACTCCCCCGTCTCAGCCATTTGAGCTCAGTGAGGAGGCTAAGGCCGCTATTTCCCGATATCACTGATTACCTGGATCACCCTCTCCGGATATCACTCCTCCACCACGGGTGTTCGAGACAGGCGAGAGTTCCCAGGCAGCAGCAGACCGACAGCCTACCATCCCTACCTTTATGGCACGTATGGATCACCATGAGGAACAGATCGAGACTGCATTAGGCCATCTCGGTGAGCTACCTCTCGAGCGTATAGAGACGATGGAGTATACAACTGAGAACTTGATAGGTAGCCAAGCAACCATGTAGCAAGAATTAAGTGCCTTGAAAACCGAGTTATAGGAAACTCGTGAGCAGGTACATGAACTGGAGGAACAACATGGACAGCTGAGTCATGAGATACCACTGCTACACGACAACGATGAGTTGATATCACAGGATATGATGATGCAGAGTGATGAATTAGTAGTGGCTTACTCTAGGATTGCCACACTAGAGGCGGTAGTGATGGACATCCAGGCCCAGTATCAGGAGGATACACAGATCCTCCTCAGCATGATTGCAGATCTTGATAGTCGTATCGGAGGAGCACCTGGCAACCACTAGATTAGGTCTTTATCTATCAGCTTTTGTACTATATCCCAACCATGGGGTGTGTGGCATAAATATGACACTTGTATCTGTTTTGTTATGTAACAAACTGGCAAGTTATTTATGGCTATATGTGGTTGCGATTTTGTTATATTTTGTTATGTTATGATATTGATTGATGTGGGCCAGTGTTGATCATTTTACATACATGTATGATAGTATTTGGACATGTTGTGATCTTACGATTCTCCTGGACTTGAATTGTTGTGATCTTATACTGTGGCAGTGTTGTTATGATTTTACCTTGTTATTTGTATTGTTCTAACATAACATGGTTATTATGCGAATTCTAAACATATGTTTTCTTGTGGTATTAATAGACATATGCCTCCTACAAGAAAATCAACTGCAACTCCAGAACCAGTCATGTCTCAAGCTGCTATCCGAAAACTAGTTGCAGACAGTGTTGCTGCAGCACTCGAGACACAAGCAGCAGCAATGGCCCATTCTGGAAGCACTAGCAGACCTACTGGAGAAAGCGAGACAGCTACAGCTCGCAAGTGTACCTACAAAGATTTCATGAACTGTAAACCAACCTTCTTCAAAGGAACAGAAGGAGTGACTGAGTTGGCTCGTTGGATTGAGCGTACGGAAACAGTTTTCATGAGAAGTGGGTGTACCGATGACTGTAAGGTTACTTTTGCTACAGGGACTCTTTTGGATGATGCCCTGTCTTGGTGGAACTCTTCTACCCAAACCATGGGTGTTGAAGCAGCTTATCAACTCACTTGGGCTGACTTCAAAAAGAAAATGCTGAAGAAGTATTGCCCCCGTATCGAGGTCAAAAAGCTGGAGGATGAATTTCACCAATTGGCTGTGAAAGGAACTGATCTCAAGACCTACAACAGGAAGTTTCAGGAACTGGCTATACTATGCCCAACTGTTGTACCAGATCTTGAGAAAACATTGGAGAAGTAGATCGAGGGACTGCCTCGAAGTATTGAGGGGAATGTCACCTCAATTGCTGGAAGAAGCAATCACTATTGCTCAGAGGCTAATGGACAGGGAAATCAAGCTTAGTTCCACCCAAGGAAACAATGATCACAAGTGGAAGCTTGATGACAAGAGAACCACCCATCATTACAACAACTACCATAACAACAACAACAATAACCGCAACAATCATCACCACTATCAGCAACACCGCAACAACCGCCACCACCAACAGAATCGCCGGCAGGAAACTGCCAGAGCTTATGCTGCCACACCTGCTGAAGGAAGTGGTTATATCGGAAGGAAACCAATGCGCAACCGATGCAAGTTGCACCACCATGGGCTTTGCACTGTTAGGTGCACAAAATGTCAAAGAATAGGACATCAGACCAAAGACTGTAGAGTCACAGGTGCAAATCTACAGCCAGTAGCAGTAACATGCCACGGATGTGGTGAAAAAGGGCATTACAGGAATCAGTGCCCAAAGCAGAATGTCAACCAAAACAACGGTGCCAGGGGAAGAGTGTATGTGCTAGGAGATGGAAACGCACAGCAAAACCCGGACGTGGTCACGGGTACGTTTCCTCTCAACCAACATCTAGCTAAAGTATTATTTGACACAGGAGCCGATAAAAGCTTTATATCTATTACTTTTGCTTCATTACTTAAACTCACCCCCACTTCCTTAGACAACACATACGAAATTGAACTAGTTAATGGAAAATTAGTAGGCACTAACTCTATAATCCGAGGTTGCACTTTAACTTTACTAAACCAACCTTTCGACATTGACCTCATGCCTATCGAACTCGGTAGCTTCGACGTAATCATTGGTATGGATTGGTTATCCAAATACCATGCAAGGATCATATGCGACGAGAAAGTGGTCCACATCCCTTTTGAGGGTGAAACTTTGATTATCCGAGGTAATCAAAGTAAGACTAGATTAAGTATTATATCCTGCCTCAAAACCATGAAGTATATCGATAGAGGATGTCACGCTTTCTTAGCTCATGTGACTGAGAAGAAGATGGATGAGAAACGACTAGAAGATGTGCCTGTAGTAAGAGATTTTCCGGAAGTCTTTCCTGAAGAATTTCCTGGACTACCACCTGTTCGTCAGGTAGAGTTTCAGATTGACCTGGTGCCAGGAGCAGCACCAGTAGCACGAGCACCTTACCGTTTAGCACCATCTAAGATGCAAGAACTATCCAACCAACTTCAAGAGTTACTGGATAGAGGTTTTATTCGACCAAGCTCTTCGCCTTGGGGAGCTCCTATCCTATTCGTCAAGAAGAAGGACGGATCTTTTAGGATGTGTATCGATTACCGGGAGTTGAATAAACTTACGGTGAAGAATCGATATCCGTTGCCAAGGATCGATGATCTGTTTGATCAACTACAAGGATCGAGTGTTTATTCAAAGATTGATTTAAGATCAGGTTATCATCAGCTGCGTGTCAAGGAAGAAGATATTCCTAAGACAGCTTTCAAAACAAGATACGGTCACTATGAATTTCAAGTGATGCCATTTGGGTTAACTAATGCACCAGCCGTGTTTATGGATCTCATGAACCGTGTGTGAAAACCCTATCTGGACAAATTTGTGATTGTGTTCATTGATGATATTCTCATCTACTCTCGAAGCGAAGAAGAACATGCAGAGCATTTAAGGACTATTTTGGAATTACTCAAGAAAGAGCAACTGTACGCTAAATTTTCCAAGTGTGATTTCTGGATTCACACTGTGCAGTTTCTTGGACACGTGATTGATCGCCACGGAATCCACATGGATCCTTCCAAAATAGAAGCAGTAAAAAATTGGGCGACACCTACAACACCCACTGAGGTGCGTCAATTTTTAGGACTTGCTGGCTATTATCGGAGATTCATCGAGGGATTTTCGAAGATTGCCAAGCCTCTAACGGAGTTGACTCAAAAGAACAAGAAATACGTTTGGGGAGAAGATCAAGAGAAAGCATTCCAGCTGTTAAAGCAAAAGCTTTGCGAAGCTCCAATTCTAGCGTTACCCGAAGGAAATGACGATTTTGTCATTTACTACGATGCGTCACACCAAAGGCTAGGCGCGGTATTAATGCAAAGAAAAAAGGTTATTGCTTATGCCTCTCGACAACTCAAGCCTCACGAAGAGAATTACGCAACTCATGATCTCTAGCTAGGAGCAGTGGTGTTTGCTCTTAAGATTTGGCGACATTATTTGTACGGCACAAAATGCATCATGTTCACTGATCATAAGAGCCTCCTACACATTCTTGATCAGAAAGAATTAAACATGAGGCAACATCGATGGTTAGAATTGTTAAGTAACTACGATTGTGAAATTCGTTATCACCCTGGAAAAGCAAATGTTGTAGCAGATGCTTTAAGCAGGTAAGAATGGATTAAGCCTCTTCGAGTCGGAGCTTTAGTCATGACCATTAACTTGGACCTGCCATCTCAAATTCTCAATGCACAGACTGAAGCAGTGAAAGAAGAAAATATTCAGGCTGAGAATTTAAGGGGTATGGACAAGGCGTTTGAACTTCGTCCTGATGGAACTCGTTGTATAAAGAACAGAAGTTGGTTACCGCTCTTTGGTGACTTAAGAAATGTGATTATGCATGAATCACATAAGTCAAAGTATTCTATCCACCCAGGTTCGAAAAAGATGTATCAGGATCTCAAGAAGCTTTACTGGTGGCCAAACATGAAAGCTGACATCGTTGAGTATGAAACACCCCAACCCGACAAGGGTAAAGATATCACAACAATGGATTCACATCAGAATAAAACCAAGCATACATCTTCATTAATACAAAAATCTCAAAGGATACAAATGAGATACTAAAGCTATAGGGTTACAAATGAAAACTTCCACAACGTTATATCTAAAGTATATTATCTTCGGTTCAATTCTAAATCCAGCATAGCTATCCAAGCTTCTAAGCCCAAAGATACACTCTTCTCTCATTCCCAGCTTCCTACTAAAACCTGCCGCAGGAAAAGAAATGCGGCTGAGCTACGAGAGCTCAGTGAACAGATATAACGGTAACAAAACAATAATAGATAATAAAATCAAGAAGAATCAGGAATACTGGTCATACCGATAACTCATGAGGTAAGAGTGAGATGTCAGGAATATATAAGGACTAAGACTAAGGAAAAGAAAAGGAACAGGTAATAGGAAAAATTCATGAGGTTCAATAAATGAAGAAAACAGAAATCTATCACGAGCCCAGAAACAAACCATATCATATCATTGCAAATGTAACTAAATAGAGTAGCTAGCTCCCAGATATGTGAAAGACGTGTATCGCACACACCATCAGTCACCAGATAAATATAACAATAAACATATAACATAACATATACAGATAACAGGTCAAATCTAGAGTGCACCCATACGCCCCACAGACAAATCAATAATCATAAATATAATGGCCATAGCAAATAATAAATAAGGGACGGAACAGGTCATCACTCTCCTGCCCTAGAGTCATGTCAGAGGTGCGTCAATGACATGGACATGAAACCCTCATGTCTAGTGACTGGCTCGCAATATCAAACTGTAGGTCAAAGGTCCGCGTACTATCAAATAATCAAAATCATATCCTAAGGGTACATGGCAAAGGTTCATGTCAAACAGTTCAGGATTATATATCATAGGTTCACTTAGAATTTATCAGGTTAAATTTTATATCAAAGTTTAAGTTCAGATTAAAGAACTATATCAAATGGTTCAAAAGAGTGTAACAAAAGTTTATAATCAAAGTTTCATATCAACAGTTTATCTCTAAAGGTTTCTATTTAAAAGTCCATTTAAACAATCCTTCAAAAATGGTTTTCATAACACTGATCTTACAAAACAGTTTTCTTCAAAATGGTCTTCCAAAGCTTTTAGTAACTTTCATTAAAACGATATTACTTATTCTGAAGCGACTTTTCTCAAAACGTTTCATATGTAGTTATAATAACAGTTCACAATCAATTAGGTTTAAATGAGGATTTAACAGACTAAGGTTTATATCAAAATCAATTTAGTTTTATAGCAAGTATATTAAATTAAGATTTAAAATAAGGTTCACAAATCAGGGTTCAGAACAAGAGATCAAATACAAAGTTCATGAAGATTCACAAAACAAGAGATCACATGGAAAGTTCGCAAGCAAGAGATCACATGAAAAGTTCACAACAGCAGGGAACATAGCAATGGTATAGGGAATCCTAATAAGGAAAACAAGAACTGAAGAAAAGGAAATGAAAGACCCTTACTGAAAGAGGGCAGAATATCTGTACCTTATTACGAACGCAAGAACACAAAGATAAAAGTTGACAAAGATGAGATTACTCCTTCCTCGAACCTAAGGAATAGAAGACAGAAGTCCAAAGGGTCTTTAGTTATATTTCCATTATTAGCAAGTTAATCATATCACAGATTAGATTAAGTCCTTATTAAGATTATTATGGAAGTAGGGTACATTTTATTAGGTTATAAAAGTTAAATGACAAGTTTACATAGTTTAGGGTTTCAATTGCAAATTCATCTAATTCAAAGGTTTAATCATGAAAATACTTTAAGTTACTGATTTAATACACACTATATTCAGAATGACATTTTAGTATCTTAAGTTTCACAGTTTACAGTTTATACCCCTTTAGTTATCATATTTCCAAATCAAACCCTACATTTACATAACTCATGTTTTAATCCCTATAGTATTTATTTTTACCAAACAAATACCTTACTTTACCAAATTACAGAACCTACCCTCAAAATTATATGTATTACGATTCAGGTCCTTCAGATTTCATAATTTACACCTTTAGTCCTTTAACTTTACAAAACTTATATTTCAAACCTAATTTAGTAATAATTTCATATCAAACCCACAATTACTCAAAATTACACATTACACCCTTTATCATATTATTTACTCAAAATAACTTCAAGTTTCCAAAATTTACACTTTCAGCCCCTCTATTTTAATTATTTACAATTCGACCTTAATAAATACTATTAATTCATTTTCTTGCAATATTTACACCTAGGACCCTCAAGTTATATTTTTCCTACAATTGTACCGATCTAACTAACATTATAAAAATATCCCACAAGTTTCAAAGTTGGCAAAACACACCCTTTATATTTAAAACCCCCAATCGGTTTACTTAAAAATCACCAAAACTAAACCTAGTTTATCCCAATCATTAAACCAATCATTAAACAATCATGACATGCATTTATTAATTAGATTTATACCAAAAACACTAACCCTAAATTCGTTACTAGGGTTCTCCTTATTTTTCTTTGTTTTTCATTAAATCTGATTATAACATTAATTCAAAAACACATGATTTAAGCTTCCAAAAATCAAAGGGTTATTTTTCTAGAGTTATATGATCAGTATGGAACCCACAAAAATTATATACAAAGCACAGAAAAATCGTATATTTTATTATCGATTTTACGTACGTTTTACTCTCCATAATTATAATCGATCAAAGTAGCTTGCATGGTTCGATTTATCTATTTTATATGGAACATATATGATGCCAAGAACATAAGAAAATTACTAGATGAACATTTGCACGATCGAATGAAGCGAACGAATTTATACCTTGCGGCTAAAGAAAATCGACAAACAAAATCCTTCTACGAACGAACGAGCAATCCTACGACCCAACACTTATTTTTCCTAGCCTTCTTGGATGATGATGAACTCCAGAAAATTTCTTGCTCAGGTCCAGAAAGTCGAGTGAGGGTTTGAGGGATTTTAGTTTTGTCGATCTAGGGTTTTTGGCAAAATAGGGTTTTATAAAATATGTGTTTTGTATTTATATTATACTAACCGACCTAGGAGAGGGCTTGGGTCCAGAATATCGGCCCTAGAAGCTTATCATAAGAGTACAATTCGATTTTGTACATAATTCCCTTATTTAGTTGTATTTATCTTGATTTAAAAGATTTTGTAAATATAATTAGTTTTATTTAATTTATTTCGGTGCATATATAATTATGTATATATATTTGTAATTCTTGGACATTCAAAATAATGTAGTGTTGTCCCAGAAATTAATTTGTTTCATATATGGTTTGTTTTCAGAAGTTTGGAATCGTTTCAGAATTTTATAGCTTATTTATTTTGGTTTTATAATTACAGGGGTAATTTGGTCTTTTACAAGCTATCTGAATTTCAGGTATTACAGAGTATGTTAGTAAATGTTTGACATGTGCACGAGTTAAGGCTGAACATCAAAGGCCGTCTGGCTTGTTGACACAACCGGAGATTCCTGAATGGAAGTGGGAAAGGATAACCATGGATTTCATCACTAAGCTACCTAGGACATCAAGCGGGTATGACACTATTTGGGTCATCGTTGATCGTCTTACGAAATCAGCGCACTTTTTGCCAATCAAGGAGACAGATGAGATAGAAAGTCTCGCACCATTATACCTAAAAGAAGTAGTCTCACGACATGGAGTACCAATTTCCATTATCTTGGATCGTGATTCTTGTTTCACGTCCCGATTTTGGGAAACGCTTCAGAAAGCCTTGGGTACTCAGTTAGATATGAGCACTGCTTATCATCCCCAGACCGACGGACAAAGCGAAAGAACTATACAAACATTGGAAGATATGCTCCGGGCATGTGTAATAGATTTTGGTAAAGGATGGGATAGACATTTGCCTTTGGCGGAGTTCTCATACAACAATAGTTACCATGCTAGCATCAAAGTGGCACCGTTTGAAGCACTTTATGGACGAAAGTGCCGATCACCCGTTTGCTGGGCTGAATTCGGAGAAGTCCAACTTACTGGACCTGAGATCATTCAGGAAACCACTGATAAAATAGTGCAAATTCAGCAACATTTACAAGCTGCATGAGATAGACAAAAGAGTTACGCAGATGTAAGGCGGAAACCTATGGAATTTGAAGTTGGGGACAGGGTCATGTTAAAAGTATCACCATGGAAAGGTATGGTTAGATTCGGAAAGCGGGGAAAGTTGAATCCCAGATACATCGGGCCATTCAAGATTCTTGAGAGAGTCGGCCCAGTAGCCTACTGATGCGTGCGATGTGTCGTTGCGGTTTAGCAGTTTTAATGCCTACTCAAGTTTTAAATTTATATTTAGCCGACTTATCAATAACACACACACTTAACGAGCAGTGTACCCGGTCAGTATGAATATAATGGTAAGTAGAGTGTCGATCACTAAGAGTGGAACGTATTATCTAGTTATTCTAATCAGTATTTTAATATATTAAGTTAGCTATACAACCTAATCTAATGCAAGGGGGTTCAGCCTGAGAGACTGGCACGATTTTGTTGCAATTAAATAATAAACTAAACCAATAGGCACGAATCAGCAAGTAGCACACACGTACACAGATAAATACTCGAGACAATAAGAGGGTTGTCCTTAAGATAAGTAGTTTGTCACTTGTTTTATTGCTAGTGTTATATGAAGTGTATAGTTCGATGCAATGCACCGAGATTAAGTCCTTTCTCGTTGGTTCTAATCTTATCGGCGAGTAAACCCTTAATGATTACTTATGACTATCCTATTTATCTTTCTCCTACTTTTCTACAGACCATAGAATGCATAGGTGATCTAATAAACAGGCGAGGGCAGAGGCATGGCGACCCGATCAACGCTCAGCTAGCCACAGAGGTTATCAATGCACTAATAAAAGTCACCAAAGACATCAACATATAAACTTTAATTAATGAGAAAGCAGTTTTAAGGGAGTGCAATCTTTCCGTTGTCACATTACACAAGCCACCAATCTTGATGAATTAAAGTTTACTAACATAATAAAACAAAACTACTTAATGAATTAAACACATGCAGCACCTTCTTACAACTCTTGTATCCTTGATTTGGGTGTGTCTTGTGCTGCTGCCTTGACTGAATTCGTCCTTGGTTTTTGGTCTTCGGTCTTCTGTTAAAACTTCGGAACCCTTAATTCGTCTGGTCTTTGGGGTATTTATAGTTTCTGTCTGAGGGTAAGATGCGGCGCATCTAGTAAGTAGATGCGGCGCATTTACTTAACTTCGCATGGGGTCCAAGATTATAATATTCAGGAATATTCGTACACCGCCAGGAGATGCGGCGTATCTTCATCTTTGGATGCGGCGCATGTCCTCTTGTATCTTGGATCGTATCTGGTGAGATCTTGATAGCGATGCGTCGTATGTGATAAGCAAGATGCGGCGCATCTGGAGCAGATTAGTCTTGATCTTGTACATTTCAGTAGACTCTTAACTTCTTGCATGTTTTGCTCCATAATTAGTCCAAAATCGCCAAGTTTCATCAAATGCTTGTTTTCAACTGAGAATTACAAAAGTAAACGATTAAGTATCAATCCTCATACATAATATAGTAAAACAAGTCAAATTAATAGGATAAATGATAGTAATAAAATGTACTTATTTGAGTTCATCAAATATCCCCCCACTTGAGCTTTACTTGTCCCCAAGTAAACCTTAGAATTAATCTTATGAAAATGTATCCTAAAAGATATTAGGATTTATTTTTTATATTTAAGCATGTATTCATTTTTTGTCATAATCACACAACTAAACACTTAACGAATTAGAAGTAAAATAAAATAATCTGATAAAAGCAAATCTAATCGTTTAACTGTCCAGTCGTGACGAATATTCTATCATAAGCTTGGCAAGTATACACATCTCCACCACTAAAGCTAAGGAATAACAAGTCTAAAGCGGTAAAAAGGGTTTTTAGGCTTAAGGGTTAATTATTCTTAATCTCTATCGATCTCAACTTCCAGAAAAGGAGACAAAATCACAAATACATGATCGAATCCACGAACACGATACTTGCAATTGCTCAAATCCTTAACTCGAATAGGCTAAAGATAGGTCCAAACTTCACCAATAATAATATATCAAAAAGGGCGACAAAATCATAAATACATAGCCGAATCCACGACTACGATACTTAAGATTGCTCAAATCCCTAATCTCAATAAATCAAAGGTTTGGTTGGATAAAGAATAATACAGGGTATGGATAACATTTGGGATATAAATTGGTGTAAAAATGAAAAATAAACAAGACAAATAAATTAAAATCCTAAGTGTGGTTAATCACTATCCCAACCATCCCATGAATAAGACTCATATCATTGAATAACTCACGCTTTAACACTTGAAACACACGCTTTAGGTAGACACGAATTATACTCAACAAGATCTTAATCAAAGAATAAACCTTAGTTGACGTTCCCATAACTGCCAACTCCCATTTCAATCCATAAATATATAGTACAACAATTAGTGGTGATATCGACCACTTACATAACTTTACATCGTTGGTTAAATCAAACATCCAACTCTTCTTTTTCTTTTCTTTTCTATTTTTTTCGATTTTTTTTTTTTTTTTTTTTTTTTAACATAACATAGATGTGTAAAATTTTACCACATCACTATAATGATAAATCTGGATAATTTTTCCATACTTTCCATGACTTCAGAAATAACGGTAATAGTGAAAGTAGTAAACACACGAAAAATAAACTCAAAAATATACAATATTTACTTTCACTCCAATTGCATTGTGCAATTTCCCGACCTAACCATAGATAATGAATTACGCACGCGAACACAGGTAATGTAAGGAAACACACTTTGCCTATAGCAATTAACCAACCACGGATTTTAATCTACAGGGTAGGCTAAGGTGTAAGGGTGTAACGAAACATTTTAACAAAGGTGTAAGAAACGAAAGGAATGGCTCTGAGTGTTTTTCTAGGGGTATCTTACTCTAAAAATGAGAGTAACAAAAGGGTTTATACGGGGGTTAACTAACCAGTGTAGTTAGCTAATAACACATAACATATAATAGGCTATTTGGGTGTAATCCTAGAAATTTACCAATTTAGACAAGTCATTTCAATTATATAAATAATACTTATTATGGTGGTCTCGAATAGTATACAAGCCAAGTTCTAAAGTTTACAAGTCACCGGCACACTCATAGATTTGTGAATTTTGAAAAATCACAATTTTTGAAAATAACGTCATGTGTGCAGCTATGCAACTTAGACTTTAAACAAAAACATGCTAAAAATTTTAAATTTTGATATATTAAGCACATTTTAAGCATATTTTGAAAAGTTTAGGACAAGTAAGTGTTAAGTGTTCTAATTCTCCAATCCCCCCACTTAAGTTAAACAACGTCCTCGTTGTTTGTAACAAAGGTTAAAAACTGGAAAATAAAAGAATTAGAACAGAAAAACTCCCCTGAGATTTGCTCGGTATGATCCTCCATTAGTGTAAGAGCAAAAATCATCTTTCTTGTGGATTAGAACGTTTAAGCTTCATAATCATGTATCCACAGGAAATGCAGGAATCTATAATACCACCAAGGCTTCAAAACACACCTAAGGTAAGAAAGGTTCAACTTGCATAACACATTAGTAGTTAGGTAAAAATAAAACATTAAAAATTAAAAATGAAAATCATCAGGTCAGTCGATGCGCCGTATCTTATGGAAAAAGATACGCCGTATCGAGCCTGGAATAAATACGGATCAGAATAAAAGATGCGCCGCATCCTTAACCAGGGATGCGCCGCATTAAAATAAACTGATAAAAAGTTTTAAATTCGAAAATAAAAATATGCAGAAAAAAAAATAAAGATATGACCATTGCAGGAGATGCGTCGCATCTCAGAATTGAGATGCGCCGTATCCTCTGCGGCCTGACTGACTCGACACAAAAACAGAATAATAAAAAGATAAATCCGGGTTGTCTCCCGGTAAGCACTTGTCTTTATTCCAGAGTCTTCAAGTTAGACTCACGTTCAGCTCTTCATTTAGTTCTTGTCACGGTCCATCCTTCTTCCTTCATCCGAAAGATGTTCCCGTATAGCTTTGCGACGTTTTCTTCCGTTCGGCTTAGTCTTCTATAACTCTTGGTCTTCGTCGCAACATACTCTTCATCAGGTCCCAAAGAATATTTGATGATTTTAAATTTTTCAGAAACAATCATGGGTGGCTCATAATAAGGGATCCCAAGTAGTTGACACTTTATTTTGGTGAACTCTTCATTGTCTTTATCAACAAACTCGAAATAAGGATCCTTAATCAAATAATCATCTAGTTCTTCAATTAATGACTTATTGTCTTGAATCGCCTCCCATTCTCTTTCCAAATCCCATTGTAACCGTCGACTAAGCTTCATAAAATCATCAAATTGTTCATGCACCCATTCCCAGAAAGTAGTATCCGATGTTCCTTTAAGTCCTTTCAAGCGTTCAATTCTACCCTTTTCTTGCAAAGCCTCCGCTTTTTGTGGGCAATCTTCAACATTATCGTACCACTCATAATCTTCAAAGGTTACATTGTTTCCAACCCGTTTCATCCCAATTATACTTCCCCCATTACAGGTTCCGTCACTTTTATAATCACAGGTCGGCCAAACACTACTTCCGTCCTTGAAAACGAAGGGTGTACAGGTGTGATTAATGTGCTCAAATTCCCATGGTTTATCCCAAACCCATGGTACTTGGTCATTCCATTCATAGTACCAGGTGTTTTTAAAGTCATCATAAGTCTTAAATCCTGGTAGGTCTCCAGTTAGCACATCATCGTCGACTCGAAGAAGGTAATTGAATTCCTTGAATTGCTTGCACAAAGGTGTCTCATAATCGAACACGTCAATGTCTATTCTGAATAATTCTTCAATGCCCTCATTGACTGTTGAATCATGAAGTGACGACCCATAGTCGCTCTCTACTTCTTCGTCTTCTCCTCTCATCCAATATACCCATAATGCATCCTTAGTAGCTCGATCCATGCTCTTATGGTTATTAAACTTACTAGCCAACCATTCTGCAAAATCAACATCGTTAGTGTTGGGAATTATGATACGAATCAAGAGCAGACAACTTAGGTCTGGTAGTTTATCTAAGTTAGGTCTGTTTGTGTTATTAGGTCTGGTAATGTAAAGTTAAGTCTGGTAGCATGTTTAAGTCTGGTTGACTTGTAAAGTTAAGTCTGGTCGTGAAGTTAGGAAAGTCTGTTAGAGTTATGTTAGGAAAAGATACAATGCGTGTATGTATCTTTATAGAAGATTTGTGTATATCTTCTGAGTCGGCTAGGGTTTCCTTGTGTTATAAAAGGATCCCTAAAGATTGTTAGTTCGTGTGTGAGTTGTACGAATTCATTATAGTGAATATCAATATACGAAGTTAGTGATATCCCTGCTTGTGTTCTTAATTGTTCTTGTTAAGATTCCGCATTAACAATAACAATCACCTAGGGTTTCTCACTTAGATTGGTTCGGATTTATCCTAACCATCTACTAGGTATTCAAGACTACTTAGTGATCCATATACAATTTGTGGACCAACAAGTGGTATCAGAGCAAGGAGAGAGACTCTGAATTCGAAGAACACTAAATCTCAAAAACCAAATTCTCACTCAAATCACCCTACACAATGTCTGAATTCGATAAGCCTGTTAACTCTGAAACTTTCTCAATCCATAACAGTGAGGATGAGAAATCAAACCATGAAGATGAAGGAAAAACCGATACCAGTAACTCCCAATCACAACAACAACCCATCCCTTCCACAACCACAATCTCAAACATAAAACTTCCATTACTAAAAAGAGAAGAGTATGATATATGGGCCATGGAGATGGAACATTATCTGGAATACATTGATAGCGATGTATGGAAAGTGATTCAAAAGGGAAATTCTAAGAAGAGAATTTCACAAGGGAATGATGGGCAGCTCAGAATAATGCCACCAGTATCTGCTGAGGAGATTAGGGCTGTGGAGAAAGAAAAGAAGGCCAGAACCTTGCTTCTTATGGCTATTCCTAAGGAGCATCTACAAAGGTTTCATGGCATTCTTGATGCAAAGGAGATGTGGGAAGCTATCAAGAAACGATTTGGAGGTAATGCTAACTCCAAAAAGATGCAAAAGGCTGTTCTTAAACAGCAATTTGAAACATTCAGTGTTTCAAAGACTGAAGGTTTGGAGAAGGGCTATGACAGATTTCAACATCTGTTAACACAACTGGAAGTTCATGGTGCAGCAGTCTCAAATGAGGATGCAAATCACAAATTCCTTAGATCTTTACCATCAGAATGGGGCAATGTATCTGTGGCGATGAGGATTAAGGAGGAAGTAGATTCTATGACACCTGATGACCTATACAATAATCTCAGGATGTTTGAAAGGGACATCAGTAACAACACTCAGGCTTCAACCAGTTCATCAAATGTTGCTTTTGTGTCACAAAACAAAAGCAGTACTTACAAGGTTAAATCTGGTGGTGTTAGGTCTGGTAACTATGAAACTCCTTCAAGTGAAAGGTCTGCTTCAAGTTTTACTGATGAAGTGATACATTCTTTCTTTGCCAACCAAACTGAAGATGAAAGCTTTATTAGTGAAGACCTTGAACAGATTAATGATGCTGAAGTTGAGGAGATGGACATAAAATGGCACATTGCCATGGTTGCTTTAAGGGTCAAACGATTTCAGAAGCAATATGGTAGGACTATCAACTTCAACAACAAATCACCAGTGGGATACACAAAGAGGACTGTTGAATGCTACAACTGTCACAAGCATGGACATTTTTCAAGAGATTGTCCAGAGAAGAAGTCTGCTGATGGGAAAAGAGATGATGATGGGAAGATGGAAAAGAATCAGATGAGCCTGCTGACAATGGAAGCTGGAGGAGTCAATTGGGGTGAGCATCCAAGAGTAAATGAGGAGTCTGATCATGCTCTCATGGCCATTGGTAATGAGGTATCATTATGCTCTAAATTATGTACTGACTCATATAATCATGTTAAGGCTTTGTGTGATGAGCAGCAAGAACAAATAGGTGATCTAGAAGTAAATTTATTAGCACATAAAAATGCTGTAAAAACATTAGAAGCACAAAAGGTCACCCTTCAAAACCAACATGCTGCTTTAAATGAAAAACTATACTTTCAAGCTAATAAAATATACGAACAAGATGAAAAGCTTAAAAGGTATAGACAATTAGGGCTTAAAATTCAGAAGGAAAGGGATGAGCTGAGAAAAAGGGTAGATCAATGGAACAGTTCAAATAATAACATGTTTAAGTGTTGGGATTCTCAAATTAAGTCAAATAAAAAATGTGGCTTAGGATATGAGGAAAATGAGAGTAGGGCTATATTTAAGAATAGAGAAGAGGACTATGCTGATAAGCCTTTGTATAATAGGTTTGTTAAGACTGGTGACCTTAAGGGAGTACCACCACCTTTGAGTGATGACTATACTCCTCATGAAAAGGAAGAGTTGGATGATTCACTCTTTGTGTATGGTAAGAAAGGTCCTCAAGTGCCTGAACCAACCACCTCAGAGGACAAATCCAGTAGATATTCTTCTTGTCAATCCAATGACTCTGAAGGATCTATTGATGGTTCCTCTGATCACTCTAAGTCTGAGTCAAACAATGAGGAAAAAGAGAATCCTGAACCTAAGGTTGTTGAGAAGTGTGAACCTGTTGTTACTAAACCTGTAGTGACTGAACAAAAGACTGAGACAGTTAAACCTAGTTGTGTCAATCACATAAAAACTCCTAGGGAATCTATTAAAATGAGTGAGTCACCTAGAAGCAATAGTGTTCACAGAGAAAGTAGGAGTAGTTATACTTATGCTCCTAAAAGATGCTTTGTGTGTGGAAGTTTGAGTCATTTAATAAGAGATTGTGACTTCCATGAAAAGAGAATGAAAAGAGAGGCTGAGCAAAAGAGAATGAATGTTAATAAGGTTCATGGTTCAAATAAACCAGTTTGGAATAATGCTAGTAGAGTTAATCATGCTAACCAGTTTGTTCCCAGACCTGTACAACTAAATAACACTACCAGACCTAACTCTTTTGTTAATTCTGGTAGACCAAATTTTAGGTCTGGCTACAGAAACTTTGATATGAATAGGCAAAATGTTAATTCTATGAAGCCTAGAGTGAATACTGGTTATGTTAATTCTATGAGGCCTAATGTGAACACTGGTTTTGTGAGACCCAAACAACCTTTTCAAAAACCTCAGGTGAATGCAAATTTTCAAAGAAATAATTTTTATAAAGCTCATTCACCTGTAAGGAGACAAACAAATGGGGGTTCTGCTGATAATTTCTCTGATTGCTGGGCTTGGAATCCATTTAAAAATGAATTTACCTATAAGTCCAAACATGGTTTCACTGGAGCAAGTTCATACAAGACCTATAAGTATGTTGCTCCACAGAAAGGACTCAAGCCCACTCAGGCCTGGGTTGTTAAGAAAAACTGATTCTCTTTCTTAACTTTGTATAGTTTGTATATTTGTTTGTTCTTCATCTTGCTACTCTTCTTGGTTATTCTTATTTTCAGTAGTTAATTTGTTTTCTGCTTTCCATAGTATGTGTGTTTTTGGTATTTTGTGCTTAACTTTGTTTTGCAGTTGTTAACTCTTCTCTATTGCAAGTAATTCTTATGTGGAAAATTAAAACATCAGAACCAAAGATCTTTTTATTTATTAACAAGAAATTGCATTCTAGGATGCAAGTTACAATGCTTCATAAGAAAAAAGCTTTAACGCAAAACAGCTAAACATCACCACCTACACTTTCTGTTTCCCTTTACCCATGAAGTCAGGAATGGTCTTCTTGGCTCATCTGCCACCAAACTGATTCCACGCTTTTGGGCATGGAAGTGCAAGAATCAAGCTGTTTGGTGGGGGACGTGGCACAGAACCACTTCTCAGAGAAGGCACAATCTTCGAAGGAAAAGTCTCTTCATCATCTTTGGAGGGGTCTTCTTCTTCAGCACTTTTATCCTCTACATCAGAAGGGGGAATTGGTCTTGAAGTCTTTGGTGCTTCATTGTCTGGTTCCTTTTCAGAAAGATCATAAGCAGCTAGCCATTGTTTCAGAGTTGTTTCTCTTAATGTCTTGTTTCTTGTGATTGATGAATACCCTGGTGGGAAGTATCCACCCCATCCTCCTGATGATGAATCAGAAGATGAGCCATTTGGATCCCAAGAAGAATCGGATGAAATCTCTATGGTTTGTAAGTTGGATGGATCCATTATGCTTATAAGGTTTTCTTTTGGTTTGTGATGGTTTTTATGATAAAACAATGGGTGGTTTTATAGGGAAAATCAAGGTTTAATGTCTTTTAATGCTTGGTTGGTGTATGAGTTAATACTTGCAGGGAAAGAGTTATTAATTGTATTTTTGGAAAGTTGACCTTCGTCTTTATTTTGGTTAAGTATTTATTAGTGGAAAAAAAAAAGGGGGGGAGACTTACACTTAAGGGGAGGTAATGTACATTTAAAGGGGAGGTCAAACTGTGAAGTATGTAAAGTATGAATACTTACCAGCATTTAGGTTATCTTTAAGTCTTGTAGTTTTGTTTTTAGTTCTGTTAGTGATAAAAAAAAAAAAAAAAAAAAAAAAAAAAAAAAAAAAATCATTTTTATGTGTCTTTTATTTCTTTTATAGGCAATGCTGGATTAAGTATATTTTCACAAGTTGTTGAGTGAGACTATTGGAACTTCTCACTTGGTGGAGGTGCTTTGCACTAACACATCAAAAGGTTATCAGTCCACCTTGTCTCATCAACATAAGGACTGGCTAATCCTGAGCAAACGGCTAACAGGTAAAGATTGACCAAATCCGTTTATGGCTGACAATTTGCCAAAAATTGTATGGTATTCAACTCACCATATCTAAGATAAGTGAAGAGTTGGCTAGCCCACAAGGTTATGGCTTGTGGTAAAGGCTGTGGAAAACCATAAATGGTAATCAATTCACCATGATGAGGTGCTTTTCCATCAAAGAATTGACTAGTCCAGAAGCAAACGGCTTTTGGTAAAGACTTAACAAATCCGTTGATAAGCTGATGATTTGCTAAAAATCATATGGTTATCAGTGTACCATGGTCTTACACACCAAAACATTTGGCTACTCCAGTAGTGATGGCTATTGGTAAAGAGACATCAAATCCATTAAATTTCAATGATTCACCTCTCACAGGAGTTAACACACCTGGAAGTGATGAGAATAGATATGAAACTTAATATGAATTGATGTACATATAGTCAATGTTGCTGCAAAGACCATATCAGAAGAGCTTATCAAGATTCAAGCTGCTAGAAAGGAACAAGACCTAAATACAGTTCAAAGTATTCAAGATTCAATCCTCAGAAGGCTTAATCAAAAGAACTTGAAGTTCATGGAGCATGAAGATCAAGTTAGGGGAGGATTGTTGGGAATTATGATACGAATCAAGAGCAGACAACTTAGGTCTGGTAGTTTATCTAAGTTAGGTCTGTTTGTGTTATTAGGTCTGGTAATGTAAAGTTAAGTCTGGTAGCATGTTTAAGTCTGGTTGACTTGTAAAGTTAAGTCTGGTCGTGAAGTTAGGAAAGTCTGTTAGAGTTATGTTAGGAAAAGATACAATGCGTGTATGTATCTTTATAGAAGATTTGTGTATATCTTCTGAGTCGGCTAGGGTTTCCTTGTGTTATAAAAGGATCCCTAAAGATTGTTAGTTCGTGTGTGAGTTGTACGAATTCATTATAGTGAATATCAATATACGAAGTTAGTGATATCCCTGCTTGTGTTCTTAATTGTTCTTGTTAAGATTCCGCATTAACAATAACAATCACCTAGGGTTTCTCACTTAGATTGGTTCGGATTTATCCTAACCATCTACTAGGTATTCAAGACTACTTAGTGATCCATATACAATTTGTGGACCAACAGTTAGGGTCATGGTCAATGTCAAAGCAAGCTTTTCCAATCATGTTCCTCCTTATCTTCATGAACTCGTTAAATTTCTCCTTAAAACTACGTGTCAACCATGAAGTCATAATCCGCTTGACTTCATTTGCAGGGGCAAATTTCGGACTACCATATTTAATTTCAAGCCAATCATTGAGGGAGAGGTCCATCAGTCTCACCAACCTGCCATGAAATAGTAACTCCGCCACAGCATAAATCCTTTCATCGTCCAGATAGTTCTCATTTAATCCCCAGTACTGTTCGGAATAAGGCATGTAAGAGATTTGGGTATTGCCTCCACCACAGCTGTTGTTGCTTGAGTCCATGTATGTAAGATAGAATTTTCCATCATCTTCTTCGATAGTAGTCCAGTTCAATCCTTTGGATTCAATGATAGGCCATAAGAGCGACAATTCATCTCTAGTGTACCTCACAAATACATCATAAGAGAATACCCCTTTGTCAATGTTGCATAAGCGCATGAATTCCTTAAAAGCAGCTTCAAGAGGGGTCTCCCAAGAGAATAAATCTGCATCGATCATGAGCACATTGAATGAATCCGAAAGCAAGCATTCCTTAGCAAGATATCCGTTAACTGACATGTCTTCCATAGCAAAATCTGTCATCAAAGGTAAAATCATCAGTAGGATTTGTTCGCTAGAAGAGAAATTAATGAATATAGAAACGGATATAAGAATACAATTAGCTGATATCTGCAGACGATGCGCCGTATCCAAAAAGTTGGATACGCCGTATCTTATAATCGTTAAAATTAAATCAGACTTTATTCAGAAAATAGATACGCCGCTTTAGAAATTAGAATGCGCCGTATCTGTTTTAATTATCAAAAATCGATATTTATTAAAAATTAAATGCGTCGTATTAACAAAAGTTAATGCGCCGTATTTTCGTTACGTTTCAAAATATAAGATTTTTGATTCAGAAGATGCGCCGTATCGATAAAGATCGATACGCCGTATCTGTTTAATAATTCGAAAATTGTTTTTAATTAAAATAATAGATACGCCGTATCTGCTAAAGCAGATGCGTCGTATATCGTTAACGTTTAGAAAAAAAAATTTATCAAAAACAGATACGCCGTATCTTGGGGAAAAGTTGCGTCGTATCGAATTAATTAAACGCGTTGTATTTTATAAAAATTGAACGCAATACGCCGTATCTGATAAATCAGATGCGCCGTATCGTTCGATTTAGCTCAGTACAACGATAGCAGAACACAAAAAATTACAAAAAATTAAAAACAAATAAAAACACACGAAAATAAACACAAACAAAAGCAAACAAATAACACACAAAAATAGAAAATATGCAAAATAATACAATGAATGCAAATTAATCTAATACACAACAGAATTAGCGGTTAGATAAAAAAAATTAGAAACCTAATTAAAATACTAATCAAATTAACAGATAATAACAATTCACTCCCCGGAAACGGCGCCAAAAACTTGATGCGTGCGATGTGTCGTTGCGGTTTAGCAGTTTTAATGCCTACTCAAGTTTTAAATTTATATTTAGCCGACTTATCAATAACACACACACTTAACGAGCAGTGTACCCGGTCAGTATGAATATAATGGTAAGTAGAGTGTCGATCACTAAGAGTGGAACGTATTATCTAGTTATTCTAATCAGTATTTTAATATATTAAGTTAGCTATACAACCTAATCTAACGCAAGGGGGTTCAGCCTGAGAGACTGGCACGATTTTGTTGCAATTAAATAATAAACTAAACCAATAGGCACGAATCAGCAAGTAGCACACACGTACACAGATAAATACTCGAGACAATAAGAGGGCTGTCCTTAAGATAAGTAGTTTGTCACTTGTTTTATTGCTAGTGTTATATGAAGTGTATAGTTCGATGCAACGCACCGAGATTAAGTCCTTTCTCGTTGGTTCTAATCTTATCGGCGAGTAAACCCTTAATGATTACTTATGACTATCCTATTTATCTTTCTCCTACTTTTCTACAGACCATAGAATGCATAGGTGATCTAATAAACAGGCGAAGGCAGAGGCATGGCGACCCGATCAACGCTCAGCTAGCCACAGAGGTTATCAATGCACTAATAAAAGTCACCAAAGACATCAACATATAAACTTTAATTAATGAGAAAGAAGTTTTAAGGGAGTGCAATCTTTCCGTTGTCACATTACACAAGCCACCAATCTTGATGAATTAAAGTTTACTAACACAATAAAACAAAACTACTTAATGAATTAAACACATGCAGCACCTTCTTACAGCTCTTGTATCCTTGATTTGGGTGTGTCTTGTGCTGCTGCCTTGACTGAATTCGTCCTTGGTTTTTGGTCTTTGGTCTTCTGTTAAAACTTCGGAACCCTTAATTCGTCTGGTCTTTGGGGTATTTATAGTTTCTGTCTGAGGGTAAGATGCGGCGCATCTAGTAAGTAGATGCGGCGCATTTACTTAACTTCGCGTGGGGTCCAAGATTATAATATTCAGGAATATTCGTACACCGCCAGGAGATGCGGCGTATCATCATCTTTGGATGCGGCGCATGTCCTCTTGTATCTTGGATCGTATCTGGTGAGATCTTGATAGCGATGCGCCGTATGTGATAAGCAAGATGCGGCGCATCTGGAGCAGATTAGTCTTGATCTTGTACATTTCAGTAGACTCTTAACTTCTTGCATGTTTTGCTCCATAATTAATCCAAAATCGCCAAGTTTCACCAAATGCTTGTTTTCAACTGAGAATTACAAAAGTAAACGATTAAGTATCAATCCTTATACATAATATAGTAAAACAAGTCAAATTAATAGGATAAATGATAGTAATAAAATGTACTTATTTGAGTTCATCACCTACAGACTTGAGCTTCCTGTAGAGCTCAGTAATATACACCCTACCTTTCACGTTTCCAACCTAAAGAAGTGTTTGTCAGATGAAACACTTGTTATTCCAATGAAGGAACTTCAGCTCAATGATAAACTCAATTTTGTGGAAGAACCCGTGGAGATCATGGAAAGAAATGCCAAACAATTAAAACGAAGTCGTATTCCCATTGTTAAGGTGAGGTGGAACTCTAAGAGAGGACCAGAATTCACCTGGGAACAAGAAGATCAAATCCGGGCAAAATATCCACACCTTTTTCCCAACACCTCAACCAACACAGACTGAATCTCGGGACGAGATTCCATTCAACGGGGGAATACTGTAACTACTGGTAAATTTCGCCTTGTACTAAGTTAATATAATACTCTAAATAAAGAATACTTATCCATTTTCTACGTATAATTTTTTTTTAAGAATTAAACGTAATCAGTTTATCTGATCACCACGACTAACTAATGTGACGTAACTCACATCCTCAATAAACGTGCTCCCACGCAGACCAACACCAACATGCTTCATGTTTATTTCACATAAACATCTGTATATGTCAAGTACCGAAGTTTTCAACTCCTATTTGCCACTTTACGTTAATTCATTAACGTACGATTATTAAACGCTCAAACTAAACGTTTACTATCTATTAAAGTTCTCACAGAAACCCTAAAATGCACTATAACCCCTAATGTGCACTAATGACCTCTAAAGTACACTGAAGACCCCTAAAGTGCACTGAGGACCCCAAAAGTGAAAACCCTAAAGAACAAAACCCTAAAACTAATGTACAGACCCTTAAAGCACGAAAACCTAAGCTTTACCTTGTTTTCCCGTTACAAGCCCTAATTTCACAAAACTATGATTTTAGGTGGTAAAACCCTAATTAATTTGTACATGACTTCTATAAAATATGAATGTACAAGTCTCTCAAGCACATGTACAAGTTCTTAATGCATAAAACACAACATTTATAAAAACCTCATTATAAACCTTAGTGTACTTACTCTAAAGCACATAATACTAGACCCTTACGCACTAACCCTAAACCTAGATTTTCTTATAACATTCAAACTTAGAGTACAAGTCCTAAAACCTATGGTACAAGTACTTAATGCATAAAAACTAAAAACTACATTTTTACTACACTAAACATATTTAAACCTAATTATACTTAACAAGACACTAACCAAGGACCCTAACTAAGATTCCTACATTCCTAGAACTCCATGTACAACACCTTAAAGCCATGGTACAAGTGGTTAAAGCATAAACGCCACCCTTGTATTTCCTTGTTCAAATCAAACCAAGCCATAACCAAATCAAGCCCTAACTAAACTAAACCCTAACTATACCCTAACTAAGCCTTAATGAGGTGTTAAACATGCCGCATCTTCATGTCCCCTAAGCCTTCTATATTGGTCAAGAATGTCAAGCTTGATTAAGGTCCTTAATGGTGCCACATTTCAAGTCTTCTTGCAATCACACATGAGCCTTACCAACTTTAAGGCACACCTCATCTTGTCCCTTCTCCCATATCACACCTTCCCAAGAGCCTAGAAGCCTCAAGAAAACCTGGAAATCCTTTCTATAAAATTCGACCAAATAAGTTGCTTATTATCTCATTCCATAAGTTAACCACAACACATTAAATTACACACCAACATTCTGAATCACAAGCTTCCAATAGAAGTAGAAGAAGCATACAAAGAAGCTTAGGAGAGTGGAAAGAAGCCTTGTTCACTTAGGAGTCACTTTAGCCACATTTTGATCCTAGTCGAAATCTCCAAGAGTAAGTCTTTCTAATCCTTTTTAATCCCTTTCATAAGTCTTAGTTACACCTAAAAATGATGTTACTTTAGTTAAAATAAAAGGCCAAGTTCAAAAATTATAATTTCTATACATACTGTTTAACCAGTAACCAAACAAACGCCTATATTAAGCTATAAGGTTATTTTAAGTTTTAAGCTTTGATTAATAAAAATAAGTCATCTAGATAAGCTATATTACATGTTGATAAGCCACAAAAATAAGCCCATAAAGTTCAAGATCTAAATTGCATTTTTTCTTCCTTTTGTTCCTAGTCGACAACAACCCAAACACCCCTTTTGGAATCAGATTTTAACCCACAAGCTAACAACCATAAGCTAAGATATTAAGCCTTATTAATAAGCTCCCAAGAGACTTTACAAAGCCCCAAAGACTTGGCTAAAAACTGTACAGGTTTCTCTTATATTTGTGGTTCTATTTGCTGTGTCGCAACATGAGAAAACCCTAAACACCCCATTTTAAGCCCTATTTTTCTACCATAAGCCAAGGCTTATAAGCCCAGCCAATAAGCACTATTAATAAGCACCCAGGATACTACTTAAAGCCCCCAAGATCCTGGTAAAACACTATAGGCCACGCTCAAATATTATGGTTCTTTTCATGTCGCTCAGAACTGGGTTTAGTTGTTTTCTTTCTTATCGAGAAACCATGCCAAGCACCCAACTTTGACGAATTATTTAGACCATAAGCTAAAAGCTTTAAGCTGTGAGATTTTGCAAACTTAATAAGCTCCTAGCAAAGATTATAAAACCACAAGAACGTTGTAAAAAGAACATAGGGCCTCGTGTATATTCTTGTTTCTTTTTGGTGTCTCGGCTCATAAACTAACACAACCTTTTTATTTATTTTAAGCCTATAAGCTAAAAATATAAGCTGATAAGCTGTTCACCGCTTATTTACAAACAAAACACAACACATTTAGCAAGCCATAATAGATCACACCCTTTTCTAAACCTAAAACGCGGTTAAAATAAAATAAGGACTATATACGTAACGACTAAAATACTTTGAGGGGAAAACTCTAACATTTTGAAATTTGGAGTTTTCTTGGGCCAAAACTGTAAATTTTGGTTAGTTATATACAACAAGGGCTGAAATAGTAAACAACTAATAGTTAAGGGTATAAAGTGTCACTATTGAAACTACAGGGGTAAAAGTTATCATTTTATGAAAGTTGAGGGGTATAAATTGTCATTTCATAAAAGATGAAGGGTATAAGTTGTTAATTTATAAAAATGAAGGATATAAATTGTCATTTCATAAAAGATGAAGGGTATAAGTTGTTAATTTATAAAAATGAAGGATATAAGTTGTCATGCTATAAGAGATGAAGGGTATAAGTTGTCATTATATGAAAGTTCAGGGGTATAAACTGTCAATACCTGAAACTATAAGGGTATAAAATGTAACATTTTATATTATTGCGGGAAATATACTTTTGGCTCGTTTTTGATAAAAACTAATAAACAAGATACTCTAATTCATTAACGAACAAGCGAACACTAAAAATGAAATATGATAAATATTAACATCCACTAACTTTTGAAGAGACTTCATGTTGTCTAATTCAAGAGTTAACTATCAACACGACACTTGCTATTCGAATGCTAAACTTGACATATTCATCTAGGTTGCATGTCGGAGCAGTTTATTCACCGTACTTGATTTACTTTCAAATCAGACTACTGTAACACCAAGGTGAGTTCATAGTCTCACTTTTATACGTTTTTCAAACTCGTGGGGAGATACATGCTACAAACATGAACACAAGTATTTTTCTGTATGCTATCCTGATTAATATTGCCTAAGCTTACACTGTTGCCACTAAAAATACCCTCTTATCATGAGCCATTAATCACTCTATTGGAGGTTGACGACCCATTTGTACTAGCCGGATAGATAGCTATAATGCTAGTCAGATTGATAGACAAATGCACTTTATTTGAGAATAAATAGGAAGTTGGCAAGCTACTACCCGAGGGCATTATTACTATATTTAATTATGCTAGTAATTTACATCACTCTTGTGATGTCCTACTGTTAAGGTTTGCGTGTCATTACGCTTAGGGCAATATACTGTACTACAATATTATTGTTTTACCACTACTTAACTTGTGTTCAAACAACTGATTATTATGCAAACACTATGGATTCACTCAACCTTTGTGTTGACTTTTTAGCATGTTTTATCTCAGGTAACTAAAGCACAACTTGGCACGGAGTGGCTATGGACTTTCTTATAAAAAGGGTGTCCATTTTGTTATCATTCGGACAATATATATGTATTTCAATAACTCCCGCTGGGACCTCTCTTTTGTAAAACTCTGATTAAATAAATGAATGATAACTATATTATCTAAAACGTCTCTTTTTGGGTCGTTTTCTATTATTATGACTGTGATACCTGAACTAACACCCCAACCCTATTTCCGCTGCGTATACTGAAATTTGGGGGTGTTACAGATTGGTACCAGAGATATGGTTATAGAGAACAAGGTTCAAAACTAAACTATAACCACTTTTCACAACTTAACTAAAGTCCTCTGTGCCACAACGCCACTAAAATACTACTTATGCATGCTTATGCTGATTATTTAGTTACATGGTGAAATATTTATAATTACCGGGTTTTTACAGAGCTATGTTTTCCTCTACCCCCCTTATTATTATCTTATCGGATTCGGATTCTGAGCCCGAGGAGACTATTCCCTCCACACCAGTCCACTCCCCAGCACCCAGCCATGCTACATCAGATACAGAGTCCGATCCTTCAGAGGAGTCATTTGAGGAGTTCGCAGTAGTACCTGATATCGGTCCAGCACCGAGGCATGCTACGGAGTCAGAGGACGTTACGACGGTACCTGATATCGCTCCATTTCCCGACGATCCGTATATGCTTGCTAGGAGAGGATATCATACTTTTGCAGATGTAGAGTCATCTGAGTCAGACTCTTCTTCATCTTCTGAGTCACTGCCAGCACCACCTTCTCTAGTTAGACATAGGAGAGTTCGAGTTTTACATCCTTACGAACCTGAGCCGTTTATGAAAGCATTCCGTCGTCATCCTAACGGTCCAGTCAGGAAGAATACACCACGGAAACGGGTACTTCGTATCCAACCACGTGTTTCTGAAGTACCACCACCCGCACCATTACCACCACCATCATCATCCTCACCGGATACACCGCCAGATCGCCCCAGGAGAACCCGTGAGTCAAATCACTTTTTCTAACCGAACTAATGAGAACAATCACTTTTTCTAACCGAACTAATCATTTAACATTCACACGAAAGTCTACATAATTCCCAAACAATTATCACAAATTATTCC